>JAWWNH010000045.1:2400000-3000000 GCA_034641385.1 Darevskia mixta
GACCAACACGGTTACCTACCTGTAACTTGTTCTAATCTTAAATAGTCAGGATTTTGTTTAAAAATCAGTATTTTACTACTTCTCCTTTGACCACTAGAGGAAAAATTAGCACGTGGAACTTTTTCTTGGCTTGGAGAAACTGTGATAAGGAGAAATTTACCTGCTAAATTGTTACGTGTGAAGTTACTACAAAGGTCACAGGAGCATAACTAGTAAAACTAGTTTGCAAACCTAAGATTTATGCTCTGGGGCAAAAGCTTCACCTCAAATTTCCAATCCATGAACTGGCTAAGAATTGCTCCATCGTCATACTTTGAAGACATGGGAGTTGACAGCACGATTCAGAGGCTTATCCTCAGAAAACTGCTTGACGTAGGGTATGTTCACATGTAAAATCTTTTCCCTTTGCCTTCTGGAAAGTATGTTACTCTATTGCAAGCTGGCAGGAAAGTGACAGGATAAGCCTACAAGACAGGGCACATATTTTTTTTTTTTTTGGGGGGGTGTTTCCATGGACCTTGTGCTCACTTGCATTAATATGAACTAACTCCAAGAAAACATGTATTTCACTTTCTGCTTATAATGTTTTCTTCCCCTTAAACTTTAGTTAGATAGTTATGAAACCCTCATCGTGTTGGTTGAATCCAAATCGGTGGTTTCTTCCTTGTATTATGGAAAGATGAAGTAGGCCCACCTTTGTGCCTTTTAGTGAAAAGGCGTCCTTCTCCAGTTTTGTCCGGCATGTTGAATATACTACACATTTCATTTCCATCATATAATGTGTGTGAGGGCACAAACTTCACTTAGAATTCCCAGTCAGGATTCCCAGTTGGTGATGGGTGTTGCCTATGTTACTGTTGATAGTAAAAATATCCTCATCCTTCAGTTCTTTCCGTAACCATTAGCCATTTCCTTGTTGGGAGATTGCAGTTGAATTGAACTGGAGTACAGTTTACATGGTGTAGTCTAGAACAGTGTTCCCCAACCTTGGGCCTCCAGCTGTTTTTGGACTACAACTCCCATCATCCCTCGCTAGCAAGACCAGTGGTCAGGGATGATGGGAATTGTAGTCCGAAAACAGCTGGAGGCCCAAGGTTGGGGAACACTGGTCTAGAAGTATCCTTTGTTTTCACAGCAACAAGTCACCAAGGCTTAATAGGAACAGAACAGCCTCTGTATCTTGGACATTTTGTTTTGCCTTGGTTCCCAACTAATCCATAGTTTTAAAGCTTGCAACTTATTTTAAATTGGGCTGGCTAGTCAGAGATAAAAGCTACATTCTTGTTCATCAAAGGGAGTTGAACAAGCCTAAAATATGCCCACAGGTTACCATAATTATAGACCTTTTCTAAGTGTTAATGCTCTGTGGAACTGATACAGTGATAGCACACTGAGCTAAGAAACCAACTGCCTCAGACTTTCACATCCAGTAAAAAACAAAATTAAGAAATTTTGATTACAGTATGAAGTTTCCAGTTTAATTAACAAGTCACATCTCACCTACATTGCTATTTTGCTGATAGCAGGTTTTGCAAAACAACATATATAATTCTCCTGTTGTTATCCCCTTCTCTTTACATCATGACTAAGAAACTGAATCAAGAGTAGTTACAGGTAGATAGCCGTGTTGGTCTGTCATAGTCAAAACAAAATAAAAAATCCTTCCAGTAGCACCTTAGAGACCATCTAAGTTTGTTCTTGGTATGAGCTTTCGTGTGCATGCATCCTTTTCTCAGAGCGCATAGAGAGGCACTGTTCCAGTCCATGGAACAAGAGCTGCCCTTGTTGCCGGTGACTCCAATGTCTGGATTGAGAGTCAAGAGTTACAACTGTACTTCATAGTACAGTCCTATTACTTTGATCCATAGAACTCAATGGGAGACACTGATAACTAAGCCCAGACACCATCTGCATATTCTCACGATGTGCAGGATATAGAATAATGTCTGTGTATCGATTAATCTGTCACTGATAAATGACTATATACAGTCGTACCTTGGTTTTGGAACAGCTTAGTTCCTGAACGTTTTGGCTCCCGAACACCGCAAACCCAGAAGTGACTGTTCTGGTTTGCAAACTATTTTTGAAGCAGAACGTCCAACGGGCTTCCTGTAGCCAATTGGAAGCCACGCTTTGGTTTCCAAACGTTTTGGAAGTCGAATGGACTTCCGGAATGGATTCCGTTTGACTTCCAAGGTACGACTCTGTGTGTGTGTGTGTGTGTGTGTGTGTGTGTGTGTGTGTGTGTGTGTAATTTCTGTTTTACAATTTAAAATACTAATTTTACATCCTAAAGATATCAATGACTTCCCTTCTTCACTTTCCATGGTTCATTTTACATATCATAAATCCCTGCATATTTTACAGAAACTGTACCATTCAGTATATTCCATTATTATTACACCCATCATAACTTATTTACACTGTTGAATTTATCTTAATGCTGCCAGTGTTTTCAGCTGTACATAATTATTTCCCATATATGCACTAAATGTTTTCCAATCTTCTTTAAACGTATGTTCTTCTTGTTCTCTTATTCTGTATGTTAAATCCGCACGCTGCGCATATTCTGCCAACTTAAGTTGCCATTCTTCTTTAGTTGGGACCTCACTGATAAATGACTTTAGGTGTCCTTTGGATTTTGATAGTCTGTCTTGTCCTTGGAGCCTCTCTTTTGGTGATCCTAACTCCGGCCTGCCTTAAACTTTCAGAAAGTATATCTGAGCCCATGCAGGCATGTTGCTGCGAGAGCATCCAGCCCTTTCTGGCTTCCATCCTGGAGGAGCTCATGGCCCAGTGAGCTCTGGGTTCAGTGAAGTCCGTCTTCTCTTTGAAAAAGAGGTCAATGAGATCAGCCAAAACTTCCAAGAGACAAATGACACTGCAGAGCTGAAAGAGGTATGATAGCCACATGATGTGACCTTTGGTTCAGTCCCCACCTGTTCACCAAAAAAGTAACAGTAACCTGTCTCACAGGATTCTTTTAAGGAGGAATAGGATAAGGAAATATTGCTACCTGTCGAGAAGCCTAATGAACAAGGTTACAAATGCTAAGCTACATTCCATAAGCCGTAATTGTCATCTGTTTGTCTGCAGCCATTATCTTCCTACTCAAAGGCTCCGAAAGAGCCAAACTACATAATTGTAAAGGCTGTGGCAGTATATACAGTATATAAGTAATATACTGATTACTTACCTTAGAATTACAATTCTTAGATCATCTCAGGGTCGTACTGTATGTGGGAGCAACAACAACAAACAACAACAACAACAACATATTTATACCCCGCCCATCTGGCTGGGTTTCCCTAGCCACTCTGGGCGGTTCCAACAGAATATGAAAAATGCAATAAAATATCAGACATTAAAAACTTCCCTAAACAGGGCTGCCTTCAGATGTCTTCTAAAAGTCAGATCGTTGTTTATTTCCTTGACATCTGATGGGAGGGTATTCCACAGGGCAGGTGCCACTACTGAGAAGGCCCTCTGCCTGGTTCCCTGTAACTTCACTTCTCCCAGAAGGCCCTCGGCGCTGGACCTCAGTGTCCGGGCTGAATGATGGGGGTGGAGACGCTCCTTCAGGTATACTGGGCTAGATTAAGATAGTGGCATCTGGGTAGAGGATCTTTCACCCTTTGCCTCTGCTTTTATCTTGATCAGACTTGCCGTCACCATGTGCCTGCTGTTCACATTGGGAGGAAAGTTCCCTATGGTGGCAAATTTGAAATTTAGTTTGACGCTATGAGCCCCTTATCACTCAACTACTTAGATCATTTGCACTATCCTTATGACATCAAGACAACTAACCCAATGCCAACTAGGCCAATAATGGATCAGTCACATTATTGGTTGACCTATTCTATGGGGCTGACGTCCTCAGAAGCCCAACTCTGCCCTCTGTTGGCTGCTAGGTCAGTCATTACCACTGGATCTTCAGGGCTCCTGAGCCATCAGTTCTTTGCCTGGGATAACACTCTTAGCCACTGCGTTTCACCAGTGCAAAGTAGTTGCATAAACATTACTGAAAAGCTATGGATACTGTCTTCTTGACAGAACGTGAGGCACCTGACAAGCCTGCCATATGACTCTGTGAAAATGGAACCTTGCTATCTGAAAGTCGACTCCCTTCAAGAGCATCTCCAGGACCTCAAGAGCCGCTTCAAATTCTATGATATTAGCTTGGTTATTCAGATGACCCAAAACGTCATGCAGGAGGTACTGTAAAATTCACATTTATTTTGACAGTCAGCCTAGTGTTTGGTCTTGGTGCATGCATCCTAGTGTTATCATAATCATCATCAATAATAATAATAATAATAATAATAATAATAATAATAATAATAATAATATAAAAATAAAAAATGCAATTATTTATACCCCCCACCCATCTGGCTGGGTTTCCCCAACCACTCTTGGCAGCTTCCAACAGAATATTAAAAATATGATAAAACATCAAACATTAAAAACCTTCCTAAACAGGGCTGCCTTCAGATGTCTTCTAAAAATCAAATTTTTGTTTATTTCCTTGACATCTGATGGGAGGGCGTTCAACAGGGCGGGTGCGACTATCGAGGAGGCCCTCTGTCTGGTTCCCTGTAGCTTCACTTCTTGGAGTGAGGGAACTGCCAGAAGGCCCTCGGAGCTGGACCTCAACACACATTCAGATTACTGGCCAATTTCCAATGAAGAAGTATTGATTTCTGAGGTGTTAAGCACTCCAAAATGCTATCTGGAAAACTGTTCGCCCCATCGGAGCCAAGCCGGCATTCTGATCAGCCGTCTCAGAAATCCAGATCTGGAGTGTGTGCCTTCTAAGCCAACTTCTCTAAGCTCTTAGTTCAGTTACTGGAGCAGGAAGTAAAGAATATAGAAGTCACTGTTGTATCAGGCGAGGGAAGAAAGTGAAGCAAATGGAAACTATATCAGACCAGATTGATGCAAAGACTTCATGTTGCCTGCCCATCGCAGGAGATGATGTCACTGTTCCCTTCTGTGTGCCTGAAGAGGATTCACAGAAGATTCACATAATCACCAGGCTAGATCCCATGCCCAGACCATGAGGCTCCTGATTTAAGCCATAGAGTCTCTGACAGAACCAAGATCATGATGTGCTGTTGCCAGAAGTGTCTTGAGGTTGATGTCGACTGATAGTTTTATCTTGGTGACTCTCGGAATTTTTAGGCAAATAAATATGGCATCTATCTCTCAATGTGTTTATAGCTTATGGAAAATGCTGTATATACCTTCGATCACCTGCTGAGTCTAAGCCATCATAGGGATGCGGCCAAAGTGTCAACAGCCGTTGAGAAAGTCAAACTTCGTGTTCTTAAGGTATGCTGTTTATTTACTTATTCCTGTCCTCTGCAGGGGAAATCTAGGGGTGTAGTGCCTATTATAATTATATTTATCACCACATTTAGACTGGTTAGACCAGTGGTTGGCAAAGGGTGTGGCAGGAGAGAATGGAAGACATAAGGACAATCAAAGAGACATTTAAACATTTCAGGCTTGTTTATAATATATTTTGGGAATGAATCATGTTCTTATGCAGTTGCATTGTTTCATACTTTCAGTGCTCCCTCTTAGGAACAGACACTGCTATAATAATAATAATAATAATAATAATAATAATAATAATAATTTATTATTTGTACCCCGCCCATCTGGCCGTGTCCCCCCAGCCACTCTGGGCGGCTTCCAACAAACATTAAAATACATCAAAATTATGAGGTAGTTGTGTTCTATGTTACAAATCAAGCACTGCTGGGAGTTGTTTCTTTTTGTTTTCCATTGTATTTGTTAGCAGTTAAAAATTTGGCCAATTTTTTTATTGTGGCCCAGAGGAAAAAAGTTTGAGAACCACCGTATTACGACGCTTGTTACCCGGAGGTCTCCAAGCAGCTTCAAACATAAGTTTTAAAAACAAAACACTAAAATATGAACACATCCGTGCAAACACACACACACACACACACACACACACACACACACACACACACCCCAACCCCTAGTAACGGCCTCAGGAAGATACGACAGTACACTTACAGTTTAAAAACAAATTATCATCTTGGTCTATCAGAAGCCTAGGAGAAAAGGTACATTCCTTAAATTTCTATTAATGTATATGATAAGTGGTCATGAGTGATAGAACAAGGAATCTTTTGAGGAGGTGTGTGTGTGTGTTCACTTCTTATACACACACAAACACACACACGAAGGGGACAATGACAATAAAATATATTCTATTCTATTCTATTCTAACACGTGGATTTTATTGGTTTTGTGCATTATACTTTGCAAGAACAAGAGAAGGGACTTGGTTAAAGCAGCTGTTCCCAAAGGCTTCCAGAGATAGTTTGAAGAGAAACCCTGATTGTGTCTGTGCACTGATTTTGGATGGGGTTTTCACTGATATTGTGTAGGAAGGTGGGAGATGTTTGCCAGCACATTCAGCTGATTCTTTATATTTATTTATTTTTAAATTGACAGCAATATGACTATGACAGCAGTACCGCCCGGAAAAAGATATTTCAGGATGCCTTGGTCCAAATCTCGTTGCCCACACTTCAGCGGACATTGGCTTCAACATGTAAGCCGGTAAGTTACAATACCTGTATTTGAATTGAAAGGAGAGGAAGGTTTTGCATACTGAAGCTACTGTGCTTCTCACTGTGAATGGGCATTAAAATAAATAAATTACAATGTCTTTTAAATCACAGAATGGGCTTATGAAGCCTTGGTCATCCTCCTTTCCTGCTCTTGGAGCCAAAGAAATATATTCTGACTTTAGGATGCGTTTCTCAAATACAGACAGTACCCTTTCCCTTCTTGTTATGTACAGTTCGGCATAGCAAGTCATTGCTAGTGCTTTTGTGGCAATGACTTCTATTACAAAACACAAGTGGTTGCAATCGGAAGAATGATCGGGGTGGGAAGATGCTTTTGTGGTCTGGCACTGGCCAACAACAGAGTGTAGGATGGAGAGGGGCAAGTGCACCACCCCCCAAACAGTATTCCTGACCAGAGCCATACAAGTAGACAGTTTTCACATTTTGACATCTCTCTATATTCTGTGGCCTCACGGGAGCTATAAACGCGGGTGGCACTGTGCTCTAAAACACTGAGCCTCTTGAATCCCCGTGATGTGCTGAGCTGCTGTTGCTCTGTCCCAGCTTCTGCCAACCTAGCAGTTTGAAAGCACACCAGTGCAAGTAGATAAATAGGTACTGCTGTGGCGGGAAGATAAATGGCATTTCCGTGTGCTCTGGTTTCTGTCACGGTGTCCTGTTGCGCCAGAAGCGGTTTAGTCCTGCTGGCCACATGACCCGGAAAGCTGTCTGCGGACAAACGCCAGCTCCCTCGGCCTGAAAGCGAGATGAATGCTGCAACCCCATAGTCGCCTTTGACTGGACTTAACCATCCAGGGGTCCTTTACCTTTTTACCTTACTTCCGTTGTAGTACGTATTTGGATGGAATTGCATACACTAAATATGTGGTAAACTTTTGCATATTTGGCCTAAAAAGTAAACTGCACCAACTCTGGAAGATGTAGTGACTGATCCAAGGTTAGTTGGAGGTGGGAATCGTCACTGATCTAGACATAGGTGAAGCCATATGAAAGGATAATATCATACATGCATACATATGAGCCATTTTTGTCATAATGATAAGCTATGGTGATCACGGAAAATTGATTCATTTGCATTTGTCAATCTCCTTTGCATAGAGGGGTGCATAAGATCTGATTGGGTGAAAGCAGGAGGCACAAGAAGCACATATAAAATCATAGAATTTTAGAGTTGGAAGCAAGGTGGATTTGATTTAAATCAAATTGATTTAAATCACGATTTAAATCACGATTTAAATCACTAGTCAGTAAGGCTTGATTTAAATCACTAGTCAGTAAGACTTGATTTAAATATATTTTTTTTACAGAAATACTCATTCTTGCTGGTATAATCTTAATATTTACAACCATATGAAGGTTTCATTTTTGGAATAATAAATTTTCAGAGTGGTTTTTACAGTTATATCAAAAATTACTGATTTGGTTATACTACTAGAAATACATAGACAGATAATTATGAAATTATGGTGAGGTTTAATAAGTTAACTGTTTATATTTGGACAACTTTTCTGCTGTACTTTATTGGAAGGAGAAAAATAATCATTTCCTCAATAACCATTTAAACAATTTATTTAACTAAAACAATAACATGATAGCATATGTATCCATGTTTGTTAACTGATGTGGTTAAACATTTTTTTAAAAAACTTAGACTGAGTTTTAGCACACTTGATAAACTTAAAACAAATCCTTATTTCCTGATGAATAGCCTTTGGACTACAATGTAACTTAAATAGAAGACTATATTTAGAAAGATTTTTCCTCCAAAAGCATTTTATTTTAAAAATCCAATTTAAATCAAAAAAATCCAATTTAAATAAAAAAATCCAATTTAAATAAAAAAAATCCGATTTTTTTGATTTTTTTTTTTTTAAATCATTGATTTTTATTCACCCTGGTTGGAAGGGACACCGAGGGTCATCTAGTCCAACCCCCGGCAATGCAAGAACAACTACTTGAAATAAGCTCCATTGCCTTTCTTGAAATAAGTTCTGTGAAAGGTTTTTAAAAGAGGCAGCTGGCTGCACAACACTGCTAGCCCACAAGGCGGCTTGATAGCTTAGTCAGCAGAGCGTGAGACTCTTAATCTCAGGGTTGTGGGTTTGAGCCCCACGTTGGGCATGGGATTCCTGCATCGCAGGGGGCTGACCTAGGTGACCCTTGGGGTCCCTTCCAACTCTACAACTCTATGATTTTTACCTTTGAACAGGTCTTTCCTTAGTTAGCCGCTGTTTCACATATTCCATGCCCCACACACAGATAATAGTCTTTGCAAAGGAGAATGTGTGCACAGTGGGTGTGTCTAATTTGCAGCAAGTACACGGCTTTTTTTGGGGGGGGGGGAATGCCTGTCGTTTCCCCTTGTGGAGCCACCAGCTGAATTCTGCCAGTATTTGGTCCTTACAGCAAAAATTGTAAGAAATAGATGCAGATGGTGTAGCTATCTTTACACAGGAGGCATGAAAGCAGCCGATAAGAGAGATGGAGAAAGTAGTTATTAGTACAATTCCAAGCACAATTCAAAGTGTTGGTGCTGACCTTTAAAGCCCTAAATGGCCTTGGCCCAGTATACCTGAAGGAGCGTCTCCACCCCCATCGTTCAGCCCGGACACTGAGGTCCAGTGCTGAGGGCCTTCTGACGGTTCCCTCGCTGCGAGAAGCCAAGTTACAGGGAACCAGGCAGAGGGCCTTCTCGGTAGTGGCACCCGCCCTCCCACCAGATGTCAAAGAGCAGGCATCCCCAAACTCGGCCCTCCGGGTGTTTTGGGACTACAACTCCCATCATCCCTAGCTAACAGGACTCCAGTGGTCGGGGATGATGGGAATTGTAGTCCCAAAACACCTGGAGGGCCGAGTTTGGGGATGTCTGTCAAAGAGAAAAACAACTACTAGACTTTTAGAAGACATATGAAGGCAGCCCTGTTTAGGGAAGCTTTTAATGTTTAATAGATTATTGTATTTTAATATTCTGTTGGAAGCCGCCCAGAGTGGTTGGGGAAACCCAGCCATATGGGCAGGGTATAAATAACTTATTATTATTATTATTATTATTATTATTATTATTATTATTATTATAGTACAGGGACCCAGGTGGCGCTGTGGGTTAAACCACAGAGCCTAGGGCTTGCTGATCAGAAGGTCGGTGGTTCGAATCCCTATGACAGGGTGAGCTCCCGTTGCTCGGTCCCAGCTCCTGCCCACCTAGCAGTTCGAAAGCACGTCAAAGTGCAAGTAGATAAATAGGAACCGCTCTGGCGGGAAGGTAAACGGTGTTTCCGTGCGCTGCTCTGGTTCGCCAGAAGCGGCTTTGTCATGCTGGCCACATGACCTGGAAGCTGTACGCCGGCTCTCGGCCAATAAAGCGAGATGAGCGCCGCAACCCCAGAGTCGGACACGACTGAACCTAATGGTCAGGGGTCCCTTTACCTTTACCTTTATTATAGTACAGACTTATCTCCAGGCTCACTATGTTCTTGAGCTAGTCTAGGGATTCTGTCCATTTTGTTTGCTGTATTTGCCAAATGATACCAACTCTTCCTTTTTCTTTCCTCTCAAACTTGAGCCAGTGCTGTGGTTTCTTGCCTTGTTGGAAGGAACTCTGCTCCCTTGGTTTGCTCACTGTTTCCTGCAAATCCCCCCCCCCCTCTGAAAGAGGCTGGGTCGGGCCTCTTTCACACATGCAGGAAGAACTCTGATTAGCTGCAGTCGGGACGTGGTCCTTTTAATCCTCTTGACATTGTGTCTCACCACACAGGAGCTTCAGAAATACGAGCAGTTCATTTTTGCCGAGCACAACAACGTGATCCAAGTCGAAAACGTCTATGAAGAGATTTTGCTGCAAACTTTGCTCGACGAAGCCCTCAAAGGTAACTTCGCTTTCTGGGACAAAACGATAATCCCGCGAAGTAAGAAACTGGCAGCGGCTCTCGAGATAGGAAGTTTCTCCTTAGATGGCCGCTGTCTCTACGGGTTTATCCTTTAGCTGAAATCTTGTTTCCTGTCATTTTTACCAATTGGTTCTACTCCTGCCCTCTGGAGCAACACAGATTGACTCTGCTCCATCTTCTAAGATGTCTTCCAGACCCTTAATCTTCCCCCTAACAGGCTGGACTTTTCAGGGGGTGAGGGTGGAGACAGTCTAGGCCAGGGGTCCCCAGACTTACCCAGCTTCGGGCCAGTTCCTCCGGCGCCGATTGCGCGGCAGGCCAGAGGGTGAGGGAGCGTGCGCCCATGCGTATGCACGCACAAACTATTTCCGACGCAGCTGCCCATCTCCGGGTTGGTGGAGCGTCGAAAATAGCTTGTGCGCATCATTTCCGGCGCGCGGTGACTTGGAAGTGCGCCGAAAATGGCACATGCGCATGGACCTCCTCCGACCCGGAGGTGCGCCGGAAATGACGCTTGCGCATGCGCACATGCTATTTCTGGCGCTCCGCCGACCCGGAGATGGGCAGCCGCACTGGTAAGAGCGGGCGGGCGGCGCGGGTCGTCGTGGGCCGGATAATTGGCTCACTCGGGCCGTATCCGGCCCGTAGGCCTTAGTCTAGGGTCACCTGGTCTAGGCTCCTGAAGCCATGCCTTATCACCCAGCCAATACCTGCCCCCTTGTTTCACCCACCCAGCTCTTGATGCCACCAAGCCCACGTTCCTGACCTACTTCTCGCAACCAGATCCAGCAGGAGCCTTTGTGGACCCTTACCTCCAATCAAGCTCTTGCCAGTCCCCTCTGCCCTCTAGACTTAGCCAAGCTTATTCAAGAGTGGGATTCAAGGACAGAAACCCAGCAAGATCAACAATTTATTTGGGAAGCGACAATCCCCACCTCCTGGGTTTTCTAGAATTGTGTGTTGTTTTCCTGCTGTCCTCTCCACCCTTACACATCCTTTGGCTGAATTTCTTTTCTCCCCACTTTTTTGTTTTTGTTTATTTCCTGCTTAGTGATAAAAGAGGCTGCCCACTTGAAGAAACATAACCTTTATGAGGAGGTGCACTTGCCTTGTGAAAGTGTTTCCAGTCTGAGTGATCTAAAGACCCCTTCGGGATCAGCACAAGCCAGCCCAGCTAGGAAGCCTTCCGCCAGCTTGATAGAGACATTGGCCACTGACACTCAGAGTAATGAAGTGTTCGCCCCAGAAAAATTGGCTCAGGATGGATGCCACGAGGCTAGGAACAAAAATGAAGAGAATTCCAGTACTCTATCTAGCATTCCTACTGGAGGAAGGGAAGAGAAGGTGGATCCACAGCTTCCCACTGTGGTAGAAAGAAGTTTGGGTGGAAGCACAGAAAGTGAAAATAAGGTACCTGTGGAAGAGGAAAAGCTTCCAGTTCTTGGTGGTGTGGATGAAATAAGAAGATTGCTGACTGTGACTGTCGAACTGCCGGCAGATCCTCCGTCTGAGAAGAAGGAACAAATTCATGAAAGTGGGCTTCTAACGCCACAGGAATCTGCAGAAGCAAAGAATAAGGAAGTGGAAAGGAACATAGAGGAATGTCAAACAGCTGAGATGCATGAACCTTCTGAAGTGTGTTTTCCACCCAGCGTAGAAGCTGCCGATACAAACGCAACAGCTATTTCTCTTCCACCCAGTGAAGAAAGTGGTCATATAAACGTGGCACGAATTTCTCTTCCACCCAGTGAAGAAGGCGATTATATAAACGTGACAAGAATTTCTCTTCCATCCAGTGAAGAAGGGGATTATATAAACGTGACAAGAATTTCCCTTCCACCCTGTGACGAAGGGGACTATATAAACGTGACAAGTGTCTCTGGGGAAGGACGCTATATTACTCACCCGGATCCTTCCAAGGTGTGTGAAGAGCTAGGTCTTTGGCAAAACCCAGGGGCAGAGTCTGAGACAAAGATCACCGTATGGTACACTGATGTGAAGAGTGACAGCCCTGATCACCAATCCCAAACAAAGCCAGATGCTGAAAGTGGAAAATCTGGCCAGAGGGAAGGAGACCCTTCCCCTCTTCCTCATATCCCTATAGAAGAGAAGTCACAGGTAGAACAACATGCTGAAAGTAGAAAGCATGACCAGGAAAGAGAAGAGCTTCCTTCTCTTCAGTCAGTCCCAGTGGATGACCATTTCCAAACAGGGCATTATGTTGAAGATCCAAGATCTGGCTTGCCGGAAACAGAAGTCCCCCCTCTTCATTCTGTTCTGACTGAAGTGGATGCTCTCTCCTTCCCAGGCTGCTCTGCTGAAACTCAAGAGTCCATTTTGAATATTGCAAAGTTGGCGATAGCGTCACTAAATCTGCCAGTTTCCCCAGAAGCCAAAGAGACTGAAGGTAGCGATGCGGAGGTGTCAGTGAATTTAGACTCCAAAGGCTTCAGCTCTGCTCGGGAGGAAGATTTGAAGCAAGCAAGTGTGCCTTTGCCAAGTGCAGATGCTGAAGATGCAGTCGAAGGGGGGAAAGACAGAAGGGGAGATGCTGGGGGCAAGTGTCCTGAGCCACAGTCTGAGAAATGAAAAAGGTTATCTTGGATATCTAAAGCCTATCCGTGCAGGTTTTGTGACCAGAGTATCCTTAAAATTAGAAAAGAGAGGTCTATTCAAACTCTCAAATCCTATTCAAGAGCACTCCGTACATGTCGAATCTCCAGCTCCTTGAGAATGTTGATAGTTTGAATCGCCTTTCCTCTGCCACTTACTACTTCTTGTTCGTCATTCATTCCCACAACTTGGAAGCTGGCCTCCAAAGACTACTTGCTCTCACCAAAGTGGTGAAGACTTGAGTGACCTGTCAGCGACAGAACTCATTAAACATTTGAAATTGCTTTAAAACTGAGAATATATTCATTGAGGCTGATGACCTACTCACGTGAATGAGAACGTAGAACTTACAAGGACCTGATAAAATCAAGTCACCATTAAGGGAGAGTAAAAAATCTGCATGAAACATGCTAAGAAGAAAACGCTGGGAAATCTTAAATGATGGGGCGAAACGATTTGCTTATTGGAGTCTTGCACAACATAGTTGTGCATATAGTTTTGATATAGCTGAATGATTGCATCTGTATTTAAAAGCTTTGGCAGATTTCCAACCCCCAACCTCCATTTGGCAGGTATTTTGACAGTGGAGTGGTCTGATTCCATTCCTCATAGTTGTGGTTGCTATATTTAAAACTGCTAGAATAGTTGGGGCAGGGTTCTCTATCCTATTCTTCTGCACCTTTTGCAGAGCACTTTATACCTTCTTTCCAAAGAAAATGACAGATGTTTACAGCAACTTGTAACCCATGTCTACAGCTAGGTGCTATAGCCAGGGCCATTAAAAAACCCCAAAAATAAATCAATTTCAGTCTCAACAGTCTACGTTCTATACCAAGAAGAGCAGCATTATGCAAAATGCATATATTATGCAAAATAATGAGATTTGCATATTTGTTACATTACATAATTTATTCCGATCCTTTTAGTCATGGAAAATGTGCATGATGTCAGATCACCCCAATAAGTGCCTTGGCTCTTATTGGTCACAATGCTAGAAGCCAGAAGCCGGCTTCTTTCTTAAATGAGCAAATTGAGTTGAAAATGGCCTGCATATTTTCTCTTGTACCTCTATAAATAAAAGGTCCGAAGATTTACCTTTTCTTTTCTTTTTTAAAGTCAAGTTAAAAATCCAGGGAGGGGTCCTGGGATATCCTAGAAGCAGGGACAGGTTTCATTTGTCTCTGAGACACTTAGTTTTGTGCTTAAATATGCCGGTTCAGCTGTTTAAACCCAAGGTAAAAATGTAGTCTATCTGGATAACAAATAATACACCAGAACAAAGGTCCTAATTAAGAGGTAGCACCTATGAAGCTGATTTCATCCTTAGCATAGATTCAGAAACGTAACTGTACATCGTTAACATCTTTTTAGTGATTCTTTTTTGCCAAGTAAATATGCCCAAAATTGTGTGTGTGTGTGGGTTGCCTCAAGTGGCATAGGCAATGGGATCTTGAGACATGCCTGGAGAGGATTAGGAGGGCCTGGCAAGAGCAGAGAGTCAGAGCGGCACAGTGAAATAAACAGAAATCTGCTCTTATTCCCTTATGGGGTACACAAGAACCTTTCCAGGTTCTCCATTGGTAGGAGTAAATTACAGAGGCCAACCAGAGAAAAATTGAGAAGCAAACTCTTTATTATATCTGTTGCAACAGGGCCCTAACTCCCAAAATGGAGGAGGGAGGAGGAACCCAGAACAATGGTGTGCCAGCTCCTATATAGACTTTTGAAATTCCCCCCTCCCGCTCAAGACCACCCCCTATACATCATACATACATCACAAAAAGGGGTGTAACCCAGGACCACCCCCCAGATACATCACAGCTACATCATGAATGGGGAGGTCTGGTAGCAGTAATCTGAGCATCCTTGACCCTCCCCATGCCTCCTCTTGCCCTCCACCAAAAACCCATCAAGTAAAATAAAAGAGATATTTACATTTCCCTGTTTCCCAGCCAAGTTAATCACACCCTTTTGTCTGGCACTCGGGTATCAGGAAGCCACACACCCTTTTGTCTGGCACTCAGGTATCAGGAAGCCAGGAATTATCACCCCCTCCTTCCTTGCAGAGAAATACTGGTCAGCTGGGAGTCAAAATGGAGACAGGCCTGTGGCCTGTCTTCAGACATGTGGCCTTGTTTGCTTGGAACACTTATGAACATTTATTATATATACCAGTATATAAGACCTTAAAATTCTTACAACAACAGAAAACCTGTATCGGATGTGTGCTACTCTTAGTCTTTGATACACCCACTGGAAAGTTTGGCATCGCTACCATGATGCAAGAATAAAATAAAATAACAGGACCTGATGGCACTACCGGTAGCTCTGAATTGTCTGTATTTGACATAGGCAACACCAGTAGATTCATTCAAGGGGACATAAAAAAGTTACTTCAGTTGAAGAGCGGTAGACCCATGGGTGCAGAGAGCTGGCAACTTAAAAAACGACAACCCCAATAACCATATTGCAAATCCTCTATAATAATCTCCCTGTGTCCCTGCGTCCGCCGTCCGTGTCAGTGGAAATCGCAACTGCGCATGCGCTCCACTGACACACGGATTGGAGCGCAGAGAGGAGGAGGAGCCTGAGGTTGGAGCGCAGCGCGAGCGAAGCGCTTGCGCTTCGCGAGCCTCCGAACCTCTCCACTTCAGCCGCAATGGCAGCCGCTGCTGCTTCTCCCCCTCCCTTCTTTCTCCCCGCCTCAGCCGCCCGTGGCGGCGGCGGGGAGGGCGGCCGTCGCCGGGGCTGCCGGCGGGGCAGCGGCAACAGGCGGCTCCGCCATGGTGGTGGCTTGGCCGCCTGAGGCGGGGAGAAGGAAGCGCCTCGGGTCCCCGTCGCTAGCGCCCATTATTAATGGGCTTAATTCAACTAGTGTGTCATAAGCCGGACTGGAGTTAATTTGTATATTTTAATAGCATTTAATTGATTTTGCGTATCTTGAACATGGCAGAGATGAAACCTATCATTGGTGAAAATATAAGTTAGTGTACAGTATACTTGACATTCACATCACATATGAGAAATCTGAAAAGCCATTGTCTCGGAGAACCTTTATGTTTGGGTTTGAAAATACTGAAAGTTCAGCATTTCAGTGTGGGTTTAAAACAGTGGACGCAAGTTATTTGGTAACCTGTTACTCATACACCACATTTTATCACTTTTATCCTGAGAACTAGAAACTTTTACAGTTATCCTCCGAGAAGCAATTTCAGCCAGATTTCTTTTCAGGCAAGTGTGCATAGGATTGCAGCCTTAAATATTAGGAATCTTTGATCTCTTAGCGGACGTTTGCAAGCTGCCTAAATATGCTTGAATTGCATACACCAGTAATTTTGATTCTGCAGTCATAAACCATTGTTTTACTATTCAAAAAGTGTTAACAAATGAAAGGATTTTTGGAGATATTTTATATCTATGGCTATATTATTCCATTTCCCTACATTTGCAGAGTGTCCTCTTCCAGAAAGTAATGCCTGGGATCGTGGTGTGTTTCTCCCTAAACAAGTCACATTTCCAGGTTTGGGAATCACAATACTCCAAAGAACATGCCTTGTAGCTTACAGTAGAGGTGGAGGAGGAAATCAGCAGTTATGCACCAGAATACTGCTTGTTCACAGTAAGCTTTGGTTTCTGGCTTACGATGATCTGTACAATACATGCTGTCATTCTGCTTTCACTGTTCGGTTTCAGGAACTGGAGCTCTATAAAGCTTATTTTGTAATCAAATCCTAACCCTGTTTCTTTGGAAACAAGTCCACTTGTTTTGTTTGGGCATGCTTCCTACTTCTAATGAAGCATATCTTGCACTGCAGCCTTAAAAAGGCAAATCCTTAATTCTTCTGTTTAATCTTTCTCATTGGAGGTTTGTTATTGGACTAACCAACTCGTATTTTAAGTTGTGTTCCCCCCTCCTAGTTTTGCTAATTCAAAAGTTGACTTTCTAAGAAAAATTCAAACCAACAGCTAATACATAATAGCTTCATGAGTAAAGAATTGTTTTCCCATGGGCAGGATGTCCCAGGTATCAGGGTTTTTATGTGGGTTCTTTATTTCATCTGATTAACTGTTCTGAACAGATAAATTATGAAACACAGTGTAATGTTTTTAACCTTCCTCAAGTACTTAAGCCGAAATAAAATATTATCTCTTCCATTGCGTCTTTTCTTTAAAATGTGATTTGGTACGTATGAGGAATGTTAGATCTGTCACATAATTTCTTCATACTGTCATATAATATTTAGACAGGTCATGCTCCAAAAGTCCTAATATTTTTGGGTGAAAATTAAATGTTTGCCCTGAGTCATGGTCAAAATTGACACAGTTTGAACTGTCCAGAGCTCTTCTCTCATATTCTGGTCTTCTCTATCATAAAATTTGCACCCAATAATTCATAATGACTACTCAGTGTGATTGAGACATTCAAACTGTTGTCCCAGATACTAAAATTTGTGTATTTGAAGATCACTTTACAAACACAGCAGCTGGAATTGATTGATGTAGACCAGTGTTTTTCAACCACTGTTCCGTGGCACACTAGTGTGCCGCGAGATGTTGCCTGGTGTGCCGTGGGGAAAATTGAAAATTCGAAAGATTTTTTTTAAAAAGACACGTGTGTGTCTTTCTTCGATTCCAGCCAGAATATCAGCTTTGTGTTCAGCCAAACATGCCCAGGTTGCGCACTGAATAAAGTATTTTATAATTTTTCATATTTCTGTTTACTTAGTATTTCATAATAAAGTAATTATAAAATACTTTCTTTGTGTTTATTTGATTCCTATTCAAGAGAATTACTTTATATATAGTCAATATAGGCACAGAGTTAAATTTTTTAACATTTTCTAATGGTGGTGTGCCTCGTGATTTTTTTCATGAAACAAGTGTGCCTTTGCCCAAAAAAGGTTGAAAAACACTGATGTAGACTTCCAACCTCAATTTGCAAAACTACCATAGTTGTGATTGAGTAAATAATAAATGCAAGAGTTTTTAGTCATTCTAACTAATCTTAGTTGTGTAAAAAAAAAAAGGCATTTAAGAATGCAATTGGTTTTCATGAATGTGAGTAGAGCAGTAGTTTGCAACTGAATCCTGGATTGGTGCTCTGAGAGCGGCTGAAGAAGGGACGTTGCAAAACTGAGCATTTGCTGCAGCTTAATGGTGGATTTGCATGGTGTGGGGACATTTTTATTTTTATTTTGCAAACCGGCCTTGTTCTGAACCCTAGCCTGCAGTATCAACAGCAGACTACACCCCAGGGCTGCTGCAAACCACCCTCTCAGTCACCCAAAACCTTGCGATATTTACACCCAAACCTTGGCGATATCATGAGAACAAAATAGTGTAGCGCTGAGAACTAGTATCAGAGATCGCTTCTCAGCCTTTTGGCTAAGATCAAGTGTAGTATCTGTTCTTATCAGTTTAATATCTGATATGTCCTGTATTTTGAGGACTATATATTAAATGTCTTTTTGGAGCTAGGAGATGGAATAGGGGCTTGCTTCATCCACGCCATGCATCGACCTGTATTGCAGTACCTCCAGGAACGGTGCACCTCCCTTCTGGGGAGAATATTGCTTGTTAAAAAAAAACAGAGAAAAAAAGAACTAGTATCAGAGGGCTATTAAATATAAAATATGAATAATATCTATATTAAATAAGTCCCGAGTTAGAAAGAGCATGAATTCCCCCTCTCTGCTACTACCGTAGTTTCTGTGGGGCACCCGAGGGTCATCTAGTCCAACCCCTCTGCAAGGCAGGAATCTCGAACTAAATCGTCCATGGACCCATGACCATCCAAACCTATGCTTTAAAACCTCCAAGAGAGTCGGTAGAGCATGAGAATTCAGGGTCGTGGGAGCCCCACGTTGGGCATGGGATTCCTGCATTGCAGGGGGTTGGACTAGATGACCACTAGGGTCTTTTCCAACTCTACCAATTCTTTCATTCTATGATTTCCGCCCGAGGGAAACGCTGCAAACGCGCCTCGCAAGTCCCACTCACGACAAGAAGGATCGGCTACTCTTCCCTTTTTTATAAATCTCGATACGTGACATGTCACGTTGAAGCCTGGGGGCGGGGCCTGAAAAGAGGCGTCTACGTCTGTTGCGCGCGCACCACGCGTTCGGGCCACGTCACGACATGCGGGAGCGCGTTCGCTCCGCCGCCACGTGATGAGAACCCTTCCTCCCCACTGGCTGGCGAGCGGCGCGAGGGTCACGTGGCCGGAAAGGAAAACCGGAAGCGGCCTAGAGGCCGGATCTCGGTTTCCTTGGCTACGACGGAGACAGGGGCGGGAGGGGGAGCAAAAAAAAAAAAGGGCCGGTCCCTTCTTATGTCGCGGCGGCGGCGGCGGCGGGAGCAGTAGCAGCACCACCGCTGAAGGGATGGCACAGAGCCGGGCCTAGCGAGGCAGCTGCCGCCATGAGCGGAGTAGCGTTTGGCGGCGAGGGAAGGAGCGACGGCGGAAGCGGCGACTCCTCTGCAGGCCGCTGGGCTGGCTGGAAACTGCTGGCCTTGGGCCTCCTCTCCGCGTCCTCGGTGCTGGCGGCAGCCCCGGCCGTGCAGGCCATGCGGCAGGGAGGAGAAGCGGCGCCTCGGGTAAGAGCGGCGGCGCCAGGGGTGGGAGGGAGCGGTGGGCCCTCCTGGTCGCCGGCCTTGTTCCTGACAGGTCGCCCTGTCAGGGAAGTCGCGGTGCTTTCTTTGCCTGTCACCCAACCCTTCCTGCCGAGGTTGGGAGGAAAGGCGACGCCCGAGCCCGGCTTCTCCTTATGGTCCTTTCAGCTGCTATTACGGTTGGGAAGGGACCCCGAGGGTCATCTAGCCCAACCCCCCTGCAACGCAGGGATCTCAACTCAAGTCGCTCCTGGCAGGCAGCCATCCAACCCTTAAAACCTCCGAGGAAGGAGAGAACCTGCGTCAAACGAGTCTCCGTGTTCATGGGTCTCGTAGTCCGTGAAAAGGGGGCGGGGGAAAACACGAACCTGACATGGTTTGCTTTCATTCTTAGAATCATAGTTGGGAAGGAAGGGGTCCCGAGGGTCATCTAGTCCAACCCCCTGGGATCTTTCGCCCAGCGTGGGACTCGAACCCACGACCCTGAGCTTGAAGAGGTCTCCACGCTTTACCGAGGAGTAAACAATAAGTGTGTCACTAAGAAAGAGCAGGCTGCAAGATAAAGCAAATTGTGTCGAGAAGAGGGCCCAGCAAGCGTTGCAAATAAAGCCCCCTCAGCTTTGTAGCCTGTAAACGTCGTTTTATTAGACTTTGGTCACTTCTCTTCCTCCTCTCAGCCTCTCTTTTCTCCTCCCTGCCTGGTCTCAAGGAGGGAGTTCCTGTTTGTTATAGGTGACTAGGCCAGTAAGTATTCAGAAGTCCGAGATTATATGTTTTATCTCAAGTCAAGAGTGGCAAGTGTGTGTGTCTTGATCTCCACCAAAACTGCCCATTTTATAAATAAATGTTATTCTTCAGGTACAACTCAGAGTTGGTGGGGTGGTGGTGAAAGGAAGCTTTCCTCTTACAGCTTTTATTCTCCAGAGTCTACTCAGACTATTAAGTACTTTGTGACTCTCTTGCTACTTTGCTTGTTTTTTTTTTTTTTTTGGGAGGAATAAGCACTTGCTCATTTGTCTACATATCTACATAGGCATATACTGTTTGAGGGTTGAGTCTTAGCTTACAGTAGACAGCTACACATGCTTGATCTGAAAGTTCGTGAAAAATAAGTTAGCATTTCCAAGGGGAGTGAAGGTCTAATCTTAGTAGGCATCTTATGTGAAGTATCTGTTAGCTATTTGAGGCTCATCCTGGTGGGTTACTGTGGGAAATAAGAGTGTATGGACCTTTGGTCTGATTTAGCAAATCATGAACCCCATGAACTGGGGTTTTCCTGTTTCGTAGCCTGGTCTGCTAGAGCAGTACAGCTGGCAAAGCAGCCAATTTGGGCAGCTGGTATGAAAAGTGCCTCTATTCATCCAGCTGATAGAGATAAAAAGTATTTATTGTTTCTGTAAAATGCAATTCTGTGTATGTTTACTTGCAAGTATACCTCATGCTTCAGTGAAACTTGCTCTGAAGTTAAGTACATAAGATAGCAGCCTAAACTGGTATAATCTTACACCAATTTGAACATGATTGCTGACAAGGTGAATTATTAAATAAAGGAATAAAAGCTCATATATGAAATTTCTTGCTCCAAATTGTTGTTATATTTTATTTGGTGTTTATATATTTGAATTTATTGTTCAAGGTAAGGAAGGGGACAGGACAGATACTTAAAGAAAGGCATGTGATGCTGCACGTGATCATATCAGGATTGCGAAGAGACACACACAAAGAGCAGAGCTACGAATGTTTCCCCCCCCCCCATGCATTTTCTTTAAAACCTGCTGTGAAAGCAAAGGAGGTAAAGGTGGAAGCACTGAAAATAACCTGTGGGATTTTTCTGAGACTGTCAGTGTGAAATATGCCATCCATCACACTTCCTACCTTGGACAAGTTATGCAAATATTCATTGTTGGTTCATTATTTGTGGCTACCGTTGGCAACAGACTTTCCCAACATGTGCCTTTCTGAAAAATAGCTAGGGCAAAATGGGTGAGCTTCTTGTACTTATTCCTAGATACAGGGCATAGGAAGATGAAATGGATTAAAATGGCCCAGTAGATTATAGGCGTGCATTGAAATTCTTGTGATGAGTATCACAGGGAAATAAAAGCCATGTGAATAAGCTGGCTGGATCTAGACACGTCAAAGAAATGAGTCAGTTAAACGCCTTGTAAGCTCATACAGGGAAATCTAGTAGGGAAAGACAGGACTCCACAGCGCCATCTGGTGTCAAAGTGTTATATTGCATATACAACACATATAAAACCCTTTTTCTTTACCAGTCTAGCTGAGTCCCTGGAGGGCCCAGGAAGCTATGCTAGTCAGTCCAAGTGGGACTGCACCCTCCCATTTTCCGACTTACCCTTTCACTTATGCCTTCTTTAGTAATTAGAGGAAATAAGCAAGGATCTTTTCGTACATTTTGCAAGCCATAATTTCAGTTCCACCAACCTTCCCCAACCTGGTTCCCTTTAGAAGTTTAGATACTCTGAACTACAACTGCTATCATCCCTATCGCTTGCCTTGCTGGGTTTTAACTGAATATATGTTGTCTTTTACAATACATTGCAGCTTTAGGTAGTATTGTTTTCCTTTATATCCCAAACTGACAAATTATGACTGATAAGAGTCTAAGTACATGTTGACAGTCTTTTAAAATCTCTTGGTGCAGTGGTTGCTGATGCCCACTGAGACTGGTAGGGTGGAAGGCAGGGAGGCCGATCAGTACATGGAGCCAGAGCCAATGACAGGCAGAGCAAATGGATTCCAGGTTTGCCTCCATCATCCTCCCTACTGTAAGGGTGCTGTGATGTCTCCTCGGGAGTAATCAGTCCGATATATCTGCATCTGTATTTACAGCTTTATTAACAACTATATACAAGCAGAGCTCTAAGGTTCATGACCGCTCGAGTCGGTACCAGAATCCGGGAGTGGCCTCTCACGGGTCCGCCCCCAACATAACAGTTTCGGTAGTCCAAATCTCCTCTTCGATTCCCCACGCTTCTTCCCTCTACACACCTGGGGCGACGGAAGTGCCGTTGCACCCGGCTGTTACCCCAGGTGTTGCTTGGGGTCCTGCAGCATCTCCATGCCCTGTCTCCACCAAACTTCCTGGTTGCTCCTCCTCTCCACTGAGGGACATCCTGCTTCCTTCACTACTGCCTGAGTGGTGCTGCGGCTCTCTCTCCCCTGACAGCCCTTGCGCCTCCTTCCTGCCCATCGCCATGTCCCTGACATGAGGTCTATAGGAGCAACAGTTCAGGAGGCAGAAAGCGACAGGCAGTGCGACAAACCTGGTATGGTTGAAAGTAAGAAAGGCAGGCAGATGAGGGTGGACTGAGGTTGGTGCAACAGTGCTTTGCTTGACCTAAATGTGATGAATTGTTTCTGTTTAAACCTCATGGTCAGAGAAGGTTTTACTTGACCAGCTAAATCATTTTTGCTTTGTCTCTTCTGCAGGAATCAAGTAGTGGAAATGTTTGATCATGCCTATAGTCATTACATGGTGAGTAAAATGACTGTATGTACTTTTAAATAATTGCTTCCTTCTACCTTGACTCAGTGTCCCACTTCACATATCACGTTAAGCCATAGCTTAAAACAAACTATGATATCTGTGGCTGAGCAGTGTTCTGGTCCATGGTGCTCCAAAGTTCCCGCTGAGCTCCTTCTGCCACCGTGACACGGACAAATAATCCAGAGTCAAAACACATCCTTGTGGCATGTTTGAAGAGGACCACAATTTGCTCTTCACTCACTGCTTGTGGTTTGTTCTGGGGAAATAAAGTACAAGCCTAGGTTCAGAAGACACAACATGTCAGACTTGCAGCCAGCATCTTGCAGCCACATATTGTTTGTTCATATTGAAGCATAGTTTGTTTTACACTATGGTTTAACGTGACGTGTTCTGAGAGAGAGATACATAAGGTATCTAAACATATGGTCAGTAGGTCATGAACTTCATTATTTTATTTTTTTAGGATTATAATCTAGTGTTCTAATCCTATATGGAAGCAAGTTCAGTTGCTGTTAAGTGACACTCCTAGACCATAAGGAGGATATGGTTGCGGTCCTGCATAGTCTTAATAGGATTTACATATGAGTTTGGTCTGTAATGTTGCAGCTATAAGTACTTATGCACCTGATTTAGTTGTTACACTAAACCATGGTTGAGAGAGCATAGTTGTGGTTTGGTGTAATGTCTGTATTCACAGACTAGCTAGCAGACTAAAATTGGAAACATAGTTTGAGATGGATCAGCATGTCCTTACAGTTTGGCATGATATCTGAATTAAATTGTAGTTGTGACTGTTGCTCCACAGCTGGAAGAAAAATGAACGCAGAGAAACTGCTTTAAACCTTAGTTTGTAAATATTAGGAAGCTCAAATGATGGACTATGGTTTGTATTAACCATGATTTAGTGTGCTATCAAAATTCAGCCATAGAATACAACAAATCTGCAAATTTATCATAGTGTGATTACTGCAGGGTTTTTGTATTTGCTTTTTGACGCCACTTAGATCATAGATCGTAGAATCATCTTGTTGGAAGGGACCATGAAGATCATCTAGTCCTGCAATGCAGGAATCCTTTGCCCAATATGGGGCTTGAACCCACAGCCCTAAGATTAAGAGTCATGCTCTACCAACTGAGCTATCCCTTGGGGCAACTTGCACCTGCTTAAATAGCTATCTCTTGAGAGTTACTTGTACACACCTAAGTCTCACATCTATTAACTGTTCTACAGTTAATAGATGTGAGAATTGACTTATCTACATAAAACTTATAAAGAATGCCAATAGTAGTTTTTTTTTTAAACCCAGCAGAGCACTTAACATATTAGGAATGCTATTTTTATCCCCTCAAGACCCTTGTGATGTAGATGATCCTCATTTTACAGGTGAGAACTATGGCAAAGGGAAAACACCTGTCTGCCTAGCTAACAAGGGCAGTTTGATAAGTTATGTTCTGATAAGGTAACCTTAAGTTATGTTCTGATAACCTTTTTACCTTATGTTCTGATAACAACTAGCATGATCCAGCAAGTTCCTGGTTGAAATCTCACTCCTCCCACAAATTCTCCACACGCTAGGGCAAGCCACTATTCTTATTATTACGCCTCTGTTCAGTGAGGGCAATAGTAATCTTCTTACAGGGGTATGGTAAACATTATTGACCCAGTGTATGAAAAGCACTTGGAGCATGTGGTTAGTTCAAGTGGGCCTCTGCAACAACAAAATGTTGCAGTGATGATTGCTACTGTTCAGGTTTCCAGCCACACCATGTCTGCTGAGCATAGAATGCACACACTGGTGCCCCCTCCCAGCTACTTTAAAATCATAGCTCTGTTGTTTTATTTATGTGGATAATTTTTGCTTCTGTTCTTGGGGACACATAAAAATAATTCATCTGTATAAACCAGAAAATCGCCTCTAGACATTTAGATGGTGTTTATAGACTTGTCTTTCTCTTTCTCAGGCTTTGTTTTCCAGTCCCTCCATTCCACTACCCCTCCCAAAAAACCCAACCCTCTGGTTGTCCAGTTTATGCTCTCAACAGTCAATTTTATGTGGGCACTGATTTTACTGACCATGTTTTCTACTAAATAATTTTTGCAAACCCTAAATCTGCTGATATCATCTCCTTGTACATAGATCACTACAGTTTGGCAATAAGCAACAGTGGTCAAAGTACTGAATCTGAATTAGTGTGGGAGCTTGTTAAGAAGGAGCAATGGAATTCAAATTTACATTACTTGGTGTGAAATACAAGTGCATATAGCAGCTTATTAATTGTTTGTGGTTGTTGTGTATTGGCTTTATGCAGTCTTGCTTACTGACCTGCTTGTGCATACTTGTAGAGACAGAAAGTGCTTTTTACTCATGTACAGTTTACATAAATGGTGGTCTGTGGTTATGTGTTTAGGAATAAAATGCAGTCTTTGAGACAATGGTGCGGATTTGAACCCTAATTGTTAAACAATCTATGGCCTTTTAAACTGTGTGTTGTAAGGTTGTTGTTTTTGTTTGTTACTACCGGTATGTTTTGTATTTTTGTGTTGTAAACCGCTTTGTGATCCTCTAATGAAGGGTAGTATAGAAACACAACAAAGTCCGTTGTGTATAAGGTGTTAGGAAATGTCCTTCAGTAGACTTTAAAACTGAACCTCTGTTGTGGGACGGAAACACCATAGTGAGCTGGGATTGTTCTTTTTGCAGGGAAACAGTGGCTTTCTGTTCTACATTTGTAGCATGAAATGTGTGGGTTATGTGGAAGCCTGACTTGGCATATCCTGGAAGCTTCAAAGTCAAAAGGATATGTATTTGCCACGTATACTAGGGTATTAAATAAACAAATTGTATTTCTTGTGTTTGTGAACCTGGCAAGCGAGATTATGGATTTGAACTTTATCAGACAGTATGATAGTGACGTGTCCTGCAGGCTGCCATAAAGTGCTGGTTTTTACTGCTGCTTTAATTTTGTTTTGTTTTGAGGGTATATCTGCTACATAGCAAAATATAACCTATGTCCCCATTATTAAACACAGTATATAACAGGAAGCTTTCTGCCTGTAGTTAACAGTGCAGTCCCATACGTGTCTAGTTGAATATATGTTTCACTGAGTTCTATGGGGCTTGCTCCAGGTTAGGATTGCAGCCTAAAAATAGCTGTTTTCCATTGGGGTTTTATAAAGAACTAGTAAATTAAGCCCGTAAAGATTACGGGCTCTAGGCTGCCTGTCCGTGCTGCTTTAAAGCAGCAGGGACGGGCAGCCTCAGGAGCCGGCGCTCCCTTGGCCGGTCGCTCAGTGACCGCGGGAGCAGCAGCGCCGGGCGGGATGCATCCTGCTCGGCGCTGCAGCTCCCGGCGAGGGAGTGTCGGCTCCTGAAGCTGCCTGTCCCTGTGGATGGGCAACCTAAGGAGCCGACGCTCCCTCGGCCGGTCGCTCAGTGACCGCGGGAGCAGCAGCGCCGGGCGGGATGCATCCTGCTCGGCGCTGCAGCTCCCGGCGAGGGAGTGTCGGCTCCTGAAGCTGCCTGTCCCTGTGGACGGGCAACCTAAGGAGCCGGCGCTCCCTCGGCCGGTCGCTCAGTGACCGCGGGAGCAGCAGCGCCGGGCGGGATGCATCCTGCTCGGCGCTGCAGCTCCCGGCGAGGGAGTGCCGGCTCCTGAAGCTGCCTGTCCCTGTGGACGGGCAACCTAAGGAGCCGACGCTCCCTCGGCCGGTCGCTCAGTGACCGCGGGAGCAGCAGCGCCGGGCGGGATGCATCCTGCTCGGCGCTGCAGCTCCCGGCGAGGGAGTGCCGGCTCCTGAAGCTGCCTGTCCCTGTGGACGGGCAACCTAAGGAGCCGACGCTCCCTCGGCCGGTCGCTCAGTGACCGCGGGAGCAGCAGCGCCGGGCGGGATGCATCCTGCTCGGCGCTGCAGCTCCCGGCGAGGGAGTGTCGGCTCCTGAAGCTGCCTGTCCCTGTGGACGGGCAACCTAAGGAGCCGACGCTCCCTCGGCCGGTCGCTCAGTGACCGCGGGAGCAGCAGCGCCGGGCGGGATGCATCCTGCTCGGCGCTGCAGCTCCCGGCGAGGGAGTGTCGGCTCCTGAAGCTGCCTGTCCCTGTGGATGGGCAACCTAAGGAGCCGACGCTCCCTCGGCGCGCCGCCCCTTTCCCACAGAGCCTACAGCCGGCGCTCCTCCGCGGGGCTCTTCCGCTTCCAGCGCCGCCTGTAGCCGGCGCTCCTCCGCGGGCCTCCTCCGCTTCCAGCGCCGCCAAGCCCCGTCGCGGGGTCGCGGTTGCCTGGCCATCGTGGAACGGCGGCCAGTGGCCGCCTTCTCCCCGCCAGCGGCTAAAAGATGGCCGACAGGAGGAGGCTGCGGGCAGCGGCGCTTCGCGCCTCTGCCCCCGCTCCTATTGGTCTGCGTCCTCCAATCCGTGTCTCACTGGAGCGCACGCGCGCTTCCGATTTCCTCTGACGGACGGAAAGTGGTACGGAGGGACACAGGCTCTTTATTATATAGGATTGCACAGGGCTCGTAACCTTGCACCAATGTTGAATTTTCCACACTGCTATGGGGTGATGCTAAGGAGGTACAAATGCTCCTATTTGCTTCCAAAGAAATATGAAATGAGATACAAACTTAGAGATCTCATCCGTCAGTATCTGTATTATTGGGACAACTTCATTGTTGACACAGTGGCCACAGCTTGGGTAACTTATGTTTTGTTTTCTAACCACCAATGTACCCCAAATTTCAGCATACTCTTTCCACTTTATTTGCATTAAACAGGAACATGCCTACCCAGCCGACGAGCTCATGCCTTTAACTTGCCGTGGAAGAGTTCGTGGTCAAGAACCAAGTCGTGGAGATGTGGATGATGCCTTGGGAAAGTTAGTACTTCGAAATAATTCTAGTTATATGAAACAGCAAAATCTTGTTTCAGGTGCGGTGCTGTAGAAACACAGCCCCACGTGCCTTATAAAGAAACACACAGGAAAATGCATTCATTTCCACAGTCTTTGGAAATAATAATGTGGAAATAACCCCTGGACCCAGGCACTTTATGGAATCTTCATTGTGAAGTGGGCCCTGCCCATGCAGTCCTTTTTTTGCCACAAAAGATTGCATGAGCAGGATCTATTTGGGAAGGCTTTTGTTCATACCAGCTCTAGTTTACACTAAGGGTTTTATGGAAGTAGAGCAAAGCTCTCCTCCCATGCCACACAGCTTGCAAAGTTTGTATTGTGGAGCCATAAGTCAATGCCACTCCTTCCTTCCTTCTAGCTATATTGCTTCATGGCTGGAATAAGTTGGAGTTGTTTACTTCCTTTATGGTCTGAACCACCGAGCCTCTTGGGCTTGCCAATCGGAAGGTCGGCGGTTCGAATCCCCGTGACAGAGTGAGCCCCCGTTGCTCTGTCTCAGCTCCTGCCAACCTAGCAGTTTGAAAGCACACCAGAGCAAGCAGATAAATAGGTACCGCTGTGGTGGGAAGGTAAACGCTGTTTCCATGCGCTCTGGTTTCCGTCACGGTGTCCCGTTGCATCAGAAGTGGATTAGTCCTGCTGGCCACATGAGCCGGACAGCTGGCTGTGGACAAACACCGGTTCCCTCGGCCTGAAAGCGAGATGAGCCCCACAACCCCATAGTCGCCTTTGACTGGACGTAACCGTCCAGGGTCCTTTACCTTTTTACCTTACTTCCTTTGTAGTACTTATTTGGGTAGAATTGCATACACTAAATATGTGGTAAACTTTTGCACATTTGGCCTATAAAATGGATACTAAAAATTGTAGATTTCTGAAATCTGTGGCAGCATTTGTCTGGGAGTGGGCAGGTACCAATGTGTAATGGCCCTGAAGCTACACAGAAAATACAAGAATTGCAGGCAGCATCTTGTTTCACTAGGTGCGAGGACTATGAAGAGAGCACTAGCTTTGTTCTTCTTGCCCACTCAAAGCATGCACAGTGAAGTTCTGGCTCCTTTGCGCCAGAACTTCTCCATTCAAACTGACGTCTTTTTTGTTAGTAATAACGTGCCATACTGTTTTTTGGATGTTTTGCGGTCGCTACAGATAAAGTGTATTGGGTTCTAATGTGTTCCTGTGCTTGCTTCTCCCCCACTCAGGTTTTCACTGACACTGATTGATACTTTGGACACTCTTGTGGTAAGTTGGGTCCCTTCTGAATGTTATACTTGCACTTCCATTTTTTGGAAGTAAATTATTTGACGTGTGTGTGTGTGTGTTTGTGTGTAACTTATGGTTTAAGTCTACTTTAATCAGATGGTTTTAGAGACCTTTATTATTATGAAGAAAAAGGGTTTCCGCATTGTATTGCAAATAAAAAGTGGTTCCCTGATAGTCTCACAGTTAGGACCAGCCTTGGACAATACAAGAGTATTTCTTAAGTGAGTCTGTGAGACCTGGCCAGCCTGCTTGCTCTGTATCGCCTTCTCCTCCTCCATACCAGGAACTCTCCTGTCAATTTGTACTTGATCTCTTCCTGCTTGCATCACCTCCTTGCTTCTTTTGCACATTCTATTTCTTTTTGCCCTCACAGACTTGGATGACTCAGCAGGAACTGTGGGCTCTTTCGAAATATGTGTGGTTAATTTCCCTTCTCCCTACACCCACCTTGCAATTCAGCCCACATCACAAAACTTCTGAAAGTGGGTTTAGCAGTGAGCGGCATGCTAAATATGAGTGGAGCTGCCTGCTCGGTATGTGGAATGTATCGGATGATGAATTGATCATGTGCCTAACATCCACATTCCTGATACGTTTATTTAGCTACATAAGTTGACCTCTGGAGGTAAGGTTCAATTTCCCACGAGTACAGTTTCCCCAGATCCAAGCGATCTTATAGGTCTTGTGTAATATACTGAAAGTTTGAAACCTGCCCAAAAGTCAGTTGTCTGGTTTGGGACGATATCTGTAATTACCTCTTCATTAATAAGTTTCACAGCAGGGGGGGGTCAAATTGTTTACAGCTAATTTTTGTTTTGCAGGTGTTAAATAAAACCAAAGAGTTTGAAGAGGCTGTCAAAAAAGTGATCAGAGATGTTAATTTAGACAACGACATTGTAGTATCAGTGTTTGAAACTAACATAAGAGTCCTTGGGTAAGTTTGATGCCAGAGGAAAAGAAACCACATTTCAGTTTGTCGAGTTGTGGTACTTTCTGTGCTTCTTTTTAGTCGGAGGTGAATATGCCTGTTCCATAAGTGTTTAAGAATAATAGAAATGGTGCATCTGTTACCTTAAGAAACATGCAACAAAAGTTTTAGTTATAATTTTTCCTGCATTCATCTCCACTTAGCTGCAACCTTGCATGCTCAAATCCTTAGAAGTGTCCTTTGGTGAAAGTTTGATAGCTGAAATAATATAAACCGCAGGCATTTCCCACATACTTGTGGGAAATGTCTGCACAAGGACTAGATAAGTTAAAGACCTAAAAGCTGAGATGGCCCAAGATTTGGATGGCTTTAAAGGGGGATTAGACAAATTCATGTAGGATAAAACTAGCAATGGATAATGCTCAGAAGCAACGGCCCTCTGAATGCAAGTTGCTTGAGTACAACAGCGAGAGAGAGCTTTTGCCCTTCTGTCCTGCTTTCTTACAGATACCTTGTACGTTACTGTAGGAAACCGGATCCTGGACTAATGTAGGCTTTTAGTCTAACCGGGCACAGCTCTTCTTAAGTTCTCAGGAAGCTACATTCTATACTGCATATTTTGCAGGATTTCTGCGTTCCAGTGGAATGGCAGTATATACCTAGCCCCATTTTAAACGTCTTCTCCAGAAGTGAAGAGCATTTAGGCCTGTTGACTTTATTCTCTGCTACTCGACTTACATATATTTGGAACTGTTGCAGATCGTGTTGTGTAATTGTTAGGGTGTTGGTATATGAGCTAGGAGACCGGGGTTCGCATCCCCACTCAGCCACGAAGTTCACTGGTTGATCCAGGGTCAATCACTGTCTCTCAGCCTAATCTACCTCAGGGTTGTAGTGAAGATAAAATGGAGGTGGGCAACCATGGGCAACCATCTTGAGCTCCTGGAAGGGAATGGGAAACGTAATAAATATGTGAAATAAATGTGCTAACCACAGTTTAAGGAAACGGTTTGCAGGGAGATATAGTCCCTCTTTCCCACCCTGCTGTTCTGCCCTGCTGCAGTGATGTCTGGGGTCAATGCCAGCCCCAGTTGATGGAATGCTAATTTTTAAATGTTTTGCACCATCCCTTAAGCCTTTCCACGTTTGAGCTCGGCATTTTTATGCGCTGAATTTTATTGTTGTCCTTTCTGTGTATTTAGAGGTCTTTTAGGTGGGCACTCAGTAGCAATCATGCTGAAAGAGAAGGGCGAAGACATGCAATGGTACAACGGAGAACTCCTGCATATGGCAAAACAGTTGGGCTACAAGCTTTTGCCAGCTTTTAACACCACCAGCGGTCTCCCATATCCACGAGTAAGTATATAATGTATTGTGAGGGCAGTTGATAATTTTGTTTCTTGTTGATTTAGATATAAATTCTCATAGAATCCTAGAATTGTAGTGTTGGAAGGGATCCGAAGGATCATCTAGTCCAACTCCCTGCAATGTAGGAATCTTTTGCCCAATGTGGGGTTTGAACCCACGACCCTAAGAGTAAGAGTCTCATGCTCTGACTGAACTATCCCATGGTATATTTTCATATCTCTTGATTGCAAGATGTAAATCTGTTAAGAAGCATACGACACCAGCCAATTCTGTTTGTAGCTTATTTCGTATTTAAAACAATTGCCACCATTTCTTTCTTGTGCCCTCTATTAAATAATTTTCAAGTGCTCTTTTCCAAGCACGCTGTATGCATGAAAGTCAGGAATACTGCCAGAGTTTACTGTGAACTTGCTGTTCTCTCTACTCTAAATGGCAAGCTGTTCTTAAACTCAAAGCACCAGAGATTTCAGTGTTGGGAACTGCTGCCGCAAACTTCAGAAATGATTATAGCTACATGCAGGTGGCAGCAGTGTCCGAGTGTAAATTGGCAAAATGTCTGGGAAAATACGGATGTATGGCAACCTATGTTGTCAGTGTCGTTTTTGCTGATTTTCCATAAAAATAGCTCAAAAAAGGTCAACCCCCCCCCCAAAGCAAGCTCAACAACTGTCTTGTCCAGATTTTCACTGTTTGAAATATGGCAACCCTAAGTTATGGCCATAGTCTATAGGTGGCTATAGTCTATAGGCTACATGCTTAGCCATGAAAGTTGCTTTAAAATAGTCATCTGGAAGTGTACTGCTAGCATTCCTATTTTAGTCTAGATGACATAAAATATGTGCAAGCTTTCTCGTGTCTAAAGCCTAACGCACTTTACATGATGCCAACAAATATAAATGTTTTGAATGTTGAACTTTTGTGTTTGTCAAGATGTCTTGGTCCATATTGTCAGGTAATGGAAACCTTAAGGATTAATCCTAACTTTGGTAGTTTGTATAAAGTGAGTTTGTGTATGTATGGCACCAAATTCTGACATTTGTCTGAAAGCCAGCTTACCAACTTTCTGGTGCCTCGGGTACTTTGCTTTTAAACTCTATCCAGAACTCAAGGAACGTGTTTTTCTTGCAGTTTTAATAAGTTGCGTTTTATCTGTCATTGATCTGCTTAATTTACTACTGTAGTGGTAAAAGGTTTTGGTGCCTTTTCTTCTAGGTTAACTTAAAATTTGGTGTAAGGAGTCCAGAAGCTCGAACAGGAACAGAGACTGACACTTGTACAGCTTGTGCAGGTACCTTGATCTTGGAGTTTGCTGCTCTGAGCCGCTTCACAGGAGCATCAATATTTGAGGTTTGAATACGGGTTATAATTCATCATTCCTTGTTTAATTTATAACTTCTGTTAGTGTGGTGTTTGATAGCATTTCATTGTCAGTATATCTGTTGCTGAATTGGTAACTAAATCCGTGATATAGGAGTTTAGTAAATGTTTTTTTCTGTCTGTTTGGAGGCTTTGTGATAAATAATCCAGAAATTCTGTACTTGGATTGCTCTGTAACGTATATTTTCTTACCAGTGTCTTGTTTGTTGCACTCTAATCAGTATTGTGGGATGCAGGTGGCGCTGTGGGTTAAACCACAGAGCCTAGGGCTTGCTGATCAGAAGGTCGGCGGTTCGAATCCCCGCAATGGGGTGAGCTCCCATTGCTCGGTCCCTGCTCCTGCCAACCTAGCAGTTCGAAAGCACGTCAAAGTGCAAGTAGATAAATAGGTACTGCTCCGGCGGGAAGGTAAACGGCGTTTCTGTGCGCTGCTCTGGTTTGCCAGAAGCGGCTTTGTCATGCTGGCCACATGACCCGGAAGCTGTACGCCGGCTCCCTCGGCCAATAAAGCGAGATGAGCGCTGCAACCCCAGAGTAGGTCACAACTGGACCTAATGGTCAGGCGTCCCTTTACCTTTACCTTTAATCAGTATTGTAAACATCTTAGCATAAACTCAATGGTATAAGCAGTAGCCCGCTGTGATGTTTTAATTGTTAACCTTCGTCTACTGTAAGCTGCTATTTATTGGCATGTGTTTATATTTATGGTGTGCATTGCACTTGCATTAAGGAAGAAACCAATTTCTCTCTCATGGTGTGCTGATTATGTTGATATTGATTCCCAACAATAGCAACCCCAGTAATCTTGTACCTTTGCTCTACTGCAGGCATGTCCAACAGGTAGCTCAAGAACTTTGGCTCCCCCCGAAAAGCTCGATTTATTTGCACTGCACCCCGCAAAAGCGGGGTTTATTTGACCTGAACCCCCGAAAACAGGGCTTCCCTTCCTAAAAAAAAAGCTCAACAACTTTGACCTGAACCCCCCCCCCCAAAAGTGGGTAGATCACTTCCAGTTTTTAACTCTGCGAGTAGATCGCAGTCTCTTGGGAGTTGGCCACCCCTGCAGACTACTGTACCAAAATATACTGAACGCTGGACCAAAAATCCCCAGTTCAGATTTCTCCTAAATTGCCTCAAGCTATTCAGTCCCTCTCCCCCCCCCCTACATTATTAGTAACTTTGCTTATGGAATTGTTTGCTATATATTACCATCTGGGTATTATGTGAGGCTTAGGTCGGCCTTGTAATTTGGCAATTTCCTAGTTGCTTGTGACAGTAGCAATTTACACAGAGTAACATCTAAAGGCTGTGCATTTGGCACTTTGGTAATTTCCTCCCAGTCTTAAAGAATGACTGGTTCTTAAACTAAAAGGGCTGCCGTTCCAGCTGATGGATAGAATCTCCATTGACGTATGTGGAAACAGGAATGAATAGCCATTATTCGCAGCAAAGAGTGGAATAATTGTGAAAGCAGATAATTGCTTTTGGGTGATTAACATTGATTATGTTAATCTATGCTCTCCGTAGAATCATTGGAATCAATTGGTAAGTTGCCTAATTCCATCATTTCAGTGGGTCCAACTTACTCCTTTGTACCTTAATTTAGCTATGCAAAATACTTCAGAGCTCTCTAATTATAAATGTGGAATGAATTGATACGCCAGTTGTTTGCATCAGATTCCCCCCCCCCTTTAATTTTCGCCATTGTATTTAAACAGCATTTAACCGGAAATGTTGACTTTGTTTGCTGCAGGAATATGCACGGAAGGCACTTGATTTTCTTTGGGAGAAAAGGCAACGCAGCAGCAACTTGGTGGGAGTCACAATTAATATTCATACGGGCGATTGGGTCCGCAAAGGTATGGCACTTTGCAACTGTGTGCCCTCTGTGGCTCATGCAGAAATTGGAATTTGTAAAGCATCTATGCAATCTGGAACCTCTTTCATGCTGGGGAGGCCTGTATGCTTGACCCTGGCATGAGAGCCCTAGGATTTGTCAGGCTGCAACCTAATGAATGAGTGGTTAACTTTTTAAATGTATGGGTTATAAATAAGATGAGCAGCTTGTGGCTGCTTCCACCTGTTGCCCCCTTAGTCTTATTTGGTTCAACCATCTTCACCTAAAGAAGGGCAAACACTCCTGCAAGTAGAAGAGCAAATAAAAGGAATTGTGACTGCACACTGATGGAAGGGTTTTATGCAGATGAACAGAATGCTAGAAAAGTATTTCCTTAAACTACACAGTGGCCTGGATCAGGCCTGCGAAGCTGTGTGAAGTGGGCTGCCAGTCCCCATCTTCTTCCCTGTCGGAGTGCTGGCCGGCTTCTCCACACCCGGAAATGGTGGGGAAATAGTCCTACTGCAGCCCTGGAGAGGGCTACACCTTTGCTCTCAGTCCAGCACAGTGATGGGAATGAATGTGGGATGTGAATGAATGAATGAATGAATGTGTGTGTGTGTTGTACTCATGCCTGTGCATGTTTGGTAGAACCAGGGCAGAACCATTTTAGCTGCACCTAACCGCGTGTGTTTGCTGGTAGGTAGCCCTCGAAGAGCTGGCAAGCTGGAAGGTGCCCATCAGGGTGGCAAAGACTACCCACCCCTGATCCATGTGGATTTTTAAAAATAAAACAGAAAATATTGTATTGTGCTGAGTGCAGCTTCTCACAGCTTCTTCCTTTGTTTCTTGGCTGTACTCTTGCCAAAACTCTTTAACAGGGGCTTCTTTTGCAGGAATGAAAACTAGTTGTAAGGTCAATCTTAAATATATAACAGGTTTTTCCATCTTTTTCCTAGATAGTGGTGTTGGAGCAGGTATAGATTCATATTACGAATATTTATTAAAGGCTTACGTCTTGCTTGGAGATGACAGTTTTCTGGAAAGATTTAACACGGTAAGTCTCTTGCATGAGACACAGGGGCTGTGCATTTCATAAGGTATAATGAGCTGTATGGCTCCTTGCAGCATCTGTTGCACGTCTTCCCTCAGTAATGTATTATTGCAGAACCAGAAAATATTTTTTGCCATGGTACTGTGGCATATCCTAAGAAGCGACCATTGGTCAATGTATCTGCTTGCCATAAAAGTCCATCAGGCTCCAGACATGAATAAATCTACAGGAAAGACTTGCAAAAGGATTCCCCTTGAATTTAATTGAGTATCCCTATTCAGAGTGGCTTAGTAGTGAAATATTGGCTACATTTGTGAGTTGGAAATGTAAATTTTATAAACAAACACGACGCAATATATTTGCGAAACATGAAGACCAGACTGTGTTGCTTTGTATTAAAGCTAATCTCTCTGGGTAAATCCCTTTTCAGGTGAAAGCCTGCTAGCCTCCTTACATGAACTCTTGATACATCAACTTTAAAATACTTAAACAAATTCTAGTATCAGATGTTTGGTTTAAATCTGCATGTCACCCTGACTAAAAGATTGAGGGAATTTTCTGAGCAGCGATGTGCTAGAGGCAGAGCAGCTTATGTGTCTCAATCCAGCTCAAACACGAAGGGAGGGTAAAACAATCTGTATGATATGTAGCAATTTTGTTATATGGCAGGGCTGTGGGAGCTCAAGTTTTAAATCATTCAAAGAGGAACAAGAAATTCCTGGAATGACACCCCCTCCCCTCCAGCCTTCCTGCCTGTTTTATTTCATGTAATGAATGCACTACACTAAAATTACCCAACTTTAAGCCAAGTGTGGCAGAAATTTCATCCCTTGCTGTTGTGGCCAGTTGCATGAGTCCTTCCTACCCTCCTTTCTCAGCTGGACTCTTGTTGATTAGGAAGGCTCTATGACTTACAGCTCCTGCCAACGTAGCAGTTCGAAAGCACACCAAAAATGCAAGTAGATAAATAGGTACCGCTCCGGCGGGAAGGTAAACGGCGTTTCCGTGCACTGCTCTGGTTTTGCCAGAAGCGGCTTAATCATGCTGGCCACATGACCTGGAAAAACTGTCTGCGGACAAACGCCGGCTCCCTCGGCCTGTAAAGCGAGATGAGCGCCGCAACCCCAGAGTCATCCGCGACTGGACTTAACTGTCAGGGGTCCTTTTTATAATAATAATATTAATTTATTATTTGTACCCCGCCCATCTGGCCGGGTCCCCCCAGCCACTCTGGGTGGCTTCCAACAAACACTAAAATACATTAAAATATCACACATTAAAAACTTCCCTAAACAGGGCTGCCTTCAGGTGTTTTCTAAATGTCAGGTAGTTATTTATCTCTTTGACATGGGATGGGAGGGTGTTCCACAGGGTGGGTGCCACTACCGAGAAGGCCCTCTGCCTGGTTCCCTGTAGCTTTGCTTCTCGCAGTAAGGGAACCACCAGAAGGCCCTCGGCGCTAGATCTCAGTGTCCGGGCTGAACGGTGGGGGTGGAGACGCTCCTTTACCTTTACCTTTTTAAGGAGAGGCGAGTGCAACATACAATTTAGTGTGTTTAGATCTTAACTTTGCAAATGAATATGGTATGAAAAATGAATGTGGGCTCACAAGGGTCTGATGTTTTGCAGCACTATGATGCCATAATGAGATACATTAGCCAGCCACCTCTTCTGCTTGATGTGCACATACACAAACCAATGCTTAATGCTCGGACATGGATGGACTCCCTACTAGCGTTTTTCCCTGGTTTGCAGGTAAGTTTATCAGAGGTGCAGAAGCATTTAACTTTTCAGTCCAATGATGACTATTTAGTTGTGGGGTTGAGTGTGAGAAGTATTTGTTTTCAAAGCTCTATAAATGTTCAGGATGCTGCAATTGAAAAAAAAATAGCAAAGGATGGTTGGTGTAAGCTTTTGAACTTGAAATATGATGGAAAAGTAGTCATCCGGAAGGGAAGAATAATCTTTTACAATTGCTGTCTCTAGCCGTGTTAGCATTGTGCAATCAACACTTGGTGGCAGTGTTCTGCACATAAAATCAGATTTTTGGAAAATTAAATTTCTTTTGTATCCCACTAACCTGGAGCATATCTTTCTCATTTTTATATTACATAAAGCATATCAAACATCTAAAATAGGCTCATAGTAGCATTAGAGCAATAGCTCTAATGGTTTTGTCATGGCCTTTGGCTGGTACAATTAAGCTTACTAATAGCTCAACAGTTAAAGGTAGATAGCCGTGTTGGTCTGTCTGTTGGGTATCTGAAGAAGTGTGCATGCACACGAAAGCTCATACCAAGAACAAACTTAGTTGGTCTCTAAGGTGCTACTGGAAGGAATTTTTTTATTTTATTTTGTAATAGCTCAACAAATGCCCTACTGCCACATTTTTAAGGAGTTTTGTTGATATTATTTTGTTATATATCCTTAAATTCTTTCTTTTATGTTATTAGCTGCTACTTCCTTCTCTTGCCTCTAATACACAGTGTTCCAAAATTATTTTTTTCTTGACTAGAATATTCTCTCAGTGTTTCGATCTTTATTGGTAACTCTTCCTTTACTTCCTCTATAAACAGTAGCTTCTCAATTTGGACCGGTTTATGGTACTGCAGACAAATAAGCAGCCTTAAACAAGCCTTACTTTTTTGTGTTTTGCTGGTCCGCAGCAGCCATTTTGCCAAAAACCATGGTGGGAGGGGGAAGAGGAAGGCGAGATTGCACAAATAAGAAAGCACATTTTCCTTCCTTATTTGCCTTTTGCAAGGTTTCAGAGAATTTTTCTGTCCCCCTCCCCATCATTTTGGAGTAGAAATTTCTATGGCTGGGAATGCATTAGGAATATCATTACATAAACATTGTTTAATTCACAGGTTCCTCTATACACCTGAGTACTCTTGGAAATATCTGGTTTGGCATCTAAGATTTCCAGAAAGCAACTTTATCAAAGCAGTACCTAAATTTGAGCTAATAACTTTAACGCTGAGAATATAAACATATGGCCAACCTGGCAGACCAAACCAAATATATGTTAATCACTGGTTTCAGCACATGTGTACACATGATTGCTTAATTAACGAAGTGCCATTCTGCTCTCTTATGTTTCCTTGTTTTGTGCCATGGCCTGTGTAAGAAAAAGAACTAACCATGGGCTGGGGGCAGGTGGTGGGAGATATGGAATTGGTCATTATCTGACAGGAAAGTGGCATATCTAAATGGCCTTACATTGGTACTATCTGTTTGGATCATAGGTCTTGAAAGGTGATATCAGACCAGCTATAGAAACTCACGAGATGCTGTATCAGGTGATAAAAAAGCATAACTTTCTTCCAGAGGTAAGGCGGTAGGCTTGTATTATTATCATTGTGGGGATAATAATAATACAGAGAAAGGGGAGATGTTGATTTCTAATTACTGATTACTCATTCATGCACTAATCAGCATCCCTTTGCATATTTTGATCTTTTTTTAAAAAAACTTTGTTCCTCCTGTAGGAACTGGAGGCTAGTGCTTTCCCCCACTCATGTGGCTGACCTTAACCTTTCCATGCATCACTACATCTGCCTGCAATTCCTTTTTTCATATTTGTGCTCACTTGCTCACACAATGGTTGCACATGAACCGGGAGAGACTGGTTTAGTGTCTCATCCACTGGGAGCCAGTGTGGTGTAGTGGTGAAGAGCGGTAGACTCATAATCTGGTGAACCGGGTTTGTGTCTCCACTCCTTCACATGCAGCTGCTGCGTGACCTTGGGCTAGTCACACTTCTTTGAAGTCTCTCAGCCCCACTCAACTCACAGAGTGTTTGTTGTGGGGGAGGAAGGGAAAAGGAGAATGTGAGCCGCTTTGAGACTCCTTCGGGTAGTGATAAAGCGGGATATAAAATCCAAACTCTTCTTCTTCTCAATCCGAACCAGCACTCCTGGTTCTTTCCACACAAAATGCAATGTGGAAGACAGGGTTTGGCTAATGTGTTAGTGTGACAGTGATTCAAACGTGTCAGCACGACAGTGATTCAAACCCAGATATTCAACTCTTAACCATTTTATCCACTACATCACACTCATACAGTGAAAAGCTTTGCCATATGTTCACAACTCATTTACTTTCGAATCTAGTTTTATGAGTGGTATCCAACTAAGACATATTGAGTATTTCCTTTGAAATCGTTGGACATATCTAAAGTCCATCAGTTTTAGTAGATCTACTCCGAATAGGACTAATTGGATGCTATCCTATATCTTGTTGCTCTTTCCTTTCCCTGTGTCTGAGATTATGAGACCCAGTGGATAATGTTAGATGAGAGCCTGGGAGACCTTGGCCTAGCATAGAGTTGTCATGTTTGAGTGAACTTTGCAAACTCCTATTGGTAGCTAATCTGTAACAGGGGAATAATAAAATAGCACTTAACATATTAGGAATGCTATTTTCATCCACACAAAACCCTTGTGATGTAGATGATTACTCCTCATTTTACAGGTGAGGACTACCGCAAAGGAAAACATCTGCCTGCCTAGCTTTATCTTTATATCTTTATTGTCATTGTACAAGTACAATGAAATTGGATTTTAATAATAATAATAATAATAATAACAATAATAATAATAATAATAATAATAATAATAATAACAACAATAATAGCTAACGGGGACTGTTTGATAAGTTTTTAGGCACCAGGCAAAATGTTTCTTTTTTACCAGGTCTTTGGCTGATTAACATTCTCTGTCCTTTTAGATGTGTTTGTGGGTGGTGGTGGGGTTATTGCTTTTGTTCTGTTCTTGTTTTTATTATGTATTTTGTGTTCTCATTTTGTATTTTTATGTTGTGAACCACCCTGCAATCTTCGGATGAAGTGCAGTATACAATTAATGATAATGATGATAATAATAATAATAATAATAATAATAATAATAATAAATAATATTATTAATAGCATTTGTGACCAAAGTACTATACAGTTTTGTATTTACCTATGCCTTTCTTCTTTTCTCCTTCAGGCTTTCACAACAGACTTCCGGGTTCATTGGGCTCAACATCCTTTAAGGCCAGAATTTGCAGAGAGTACCTATTTCTTGTATAAAGTAAGATTTTGTTCTTCCAGTTCAATGTGTCTTAAATCCTTGATAATCTTAGGAAAGGAATTGAAAATGTTAACACCTTTTTATGACACTGTGATGCAGTTGCACTAAAATACTTTGTACTGAAGTGGCTGCTTTATCTCAAGAAGGAATATTATAGGCACAAATAAGGTACAAAAAGAGGAATCTATAATGGTTAAGAATATGCAGTAACTTCCCCATAAAGAAGGACTAAAGAGAATTAGGTTTGTTAGCTTAGAATGAATGAATGAATTGGGGCTTGAGGGCAGGATATGAAAGTATTTCAAAATCATGAATAGTGGGAAGAGATTTTTCCTTTTCACTTGCTCTGAAATTATGTCATTGAAATTGACTGCCAGCAGGCATGGCAAAAAAAGGCCTACTACTACTTCACACAGCCTCTAACCTTAGATGGCTTTGAAAAAGGAGGCCTATTGATGATTATGAACTGGGATAGCTAAGTGCAGCTTCCATACTGAAAGGTAATATACTGTAAGTAGGATTGTTACCAGATGCTGAGGGCAAGCAGCAGAGAATGGTAATTTCCATCTATACTTCCTCCCTGGGCTTCTGATTTGTCCCTGTTTGTGGTGCAGGTTGGCTGTACTTCCAGGACCTCAAGTCTCAGAGGGTTGACACTTTCTTATGCATGGTCAAGAACAATACCTTATGCAGAGCAAGTATTTTTAACAATAAGATGAGCTTGAGACTTTCTAACTTGTTGCAAGATAAAGGAGCTTTCTATTGAGGCTGGGAAGCCCCTTGAATTGCTGACTGCAAACAGTTTCTCAGCCCTGTTCTCCCTCTGAGAATATTCTTCCATCCAGGCTAGTATGTATTTAGCAGTGCAATTTGACTTTAAATGCAAGGCTTTAAAATGTGTGCAGAAGTCAAATATCAAAGTATAATAACAGATAAGAATGTAATGTGTGTATAGCGTATCTCAAGAAGTAAGTGCAAAAAAAAATCTTCCTTTAAAAACAGGCTACTGGAGATCCTTACTACCTAGAAGTAGGAAAAACTCTAATTGAAAACTTAAATAAATACGCTCGTGTACCTTGTGGATTTGCTGCTATGAAGGATGTTCGTACTGGAAGCCATGAAGACAGGTAATCAGCTGAAAAGCATTGCTATGTTTTGCTAATTTAATCTTGCAACTGTGCATTCATGCTGGTAGGATTTCTTTGTACATTAAATCTTCACTGGCTTAATACTTTAGTAAAAGTTAGCGAGTGCTTCATGATTTTTATTTTATTAAGCTATATTCCTGCCAACCTAGCAGTTCGAAAGCACATCAAAGTGCAAGTAGATAAATAGGTATCGCTGCAGCGGGAAGGTAAACAGCGTTTCTGTGCGCTGCTCTGGTTCGCCAGAAGCGGCTTTGTCATTCTGGCCACATGACCCGGAAGCTGTACGCTGGCTCCCTCGGCCAATAATGCGAGATGAGCGCCGCAACCCCAGAGTCGGTCACGACTGGACCTAATGGTCAGGGGTCCCTTTACCTTTTTATATAGTGGATCCTCCTCAAGGCACCTAAATTAATTATTTAACTTGTTAATGTATTTAACAATAGACATTTAAATAGCATGAAAACAAGGGCTTAGATCCAAACAACCGCAAGTGGGAGAATAGTGCCGTTTGTGCACAGAAGACGAATTGTGCTACAGTGTATTGGGGTGTGTGTGTTAACAGGATGAAATACATGGAGAATATTGAAGGTACATAGTGTAGTAGCACAGGCATGAGGAACTCCCTGCCTCATAATGATGTCAGGTGATCCCACCCACCTGACAAATTTGCTGTCGAGGAAGTTAGGATCTGGCCCACTAGCCGGAAAAAGTTTCCCACTCCTGTTGTGGCATACTTGGGGGAAATCGCAAGGTCTTCAAGCTCCTACAAGCAGAAGAAGTTGGGGTCATTTTTCTCACAGCAGAAACGCCCCTTTTATGAACAGAAATAGCTGTCTGCTAGTGAAAAGGCACTTTTTGGGGTGTCCAAGCCCTTATCAGAGGCAGAAAATAAGGTGACAACATCAAAACAGCATACAAATAATTGAAGGCACATCCAAACTGGACTGCCTGGACTGAGTTGCTGCGAAATGTCAATAAGGAGGCGGTCAGACTAGGCTCTTGGAGGAAGAAGTTCTGCCACTAGGTGCAGCATCTGAGAAGGCCCTTAAGATGCTGGCACAGAGCAGGATTTCTATCAGTGACCTAAGTGAGTGGGCAGGATCACGTGGGACTAAGCGATCCTTTAAGTGAAATTCTTGCTATTTAGTCTTTAGCCATGTATGCATTCTTTGGAAAAACTTAGCGAAGTTCTTCCCATTAGTTGTCATTCTGACTTTACTCAAAAGTACGGTATATCTTGTTTTACATTTTGTTGTTAGTGATACAGTTGTACCTTGGTTTTCGAACAGCTTAGTTTTTGAATGTTTTGCTCCCAAATGCCGCAAACCCGGAAGTGAGTGTTCCGGTTTGCGAGCTGTTTTTGGAAGCCAAATGCCAAACGGGGCTTCTGATTGGCTGCAGGAGCTTCCTGCAGCCAATCAGAAGCTGCGCTTTGGTTTCCAAATGCTTTGGAAGTCGAACGGACTTCTAGAACGGATTCCGTTTGACTTCCAAGGTACGACTGTGTATCAAGAAGGAAAAATGATACTTAGTCTATTTATTTCCTCTTTCTAGGATGGATTCTTTCTTCCTGGCTGAAATGTTTAAATATTTATACCTGCTCTTTGCTGATAAGGAAGACCTGACTTTCGACATAGAAGACTATATCTTTACTACAGAAGCTCATTTGCTACCTCTCTGGCTATCTACTGCAAACCAAACGGCCCCTAGGAAAAACATTGTGAGTGTTGCTTCATATTTTTGAATTGATTTAATTGTAGGCCAGCTTTTATCTTCCTCAGTAGAAGTAACTCTTAGAGTATTTTTAGATTATTCTTCCATTGTTGCACAAACTGTGCCATGCCTTGCTGTTTATGCAAACGTAAATTAGGTTATGAGTTTCTAAATGAAAATTTAGCCTTTTTTAAATAGATTCTTTACATAGCCTCATAGAATTGTACAGTTGTAACAATATATTGATTGACATTTTAACTCTGCATATTCCTTTTTGTGGTTGGAAGAAGGTTTGTAATTGTGCTTTCGTTGCAAACAAATTTGGATATTGTGACAGCGCATGGTTAAAGAAAAAAAGAGAAAACAACGCTTAAATTCTACCTATTTTCCTCTTTACAGACTACAGAATACACAGAATTGGATGACAGCAACTTTGACTGGACCTGCCCCAACACTCAGATCCTCTTTCCAAATGACCCAATGTATGCTCAGAGCATCAGGGAACCTCTGAAAAATGTGGTGGACAAGAGTTGTCCGAGGGGTGTTTCCAGAGCGTAAGATCATTGTTTATACCTTTCATAACTAGGTGATACAGCTGCTTATGTCAAGCTGATATAATTTTATGCATTGACTATCACATAATGATGAAATCATTCGATACATCTTGGTTTGCAATGGAAGATGCCTAAGGTTCTCATATTAGAATTTCCCAACCTGATTGCAGCTTGTCTATTTGTAATGGATGATGGGCGCTGTAGACAAAAACATCTTTGTTGAGAAAGCAAGGCTTGTGTTTCAGCCTGCCAGCTTCCAGAAGCCTTTTCATGCATTTTGTTATCCGTTCAGTGGCCTCCGACGGCTATGCATAGCATGTTTTAGTCTTAACGCACCTCATGTATTATTATTCAGGTACCATCAATTCAGTTCTGAAAATGTAGATGGCATGCTTTCTCTTGCAGGGAAGAGAGTTTGGGCACCGGACCAAAGCCCCCGCTAAGAGCCAGGGATTTCATGGCCAGTAATCCTGAGCATTTAGAGATCCTAAAGAAGATGGGAGTCAGCTTGATTCACCTCAAAGATGGAAGAGTCCAGCTGGTGCAACATGCTATTCAAGTAAGATCTTGCCCTGTTATAGTCCCTTAGTGTAGTTGTCTTCATTTATGCAGTAGAATGCGGCAGCTAGACTGGTGACTGGGAGCAGCCGCTGAGACCACATAACACCGGTCGTGAAAGATCTACATTGGCTCCCTGTACGTTTCCGAGCACAATTCAAAGTGTTGGTGCTGACCTTTAAAGCCCTAAACGGCCTCGGCCCAGTATACCTGAAGGAGTGTCTCCACCCCCTTCATTCTGCCCAGACACTGAGGTCCAGCACTGAGGGCCTTCTGGCAGTTCCCTCACTACGAGAAGCCAAGTTACAGGGAACCAGGCAGAGGGCCTTCTCGGTAGTGGCACCAGCCCTGTGGAACGCCCTCCCACCAGATGTCAAAGAGAAAAACAACTACCAGACTTTCAGAAGACATCTGAAGGCAGCCCTGTTTAGAGAGGCTTTTAATGTTTAATAGATTACTGCATTTAAATGTTCTGTTGGAAGCCGCCCAGAGTGGCTGGGGAAACCCAGCCAGATGGGTGGGGTATAAATAATAAATTATAATATTATTATTATAGTAGGAAGTTGACATCCAGGCACTCTTAATTTTTATTTTATTTTATTTGGAACAAGTTGTTTCAGTTTAATTATAGTACAGGTTGGAGAGGTATAAATATGGATATAATACATTGGAATAAATTAAGACTTTCCATTATGAACAAACTAAAGTAAAGGTAAAGGACCCCTGGACGGTTAAGTCCAGTCAAAGGCGGCTATGGGGTTTTGGCGCTCATCTCGCTTTACATGCTGAGGGAGCCGGTGTTTGTCCGCAGGCAGTTTTTCCGGGTCATGTGGCCAGCATGACTACGCCGCTTTTGGTGCAACGGAACACCGAAACCAGAGCAGCGTACAGAAACGCCGTTTACCTTCCCTCTGCAGCGGTACCTGTTTATCTGCTTGCACTTTTTGGCGTGCTTTTGAACTGCTAGGTTGGCAGGAGCAGGGACCCAGCAACGGGAGCTCACCCCGTCACGGGGATTCGAACCGCTAACCTTCTGATCGGCAAGCCCTAGGCTCTGTGGTTTAACCCACAGCGCCACCCGCGTCCCTTGAACAAACTACCTGCATATAAAATAATGATTTATTTATAATTACTATTTTAATTATGATTATTTATAATTTATAATCAATTCATTTTGCTCCAGACCCTGCCAGTTTGGATACCAATAGCTCATCTGAATTAATGGCAGGAAAAAACTTAATAAGTTTATATTTCAATCGGACTGACCTATAAGGGTATTACCCTACATGAAGTCATTGAGTTTGTTTACTAATCCCTATACACTCACATAATTTTTTTATTTTTTTTTATTTTGAAAAGTAATAATAAAAAAATAAAAATGTGCACCCCACCCCTGAGACCATTGTAACTATCCAGCCTCCCAAAATTTCAACACCTCTTGCGATGGTTTGACCCCTTTCTGTTTTAACAGTACAAATTCTACAAATACTACAGATATTTGTAGAATTTGGCACTCTAAAATTTAGGCACACAAGAAAGTATTCTTGAAATACTCTCCCTAAATTCTGTGAAGCTGTTGAACAACAAGTCCTTTTTCCTGATGTTATACAAACTCTTAAGTAACACAGTTGTACTGTTTAGTAGTCCATTCAATCATGTTTGAATGTTTAGTGGGAGACAGGTTTTTCAAAATATTTGTTAGTGGTAAGCTGTGAAGTTGAATTGAATATGTTTCAAATTTTGAGGTCATTACCATGACAGGGTCTCTTCAGTGGTGACACTGAGGTTCTAGAACTTTCCAGGTTAGCCTTTCTCCTCACCTGTGCTGAGGACTTTCTGGCACTGAGTAGGACTGCTTTATTCCAGAGGGCATCTTGAGTTCTCTGAACTGTTTGTTTTACTGAGGAGTACTGTGTCTTGCTGCTGGCAGTGTAATGGTTCTTTTGCCTGTGTTTTTATATTTTTAGTATGCATGTGGAATTTTGTACTGAAAATACCCTTGGAAGTGTTGTCAGATACAAATAACTGTTTATTTACTTAAAAAAAACTAATTCTAAAATATTTTGGCTAACACTGGATGTCTAGAAGTTCAGAACAAACTAATTAGCAAGTTTCCTCAGGAAATACCGTTGCATGTTTTGTCTTTAGGGCTAGAATGAAAAAATGCTAGATATTGCTTATTTTTTCATTAGGCAGCAAGCTCACTTGATGCGGAGGATGGTCTACGGTTCATGCAAGAAATGATTGAGCTGTCCAGTCAACAACAGAAAGAGCAGCAGCTACCTCCTCGTGCCGTTCAAATTGTTTCCCACCCCTTCTTTGGCAGAGTGGTTTTGACAGCTGGGCCTGCGCAGTTTGGAATGGATCTCTCCAAACACCAATCAGGGGTGCGTTCTGTCTTTACAGCCTGGTGATAAAGAAAACCCCAATTGTATGGTTTATACGGAAATTATGGGAAATTGTTAACATACAGAACTTTAATGTATCTAAAACAAGAGTTCTATATAATTTTATTAAGTTTTCTGTTTTACAATTTAAAATACTCATTTATACATCCTTAAGCAGGATGGATTTGATTTAAATCAAATTGATTTAAATCACGATTTAAATCACTAGTCAGTAAGGCTTGATTTAAATCACTAGTCAGTAAGACTTGATTTAAATATCTTTTTTAACAGAAAGACTCATTCTTGCTGGTATAATCTTAATATTTACAACCATATGAAGGTTTCATTTTTGGAATAATAAATTTTCAGAGTAGTTTTGACAGTTATATCAAAAATTACTGATTTGGTTATACTACTAGAAATACATAGACAGATAATTATGAAATTATGGTGAGGTTTAATAAGTTAACTGTTTATATTTGGACAACTTTGCTGTTGTACTTTATTGGAAGGAGAAAAATAATCATTTCCTTAATAACCATTTAAACAATTTATTTAACTAAAACAATAGCATGATAGCATATGTATCCATGTTTGTTAACTGATGTGGTTAAACATTAAAAAAACCCCAACTTAGACTGAGTTTTAGCACACTTGATAAACTTAAAACAAATCCTTATTTCCTGATGAATAGCCTTTGGACTACAATGTAACTTAAATAGAAGACTATATTTAGAAAGATTCTTCCTCCAAAAGCATTTTATTTTAAAAATCCAATTTAAATAAAAAACATTCGATTTAAATTTTAAAAATCTGATTTTTTTTTAATGGTTGATTTTTATCCACCCTGTCCTTAAGATATCAATGACTTCTATTCTTCTCTTTCCATGGTTCATTTTACATATATAAATCCCTGCATATTTTACAAAAAACTATACCATTCAGTATTCCATGATTGCATCCATCAAAACTTGTTTACACTGTTGAATTTATCTTAATGCCGCCAGCGTTTTCAGCTGTACACAGTTATTTCCCATATATTCTATAAATGTTTTCCAATCTTCTTTAAACGTATGTTCTCCCTGTTCTCTTATTCTATATGTTAAGTCTAAAAAACAACAACAAGAAGAGTTGTTTTAGAAGCCCCCCAAGTCAAGAAAACAAAGCAACTGAATAACTAAGCCCAAAAGCAGATGGCTAACATTCGCCAGGAAATGGAGTGGAGGGGAACAGTTTGAATAGGTTCTGGGCAAGGTTGTTTTATGTATGAAGCAGAGGTGAGCCACTTGAGGCTCCCCATTTGCCCACCAGGCTATTTGCCCCAAACCACACCTACTCACCCCATACCTGACAGCGTATGTGATGTCAGGTGTGAGGCAGATAGAAATGCAGCTGGATCTGGCTGGAAAGCTTGATTGAACTTCCTGTGCATCAGCTGATGCATGATTTCTTGCAGGCAACAATTTTTTTAAAAAGTGCCGGAGCTTCAAATGCCGCTATTCTGATTTAGCATGCAAGGAATTATCCTACTGGGATAGCTCAGTCGGTAGAGCATGTTAGTCTTAATCTCAGGGTCGTGGGTTCGAACCCCACGTTGGGCAATAGATTCCTGCATCGCAGGGGGTTGGACTACATGACCCTTGTGGTCCCTTCCAACTCTATGATTCTGTGAATGAATTCTGTAATAATCTGCCTTCACTGCAGTTATTGGGCACAATCCAGTGCAGTGTGCTGAAGCTATTGGATTTCACTGGGTTTAAGAGCGCTAACCCTGGGTTGGATGATGATCAGTGCTAGATTTACATATAAGCTAAACAAGCTATAGCTTAGGGCCTCACTCTCTTGGGGCCCCCCCAAAAAATTAAAGAAAAAAACACCTGGATGTACATTTCCAAAATATAAGATAAAAAACAAATAAAACCTACATACAGCAACAGTGTTTTGTGTCCTATGATGTAAGTAATGGGCCCTGCCTGCTAGCCTGCTCTCTAAAATATCACTGGTTTGCTCATTTCTATATATAGGGTGCCTACATTCTGCATGTGCAAATGGCTTTAGATACCTATTAGGTCCCTAAATTACCATATAGCATATATTCAACACAAAAAACAGCGACAATTTGTTGTTGACAAAGTAGCTGGGCATATAAAGGGCCCCATCACCTTCAGTAGCTTAGGGCCTCATCAAACCTAAATCCGGCCCTGATGATGATGGCTGCATTTCCTAGTATGCTCTTCATATATTTTAGTGCGAAAAATGCAAATGTTTACATGCTTGAATACCGTATACTAAAGCCTCTCATCTCTTCAACAGGCAAGAGGATTTGTTGCAGTCAGTAAACCATACAATGGATGCTCTGAGATCACCAACCCCGAAGCGCTGAAGGATAAAATTGCTTTGATGCAAAGAGGGCAGTGCATGTTTGCTGAAAAGGCACGGAACATCCAAAAAGCTGGGGCTATAGGTGGCATTGTTATTGGTAAGTGAAACAGAAAACTTATACAAAGTTTTTTTTTGGTTAACAGTGAGACACTTGAAGTGTTAAGGCAGGTGTGGCTCATGCACTTTAATTATTTTAATGTGAACAATTTCGATGTATACCCCAGCCTATCTATTGTTGTTGTTGTTGTTCAGTTGTTCAGTCGTGTCCGACTCTTTGTGACCCCATGGACCAGAGCACGCCAGGCATGCCTATGCTTCACTGCCTCTCGCAGTTTGGCCAAACTCATGTTAGTAGCTTCGAGAACACTGTCCAACCATCTCATCCTCTGTCGTCCCCTTCTCCTTGTGCCCTCCATCTTTCCCAACATCAGGGTCTTTTCTAGGGAGTCTTCTCTTCTCATGAGGTGGCCAAAGTACTGGAGCCTCAACTTCAGGATCTGTCCTTCCAGTGAGCACTCAGGGCTGATTTCTTTAAGAATGGATAGGTTTGATCTTCTTGCAGTCCATGGGACTCTCAAGAGTCTCCTCCAGCACCATAATTCAAAAGCATCAATTCTTTGGCGATCAGCCATCTTTATGGTCCAGCTCTCACTTCCGTACATTACTACTGGGGAAACCATAGCTTTAACTATACGGACCTTTGTTGGCAAGGTGATGTCTCTGCTTTTTAAGATGCTGTCTAGGTTTGTCATTGCTTTCCTCCCAAGAAGCAGGCGTCTTTTAATTTCGTCACTGCTGTCAACATCTGCAGTGATCCTGGAACCCAAGAAAGTAAAATCTCTCACTGCCTCCAAGTATTTATTTATTTAAAACTTTTGAACCCTTTATATACTACCCTTCTTCTAATTCAGTGTACGGCATGACATAATTCAAACTATTACCCAGGTTAAGGCTTGGGCAATGCAAATTGTCTCGTTAAATAAATAAATAAATAAATAAATAAAAAACAAAACAAAAAACCTTGGCATTTAAAGGATCACAGTGTGGGTGCCGCTTACTGAGTTTATTCCAAAAACCAGGATGCCTCACTGGTGAAGAAGCCCTTGTGTAATGCATTTCTGATAGAGTAGGCGGTTGGTTAAGGGCCGTCGAAGACCTTAAGATGGTCTGGTTGCCTGTATTGCATTCATATCCCATCTTTCCCGAGGAGCTCACAGTGGGTTGTATGAGAAGAGGCATGCCTTCAAGTATTCGGGTTCCAAGCCATTTAGGATTTTTAAAGATAAGTACCAGCACCTTGCCTGTAGACAAAGAGGCAGCTGTTGAAGTTTATTTAAAATTGGTATGTATTATAAGTGACGCGGGTGGCGCTGTGGTCTAAGCCACTCAGCCTAGGGCTTGCCGATCGGAAGGTCGGCGGTTCGAATCCCCGCAACGGGGTGAGCTCCCGTTGCTCAGTCCCTGCTCCTGCCCACCTAGCAGTTCGAAAGCACGTCAAAGTGCAAGTAGATAAATAGGTACCGCTCTGGCAGGAAGGTAAACGGCGTTTCCGTGCGCTGCTCTGGTTCACCAGAAGTGGCTTAGACATGCTGGCCACATGACCCGGAAGCTGTACGCCAGCTCCCTCGGCCAATAAAGCAAGATGAGCGCCGCAACCCCAGAGTCCGACACGACTGGACCAAACGATCAAGGGTACCTTTACCTTTATAAGTGAATCTGGTTGTATTGGTCTGAATTCTGCTAACCAGGTTTTATACTGATTGAAGGTCCCAAGTAACGTTTCAAGTTCCACTGAGAATTCAGTGGGTGAAGGTTAATATTAATGGAAACCCTGCTTGTTCCACCTAGATGACAATGAAGGAAGCAGCAGCGACACAGCCCCTCTCTTCCAGATGGCAGGCGATGGCAAGAATACGGATGACATCACTGTGCCAATGCTGTTTCTGTTCAACAAGGAAGGCAGTATTATCCTTGATGCCATCCAGGAATATGAAGCTGTAGAAGTGCTGCTTTCTGACAAAGCAAAAGATAGAGGTAAGAGCAAAAACCATGTTAGCATGTGAAAGGTGGCCCCTGACTCAGTTAAAAGGTAAAGGGACTCAGTTAATTCAGTCCAAATTTCAGCACGGGAGAATATAGAAAGAGGAGAGAGGCCAAAACAACAGGATTAATGTGAGTCTCAGGAAGATCAGCAAACACATAACCCAGGCCTAGGGAAACAGGTGTTTTGGACTACAATTCCCATCATCCCTGACCACTGGTCCTGTTAGCTAGGGATGATGGGAGTTGTAGTCCCAAAACATCTGGAGGGCCGAGTTTGCCTGTGTCTGGCATAACAGCACTAAGGTCAGTCTTCCCGAAGGACTGAAGAGGTACACCAACTTAAAGTAAAAATCCAATAAATTATACACTTGTCAGTCTAACTTCTGTTTTCAGGTATAGTGGTACCTCTGGTTACGTACTTAATTCGTTCCAGAGGTCCGTTCTTAACCTGAAAACATTCTTAACCTGAAGCACCACTTTAGCTAATGGGGCCCTCCCTCTGCCACCACACGATTTCTGTTCTTATCCTGAAGCAAAGTTCTTAACCCGAGGTAATATTTCTGGGTTAGCAGAGTCTGTAACCTGAAGCATATGTAACCTGAAGCGTCTGTAACCCGAGGTACCACTGTATTCGGTAGAAAATTTTAAGGCTACAGTAGTTAAACATATAAATAAGTGGATATGCCTTGGGCATTATGCATCTCAGTTTGAGCACTATCCCACCTTGAAGTCCTGTTGATTCCCATTGGGGTATTTTAGCATGCACTTAATTTAAAAGGCTGACTTAAGATGGCTTGCAGGCTTGTCATATCTATTTCAAGATGCAAGTAGGTTCTTCTCGATTTAGGGCCAAGTTAGCATTCTCCTTAAATCTCCCTGGATTTCTCCCACCTTTATGTTCCTAGAATATTTCTCTTCAGGTGGCAACTTTCTGACTGCTGTATCACATTTTATTTATAAAAGCATTTGGGAACTGCCCTCTCGCAAAACAGCGGGTCGGTGTACAACAACATAAAGACATTTAAAAGCAATATAAAGCAATAATTAAAATGACTGGCTGCTCAAGGGACATTTTAAAGGATGTCGTAGACCCCATAGCATAAAAATAATCTTCCAGAGATGTCTGAAAGTCAAAAGCGAGGATGCCTTTGTACGCAGGGAGGGCATGTCAACTGTATTCTTGTGCTGGTGTGTGGTCCCCTCAAACCATTTTTTAAAGCAGCTGCTATGTTAATGAATGAATTGCCATTGTAAGTTAGGAAATTTCTGAATTTAAAATGCATATGTGCTTTTTCCCTTCTTCCTGTGCTACCCTTGGATTGTCAGCAACTATATTTAAAGATAAAATGATTCCAAACTACATTATTGATAGCAGTAAGTATCAAACATCTGTATGTTTTTGCCCAAAATTCTGAAAGCATTTCTCCTTTGGTACGTTTGCTTTAACAATGCTGAATTGTGATGCAAGACGAACCAGAATTGCCAATCCTTGATTCACGAGTAGTGTATGCTTCAAGTCATCGAGGTGCTGTTCGCATGTTGGTCCCATAGGTGACATATGGACACTATTAATTCCTAGGAACTTTGGGGCAGATAAACCACTTGAAAGATCAACTATTGGTTACTTCAGACCGAAAGGGTCCTTTGGGCAGATTATAGTAATTGATTTGCATATATTTTCTTTGCAGAATTGTTCCAAAAATAAGAATCGGCCTCAAACTCATACACACTAGACATGTGTAATAAGAGGGTTAATTATGACATTATTAATAGCTGTGTTTATTTGATAAAAGCTTGAAAACAGATACCGTCATACCTTGGAAGTTGAACAGCTTAGTTCCCGAACGTTTTGGCTCCCGAATTTCGCAAGCCCGGAAGTGACTGTTCCAGTTTACGAACTATTTTTGGAAGCTGAGCGTCTGATGGGGCTTCTGCGGCTTCTGGTTGGCTGCAGGAGTTTCCTGCAGCCAATCAGAAGCCACACTTTGGTTTTCGAACGTTTTGGAAGTCAAATGGACCTCTGGAACGGATTCCGCTCGGCTTCCAAGGTACGACTGTACTCAAGAGTAATAAACTACAGTTGTTGTTTTTTTTAAAAAAATCATTGTGTTCCTTTCCCCTCTTAAGATTTGGAAATGGAAAGCATGGATCAGAAGTCACCTGATAATGATTCTCATAACCAGAGGCCAGAAGAGATTTCAGCAGATTTGAACTTGGTCGGTCAAGACCCAGAAGGAGAAGGTGGGTTGGAGTTACCTGCAGAGTTGGGCAGCAATAGTGTTTCTCTTTTGGACCAGGAATCCTGTATCCCTAAACTCCAGGAAACTAATAAACTCCAGGAAACTAGTAGTCAAGCATCAGACTTGGAAAATCACCCCGAGGAACAATCAAAGATTGAAACTGACTCTAATCCCACTGATAGCTGGGATAATAATAAAGGACAGTCTATGGAATCAATATTAGCTGATTGGAATGAAGACATAGAAGCTTTTGAAATGATGGAAAAGGATGAACTATAACTTCTAATAAAGTGCTTGTAGGACTACAAAGTGGTGAACTTTATGGAGGATAGTAAAGACCCTAGCATCTGAAAATTAAAAAAAAAAGAATTGTTCAGTATTGTGACAAGCAGCCAGGTCCCATTGGCAAAAAGCCAGCATGTGTTAAAATTTGTATTGTTTTTGTTTTCCCTGTTTTATGGAAAATGGGAATGTGCAATTGACCCATTTGCAGGGTTCCTTTGCATGGTGCTGTAGCACAGGAGGTTCATTCAGGGAATGATTTGGATTCCTCCTGCGTTCCACATTGCTGTAAGTTAGCTTTGTCTAAGCCTTAGGAAGCAGAGAATGAATGAAACGGGGATTTTAAATGCACCACCGAGTCTGGATGGCTAGTTGGGGCGCGGCATCTTGGCACATGAAGGCTACAGGCTGGCTGTTGGCGATGATGCTTTTTCAAGGGTCTATACCGTATCTCAGAAGCCTTTTATGGAGACATGGCAGAAGGGACTTCAGGCTGTGGTGGCCTTTATAGCGAGGGCAGAACAACAGGCAGCTCTGACTTGTCCTGTGCCACTTAATATAGCGAAGTGTGTTGTACCTCCTTTATCACTTCTTCCATTTATTATTTTGAAGAGTGACCAAGATAACTTGGATTTATTTATTTTTAAGTTCCTAGTTCAAGTCAAGGTTGCCTTTGATTTACAGACTATGTGCTCGATTAGCAAAATAAAAATTAAAACCGCAGTTAATTCTGAAACTTGAATCTGAGTAATGGGGCATAGCCTCTTCTCTGCACTCCCATTACTTTGATTTTGAACCTTGCACAGTAAATCGTAAGCTAAAATAAGCCAAATTTGCTTCCTTGCCGATTTTCTGGGAAAGGTACCAAATCAGATAGTGCTGGGCTAGAATTTATTTCAATATTATTATTTTTTTGCAACTTTAAATCAGCCTTACATCAGTAACATCTCTCTATTCCTGTATACAGCTTAAATTTCTGTGCGCAAAAAGGCCAGTATGTCTATAGGATAGTATGAAGTCAGTGAAAGACTGGTATCATGTGTAGATTTTTTTTTTTTAAGAAAAAGATGTAGAAATCCTAGTGTGTTTGACAGCAATCATGTTTCACAAATGTCTTAAAGTGAGATTCTTCTTTTTTTTACAAACCCACATGTAGCTAAAAGACAAAGAAAAACAATACAGTTGCATCAACGCAAGACTGCCAGACCTTGCTTATTTATATCCAGTCTTGATTACTTTTGTTTTTATTGTTCTCGGGTTTTTTGGCTGTAGGAAACCGATTTCACACGGCACATTATGTGTTCTGTCACTTTATGTATGCTTTATGTCTGCTTTTGTACCCCAGTGAACTGAGCAGTTCAAAGGGCAGGTATACCTTTCTCCGTCCCGTCCCAGATTTTGTCACGTCGTGTGCAACAAAAATCCTTAAAAACTGGCTATATAACAGTTACGTTCATTTCCAGTCTGAACCCGAGGATAGATCCTAGCACAAAAAGGTGCAAAGGCATCTTTAAAAAAAAAACAAAACAAAAACATATCAGCCAGATGGAAAGACCTTATTCTGCAGAATATGGATGAAACGGTGGTGCGAAATCTTAGTGGACAAATGAATAAAGTGTCCTTTAACTCTTTTTTCAATTCTTTTTCCCATTTGCACATGTGAGCGTTAGATGTGGGGCCTCCAGCATTTTTGTGGAGTTCCCAGAGATGAATTATGTTTAGACTGGAGGCTTTAATTTTTTAATTATTATTATTTTTTTGTACGTGGACTGTTCCTTCAGGGAATTTGAATAGAGGCTTCTCTAAAGTGTCCTTTAGTAACTTAGGCCTAGAGCTTAGAGGAGAACGTGTGCGTTTGGGGCCAAATGCACATAATTTTAAGTTAGAACTGTAAAAAGCAAGTGGGATGTTCTGCATGTCTGAGTAATAGTGCCACTCTCAAAAACCTCTCAATATTAGCTCTGTCCTAGGCTATAACTTACCCCCATCAAACTGCTATTTTCATTAGGCCTTCAATAGTAACACATTTGGTGTTTTCTGGTGAACTGGTGTTTCTGGTGAGCTGATTCTTTAGTCATTGTATCTTCACCAAGTGTTTTAGACAAAACAGCAGCTGCTAAATTTCATTTCTCCCGACAGTTAATTTATTAAGAGTGTGCACTACCTGCTACTTATTTGTACATAGTCCATAATGTGGATTTTAAGTTGATGTATTGACATCGAAATATCTGCAAACCTTTTGAGTTTCCCTCATTAATTCAGGGATTATTGAAAGATCCCCTTGCCATTAGAAAGGAGCATCTGAATGGTGGTAGTGTCTACCTCAGATATAGGTTGCCCTTTTATATGTTTTTGTTCTTCATCATAGCCATAAGCCTGTTGGACAATAGCAAAAAAGGTTTACATGTTAGTAGCTAGATTTGGAGAGCGCTTACCAATTATGAGTTAATATCTTCATATCACAACAGAAGCCCTTTTTTGGACAAGCATTCCTGTATGTGGTTGAGGCGTTCCTTGAGGAGAAGGTATCACATGAGCTGGCACAATAACAGGGTTAATTTCTAATCAGGATCTTCCTAAACCTGCTGTCTTATGCTTCTTTCGGCGTAGTTCTTTATAGCAGGTTCATAGAGATCCCAGAGAAACCCTATAGTTAGGACAACAGAGGAAACATTCTATGAATGCATAACCGTACATCCAGATTTTATAAGACTTTTTACCAGCCCAATTTACAGCCATATATTTTCTTATGATGTAATTTATGAAAAGTGTAATAAGGGGTGCTGCAACACGACCGTTGTTGGGTTTTACTGTCTGGTAATTTTTAGTGTGTACAATATTCCTAAGGGCAACTGTGTACTGTGATGTAGAAGTCTGAGCTCAAAGTGTATATATAATCCTTGTATATAAAATTGTGTACCTAATTATAATTGCTGATTGTAAAGATTTAATAAAATATGTAAATATTCTGGTCAAAGTGTTTTGCTTTGTATAAGTTTCTCCCAGTTGCACAAATGTTCCCTATCCGCCCCCCCATCTTCAAATATAAACACCAATGACAAAATCTAACATATGTTCCCTTCAAAATTTAGCATAAATGTAATCTCAGGCATGGGGAAGGAATTGGTGCTCTTTCGGGGTCATACGTGACATTATCCAAAAGGTACGGAAGAAATATAGAGGTGTTTTTTTTACAGCTCTATAAAATTCTCATACGCCTTGTAAAGAGAGGAGATGCTCCCCCCCCTCCGGAAAAACCCACACACCCTAAAAGACCTCTCACAGCTCAGTAAGCTGCCCAAGACCTTACTGGTATGCATTTGTTCAATAGAAGAATATTATATGGGTTTTGTGAGGAGACTCAGAACTTACAGGGTTAATAGCTCAAGGGAAGTGACGTCCTGTCACTGGGGTGTGTTCACATACGGGTATTATACTTTGTTATGTGAACACGTTTACTTTCTGTTTTGGCTGCAAAGGGAGATTTGTTCCCTGATTTGTTGTTTTGCTGCTGTACAATAAAGCTTCATAGAACAGAAGAAGCTGTGTATGAGAGTTTTACTGCACACAGACAAACCGCTGCTGAAGATACTCTGCTGCAGCTGGGGGAAGCGGAGTGGCGCAGCATCGCCGGACTGGAAGCGTGCTGGACGCCATTGCACCTTTGATGTTCGCAGCATCAACGGACAAGTCACGGAACAGGTTTCAGTCTACAGCAAATGTGCCAGAACAGCAAAACAGGCATAATGGTCAGATCTGGGCCCCACATTTATTGAAGGAGAATTCTGAGGCGTGTCCAGAGGATGATTACAAAAGATGTGCGGTTACACTGACGATGGAGTGGCTTGGTGGTCTTGGTAGAGTCTATGTCTTTTTTTGGTACCAGTTAAAGTGCTTTTTGCAGCCCAATTTACATTGAGATGTTTGATGCCCTCTTTTTTTTTGTATTTATGTGAACTGCCCTGGAAGTATCTACCGAAGTTCATAATTTTATTTTTGTTATTTAAAAAAAATCACCTTCCACCCATCTTTCAAGGCAACGGTCAAACTGAAAAGCAACAAATGAATTCAGAAACAATACCAAGGAGTCACTCGTGACAGAAACCTGTTAGTCCAGCTGGGGAAGGTTATCAGAACAAAAATGTCTTCCGTTGTTTCCAGAGAGTGCATATTAGTAGGAACTTGTTGCATATCAACAGAAATGCTATTGTACACAATGCGCAGCCACACTAAAAGGCTGGCTCTGAACTATCGTGGAGTGGGCTTCTGAGATCTTTGAAACTTTCAGGAGAAACTCTCCTGCAGACCGCAATAAGCTACTGAGCATATAGAATAAGGTGGTCTATTAAGTATCTGATTAGTACCAAACACTTGGATGATTCCTCGAAAGATTCCATCAAGGTGTCTCCAAAAATTTCCACACATCCCTTGGGAAGACAGGCGAACTAATGCCAGTGTACTGGAAGAAGCAAATATCCCCAGTGTCGAAGCAATGATTCTTCAACATCAACTTTGTTGAATGAAATGAATGCTTAAGATAACCTTTGTTAAAAGACCAGAAGCTTTTTTGCTTGGCATTATAGGTCAAGACTTGCTTGGCATTATAGGTCAAGGAACAGAAGAAACTATTTATGTACGCCACAACGGCGGCTAGGATACTACTAGCTCAAAAATGGAAAGGCAAGATACCAACTAAAGAAGAATGACAAGAAAAAACTGGTGGACTATGTGGAAATGGCGAAGCCAACTGGGAAACTTAGAGACAAAGACAATAGAGAATTTAAAAAAGACTGGGAACCATTTATGTTGTACTTACAAAAACCTTGTAAAGAAGTGAACTCACTAGCAGGGTTTGAGTAAACACAATTAACAAAACAAACATAGAGATTAAGGTGTAAAAATTGGGAAATAATAAAGTGTAAGAGGCAATTTGAAAAGGATAAGAATAGAACAATATTTAATCTAAAGAATGTAATATTAAGGTATCATAAAAAAACAGCAGACGTTAATAACCAGGAAGAGGAAGTTGAGGGAAGTCGTGAAGAAATATGAGAATTGTATTTTTTCTTTTTCTTTGAGATAGCGTCATTGTAATGAGTATAAAATTGTAAAACAATAACAAATTATTAAAAAACAAACAACTTTGTTGGACTGGTCATGTTGTTCGGATGCCTGATGATCATCTTCCAAAGCAACTACTCTTTCCGAACTTAAAAATGGAAAGCGTAATGCTGGTGGTCAACAAAAGAGGTTTAAAGACTCTCTCAAGGCAAATCTAAAAAAAAGTAGTATAAACACCGACAACTGGGAAACACTGGCCTGTGAGCACTCCAGTTGGAGAACAGCCTTTACCAAAGGTGTCATGGACTTTGAAGATGCTTGAACTCAGGACAAAACAGAGAAATGTGCCAAGAGGAAGGCACGCTTGGCAAACCCCTACTGTGATCAACTCCCACCCAGAAACCTATGTCCCCACTACGTGTGGATCCAGATTTGGCCTCCCCAGTCACTTACGGACTCACTGTTAAGACTGTGTACGTGGAAGACAATCTTACTGTTTGGGAAGTTTTTAATGTGTGACATTTTAATGTATTTTTAATCTTTGTTGGAAGCTGCCCAGAGGAGCTGGGACCGAGCAATGGGAGCTCACCCCGTCACGGGGATTCGAACCACTGACCTTCCAATCGGCAAGCCCTAGGCTCAGTGGTTTAGACCACAGCGCCACCCTCGTCCCATCATAAAAGATTACTGAGCTGCTATTTTAGGCAGCAGCTCTCCGTGACACATTGAATAGCTGCATCTCCCTGTGACTGATTCAAAGATGCTATTAATAGATGGGCTAGCGCATTATGTTTTGGGGAAGGTATGCCTTATCAAGTACCCGAATATCTGGTTTCTCTCAGCAATATATTTTCTCTTTTAAACCTCCTGGTACAGCTAACATTCTCCAACATGGAGACGACGTTCATGAGATGTTTCCTCCAGAAGAGATGAGCGAATGCTCGGGAAATAGCCTATGACTGTACTTTCCATTTCCCATAATATTTATAAGACAGCACAATATTCAAGATTAACGCTTAATGTTCTGAGGCAAATTCCATTGAGCTGATGTAAAAAGGGACCCCTGACCATTAGGTCCAGTCGTGTCTGACTCTGGGGTTGCGCCGCTCATCTCGCTTTATTGGCCGAGAGCCAGCGTACAGCTTCCGGGTCATGTGGCCAGTATGACAAAGCCGCTTCTGGCAAACCAGAGCAGCGCACGGAAACGCCGTTTACCTTTCCGCCAGAGCGGTTCCTATTTATCTACTCGCACTTTGACGTGCTTTCGAACTGCTAGGTGGGCAGGAGCTGGGACCGAGCAATGGGAGCTCACCCCATTGCAGGGATTCGAACCGCCAACCTTCTGATCAGCAAGCCCTAGGCTCAGTGGTTTAACCCACAGCGCCACCTGGTTCCCTTTGAGCTGATGTAGGTGATGGCAAAAAATAAATTTAAAAATGCTAATGAACAAATAAGTTGAGTTGCCTGTGAAGATTGGAATCCAAGATATGCTGCGCTATAAATCATATAAAAATCAGCACCTGCTTCCTTTCAAAGGAGAACATGGTAGTGGTACTATCACAAGTATTTTAGTTCTTAAGATATAGAGGGATTCCCCAGATGAACAACAGTGTGTTCTGGCACTTGCCTTTATTGTGTGAAGTTACAGAAAACTGCCAGAAGATGGCAGTCAAGACTAAGAACTGCTAACCTAAAGCTTTAAAGCATGGGTAGGCAACCCAAGGCCCATGGACCGGATGCGGCCCAATCACCTTCTCAATCCGGCCCCTGGATGGTCTGGGAATCAGCGTGTTTTTACATGAGTAGAATGTGTCCTTTTCTTTAAAATGCATCTCTGGGTTATTTGTGGGGCATAGGAATTCGTTCGCCCCCCCCCCCAATATAGTCCGGCCCACCACATGGTCTGAGGGATGGTGGACTGGCCCACGGCTGAAAAAGGCCTAAGGCCCGGGGGCTGGATGCGGCCCAATCACCTTCTCAATCCGGCATGTTTTTACATGAGTAGAATGTGTTCTTTTATTTAAAATGCATCTCTAGGTTATTTGTGGGGCCTGCCTGGTGTTTTTACATGAGTAGAATGTGTGCTTTTATTTAAAATGCATCTCTGGGTTATTTGTGGGGCCTGCCTGGTGTTTTTACATGAGTAGAATGTGTTCTTTTATTTAAAATGCATCTCTAGGTTATTTGTGGGGCCTGCCTGGTGTTTTTACATGAGTAGAATGTGTGCTTTTATTTAAAATGCATCTCTGGGTTATTTGTGGGGCACAGGAATTTTTTCTTCTTCTTCAAAATATAGTCCGGCCCCCTACAAGGTCTGAGGGACTGTGGACTGGCCCACGGCTGAAAAAGGTTGCTGACCCCCTGAGCAAAAACCTCTTCTGTGCTTGTTTTTCAAACTGTGACCATCTACATAGGTGCCTCTGTAGACAAGACTAGAAAATTGACTATGGAGTGTCCAGCATTTGGATGAAGCCACAGTTGCACTGAAAAGACTTCGGGTGGAGATAAAATATTTTTAAGGGTGCAGTTTGAGGGGATGCTAGTGGTTGTTTCTTTTTATACACATAAAACGGAGTACGTGCAAGGATTTCTTTTGGTGTGCAGTTTTGGTGTTCAAGTGTTGCAGCCAGCCATGCCTTCTTTTAGGATCTTTTCTCCACATAAGAAATGCAACACAAAAGGAACATTTTTGCACCATGCTTAAGACCTTAAGGCATAAGGTGTGTGCAAGAAGGTCAGGCAGACTTATACAGCAAGAAAATCTCAGCTTTAAGCAACCTGTTTTCGTGGTGTTTCAGTTTACGGAGAGGAGGGGAAAACCACCGCCACTCATAAGGTGAAAAGAGTTTATTGTGCAATATGAACTGCCCACACCAGAACACATTTAGATTACAGAGTTTAAAAGCTCTATCATTTTCCTTGCGAAACCTGTGATTTTCAAATACTAGTGCTCTTGCAGATTCTCCTTCATTAAAAAGTATCTGACAACGTTAAAGACATCTGAAGAATGAATACACTTCAACAGGAGTTGATTTGACTTTCATACTTTTTCCAGGTAATTCTTTTCTCAGGAAAATGAGGCTGCGGTCCTGTGCACACTTGTTTGTGAGTAGACCTCAACGAACACCACCAGGGGCCTTACTTGTGAGAAAATATGCACAAGGCAACACTGCACAATGTTTAACCATCTTTCTTTAACTGTACCTAAACACATAACTGTCCAAAGAGTTCATCATTTCACATGCAAACTTCAATCTGAGTAGACCTGTTACCCAGAATTACAATTCGCTCAGAGGAGCTGGATGGATCACAGCCCAGTCCTATGAAGAATTAGTGTGCTTCAGCACAATAATTCCACTGGGTTTAGTTGTGTCTAATGCTTCATGTGAATAGGTTTTGGGATTTTGTTTCTTAAAAGAGGCACTGTGTCTTGAGAGCTAGGTAGTAAGAATTCAGTAGCAACGATTGGGAAAACATCATCTGCTGAGTTTCTGCTTATGGGATTGTGGCGCTGATCTCGCTTTTGGGCAGAGGGAGCCGGCGTTTGTCCACAGACAGCTTTCCGGGTCATGTGGCCAGCATGACTAAACCGCTTCTGGCGCAACGGAACATCATGACAGAAACCAGAGTGCATGGAAACCATTTACCTTTCTGCCGCAGTGGTACCTATTTATCTACTTGCACTGGCGTGCTTTTGAACTGCTAGGTTGGCAGGAACTGGGACGGGGAGCTTACCCCGTTGCGGGGATTCGAACCGCCGACCTTCTAATTGGCAAGTCCAAGAGGCTCAGTGGTTTAGACCACAGCTCCACCCACATTCCATAACCTTCAGGGAACATTGCGGCATCAGCTGTTGGGCCAAGGACTCCAAACAAGTCACAAAGGATTCTGGGACATGCCCTAGAGCGAGGGCAGAGTCAGTGACGCAAGGGCACTCGGGATTCTCTCCTGCACATCATGGACTGGGAGTTGTGCTCTCAAGCACACCCAACGTTCCCTTGCGGCTGCACAGTGCAAAGGAAGATCAGTGGCAGCCTTTAGCCGCTGCCTTTCAAGGAAGGCCATTGCGGATCTATTCTCACTGCAGAACAGTCCATAAGATTCAAAACAACTTGGGGTCCCCTGGGAAAAATTTGAAAACAATATGGTATGTTGAGAAAGCTGGCATGCCTTGCTCTTTAATAATATTTGATAGTTTGCAGGTTATTTAATTGTATTTGATTGATAGAACTGATGATCGATAGAACTATCTGGCAGTTCCATCTAATTTGGAGCCTGCATAGTCTGCAAGATTTGGCTGCTACGCAGATTGGGTACTTTGGAAAGCAGAACAGTTCAGCTCAGACCACTTCAGACTGCATTGTTACCTAGAAGCACCTCTCTTTTCATACAAATGAACTACAGAATAGGGAAGACTACCGGTAAGTAAATCCATTTTTTTTACTACCCTCCAAAAAGAGGGGGAAAGGTTATAGCTCCCCCCCCCTCTTTTGACAAAATTGAATGATATCCTTTCTTTCTGAGAGGATGAAGTTCCAGATAAATTCCAGATAAATAACTGGAGATTTTGTCAAAATAAAATAATAATAAAAATTCCTTCCAGTAGCACCTTAGAGACCAACTAAGATTGTTCTTGGTATAAGCTTTCATGGGCATGCACACTTCTTCAGGTACGTACTTTTGACTATGGCAGACCAACACGGCTACCTACCTGTAACTGGAGATTTTGTGCGTGTGTGTTGGGCATCTCTGATGCATTGGCTTATTGTTATTTTAATAAACTTTTCTGGCAGAACTGGATGAAATTTGCAGGCCTAGTAGTCCCTTCCGAGAAGGTAAGGTAAAGGTAAAGGGACCCCTGACCATTAGGTCCAGTCGTGTCCGACTCTGGGGTTGTGGCGCTCATCTCGCGTTACTGGCCGAGGGAGCCATCGTACAGCTTCCAGGTCATGTGGCCAGCATGACAAAGCTGCTTCTGGTGAACCAGAGCAGCGCACGGAAACGCCGTTTACCTTCCCGCTGGAGCGGTATCTATTTATCTACTTGCACTTTGATGTGCTTTTGAACTGCTAGGTGGGCAGGAACTGGGACCGAGCAACAGGAGCTCATCCCGTCGCGGGGATTCGAACCGCTGACCTTCTCTGATCAGCAAGCCTTAGGCTCTGTGGTTTAACCCACAGAGCCACCCGTGTCCCTCCTCTTCCGAGAAGGTCCGAGAATTGTCACCAAATTTAAGAATGATGGCTTTTTCTGCAACTTTGAGGGTAGTTTTTAACCTCCCCTATTCTGGGGTCAGTTTGTATGAAAACCTAGAGGTGTTTCTTGGTAAGCAACCTGGAAATTTTCAGATGGATGGACAGGTGCAGGGATTTTTTGTGCTAGATATGTTTAGGGAAAGTGGGCACTACACAGGGATTTATTTCCTTCTCCCTTCTGTGGTTTTGTGGGCAATTTATATCCACATACAGTAAAGAAGGCAGCGAAATTTAAGGAGAATGGCTGTAAAGATGAATGAAAAACACTATTAGGGTGTTTTTAGTTTTCCTGCTCTGCTGAAAACACCGCAGAAAGAAACTTTAAAGTGTTTCATCCCTGGTAGGATAAAATATATTAAAGTGTAGACTGCACTTTAAAGTTGGGGTGTTTCTAAAAGGGACCCCCTCCCCGTTTTGTAGGTAATTTGCTGTGTCCTGTGGCTGTGCTACACACACATATACACCCGCAGTGTGTTATATTAGTGCTTTGTGCAACCATACAACCCTGCTTGCCCCCAGAACACCCCCTCACACTCTATTCTTTCAGCCAGAGAACAGGTATCCAACCCACTCTCTGTTTTAGAGCAAGATGCTGAGCTCTTTTCTGGCCTTTATGCTAAGCATAAAGGAGGGAGCAGAGTGGCAAGCCAGGTTGGCTGCCTGGCACCAGCGGTCCTCTGTTATTAAGTTGCCTTTAGCAGGAAGGGGTGCTGTGCCCTTCGCTACCAGGGAAGCGGGGAGAAACACCTGGCACAGCTGGATTCAATTTGTGGGGAACCCGTGGAACGCCATGCGCTGCCAGGGGCGTTGGTGCCAGCAGTATCCAACCACGGAAAGCGCAGCAGTGGAGACAGGCAGCTCCCCATTTGTGATGGCCCTTGAGCATCCTTGGGAGCACCGTGTGCGGCTGCCGTCACAGACACGTAGCTGAAAAATGCACTGAAAGCACAGGATCCGCCTCTGACAAGTTGCTTCAGCATCCCTCCCAAAAGCACTGCAGGAGGAAGGAAGGAAGGAAGGAGAACCCTGGGAAAGATTCCCCAGTTAAAAGCGAAAGCTGTCCGTCACAAAACTACGGCCTCACATTTCCCACCCTTGTGTTTTGCTGATAAAGAAAGCTTGGGAATAAATGCTGCCATTTTTGCAGATACGCTGCTTGCCTGCCTCTCCCTCTCCATCCAAATCTCTCGACTAATACAGTGGTACCTCGGGTTAAGAAATTAATTCGTTCTGGAGATCCATTCTTAACCTGAAACTGTTCTTAACCTCAGGTACCACTTTAGCTAATGGGGCCGCCCACTGCCGCTGTGTGATTTCTGTTCTCATCCTGAGGTAAAGTTCTTAACCTGAGGTACTATTTCTGGGTTAGCGGAGTCTGTAACCTAAAGCGTCTGTAACCTGAGGTACCACTGTATGCACAAGGCTTTGAGAGCATCTAATTTGGTTTGTAACAATTTGGAGGGAGCCCAGTTTGGCTCAGACATCTCCTGAATCTCTCCAAATCAGCTTGGTTCAGATCGGGAATTTGTCTGACTCTTAGGCACAAACCTCCTCTTTCTCTCTCTCTCTCTGTATAATTCTTCTTACAGAATTTGATAGGTGTTGTGTAGTCGTACTTTTCAGTAACTGACAATTTGTGGAATTTCTCACTTAAAACCCAGCAAAATTGAGATGCCAAAAACAAAAAACAAAAAAAACCCTTACCAATGTTAGAGAATTGCACATTGAAATGCAAGTATCTCGATCAACATTTTGTACCACTTTATGTAAACCGTTAACAGATTGTTTTTCTGATTAAGTGGCATATAAAACTTGCTAAGTAACATAAACACTTTGGCGATAAATAGGAGGAGGTTCACTGAATTTCAAATGCTTTTATAAAAGACAAATTATGTAACCAGGTATGTGAAAACGAAGTTAAAGCCATTTGATTGGCATTTGGAAATAGTATTGCTGAATATGCTTGCCATCCACCTGAAATGTAGCTGGGTGTCTGTAGGGCAAGTCAGATGGAAGGGGCTTTTGCCCTCTTCATATCCTGAGGTAAAGTGAGAGGAAGGGTAAAGGCAACACCAGCAGATGACAGAGAGCACATTGATTACAGTACAACCTGCTCATTGCTCTCTCTTTGGTTTGGGGAAAAAGTTAAGGCCAGGGCTGAAGATTTCTAGGTGGACGATGAGGTACACACCTAAGGGAGACAGAAGCAGCAAAGACGGTATCTCTGGAAGACACTGACAGGACCGGGGGCTCTTGAGCAGAATCCTCAAGGATTTCCCCCCCACTCGACCAAGGTCTAGGAATCTTGTGTGCTCAATGAGAACATCAACTTGGCAAGAGAGAATAAGGTCCCTGGTCAACTGAATAAATAGGACGCTGCCAGGAATTCCAGAAAGAAGGGTTTTATTAGAAGGCCTGTTGGAGTCAAATGCAGCTCAAATAGAAGATGGTAGGTAGGTGTTGGTCCGAGCTGAGGAGGAACAGGAGCAAGACTGTGCGAGTGGCTGTAAGCAGATCTTTTTGCTTCTCACCGTGAGGTATTAAAGGATTCGTCTATAAAGCTGGAATAAAGTGGTTCTTATGCAAAAGTTTGGCACGAGATGCAGACGCTTCAGCTTCAGGACCTTCAGCCCCGCCGGCTAGGAGACTCCTAAATGGCAAGGCTAGCGATTGGCAAGGCTAGCGGCACAGCGGTGATTTGACTCTGAAGCTCCCGTGAATATAGGCAGCTGTAGGGATCAGAGTCCCGAATGGCAGAACTGGCATGAAGAAGGCACAGCGCTACGGCAACAGCCAGACAGCAGCCAGACAACAGCTTGACAACAGCACTTTCCAGCTCTGCTCACAAGGACCGGTCTCTGGAGGGAAGCGATTCTCCTTCTGGCTGTGCAGTTTCAGCATTCCCAACCCCCACACGGAGGTCGGGCAGGGGATGTTTGCTCAGGAGGGTCCACAGCCGCTCTCCTTGGTTAGCAGAGCAGCCCAGAGCCCCCAATGGCTGGCTTCCCATGCCGAATGCAAGCATTTCCGGGGGCTGGAAAGGACACCTGCCTTTCTCGACCTCACAGCATCTCCTGCCCACAACTTTACCCGACTGGAGCTGCCCTCTGGCGATGTGGGGTCCGTTCCGTCATCAGGCTCAAGAAATGCTGGAAAGGAACAGCAGAAGCAGGGGCAGTCTTGCTATGAAACGGGAGCAGCTGAGATGATTCTACTCAAAGGACAGCAAATCTGGACTGTGACCTTCAGCTTCCAGTGTGGACGTCTCCGCTGTTGAGGGGCCCGTGCTGCTCTCGAACTGGCATTCGGGAGGGCTCTTGCCCGCACTCAAACTGAGTTGGAACGCCACGTTTTCTGGGGAGGGGGGTATCCTGTAAGCAGTGTTTAGCTTGGCACCCCACAGTCCCTGCTATGGCTGGTCCCAGCCTCTTCCTGCATCAACAAACCCATTTCGCTCTGCGCTGCCTCTCTCCTGGCTTCCCTCTGGAAAAGAAGCCTCGACGCTACCTAGCAATGGCTGGGAGGCAATCAACATATCTTGGGTGGTCTTCAGAGCTCTTGGGGTGCGCTTCTTGGCAATCTCCGGGGGTGGATTGAGTCGGGGAATGGCATCGACGGGAGCCTGCCTGAAAGCACAAGAAGAAATGGTTAAGGGAGGCACTCAATGACTACTGTGCATTACCGAATCCTTTGGAAAGCATGGCTTGAAACCAATCGAGGGTCACAGCTCTTCATGTCGCCAGCTTCCTTCTAAGAAACAAGATGGCAAACGCTAATGGCTTCCGTTTCGACCAAAGCTAAAATGCGTAGCACGCAGAAGACAGAAAAGCGCAGTCAGCACTTCACCTACCAGGGCAGCACAGCTTGAAAAGTGGCACAACTTCTTCCAGCTCTTCGAAGGAATACACCTCCTATGAAGGCAGGTCCTTGGGTCTTCATCTTTCACTCTAGAGCTGGCTTGAGAGGCTTGTTGGAAAAGCGAGTTCTTCAGATCACTCTCCTTGCCAGGCTGAGTGGAAAAAATGGCAAAAACAGGTTATTTATTGGGACAGTGATTTTTGCAGCTGTTGTTAAAGTTGCAAAGCAATGAAGCACAGGATGGAACAATGGAGAATTTCTGAAACAACAATGGGATATCAACTCCGCCCAAGGCATGATGGAGGACAGCAACAACCGGGAAAAGATAGACATAATATTTTACAAGGACAGGAAGAAATGTCACATACAGAATAATTGCCACACACAGGAAGAACAAGGATATACTTTGAGTGCCTCACTTGTAGTTTTTATAAACCAATTAATGTGTCAATACGAATGGAAATTGTTAAAATCATAGTTGTTGTATAAGGGATTATTTGGACCGGAGTGTAATTGAAATTAATAAGATTTTGGAATTCAGAAATAAATTAAATCATCAAACCATCATATCTAGCATGCAGGGGCCACCTAAATAATATAATTTGGTACCTGAATTATTGGTATTAGTAATTGTATTATAATTTGGCATTGTTATAATTTGGCATTGTCAGCATGAGACCTAAATAGAAAGCCCCCCTCCAACTTGCCCTTGCCAGCCAGCAGCCTCTAGAATGTCAGGCCAAGGTGTCAGTTGCTCTTTGTGAGGTCAGCAGATGATGTCACAAGGCCAGCTGGCTACCTGGTCCTTTGCCCGGAGAAAGCTTTGCACCACAAATGGGCCCCTTTAGTTAAGGAGTGTCTGAGAGGACAAGAAAAATTTTCCCCTCTTGACAATCTCTGGGCCACGTCTCCCCAGCTTTGCCCTGAAGAGTGTACCTGACTTAACATGCCCCGTGCACAATAGCAGCTTGCCAAGTGTGCTGGGCGGGGGGTGGGGTGGGAGAAAGGTACCCCTGGAACAGTTTGAACAGAAGCAAATGTTTTCTGAATGAAATGTGAGATGGGGTAGAAGGATGAGGAGTAACATAGCCTGGGGTAGTATAGGAATGTATGGGACGTGGGTGGCGCTGTGGGTTAAACCACCGAGCCACTTGAGCTTGCCGAACGGAAGGTGGGCGGTTTGAATCTGCAAAACGGGGTGAGCTCGCGTTGCTCTGTCCCAGCTCCTGCCAACCTAGCAGTTTGAAAGCACGCTAGTGCAAGTAGAGAAATAGGTACCGCTGTGGCGGGAAAGTAAACGGCGTTTCTGCGCAGTCTGGTTTCCGTCACGATGTCCCGTTGCACCAGATGCGGTTTAGTCCTGCTGGCCACATGACCCGGAAAGATGCCAGTGGACAAACGCCAGCTCCCTCGGCCTGAAAGCGAGATGAGCACCACAACCCCATAGTTGCCTTTGACTGGACTTAACTGTCCAGGGCAGGCATAGGCAAACTCGGCCCTCCAGTTGTTTTGGGACTACAGCTCCCATCATCCCTAGCTAACAGGACCAGTGGTCAGGGATGATAGCACCTGTAGTCTCAAAACATCTGGAGAGCTGAGTTTGCCTATGCCTGGTCCAGGGGTACCTTTATCTTTTTGCTGCCAGAGGACTCTTGGCTGAGCTGCGCTGGGGCTGGAGTTGGAACCGTAACAACATCTGAACTCCCAAAGATCACAACCGCCAGGGGCTCACACCTTTCAGAGGTTTAAGTCCCAGGACATCCAGCTAACAGAGGGCCGTGGATGTGGTACTGGGCCATTTTGCCCATCGCTACCCTTGATTTACTTGTGCACCACAAAGCAGTGCACCACAATAGGTAGGCGGAAGATGGGACAGGACTCCCCACCAGATCACCCCTGGGGTGAAAGAAGAACCAAGAACCTGTGCTCTGAGGTGTATTCCTTCGAAGAGCTGGAAGAAGTTGTGCCACTTTTCAAGCTGTGCTGCCCTTGTAGGTGAAGTGCCCTGGTAGGTGAAGTGCTTTTCTGTCTTCTGGGTGCTACGCGTTCTTGTGCTTTCAGGCAGGCTCCCGTCGATGCCATTCCCCGGCTCAATCCACCCCCGGAGATTGCCAAGAAGCGCACCCAGGCATTGCCTCCCAGCCATTGCTAGGTAGCGTCGAGGCTTCTTTTCCAGAGGGAAGCCAGGAACATGCATTCCAGAGGGAAGCCAGGAGAGAGGCAGCGCAGAGCTACATTGGTTTGTTGACGCAGGAGGAGGCTGGGACCAGCCACAGCAGGGCCTGTGGGGTGCCTGATCTCATCTAAAAGGACGATTTGGAGCCTGAGCTAAGCACTGCTTACAGGATACCCCCCTCCCCAGAAAACGTGGCGCTCCAACTCAGTTTGAGTGCGGGCAGGAGCCCTCCCGAATGCCAGTTCGAGAGCAGCACGGGCCCCTCAACAGCGGAGACGTCCACACTGGAAGCTGAAGGTCACAGTCCAGATTTGCTGTCCTTTGAGTAGAATCATCTCAGCTGCTCCCGTTTCATAGCAAGACTGCCCCTGCTTCTGCTGTTCCTTTCCAGCATTTCTTGAGCCTGATGATGGAACGGACCCCACATCGCCAGAGGGCAGCTCCAGTCGGGTAAAGTTGTGGGCAGGAGATGCTGTGAGGTCGAGAAAGGCAGGTGTCCTTTCCAGCCCCCGGAAATGCTTGCATTCGGCATGGGAAGCCAGCCATTGGGGGCTCTGGGCTGCTCTGCTAACCAAGGAGAGCGGCTGTGGACCCTCCTGAGCAAACATCCCCTGCCCGACCTCCGTGTGGGGGTTGGGAATGCTGAAACTGCACAGCCAGAAGGAGAATCGCTTCCCTCCAGAGACCGGTCCTTGTGAGCAGAGCTGGAAAGTGCTGTTGTCAAGCTGTTGCCTGGCTGCTTTGCCGTAGCGCTGTGCCTTCTTCATGCCAGTTCTGCCATTCGGGACTCTGATGTCTATATTCATGGGAGCTTCACGGTGGCTGGTGAACAGTTCAGAGTCAAATCACCGCTGTGCCGCTAGCCTTGCCAATCGCTAGCCTTGCCACTTTAGAGTCTGCTGTATTTCTCCTAGCTGGCGGGGCTGAAGGTCATGAAGCTGAAGCGTCTGGATGTCATGCCGAACTTCTGCATAAGAAGCACTTCAGTGTGAGACCCACATAGAAAGGCTTCCCCCTCAACTGGCCCTTGCCAGCCAGCAGCCTCTAGAATGTCAGGCCAAGGTGTCAGTTGCTCTTTGTGAGGTCAGCAGATGATGTCACAAAGCCAGCTGTCTACCTGGTCCTTTGCCCGGAGAAAGCTTTGCACCACAAATGGGCCCTTTTAGTTAAGGAGTGTCGGAGAGGACATGGAAATTTTCCCCCTCTTGACAATCTCTGGGCCACGTCTCCCCAACTTTGCCCTCAAGAGTGTACCTAACTTAACATGCCCCATGCACAATAGCAGCTTGCCAAGTGAGCTGGGGGGGAGTGGGGAGTGGTGGGAGAAAGGTACCCCCGGAACAGTTTGAACAGAAGCAAATGTTTTCTGAATGAAATGTGAAATGGGGTAGAAGGATGAGGAGTAACCTAACCTGGGGTAGTATAGGAATGTATGGGACGTGGGTGGCGCTGTGGGTTAAACCACCAAGCCTCTTGGGCTGGCTGATCAGAAGGTTGGCGGTTTAAATCCCCATGACGGTGTCAGCTCCCATTGCTTTGTCTTAGCTTCTGCCAACCTAGCAGTTCAAAAGCACACCAGTGCAAGTAGATAAATAGGTACCGCTGTGGCGGGAAGGTAAACGGCGTCTCCGTGCGCTCTGGTTTCCATTACGATGTCCCGTTGAACCATATGCGATTTAGTCCTTTTGGCCACATGAGCCAGGAAGCTGCCAGTGGACAAACGCCAGCTCCCTCGGCCTGAAAGCGAGATGAGCGCCACAACCCCATAGTCGCATTTGACTGGACTTAACTGTCCAGGGCAGGCATAGGCAAACTCGGCCCTGCAGTTGTTTTGGGACTACAGCTCCCATCATCCCTACCTATCAGGACCAGTGGCAAACTAATGCCAGTGTACTGGAAGAAGGAAAGATCCCCAGTGTTGAAGCAATGATTCTTCAACATCAACTTTGTTGAATGAAATGAATATTTAAGATAACCTTTGTTAAAAGACCAGAAGACATTGTAAAGAAGTGAACTCACTAGCAGGGTTTGAGTAAACACAATTAACAAAACAAATATAGAGATTAAGGTGTAAAAATTGGGAAATACTAAAGTGTAAGAGGCAATTTGAAAACCATTATGGTATAAAAAGGATAAGAATAGAACAATATTTAATCTAAAGAATGTAGTATTAAGGTATCATAAAAAAGCAGGAGAAGTTAATAACCAGAAGAGAAAGTTGAGGGAAGTCATGGGGGAATATGGGAATTGTATTTTTTCTTTTTCTTTGAGATAATGTCATTGTAATGAGTATAAAATTGTAAAACAATAACAAATGATTAAAAAACAAACAACTTTGTTGGACTGGTCATGTTGTTCAGATTCCCAACTTAAAAATGGAAAGCGTGATACTGGTGGTCAACAAAAGAGGTTTAAAGACTCTCTCAAGGCAAATCTAAAAGACTGTAGTATAAACACTGACAACTGGGAAACACTGGCCTGCGAGCGCTCCAGTTGGAGAACAGCCAAAGGTGTCATGGGCTTTGAAGACGCTCAAACTCAGGACGAAAGGGAGGAACGTGCTAAGAGGAAGGCATGCTTGGCAAACCCTCACCGTGATCAACTCCCACCCGGAAACCTATGTCCCCACTGTGGACATGTTTTTACATGAGTCGAATGTGTGCTTTTATTTAAAATGCATCTCTGGGTTATTTGTGGGGCATAGGAATTCGTTCATTATTATTTTTTCAAAATATAGTCTGGCCCACCACAAGGTCTGAGGGACAGTGAACCCGGCACACGGCTGAAAAAGGTTGCTGACCCACTGAGCAAAACCTCTTCTGTGCTTGTTTTTCAAACTGTGACCATCTATATAGGTCCAGTTAAAGGTAGATAGCCGTGTTGGTCTGTCATAGTCAAAACAAAATAAAAAAAAAATTCCTTCCAGTAGCAACTTAGAGACCAACTAAGTTTGTTCTTGGTATGAGCTTTCGTGTGCATGCACACTTCTTCAGATACCTGCATGCACACGAAAGCTCATACCAAGAACAAACTTAGTTGGTCTCTAAGGTGCTACTGGAAGGAATTTTTTCATCTATATAGGTTCCTCTGTAGACAAGACTCGATAATTGTTTATAGAGAGTCCAGCATTTGGATGAAGCCACAGGTGCACTGAAAAGACTTCGGGTGGAGATAAAATATTTTTAAGGGTGCAGTTTGAGGGGATGCTAGTGGTTGTTTCTTTTTATACACATAAAACAGAGTACGTGCAAGGATTTCTTTTGGTGTGCTGTGTTGGTGTTCAGGTGTTGCAGCCAGCCATGCCTTCTTTTAGGATCCTTTCTCCACATAAGAAATGCAACACAAAAGGAACATTTTTGCACCATGCTTAAGACCTTAAGGCATAAGGTGTGTGCCAGAAGGTCAGGCAGACTTATACAGCAAGAGAATCTCAGCTTTAAGCAACCTGTTTTCATGGTGTTTTAGTTTACGGAGAGGAGGGGGAAACCACCGCAACTCATAAGGTGAAAAGAGTTTATTGTGCAATATGAACTGCCCACACCAGAACACATTTAGGTTACAGAGTTTAAAAGCTCTATCATTTTTCTTGTGAAACGTGTGATTTTCAAATACTAGTGCTCTTGTAGATTCTCCTTCATTGAAAAGTGATGAAGATTTATTTCTTCAATTTCTACATATCAGTACAAAATACATTATAATTTTATATAGGACATACACATAAACACATACATATCCGAAACAGGTATCTGAGTGACAACATTAGACATCTGAAGAATGAATACACTTCACCAGGAGTTGATCTGACTTTCATACTTTTCCAGGTAATTCTTTTCTCAGGAAAATGAGGCTGCGGTTGTGTGCACACTTGTTTGTGAGTAGGCCCCCACTGAACACCACCAGGGGCCTTACTTGTGAGAAAATATGCACAAGGCAACACTGCACAATGTTTAACCATCTTTCTTTAACTGTACCTAAACACATACCTGTCCAAAGAGTTCATCATCTCACATGCAAACTTGAATCTGAGTAGACCTGTTACCCAGAATTACAATTCGCTCAGAGGAGCTGGATGGATCACAGCCCAGTCCTATGAAGAGTTAGTGTGCTTCAGCGCAATGATTCCACTGGGTTTAGTTGTGTCTAACGCTTCACGTGAATAGGGTTTGGGATTTTGTTTCTTAAAAGAGGCACTATGTCTTAAGAGCTAGGTAATAAGAATTCAGTAGCAACGATGGAGAAAACATCATCTGCTGAATTTCTGCCTGTCCTAGGTGTGTGGCTTCCAAAAATTCTCATAATTATTATTTACAAATGTTAATAGAGAATATTCTCTAAATATCTGATGTGCCTAGTTCATGCTCAGTAATATTTTACTTCAGTAGTTGATATCTGACAGTAAACTTGCACTGTTGTTTCCTATTCCCACCATGGCTCCTTCCATAGGTTTTTTAAAAAAGGTAAAGGACCCCTGGACGGTTACATCCAGTCAAAGGTGACTATGGGATTGCAGTGCTCATCTTGCTTTCAGGCCGAGGGAGCCGGCGTTTGTCCACAGACAGTTTCTGGGTCATGTGGCTAGCATGACTAAACTGCTTCTGGCGCAATGGGACACCGTGACGGAAACCAGAGCCCATGGAAACGCCCTTCACCTTCCCACCACAGTGGTACCTATTTATCTACTTGCACTTCGTGCTTTTGAACTGCTAGGTTGGCAGGAGCTGGGACGGGGAGCTTACCCCATTGCGGGGATTCGAACCACCGACCTTCTAATCGGCAAGTCCAAGAGGCTCAGTGGTTTAGACCACAGCGCCACCCACGTTCCATAACCTTTCATAACCTTCAGGGAACATTGCGGCATCAGCTGTTGGGCCAAGGACTCCACTCACAGAGTTTGTTGGGGGGGGGAAGGGAAAGGAGAATGTTAGCTGCTTTGAGACTCTTAGGGTAGCGATAAAGTGGGATATCAAATCCAAACAAATCGCAAAGGATTCTGGGGCATGCCCTAGAGCATGGGCAGTCTCAGAGATGCAAGGGCACTCTTGGGATTCTCTCCTGCACATCATGGACTAGGAGTTGTGCCCTCAAACACACCCAACGTTCCCTTGCGGCTGCACAGTGCAAAGGAAGATCAGTGGCAGCCTTTAGCCGCTGCCTTTCAAGGAGGGCTATTGCGGATCTGTTCTCACTGCGGAAAAGTCCATAAGATTCCAAACAACTTGGGGTCTCCTGGGAAAAAGTTTGAAAACAATATGGTGTGTCGAGAAAGCTGGCATGCCTTGTCATATAATAATATTTGATAGTTCCGAGGTTATTTAATTGTATTTGATTGATAGAACTGATTATCGATAGAACTATCTGGCAGTTCCATCTAATTTGGGGCCTGCATAGTCTGCAAGATTTGGCTGCTACGCAGATTGGGTACTTTGGAAAGCAGAGCCATTCAGCTCAGACCGCTTCAGACTGCTTTCTTACCTAGATGTACCCTTCTATTCATACAAATAGGGAAGACTAAGTAAATCCATTTTTTTTACTACCCTCCAAAAAGAGAAGGAAAGGTTTTTAAAAGGTGTAACTTAATTTGTTCCGGAGGTCCGTTCTTGACCTGAGGTACCACTTTAGCTAATGGGGCCTCCTGCTGCCGCTGTGTGATTTCTGTTCTCATCCTGAGGTAAAGTTCTTAACCTGAGGTACTATTTCTGGGTTAGCGGAGTCTGTAACCTGAAGCGTCTGCAACCCAAGATACCACTGTATGTACAAGGCTTTGAGAGGATCTAATTTGGTTTGGAACAATTTGGAGGGAGCCCATTTTGGCTCAGACATCTCCTGAATTTCTCCAAATCAGCTTGGTTCAGTTCGGGAATTTGTCTGTTAGGCACAAACCTCCTCTTTCTCTTTCTCTCTCTCTCTGTATAATTCTTCTTACAGAATTTGATAGGTGTTGTGCAGTCGTACTTTCAGTAATTGAAAATTGGTGGAATTTCTCACTTGAAACCCAGCAAAATTGAGAGATTGGGGGTGGGGAGCCTTACCAATGTTAATCAGTGAATTGCACATTGAAATCCAAGTATCTCTATTAACATTTTGTACCATTTTATGTAAACTGTTAAGAGATTGTTTTTCTGATTAAGTGGCAAATAAAACTTGCTAAGTAACATAAACACTTTGGCGATAAATAGTTCGCTGAATTTCAAATGTTTGTATAAAAGACAAATTATGTAACCAGGTATGTGAAAATTCACGAGTGAGGAGGAACTCCCTTGCCCAGAATGTCTGGTGGCCTGAGACTATTTGGAAATCATATGAGCATCTGTGGTGATCAGGCAGCTTTAGCGTTTCATCACCTGTTCATGCACAATGAAGTTAAAGGCATTTGATTGGCATTTGGAAATAGTACTGCTGAATATGCTTGCCATCCACCTGAAATGTAGCCAGGTGTCTGTAGTACAATTCAGATGGAAGGGGCTTTTGCCCTCTTCATATCCTGAGGTAAAGTGAGAGGAAGGGTAAAGGCAACACCAGCAGATGACAGAGAGCACTTTGATTTCAGTACAACCTGCTCATTGCTCTCTCTTTGGCTTGGGGAAAAAAGTTAAGGCCAGGACTGAAGATTTCTAGGTGGACGATGAGGTACACACCTAAGGGAGACAGAAGCAGCAAAGACGGTATCTCTGGAAGACACTGACAGGACGGGGGGCTCTTGAGCAGAATCCTCAAGGATTTCCCCCCCCCCCACTCGATCAAGGTCTAGGAATCTTGTGTGCTTAATGAGAACACCAACTTGGCAAGAGAGATTAAGGTCCCTGGTCACCTGAATAAATAGGACTCTGCCAGGAATTCCAGAAAGAAGGGTTTTATTAGAAGGCCTGTTGGAGTCAAACGCAGCTCAAATAGAAGATGGTAGGTAGGTGTTGGTCCGAGCAGAGGAGGAACAGGAGCAAGACTGTGCGAGTGGATGTAAGCAGATCTTTTTGCTTCTCACTGTGAGGTATTAAAGGATTTGTCTATAAAGCTGGAATAAAGTGGTTCTTATGCAAAAGTTCGGCACGAGATGCAGACGCTTCAGCTTCAGGACCTTCAGCCCCGCCGGCTAGGAGACTCCTAAATGGCAAGGCTAGCGATTGGCAAGGCTAGCGGCACAGCGGTGATTTGACTCTGAAGCTCCCATGAATATAGGCAGCTGTAGGGATCAGAGTCCCGAATGGCAGAACTGGCATGAAGAAGGCACAGCGCTACGGCAACAGCCAGACAACAGCCAGACAACAGCTTGACAACAGCACTTTCCAGCTCTGCTCACAAGGACCGGTCTCTGGAGGGAAGCGATTCTCATTCTGGCTGTGCAGTTTCAGCATTCCCAACCCCCACACGGAGGTCGGGCAGGGGATGTTTGCTCAGGAGGGTCCACAGCCGCTCTCCTTGGTTAGCAGAGCAGCCCAGAGCCCCCAATGGCTGGCTTCCCATGCCGAATGCAAGCATTTCCAGGTGCTGGAAAGGACACCTGCCTTTCTCGACCTCACAGCATCTCCTGCCCACAACTTTACCCGACTGGAGCTGCCCTCTGGCGATGTGGGGTCCGTTCCGTCATCAGGCTCAAGAAATGTTAGAAAGGAACAGCAGAAGCAGGGGCAGTCTTGCTATGAAACGGGAGCAGCTGAGATGATTCTACTCAAAGGACAGCAAATCTGGACTGTGACCTTCAGCTTCCAGTGTGGACGTCTCCGCTGTTGAGGGGCCCGTGCTGCTCTCGAACTGGCATTCGGGAGGGCTCTTGCCCGCACTGAAACTGAGTTGGCGCGCAACATTTTCTGGGGAGGGGGGTATCCTGTAAGCAGTGTTTAGCTTAGGCTCCAAATTCTCCTTATAGATGAGATCAGGCACTCCACAGGCCCTGCTGTGGCTGGTCCCAGCCTCATCCTGCGTCAACAAACCAATTTCGCTCTGCGCTGCCTCTTTCCTGGCTTCCCTCTGGAATGCATGTTCCTGGCTTCCCTCTGGAAATGAAGCCTCGACGCTACCTAGCAATGGTTGGGAGGCAATCAACATATCTTGGGTGGTCTTCAGAGCTCTTGGGGTGCGCTTCTTGGCAATCTCCGGGGGTGGATTGAGCCGGGGAATAGCATCAACGGGAGCCTGCCTGAAAGCACAAGAAGAAATGGTTAAGAGAGGCATTGAATGAAAACTGTGCATTACTGAATCCTTTGGAAAGCGTGGCGTGAAGCCAACCGAGGATTACAGCTCTTTGTGTCGCCAGCTTCTTTCTAAGAAACAATATGGCAAGTGCTAATGGCTTCCGTTTCGACCAAGAAGAGTTTGGATTTGATATCCCTCTTTGTCACTACCTGAAGGAGTCTTCTCCTTTCCCTTCCTCCTCCACAACAAACTCTGTGAGGTGAGTGGGGCTGAGAGACTTCAAAGAAGTGTGGCTAGCCCAAGTCACCCACCAGCTGCATGTGGAGGAGCGGGGACGCGAACCCGGTTCGCCAGATTATGAGTCTGCCGCTCTTAACCACTACACCACACTGGCTCCACACTGTGTCCTTCGTGAGGTATCTCAGTCCCATCGTCCTAATTTACTCCCTCTAACGAGAGAGGCCTCAATCAGTGGATTAAAATGAGACACAGGCTCTGAGCTGAGGTGGTTTAGACCACAGCGCTACCCGCGTCCTCTGGCAGTGTTGGGGGTGGGGGCGGCTCAGGTAAAGTCCCATTCCTATATCCCTGACCTACGGAAGCTGCAAACAGTGCTGACCACAAATGCCTATGGAGCCCACTTACCATTCCTCCTGGTCCTGGCCTCCCAGCAGCGTGCCTTTCCCACAGGAGAGGGCTGCCCCGGCACGTTCATTCACTTCCGTTACCCCAATGCTACTGTAGTTGCTGGTCTCTTTCCTGCGTAGCAAGTCGTTGACTTTCGCACCCACCGTCTTGCTCAGGTTCTTGAGGTGCTGGCTGCCCCCGACCCATTCGGGGTGGTTTCGAGGGCTCACACGGGGGGAGGATCTGGGGTGAAGCGAGACCGATTTGGCACCTGGCAGTTTTGTTCCAGCGGTAGTGTTTGAATTCTCAAATGTATTTTGGTCAACTAGAAAAGAAAGAAAACGTCACTCGTATGAGTGGCATAAGTGCCAGCAAAAGCCCCCTTCACCCAACCTAGCCTGACCAGTTGTTATTCATGTGCATTTGTTATTTAATGAATGATTTTCTTCCCATGAAACTCAAAGTGATTTAGCCATCTATGTCCATCAATAATAAAAGCATATTTTAAAACAACTTCAAGTCCAATATAAACACAAGCTGGGATGAAAATCTTCCGTTGAGAGGCTTGTTGGAAAAGCGAGTTCTTCAGATCACTCTCCTTCCCAGGCTGAGTGGAATAAATGTGCAACACAACGGCCAATATTGGATGAAAATAATAAATATGTTTCTTTATTCTCTATGAAAAAATGAATAGAAAAAATGAATAGCAGTGGTCATGGACTATGTAACCACTGCTGCAGGTGAATAGAACTGTAAAGGCTTATAAGCACCTCCATGATACCAGGTGAGTTACATAATAATCAGGCATGATTACAGTTAAAGTGACATCACCCTTGCAGCTAAACTAAATAAAACAACCGAGATCCATTTCTGAATTCAACCCTTCTGGATGAAGCGTCTTAAACATAAAAATAAATTGGGATTCCTTCTGTCTTAGCCTTTTTACAAAGTCACATCTGTAATTAGGGGTTCTCCTGTTAATCCACAGAACTGTGAAAAGTAAATCCGTGTCAGAGTGGTTGTGCGACAAAAAATGCTCCACCAAAGGAGCTTCCACAACTGCGTTACGAATGCGGGAGCGGTGCTCGCTTATACGTGTTCCCACTGATCGTGTAGTTGAACCGATATACAACAAATTACACGGACACCTGATAAGATCCAGAAATGGATCTCGGTTGTTTTATTTAGTTTAGCTGCAAAGGTGATGTCACTTTAACTGTAATCATGCCTGATTATTATGTAACTCACCTGGTATCATGGAGGTGCTTATAAGCCTTTACAGTTCTATTCACCTGCAGCAGTGGTTACATAGTCCATGACCACTGCTCTGTGTAAAGTTTATTATATGGCAAGGTATGTTGTTATTATTTATTATTATATTGATTCGTTATGTTATGTATTGTATTGTTTTTTTGGTTTACTGTATTGCATTTCCACACAGATGTTTAGTTTTCTTCTGTTCATTCTTTACAGCATTGTGAGCTGAAGAAGTTTTCCACGAAACACTGCTTTACCGGAACACTGTCTATTCATTTTTTCTATTCATTTTTTCATAGAGAATAAAGAAACATATTTATTATTTTCATCCAATATTGGCCGTTGTGTTGCACATTTTTGGTGTTCTGCTTTAAGATTGCTACACACAGGTTTTTTTGTTGTGAGTGGAATAAATAGCAAAAAACAGGTTATTTATTGGGACAGTGATTTTTGCAGCTGTTGTTAAAGTTGCAAAGCAATGAAGCACAGGACGGAACAATGAAGAATTTCTGAAACAACAATGGGATATCAGCTCCGTCCAAGGCATGATGGAGGACAGCAACAACCGGGAAAAGATAGACATAATATTTTACAAGGACAGGAAGAAACGTCACAGACAGAATAATTGCCACACACAGGAACAACAAGGATATACTTTGAGTGCCTCACTTGGAGTTTTTATAAACCAATGAATGTGTCAATAAGAATGGAAATTGTTAATATCATAGTTGTAGTATAAGGGATTATTTTGACCGGAGTGTAATTGAAATTAATAAGATTTTGGAACGCAGAAATAAATTAAATCATCAAACCATCATATCTAGCACGTGGGGGCCACCTAAATAATATAATTTGGTACCTGAATGATTGGTATTAGTAATTGTATTATAATTTGGCATTGTTATAATGAGGCTATTATTGGATTGTAATTGAAAATGAATAAAAATAATATATAAGAAAGGGAAAGCGAGTTCTTCAATAGACAACGAAATGATGGTGGTTGCCTGAAATGCGGCATAAGAGAGAATCCCAATTCTAACACGGCATGGGATGGACCTCCTAGTGAACTGGTATCTGCAGGAGGCCTTCTCTTGAACACAGTTATCAGGGGTGAGACAACTTTAAGCTATCCTGGTCTCAAGCCGCACTGATCCTGTAACAAACACCAGCCCTTTGAACTGAGCCGGAAGCTAACTGGAAGCCGGTGCAATTTTTCAAGCAAGACATATAAGGTGACCATAATATTCTGCCCCAGTGAACAGCCACATCACTGTAATTTTCACCAACCGCAGCTTTTCTGGGCCCCGGATAGAGCGGACTGCAGCGATCCAACATGGAGATTATCACTGCGTGGATGGCCTTGGCGAGGCTCTCCCAGTCTAGAAATGGCAATCGCTATCTCAATTGCCAAAGGAAGAAAGCCATGATTGACTTTTCTCACCAGGGACACAAGGAAGGGGAAGGTGTACATTTAAGAAATCGAGTTCCCTAAGGGCAGAAACTCTGTTCAGCCAATTAAAAAACCCAGACTTTCCCAGTTTTATGTCCTAGGACACTTCTGGTACATAGGCCTTCCTGCTTCCTGAGGAAGCAGGCTTATAAATCTCTGCTTTCCTTTGGATCCCATTGGTGAGGCTGAGAGGTGGGTCTTGTCGTCTGGGCAGCCCAAGACTTTCACATACCACTGCCCAGGCTTGCGCCCTGGAGAGCTCACTTTGGTGCTGCTAACACAGTGGTTTGACTTCACCCTCCAGAGGTGCACTCCATTGTCTCTCAAGACAAATGGATGCCAATGAAAATTCACCCCATTTCAAGTTGCTGTAATCTAGTCTTCGCTAGCGATTCATTTACTCGCTCTTTTCTCTTTCTGCCTGGTTTATTTCCTCTTCCCTTTCCAGCTCACTTGGCTGTTTGTGTTTTGGCACTTATTTTTACCTCTCATTCCGTTTCTGCAGTTTGGTTTCCATCTCTCCGGATGTTATATTTCCCATTACCCTTCTTCCATCGTTTCTTTTCCCACTTCATGAGTATTCTCAAACTCTCTTGATAATTCTCACACCTCACCTTGGCCATTTCCCTCTTTTGCTTACTCCTATTCAAAATTTGACTGCGCTTTTCTGTCTTCTGCGTGCTACGCATTTTAGCTTTGGTCGAAACGGAAGCCATTAGCGTTTGCCATCTTGTTTCTTAGAAGGAAGCTGGCGATACGAAGAGCTGTGACGCTCGGTTGGTTTCAAGCCACGCTTTCCAAAGGATTCGGTAATGCAGTTGTCATCGAGTGCCTCCCTTAACCATTTCTTCTTGTGCTTTCAGGCAGGCTCCCGTCCATGCCATTCCCCGGCTCAATCCACCCCTGGAGATTGCCAAGAAGCGCACCCCAAGAGCTCTGAAGACCACCCAAGATATGTTGATTGCCTCCCAGCCATTGCTAGGTAGCGTCGAGGCTTCTTTTCCAGAGGGAAGCCAGGAGAGAGGCAGCGCAGAGAGATATTGGTTTGTTGATGCAGGAGGAGGCTGGGACCAGCCACAGCAGGGCCTGTGGGGTGTCTGATCTCATCTATAAGAAGAATTTGGAGCCTAAGCTAAACACTGCTTACAGGATACCCCCCTCCCCTGAAAACGTGATGCTCCAACACAGTTTCAGTGCGGGCAAGAGTCCTCCTGAATGCCAGTTCTAGAGCAGCATGGGCCCCTCAACAGCGGAGACGTCCACACTGGAAGCTGAAGGTCACAGTCCAGATTTGCTGTCCTTTGAGTAGAATCATCTCAGCTGCTCCTGTTTCATAGCAAGACTGCCCCTGCTTCTGCTGTTCCTTTCTAACATTTCTTGAGCCTGATGACGGAACGGACCCCACATCGCCAGAGGGCAGCTCCAGTCGGGCAAAGTTGTGGGCAGGAGATGCTGTGAGGTCGAGAAAGGCAGGTGTCCTTTCCAGCCCCCGGAAATGCTTGCATTCGGCATGGGAAGCCAGCCATTGGGGGCTCTGGGCTGCTCTGCTAACCAAGGAGAGCGGCTGTGGACCCTCCTGAGCAAACATCCCCTGCCCGACCTCCGTGTGGGGGTTGGGAATGCTGAAACTGCACAGCCAGAATGAGAATCACTTCCCTCCAGAGACCGGTCCTTGTGAGCAGAGCTGGAAAGTGCTGTTGTCAAGCTGTTGTCTGGCTGCTTTGCCGTAGCGCTGTGCCTTCTTCATGCCAGTTCTGCCATTCGGGACTCTGATGTCTATATTCATGGGAGCTTCACGGTGGCTGGTGAACAGTTCAGAGTCAAATCACCGCTGTGCCGCTAGCCTTGCCAATCGCTAGCCTTGCCACTTAGGAGTCTGCTGTATTTCTCCTAGCCGGCGGGGCTGAAGGTCATGAAGCTGAAGCGTCTGCATCTCGTGCCGAACTTCTGCATAAGAAGCACTTCAGTATGAGACCCACATAGAAAGGCTTCCCCCTCAACTTGCCCTAGCCAGCCAGCAGCCTCTACATAGTCAGGCCAAGGTTTCAGCAGTTGCTCTTTGTGAGGTCAGCAGATGATGTCACAAGGCCAGCTGGCTACCTGCTCCTTTGCCCGGAGAAAGCTTTGCACCACAAATGGGCCCTTTGAGTTAAGGAGTGTCTGAGAGGACATGGAAAATTTTTCCCTCTTGACAATCTCTGGGCCACGTCTCCCCAGCTTTGCCCTGAACAGTGTACCTGACTTAACATGCCCTGTGCACAAAAGCAGCTTGCCAGGTGAGCTGGAGCTGGGGGAGTGGTGGGAGAAAGGTACCCCCAGAACTGTTTGAACAGAAGGAAATGTTTTCTGAATGAAATGTGAAATGGGGTAGAAGGATGAGGAGTACGTAACGTAGCCTGGGGTAGTATAGGAATGCATGGGACCTGGGTGGCACTGTGGTCTAAACCACCAAGCCTCTTGGGCTTGCTGAATGGAAGGTGGGCGTTTTGAATCAGCACAACAGGGTGAGCTCCCGTTGCTCTGGCCCAGCTCCTACCAACCTAGCAGTTTAAAAGTACGCTAGTTGAAGTAGATGAACAGGTACCGCTGTGGCGGGAAGGTAAACAGCGTTTCCGTGTGCTCTGGTTCCCATCACGGTGTCCTGTTGCAACAGAAGCGGTTTAATCCTGCTAGCCACATGACCCGGAAAGCTGCTACCGGTAGCGGACAAACGCCAGCTCCCTCAGCCTGAAAGCGAGATGAGCGCCACAGCCTCATAGTTGCCTTTCGCTGGACTTCACCACCCAGAGGTCCTTTACCCAGGGGCGGAGGAAGAGGGTGTGGTGGGGGCGGGTCACCCCAGGTGTTACTGTTGAGGGGGGTGACAAAATGCCAGGCGGCACTCAACGCGGGGCCTGCAGCGCACCCGCAGGCTCTGCGCTGCCCCAAACAGTCCGCCCGCCGTCTCGCCCTCAGCTGTACGGTGGCTGAGTGGGAGGAGGCTGGCAGACTCCTCAGAGGCCTTGCAGAGCATCACGCCCTGGCTGGCCCCGCCCCATGGGTGGCTGGCCCCGCCCCTGGGCCCAGGGCACGCATGCCACCCCCGGCACCTGATTAGCTTGCTTCGCCGCTGCCTTTACCTTTTAGCTAACCACGCCAACCAGCACACAGTGCTGGCCAGGTCTGAGAAAGGCACAAGGAACCCCTTGTCTCACTCTCCCTTTTCTTTTGCCAGACTGCCTCCTCGCAGAACTGCAGAGCGGGGAGCCTCCGCAGCAGAACAGCACCATCTACCGCCCCTGGTATTCCCCCTACAGCTACTTTGTGTGCATGGACCAAGACAGCCAAACCGACTCCTGTAGTTTCCCAGGGACACTGGGAGGCAACAGCCAAGAAGTCCCAGGGGACAATGGGCCTGCCGGACACAACGTGGACAGTGGCTCCTCTTCCTCTGGCTCCCTGGAGAAAACATATCCCCAAGAGAGCAGTGACGGCGGCAGCAGGAAGGCCACAGACTGCATCACTTCCCAGGACATCCTCTTGGCTTCCGAGTGGCGGCCCCGGCAGCAGCATGGGTGCCAATGCGTGTCCTGCTGCCGAATGTTCCCGACTTTGCGCTCGCTCAAGGCCCACATCAAACGCGGATCCCGGGAGGGCTTCAGCTGCCTGGTCTATTACCACAAGCTCAAAGCCCTGTGGGGGAAGGAGCGCAAATGGCGCCCCAGTAACCGCCCAGTGGGCAGCGGCAGCCACAAAATGCTCAAATAGCCCTGTCTGCCTGCGAGAGGCGCCGCAGCCACCGGGCGCCCGTCCTCTCCCCCACAGCCAAAGAATAAAGCAAGTTATTGATGCTACTTAGAGCAAGCTCGCTGTTCCACAGCAGCCCCGCTCCCTTCCCCGCCTGGGGTGTCTGTTCCCAAAAGGGAGAAGCCTCTTTCTCCGACCTCTTCCTCCCTGAGCTTGCCCCTCGTGGTTATTTCCACAGCTGATGCTGCTCAAACTTTGGTGCTAGAAGAGGCCTGTCTGCAACTCGGCTCTCCCTGCCCCGAAGCATCCCCGCCGCTCGGCTGGTGGCTGTTTACTAAGGCTCCTGTGTTTCTCTTGCACGGTCACCAAGGCAAGCAAGGCTGGCTAGAACCATGCCAGGAGCCTCTCCCTGGCACCTTCAGGGTGCCTGGCTGCCATGGAAGGGCAGTCGCTCCAGCTGGAGACACACCAAGGCAGCAGATTCAACCTACAGGCCAGAGGCATCAAAGGCATGCCTGCATATGAGTCGGGGGAGAACTGACTGCAGCTCTTCTGTGCCGATTCAGGGGGCTTTGGCCTTCACTTGCCCTCATTGTGGGACTAAAGTAGGCCTGGCCCTGCATGGCAGCAGAGGCCGCAATCCTGCCAGTTACATGCTACACATGCATGCTTCATTTCCCACCTTCCTCAACCCCAGCCCTGTGCCATCAATAGTCCTGGAAGAGGAATGGAGCAGACGCCAAGTGTCTGGCAAGTTTTTAAGGCTGGCAATCGGAGAGGTGCCCTCATCTCCGGCTTTTGAAACACGTTTCAGAAAGGAAGTATCAGGCAAGAGAAGTGGGAAGATAGCAGAAAAATAAACTGGGTCAGCTGCATAGTTTGTTACGGGCCTGGCTGGTGCCCTAGGGTGACAGGCACGGAGCACATTATTTAGAACATGTCTGGTCTAAAAGGATTGCATGGCAATGGGAAGGAGGACAGGCACTTAGCGAGAAACAACGCAGGGGCACAGAAAGTGCAGAAATCAAATCCTGGGCAGGCAGCGCCAAGGAGAAGTCAGTGGCTGTGGAGGGTTTGGAAGAAAATTATGGGTTGCTGGGTATAATTTTGGAAATGTTCCCTGTATTGGGCCAGCGTTAATGATCCTTAAATGGTTAAGAAAGAAGACAGAGACAGCAGTTATGAATTGATAAGTTTCCACAATAGAAGAAGGATCTGTCCTGAGAGTGCTGCTATTTGATTTATTCTTAAATGACCTAGAAACGGCGTGAGCAGCAAGGTGGCCAGGTTTGAAGAGGACACTGAATTATTTACTAAAATAGTGAAAATCCAAACAGATTAGAGAGGTCCTTTCAAGAGCTGCTACAAACATGGGGTACGGAAAACAAAATGGAAATTGAGATCCAGTGGGCAGGCCCCATACATTGGGGCTTCACCCCCTAACTTCAAATGTAAGCTTTGCAAGCGACTAGGAAAAAGAGTCATAGAGGAATGCTCAGTGAGACTGTTGACTCTGTATACTGAGGTGGTAAAATGGGGGTGGTGGGAGGTCTATAAATCAGGGGTAGCCAATCTGGTGCCTCCCTCCACATTCTTGGGCCCCCAACTCCCATCTGCCCCAGCCAGCCCGGTCCGGGGTTCTCCTAGAGAGGAAAGGTATGGGGTCACTTCCAGTTCAGTTCTGGTCCTGTCCTGCTTGCAGCATCTCCAAAGGATTTTGGTGTTTTGGGGAAAGTGTAGCAAGGTGGCAATTACAATGATCAGGGGACAGGAGCAGTTTACCTATGGAGAAAGACTAAAGGGGGGCAGGGACCATTTAGTGTAGGCCGCCGGGACCACATAACACCGGTCCTGAGAGACCTACATTGGCTCCCAGTACGTTTCCGAGCACAATTCAAAGTGTTGGTGCTGACCTTTAAAGCCCTAAACGGCCTCGGTCCTGTATACCTGAAGGAGCGTCTCCACCCCCACCGTTCAGCCCGGACACTGAGATCCAGCGCCGAGGGCCTTCTGGCGGTTCCCTCACTGCGAGAAGCAAAGCTACAGGGAACCAGGGAGAGGTCCTTCTCGGTGGTGGCGCCCGCCCTGTGGAACGCCCTCCCATCAGAGGTCAAAGGGATCAATAACTATATGACCTTTAGAAAATACCTGAAGGCAGGCCTCTTTAGGGAAGCTTTTAATCTGTGATGTGTTGATGTATTTTAATGTTTACTGGAAGCCGCCCAGAGTGGCTGGGGAGACCCGGTCAGATGGGCGGGGTACAAATAATAAATTATTATTATTATTATAGGGGGGAAAACACCCTGCTACCACCCTCACATTTGGCAGGTGTGGGGGAATGGATCCTGTGCCTATACCCTGAGGGTCTGTCTGCATAGAGGTCTGTCTGCGTAGAGTCTGGCTTAGGCCCAGGTTTTGTGAAGGACTCTAACCCCCCATATGAACCTTCCTGGGCTCCGAGATCTTTGGGGAAGGCGCTTCTTTCCGGCCCTAGATCTTCGCTGGCACGCCTGGTGGGCCTGCGGGAGAGGAGGGCCTTCTCAGTGGTGCCAACTTCAGAACTCCCTGCCTAGAGGAGCCAGTCTAGCTTCCTCGTTGTCGTCCTTCCATCAGCAGGCGAAGACCATGTTGTTCCGGCAGCTGGGCTAAGTGGGGTGGCCTGCCCCTCTCGTGCTGTCATTTAAAAGGCTGTTTTGGCTCCTGCGTTTTCCTCCCGGTGTCTCTTTCCCTTTGCTATTCCTCGGACACACGCAAAGCGCTTCCTACCTACTGTGGGAAGGCAAATGGACCAAGTGACGTCCTTCGACAGCAGCTTTTATTAAAGCTCTTGGATCGCTGTGCTGAATTTTCACCGGTCACCCAGGGCCTCCAAGGCACAGCATTCCGGCTACTTACGGCAGCCCTCCGAGTGTGGCCTTTTCACAGGGTTCCCCCACCTAGCAGTGTACAGTCGTAGAGGCGGGTGTGCATTTTGCTAAGAACAGAAGAACCATCAGGACAGCTTCCAGACCGCATTTGGTGAGGATGTTGGGAACAGCCCGGGCGCCATAATTCCGGATGGTACACACCATTAACATTACTGCACGCCTCAAGGCACACTCTCGTCTGGGACAGCTGCCGAGGGCTCATCCAGACTTCCTTTTGTGCCGCATTTCTAGGTACAGGTCTGCACTGTGTCCGAGCCCCCTCACCCACTTTTTGGCCTCAGCACTTGCCTTGCCAAAAGCTGCTCTTTACTGCTAAATTGGAGCAAACAGCAATCCGGGGAAACCCCCAATTTCCGTTTGTTCCAATTCAGCACTAAAAAGTGGGTTTTTGCAGTGGGGGGGGGGGAGGTGGAGTGCTCAGACTTGGACCTGGAAAGCACAGGCCTGCTCCTAGAAAGTGTGGGGCGGAAAGCCCTGACTCCCTAGTGGAAAGGTTTATGGTTCTTTTTCTTGGCTGACGAAGCAGCATGAGACTTGGGAGTGCCAGTAGGTTTAGACTGCTAAGATGCCACCAGGCGTGATTCTTTCCACCCTAACCTTCAGCCCCATAAGGTCTGACCGTCTGGCAGCACCGGTGCAATGCCTGCCTGACACAGCTGCCTTGGGACCTGCCAGTGTTAGCTGCAGATTTTCACATGACATTTCCTCTTTTCCGAGCCCAGGGTGTTAAATTTGGGTCACTGTTCTCTAACTGAAGGTTGCTGTGCTACTCCTTGTAAGGAACCCTGAACAAACCAGCCATCATTTTTTATAACACTCGAGGTGATCGAGAAGAAAGGAGGGAAGTATGAAAAGATACAAGGAAAGCAAAGGAAGCAGAAACGACAGTTCAGCTTTAGAAATAAGGAAGATTTATTTAGCAAAAGCCAAGAAGCTCTAACACCACTGCCCGGGGGTTTTAAGTGCACTTACAGAGAAAGAAAATTCCATAACATCCACTGCTTTTGCAAAAGGAGAGAACGAAAGGAAAAATGCAGAGGAAACTCCCAACAGAAGGAACCATCTGTGGAGATTCTGAGAGTGCCTTCTAAGCAGTCTGGGCTGCTGTCAGAGGGCTGCCCCACGACCTACCCAAAGGCTTGCCTGCCAAGGCGAGCAGGTGCCTTCCTTTTCAAATTGCATTTTCTTGCCTTAGGCATTTGCCACTGTTGCTGGGCACGCTGGCACCTCTGCCCTGGCTGCTCCATGGCAGGCGCTTTCCTGCCCTTACAACTGGCAACACACTCATTCCATCTCTAAAAGCATTCATTTGGCACAGTCCAGCTCGCCCATCCCCACTTTCATGCCTCCCTCCCGTCTTCCGCAAGGTCTTGGGATATGAGGGCCTGACCTAGGTTGAGAGCAGCAGCCCAGACCCTTCATTGCTCTTGCCTGGGCACCCCCCAAACTCGGCCTTCCAGATGTTTTGGGACTACGACTCCCATCATCCCGAGCTAACAGGACCAGTGGTCAGGGATGATGGGAACTGTAGTCCCACAACATTTGGAGGTCCGAGTTTGGGGATGCCTGCCCTTGCCAAAACACGGAAGTATCTCGGATGCTCCCTTCCTCTTCCTGAACAAGACTAGCAGGATTACGCCCTCCCTCTCAATCCACCCTGGAGGCACTTTCTCCCTGAGCTGCGTCCCTGAAAGCCCAAGCTGTTGAGCAAACAATGGGCCTGACTTCCTATGGGGAGATAATTTGGCTTCAAACTCGCCAGGTTAAGAAGAGAAGAAGAGTTTGGATTTGATATCCCACTTTATCACTACCCAAAGGAGTCTCAAAGCGGCTCACAATCTCCTTTCCCTTCCTCCCCCACAACAAACACTCTGTGAGGTGAGTGGGGCTGAGAGACTTCAAAGAAGTGTGACTAGCCCAAGGTCACCTGGCAGCTGCATGTGGAGGAGCGGGGAAGCGAACCCGGTTCACCAGATTATGAGTCCACTGCTCTTAACCACTACACCACACTGGCTCTTAAGTGGCAGACATAAATTCGCTCCGGATGTAACAACCCTGGTCAGATGAACCGTGGCTTCTCAACCTAAGACCGAGCCATGTGCCGCTTCCCTCTCGCAGGAAACTTCACTTGCTTTCCTAAGCCACGGTTTCCTGTGAGATCCAGACCAGGAAACAGTAGCTTAACGGCTTCCTCCCTCCAAACCGGGATATGCCACAGGAAACCAAGAAAGCTTTGCTGAAGCTGCGCAAGAGAGGGGAAGGGACGCAGCTTGTTCAATGGCTTTATCACATTTGCATTGCTTCATCTGAACCAGGGGTGGAGAGCAGCCGCAAAAGAAATGTCTGGTCTTGCAGACGCAGGTGGAATCCTGTGGACGTTATGTGAAAACTGCATTCCCCAATTCTATCTTCAGTGGTTTAGCATAAAAATCACCCATGGAATAAAAACAAAAAATAATAATCCAATTTGCTTAACTGCACAGCAGTTGCAGACGCAGGTGGAATCCTGTGGATGTTATGTGAAAACTGCATTCCTCAATTCTGTCTTCAGTGGTTTAGCATAAAAATCACCCATGGAATAAAAACAAAAATTAATAATCCAATTTGCTTAACTGCACAGCAGTTAAATGCAACATGTCTCCCTGTGCAGCTGTATCACCCTACTCCCTGTTCATCGTTCCAGTTCCTCCAACTACATCCCATGACCCTTGTTTCCAAGCAAATCCTTGGGAGGATTTGCAGAACGCCCTGGCAAATATTAATCGTAAATCTTCCTTTGGTGCCGTATGCTCCCCAACAGGGAAGGCCAGAAGCGATTGTTCCTCACAAACCTAGGGAACGTCTTGCAAATTAAATAACGGCAAAGTCTGCAGTGGATTGCAGGAGAATAGAACAAAATCTGAGCTATGGAAACACCAAAGGAAAGGTCAAACTGAGCAAAAGCCCAACAAGCCCAGAATGTTTCTGAGCACATGATGCTTCTTCAGGGCAGTATTAAGAGGGCAGCTGGGATCTCTGCACCACCCTTGCTGCAGCTTCTGGTCAGGGTAAGAGCAGGAAGGAAGGCGGGGAACTGATGCTTCTTTTAGCTGCCTGTCATAATATGGGCCAGTCCTCAGAGATTGAAATGCATCTGCTGTCTTGCACGACTGAGTTCAGTTTATGCTGCTCAGGGAGCCTTAAGAAACTGCCCTGTTGTTTCACTCAACAGCTCCCTGAAAGTGAGAAGTCCGTTTTGCAAAACGTATTCTGAACACAGAAGCTCCTTTAGTGTCTTAAGTTAAAAACTAAAAAATCTGGACCTCTCGCTTGCAGTACGCCGCTCACCCTAACCCCTCAAAAAGCCACAAAAGAGAAAGCAGGGCAGGAAAGGCCATGTGGGGAAAAACAACCTGGCCAATGGAAGGCCAGGGCTGAGATGACGCTTCCCAAAGGACGGTCACAACATGGAGCCAATGCATAGCTGTCAACCTTTCCCTTTTCTTGCGAGGAATCCTATTCGGAATAAGAGAATTTCCCGCAAAAAAGGGGAAAGTTGACAGCTATGAGCCAATGGAATGCTTAACTACCAATGACTCCAAACGTTGCCTGAGTGCATCTCAGAGAACAAATACAGCAAAGTGTGTAACGCTTGTCTCCATACAAAACATGCATTGCAACCCCCCAAAAGTTCTTCTCTGGCTCAGGTTCAAATCCAAGCTAGAGAGGAACATACATAGTTTTTGCTCTGCCTCTCACCCATCCATTCCGCACACTTGGAATTTAGTTAGAAAGAACTGAGCCATTTTCTGAGTTTAGACAAAGAAATTCTAACTTTTCTAGTGGCCAGTTCCAATGGCAACTGTAGCTCTGACTCGTCTAGGAGATTTTTGGGGCGAACGCAGAGGCAGCCTGAGCTTTCAGACACACAGGCCTACTTTGTGGAGTTGCTTCCGTAAGGAACCCGCTCCTGTGTTCCTGCAGTTATACACTCAGGGGACTAAGCTGCCCGAGTTGTGACAAAAGAGTACGACTTGAGCTTCTGGAACTGAGGCTGTCGTGCCAAGAATTTCAACGGTATTCAAAAACTGTAGGAGAAGTTATCAGGCCCACAGTTCTAATACAAATCCCAACCAAGGTTCGATCATTTATCCACAGACAACCCCTGTCATAATTGACCTGTTTCTTTCAGAAGTTTGCAGAAACGTAAGGCTACTGGCCCTGTCTGGAAGCTGACTAGGGATAATCCTAAGTATGGAAGGCAGCAAGGGAGGGGGGGGGGGAATCCCCATGCAGGGCTTTTGCTGATGCGACTCAGTAGCCGAATCTAATCCACTAGGTACAAAAAAGGCCCCTCTGAATTCTGCCACCTGTATGCATGATGCAAAGGAGGCAAACTTGCAAGCTTGCTAGATTTGCATAATTTATCCAGCTTCTAATAGGTCTTTTGGGTAGCGGGGCGGGGGGGAAGTGTTATGGAGCGACACCTGGACACTGGCAATTCTGTACACTCTCACTGCTGGCTTTTTAAGGTTTCACGAGGGACAGCCGACACTCTTTCACGACCACCTTTTCAGCTTTTCTAAAAGAAAGATGAGGATCCTCAATATGCTGTCATTTGCACCCAGTATCCCTTTTTGGTGGTGCAATGTGGCATGTAAAAATATTTAAATAAACGAAAACAATTCCTGAGACCTTTGGGCATCCCGGAAAGCGGCTGGTGCCTTCAGGAGGGAAACCGTCACCCTACTCCCGACTTTCAGGTACCAAGACACAGAAAAACAGAGAAGCAGGCTTTCCCCGGCCTGTTTGCAAGGGGGCCTGAGCCCCGCACTCTCTCCTTCCCTGTCGCCTGAGATCTCTGCCTCCTCTTAAATGGCAACCTCTTCATCCAAGCTATCTCCCAGGCCCTGCTTGTTGAGGACACTGAGCAGGCGAAGCGCTTCCTCCTGGCCCCACGAGTCCCACTCCTCACTGTCGTCCGTGTTGGACTCGAACTCGGAGCCGATCCCCGACTCACGGAACTTGAGGAGCTCCAAGCTGCCCAAGGGAGGGCCGTCGCCGGGGAGGAAGCAGAAACATTCCAGCTTCGCCAGGCAGTCGCTCCTACCTAAGGGGCTGGACAGAGAGTTGGCAGTGCTGGAGAAGCTGGGGTGGAGCTGGAGCGGGCGAGTGTCCTCAGGCAGAGGGGTGCTGGGGTCACACAGAACGGGCAGCCCGCCGGGGCGGAAGGTGATTTCCAGCAAGCTGTCCCGAGAGCCTCCTGAAAGACACAGAGAGAAGAAGCAGTGTCATGTCTTTTATCCAGTCTGCCTGATGTGAGAGAGGGAGGGTCAGGCCTGAGATCCTCTAGGTCGGCAGCAAATGCATAGTTGTCAACTTTTGGATTTGAAAATAAGGGATTTTTCCCAACTTTCGGATTTGAAAATAAGGGATGCCGCGAGGGCGGTGCAATGGCACCAAGTAGCCTCGCCACCCTGCGCTCCAGAGGCTGCGTGTGAACGAGTGAGCGAAAGAGTGAGCGCATAGATGGCAGGCAGGCTGTCTGTCTGGTTGGGCGTGAGGGTCTGGCTGCACAAGGCATGCAAGCTCCGCCCCCAGTCGGTCTCAGACTCCTTATTGGCAGCCGAGCAACGCAGCTGAGGAGCCTCCCTGGCCGGCAGGGAGGGAGAGGAGCTGCTTCCTTTGAAATCCGGGAAATTTAAGGGATAGCAACACTCCGGGATAGCAGCGGGAAACGGCATTGGAATAAGGGAGTTTCCCTCAAAAAAAGGGAGGGTTGACAGCTATGAGCAAATGTCATGTAAAAAAGGTTTAAAAAAAGGTAAAGGACCCCTGGGCGGTTAAGTCCAGTCAAAGGCGACTATGGGGTTGCGGCGTTCATCTTGCTTTCAGGCCGAGGGAGCCGGCGTTTGTCCACAGAGAGCTTTCCGGGTAATGTGGCCAGCATGACTAAACCGCTTCGGGCGCAATGGGACACTGTGATGGAAAGCAGAGCGCACGGAAACGCCGTTTACCTTCCTGCCACTGTGGTACCTATTTATCTACTTGCACTTTGACGTGCTTCCGAACTGCTAGGTTGGCAGGAGCTGGGACAGAGCAACGGGAGCTCACCCCGTCGCGGGGATTTGAACTGCTGACTTTCTGATCAGCAAGCCCAAGAGGCTCAGTGGTTTAGACCACAGCGCCACCTGTGGTCAGCAACTGGCTAAGAGACAGGAAATAGAGAGCAGGGGGGGGGGGGAAATGGACAGTTCTCCCTACAGAGGGATGTAGAAAGTGGAGTTTCCCCAAGGATCAGCACTGCGACCTGTGCTTCTTAACTTGTTCATTAAAGATCTAGAGTTAGGGGTGAGCACCGGGGCAGTCAAGTGGAGGAGACTGTCGCTGGAGCTGGGTCCACGGCACGAGAGCCTGAAACATGGGAGAATCTTGCCCAATGGAGAGAATGTGTCCCTCCCATGGCCACCTTCGGGGAGCTGGTGAGAATGTCCCATGAGGCTTGTGAAAGTCAAGTCAGTCGGACAGTCAGTATTTGAGAACACCACCCTCCTTGGTGCTTTTCAGACTCTCTCCATCGGTACAGGTTAAACCCCCCCCCCCCATTTTAATTTTATATGGGCTGAAAATACATGTTTCTTTAGGTTGGATTTCGGGTGACATCTTTCTGTGGCTGTTTATGGGATTTTGTTGGCGCATTCTGGTTTGTTTTGCTTTGATTGCCTTGCAAACATCTTTTAGCAACCAGGAAAACAATATACAGTGGTACCTCGGGTTACAGACGCTTCAGGTTACAGACGCCGCTAACCCAGAAATAGTACCTTGGGTTAAGAACTTTACCTCAGGATGAGAACAGAAATCGTGCAGTGGCGGTGCGGTGGCAGCGGCACCCATTAGCTAAAGTGGCAGCGGCACCCATTAGCTAAAGTGGTACCTCAGGTTCAGAATAGTTTTAGGTTAAAAACGGACCTCCAGAACGAATTAAGTTCTTAACCTGAGGTACCACTGTATAAATATTTTAATGAATAGATCGGGGAAAATCCCTGACTCGCAGTCAGCAGCGGAGCAAGCCAATTGGGCGCCTGGGGCGGAGCACATGCCCTGCACCCAGGGGCGGGGCCAGCCACCCGCAGGCGGGGCCAGCTGGGGCAGGACGCTCTGTGGGGCCTCCGAGGAGTCTGCCTGCCTCTGCCCACTCAGCCGCCCTACAGCTGCTGAGGAGGAGGCGGGTGGAACGTTTGGGGCAGAATGGAGCCTGCGGGTGCCCAAGCCACTGCGTCACTCCCAGGAGAGACACGTGGCTTGGGCGCGCTGCAGGCCCGGCGGCGAGTGCCGCCCAGCATTTTGTCACCCCCTCAGTGGTGACACCTGGGGCGGTCTGCCCCCACCGCACCCTTCCTCCGCCCCTGCTCGCAGTGTCACTGTGACGGCAAGCACAAAGCTGGAAGAGCAACTGTGCAATGAAAAGCTTGCTGTAAGCCAGGCACCCCCAAACTCGGCCCTCCAGATGTTTTGGGACTACAACTCCCATCATCCCTAGCTAACAGGACCAGTGGTCAGGGATGATGGGAATTGTAGTCCCAAAACATCTGGAGGGCCGAGTTTGGGGATGCCTGCTCTAAGCATTAAGGAGAAGTGGCAGAATGAAAATGGAGTAAGGAGGAGGAGGAGCTCTTACTGGGGTTGGATCCCAACAGCTTTGCCTCTAGTTCTTGCACCTGCTTCACCAGAAGCGAAATGTGGTGCAGGAGGTCCTTATTCTGCAGTAGGAGCTGGTGGACTCGGGCTTGGGCCTCAAGGCGGGCAGCGGCCTCTGTTGCCAGCTGGTCCTTCAGCAAGCGCACCTGCAGGACAGAAACAGGGAAGACCCAGGTGAGATGCAGCGGCACAGAGGAAGCGGGGAAGGAAGCAAAGGGAAATCTTCTCGGAAGACACTCTGCACCCATGTTAAGGTACAGTGGGACCTCGACTTACGAAGATAATGCGTTCCGACGCGATCTTCGGTAGTCGAAAACACTCGTAAGTCGAATCCCCATAGGAATGCATTGAGCGAAAAAAATTCGTAAGTCGAAAAAATCCTATTCAAAAATTCATAAGTTGAAAAAATCCTATTCAAAGCGGCCGCGACTTCCTTTCGGAAGTTGAAAAATTCGGTTGCGGCGGCCATTTTTTTTCTTCCGGAAGTCATTCGGAAGTCGAAAAACACGTAAGTCGGGTCACTCGTAAGTCGAGGTCCCACTGTATGTTTTTTTTAAATGGAAAATGCTGTTTTCAACATTGTATTTGGACTATGCATGTCTTTCCCCATTGTATATAAAGTATTGCTTAAAAGTGATCTAAATTAAACGAAAACAAACAAAATGGAGGCATGGCTCTGTTTCAAATGACTCTTGCGAGAGTTGGCGGTTCCCTGAAGGACCTGCCGAAAATGCATCGCCTCAAAGTATTCAAAATTCACGAATCAGGACTAAACATCCAAGTAACCGCTGTCGTGGCTGTAATGCAAAAAGTAGCCCTACTTACAGTCACAGAAGCTAGCTTCCTCATTTCAAGTTTTTACTTTAAGGCGGGGGGTGTCCTGAAACATTGCAAATTGTTTTGTGGAGAAGGCACCCAATGGCGTGACTTCTTTTCACAGTACTCCTCCCTCCCCCCGCGAGGACATTTTGGGGACGTACATTATGCACACATACAAACTGTGGGCACACCGATATTTTTTTTGCCACCTGGCAACACGCACTGAGGCCAGGCATCTTTGCCACTATCTCAGAGACAGAAACAAAATGGATAAAAACTGGATGGATACAAAGAAATAAAAATAAAATAGGGACGATCACTTCTCAGGCCATGCTAATTTTAATACGGAAGAAGCATATTCTTTTCTTTAATTCAGTGATGTGAAACTTAGAATGAGGAAGCGCAATTATAGTGTAAATCACGCAAGTTCTAGAACTACTATAAATATGAAAAACTGCAAGAAGATTCAATCACTGTATAGAATGGGAGGGGGGGAAACAAAACTCATTTCTTCTATAGCAGATTGTTAAATAAACTGCAACAGACAGAAGGGTGGTCCTTCTTGAATTCCTGTATGTCAGGTTCGCTTAACGGTTGCTCATGAGTAAAGACCAAATCCTTCTTGTATTTCATCTATTTTATTGTGCTAGAAGATGGGATGGGAGGAACACAAGGGAGTGGGATGACGTAGCTGTGATTCCTGCATTGCAGGGGGTTTGAATAGATGACCCTTTTGAGACCTGTAATGGACTGGTTGGACACGGAGGAATGCTGGGATAGCAGGCAGATTTAAAAATAGCTAGGAATGAGGAACAGACTCCTGAGCAACATTCCGTGGAAACACCGAACGAGCAATAAAAAAAAAACGCAGGAAGAGCGAGTGAGAGCAGAGTCACGGAGACCCAATAGGGGACCTCTCTCATGACACCAGCCTCTGCCCCTTTAAGGCATCTGGTCTCAGCAAAAGGGCAGAGACTGAGCCCCCTTTGCTCTTTAGGCTGGCTGGAGCAGAGCATTTCAAACACCGGCTCTGCCCCGTGGACCCCTTTGTGCCCTTCCCTCCCGCACAACAGAGGTAACCACCTGGGACACGGCCACTTGCGTCTGCTGCGTCTGCTGCTGCAAGAGCTGCTGCAGAAGCTGCCTTTGGTGGTGAGCAGAGAGAGGGGTCCCTGGCTCAGGCAACTGGGCAGAAGAAGGGAGCAGCATCTCGGGAGAAGCCGGCAGGATGTCCTCATTGTGGAGCAAGCCCTGAAAAAGACAAACAGGTGCAGGGGTTCAGAAAGGTCCGCCCCAACACCTCACCCCCCCAGGCTCCCCACTGGTGGAAGCAAACTCAATTCCACACAGTCTATGGCAGGGGTAGGCAACCTAAGGCCCGTGGGCCGGATGCAGCCCAATCGCCTTCTCAATCCAGCCCACGGACGGTCCAGGAATCAGTGTGTTTTTACATTAGTAGAATGTGTCCTTTGATTTAAAATGCATCTCTGGGTTATTTGTGGGGCATAGGAATTCATTCATTATTATTTCCCCCCCAAAATATAGTCCGGCCCCCCACAAGGTCTGAGGGACAGTGGACGCAGCTTTGCCCAGCAGGGTTTTTCGTGGATCCGATGAGCTCTGCCTCCACCTCGCTCTCGGCGACCCTTACGAGGGTTTACCGGGGAGCAGGGGAGGCGTTCCGAGCTCTGCCGGATCGCTAAAGTCCTGGGACGCCCTACCCGGGATTTTTGGGGGCCGCTGCGCTGTCGCGGTCTCCCCTTCCCCGTCGGGCCAGGGAATCTCGGAGCGAGATTTCCCCCCGACCGATCGCTCCGGCGCCTCAACCGGAAGTCCCTGCAGCCTGCTCTTTTCCAGACTCCCGGTTCTATGGAATGGGAGCCAACAGATTTCCGTAGGCTGCAGTCCTTTCCCCCCGGAGATGAACGTACCTTGGTGCAAAGCAGGCCAGGCAGCTCTCCCCCGACAGCATCAAGGTCTGTCACTCCCCTGTTGAACTCCAAGTGGTGCCTCCCTGGCAAACTAGAGTCCACGGCATCAATGTCCGTTTCCTCAGCGGCGACAACTGACTCGGCTTCAGGCAAGGCTAGGAGAAAACAAAGGGTAACGTGAGGGCGGGTGGTGGAGGAAGGAATTGTCCCTGAAAACTCTTGGTAGAAAATGCAGGAAGTCTGCAAGCTTCTCTTCTAAGGGTCAAGGGGGCCGGTAGAGGCTCCATGGGGCCTGTATGCCAAGGGGCAAGCAGTGGGTGGGTGGGGGGATGTGTCAGGCGGCAGAGGATCCAACCCCCACGGCAGGACGCCAGGAACGGATAAGGCAAGGGAAAGTTCTTACCAACTGCTTTTTATTCTATACTAGCTTACCCGGCCGCGCCCTGCTGCGGCTGAATTTGTGAAATTGAAGAAGTTCCCCTGTTCACCTTCCGTCTGCCCCTTCTCTGTCCCCACCCCCGTTTTCAATTACTCTCTTCTCGCCCCCCCTTTCTATTACCGGTTTGCGAGCTTGCAAATGGCCGACGGAGCTCTGGCAGGGGGAAGGTTTTGTAGCTGCAGTACCGGTATAGCCGTCGCTAGAGGGCGAGGTTTTGCTGGTGACGTCTAATAGGTGCAACAATTTTTGTGCTTTTGTAGCTGTAGTACCAGTATAGCCGTCGCTAGAGGGCGCTGTTTTGCTGGTGACGTGTAATAGGGGAGCCAATTCCCCCCCTTTATTTTAGGCATGACAGGTGTGGTTTTCCTGAATTTTTATTATGCCAGATTCTTTTGCCATGTTAATGGAACGCTGTGTCCTAATTTGATGTGATTTGGTCCAGCAGTTACGCAGCAAGGGTGTTTCGGACAAACACGCAATGGGAACATTTATATATATATAGATTCACAGAGAGAGGCTTGGAAATGAAGCCGCTTGGAATAATGGCGTTGCCTCGAGTGCGTCTCCACTGCCTTCCTCTTTCATGTGTCACAGCTACGGGTGCTGCTACATGCCCTCTGCCTTTGAGCTCTTTGCTCTCCTACTTTCAAGGCTCGCCAGGTTCTGGGAGAGGGGGGTCTGGAATGCTTTCTAAAGACACTGAGTCCATCAGCTGTCGCCCCTTTGGTGCTGCTTCTTCTTCTTCCTCCTCCTCTCCCATTATATCCCAGCTTTCCCCCTCATCTCCCCCTGACCTGTGACCTCCCTCAAACCCCTGTTGCAATTCTGAACTGTCTCCTTCTCCTCTGGAAGGGTCAGGCCGGGGAGGCGGTCTCCACCATTCCTCCTCTGCCCAGTCCCTGACAGAATGGAGCCGGATGTTTGCTCTGCACACCCTTTCAACTCTGCGTCAGAGGGAGAATGAGTTTCTCAAACTTTGCCAAGTGCAACGTTCCTCATCACATTGCTGCAGGCTGCCACTAGGACGTCGTTGGGGCTTCCTCCCCACCCCAGGGCGGTTATGGAATCATAGATCCAGTTACAGGTAGGTAGCCGTGTTGGTCTGCTGTAAGGTGAAGGTAAAGGGACCCCTGACCATTAGGTCCAGTCGCGAACGACTCTGGGGTTGCGGCGCTCATCTCGCTTTACTGGCCGAGGGAGCCAGCATACAGCTTCCGGGTCATGTGGCCAGCATGACTAAGCCGCTTCTGGCAAACCAGAGCAGCGCACAGAAACACCATTTACCTTCCCGCCGGAGTGGTACCTATTTATCTACTTGCACTTTGACGTGCTTTCGAACTGCTAGGTTGGCAGGAGCTGGGACCGAACAACGGGAGCTCACCCCGTCGCGGGGATTCGAACCGCCGACCTTCTGATCGGCAAGCCCTAGGCTCTGTGGTTTAACCGACAGCGCCACCCGCATCCCACATAGCTGAAACCAAATAAAAAATTAAAAAATTCTAAGGTGCTACTCGAAGGAATTTTATTTATTTTTTATATGGAATCATAGAGTCATAGAACTGTGGCGTTGGAAGAGACCCTTGCGGTCACCAGGCCCCTGCAATGCCGGAAAGTCAACTGAAGCATCCTTGACAGATCCCCACCCCCCCGGTGGTTTCTGCCAGCCCTGTTGCTCTGGGAAGAGAGTGATTCTCTTCAGGACTTAGTACGAGGAGAAACATCCAGACTGAGCGTGGCAGCAACAGCAGCCTCTTTGCCCTCGCCCACGTACCTGGCGCCTCCGGGTCTTCTCTGCCCTTCTCGCTCTGGCTGTCCTCTTGGCCGTCCGCGTTCTGCTGAGTATGCTGCAGGCTCAGCTTGTGGCAGACCTCAAACGCTTGCCCCACAGTTCGGACAATGCGCATGGCCTGACTCTGCAGAGAGGCAAGGAAAGAGGTTCCTCCCGGGACACAACCAGACCCTTTGCCAAATCAAGAGCCTCCTGCCCGCTCTGCCCTGATGCGAACTAGAGAGGAACCCAAGGATGCAACTCCAACCAGAGGTAGCGCCACACAGGATGGATCCTGACCATTCAAGCAGTCCAGGCAAGGCATTTGTGCCCAAGTAACTGCCCCCAGCTCTCGCATCCCCTTTTTATATAAATTTTATTACATTTCCGTTTTACAATTTAAAATACTCATTAAACATCCTTAAGATATCAATGACTTTCCTACTTCTCTTTCCATGGTTCATTTTGCATATCACAAATCCCTGCATATTTTATATAAACTAAACCATTCAGTATTCCATTATTACATCAATCAAAACTTGTTTACACTGTTGAATTTATCTGAATGCCGCCAGGGTTTTCAGCTGTACACAATTATTTCCCATATATTCAATAAACGTTTTGCAATCTTCTCTAAACGTATGTTCTTGTTCTCTTATTCTATGTTCTCTTATTCTAAGTCTGCAAGCTGCGCATATTCTGTCAACTTAAGTTGCCATTCTTCTTTGATTGGGACCTCGCTTGTTTTCCATTTTTGGGCTAGCAAAACATGGGCAGCAGTAGTGGCATACAGAAATAACCTTTTTTGACACCTGGGAAATTCAGTCTGAATTATCCCCAACAGAAACGACTCTAGTTTTTTTTTGGGAAAGTACTTTAAACATTTTTTTCAATTCATTACGGATCATTTCCCAATACTCTTCTACATATGAAAGAACATTCCCTCCACCTCTTTGCATCTCCATGGGAAGCCAATTCTTAAGTCCAGAGGGGGCCCCTCCAGATGTTTCAGTCTACCATAGCATGTAAAAACAGAAAGAGTAGAAGGAGGGGAAAAACCTTTGGCACCAGAGGTGGTCATTTCTCATACTAGCTTCCCTCCTTCAATCTAGGGGAGAAAATTGCATTCCTTGTAACCAGCTCACAATCCCCATCTAAGTAGGTCTCAGGTTCCACACTGTGTTTCCAGCTGCAAGCTCTGCCAGAGGTGCTAACTCCACATTTACACCAGGATCCTGCCCCGCAAAGAGAGATACACAGAGGCCCCCTCCCCAAGGTTTGCCTGCTGCTGGCCAGACCAGACCAGCGTAGAGCTCACCTTCTTCTTCGACTTGAAGACATTGCAACGGAAGACGTTGCTGGAGCCATCCCTGGCAATGTAGCTGAAAATCTTCAGGTCCTGTGAATCGTGGGACACGTAGAATATCCTGCAGGAATGGCACAATAATTGTACAGATGCCCAAGGTGTGCAAAAGAGGCTCCCATGTGGTGTAGTGGTTGAGAGCGGTAGACTTGTAATCTGGTGAACCGGGTTCGCGCCCCCGCTCCTCCACATGCAGCTGCTGAGTGACCTTGGGCTAGTCACACTTCTTTGAAGTCTCTCAGCCTCACTCACCTCACAGGAGTGTTTGTTGTGGGGGAGGAAGGGAAAGGAGAATGTTAGCCGCTTTGAGACTCCTTCGGGTAGTGACAAAGAGGGATATCATATCCAAACTCTTCTTCTTCTTCCCATGCTCTTTGGCAGGGATGGGAGCCTGTGGCCCTCCAGGTGTGGTCGGAGTCACGAGTCCCATCACCCCTGGGCACTGGCCATGCTAGTTGCCATGGGTGGGAGTCCAATAACAGCTTCCCACCTGGGCACAAGAGGAGATCAGGACAAGGACAAGTAGGGAACTCCTGTCTTGGAATTGTTATTGGGGGTGGGCTCTGCATAAAAATAAAAAGGTAAAGGTAAAGGACTCCTGGACGGTTAAGTCCAGTCCAATGCAACTATGAGGAAGCCAGTGTTTGTCCACAGACAGCTTTCCGGGTCATGTGGCCAGCAGGACTAAACCACTTCTGGCGTAATGGGACACCGTGACGGAAACCAGAGACCATGGAAACGTTGTTTACCTTCCCGTCGCAGTGGTACCTATTTATCTACTTGCACTAGCGTGCTTTTGAACTGCTAGCTTGGCAGGAGATGGGACAGAGCAACGGGAGCTCACTCTGTCGCTTGGATTCGAACTGCCAACCTTCCGATTAGCAAGCTGAAGAGGCTCAGTGGTGTAGACCACAGCGCCACCCATGTCCCTCTGCATACAGGGCATCAGGCACTAATGAAGGACACCAGACTCCATGTGGGAACGCTCAGAGTGGCGGGGGGAATCCCTCAACCGGAAAAGTCCACTTGCTGTCAACTTGCAGGGGGCATCAACTAGTCCTTGTGAATAGTGACAAACAAGACCATGTCCTTTTCCATTTTATGTGTTTCTGTTTATTAGGTAAAGGTAAAGGGACCCCTGACCGTTAGGTCCAGTCATGACTGACTCTGGGGTTGCGGCGCTCATCTCGCTTTACTGGCCGAGGGAGCCGGCGTACAGCTTCCAGGTCATGTGGCCAGCATGACTAAGCCACTTCTGGAGAACCAGAGCAGTGCATGGAATCGTCATTTACCTTCCCACCCTAGTGGTACCTATTTATCTACTTGAACTTTGACGTGCTTTCGAACTGCTAGGTGGGCAGGAGCAGGGGCCAAGCAACGGGAGCTCACCCCATCGCAGGGATTCGAACCACCGACCTTCCGATCAGCAAGCCCTAGGCTCTGTGGTTTAACCCACAGCGCCACCCACATCCCACTTCTGTTTATTAGGGTGGGGGATTCTTTTGCTTTTAAAGCAACCGAGCCCATCCTCCCCTTGTGCCTTGTCTGCAGTGCGAGGTTCCCTCTGCTTCCCCTTTCATTAACCTGCCAGCAGCGGCCAGAGGTCCAACTGTAGATTTCCTTCGGCCAGACACAGAGTGACCCAAGTTAAGTGCGCTACGATCCGGCACTCCTTCCCTGCTCCCGAAATCTCACCTGTAGATCGGGTCGTGCATCACCAGCAGTTTGCTCTCGTCCCAGTCCCACTCTTTCTTCTGCAAAAGAGAGCTGCGTATAAGCAAGACAGATGCCTCACTGAAGTGGCCGAGATATTACAAAGCTCACAGGGAAGGTTTGGTGCACCCATCATCCTTCAGGTGACCTGGCATCAGCTGATGTCACCTGCAACCCGCAGGGCGGGCGAGCCAAGGTTTGACTCTGCACTGGCTGCAGGTGCCCTTTGCCAGGAAAGAAGAGGCACCTGCAGCCAATGCAGCAGGATATGGCCCGCGCTAGCCAGCTGATGGGCAAGGCTTAGGTTCTACTCAGGAAAGAGTACACAGCCAAACAAGGCCTGTAAGCCGGAGGGTCCCTTTTTTGTGCACCCTGAAGCAGTGACAGCAGGGTGGAAGGGGAGCAAAGAGAAGAAGGAAGCTTCTTTCTCCTCTTGGTCTCCCCCCCCCCCCCCGCTGCAGGAAGCACAAGAAGACTGTGTTTCAAAGCACCTTTTTGTACCTCCCTCCATGCCATCTCAATGCAACAAGAAATGCTGCTGTGCGTTTGAAAATGCAGGCTCATTGCTCATTCTTCTCATGGCAACAGCAGCAGGGACAGGGCCCACTAAGGGGAGAAAGAAGTGTCCTCCTTTTTGACTGTCTGTCTGTCCGTCCGTCCCCATCCCCCCCCCATTGCCACTGCGGCCTGTAAGACTGGGCCATGCCCCTCTGTAACATTTGATTTGACCAATTCTGGTAAGGGTCTGGCCAGCAGAGACAAAAAACAAACAAAACACTTTGCCACCCAGGCTGTGTCCTGCTGAGCAGACAAGTGTCCCGAGCAAATATGGGGGGAAAGAGTCGACTCTCTTTTACCTCACGGAGCCAGATAGGTGGCCACCTCATGAAAGCCAACGATTTCCTGCACGGAAATCTGCTTCCATCCAGTCTAAGGGAGGAATTGCACAGACGGGGCCCAGAGCTTATTGCGGCCCAAGAAATCGGGAGCTCACCTTCTTCTTCTTCTTCTTCTTCAGCAGCACCTTCACGCCGTCCACGGACACCATGAGAGTGACCTTCTTCTTCTTTATACTTTTGGCTTTGAACTCGTACTGTGGGGAGCAAAAGCACAACGGGATGGAAGGCCCCCCTCAGCAGCGTCTCCAAGCTATTTGTGCAGCACACGAGTCCACCCCTCGGTCTGCCACCCCCAGAGGCCTATTTCATGCGCAAGGCAGCGCCCATGTCATAGCTGCCATGTTTCCTAAGGGCACTTTGTGTGCACCCTGGTATGCGCAAGCAGCCTCATAAGGGGGCCAGACAGGTGGGCAGAGGACAAGGGCAGGACAAGGGATGTACTTGGAGGAGATGCCCCAGCAAGGAGCTTCCGCAGGCCTGTTGAGGAAGAGGCCTTTTCTTTTTTAAAAATAATTTTTATTAAATTTCTGTTTTACATTTTAGAATATTCACTTAAACAACCTTAAAATATCAACGGCTTCCCTTCCTCTCTTTCCATGGTTCACTTTGCACAACATAAATCCCTGAATATTTCACATTTTGCACAACGTAATATTTCACATAAACTAGACCATTTGGTATTCCATTATTACATCAATCAAAACTTATTTACACTGTTGAATTTATCTTAATGCTGCCCATGTTTTCAAATATACACAGTTTTCCTCCATATATTCAATAAACCTCTTCCAATCTTCTTTAAACGCATGTTCTTCTTGTTCTCTTATTCTTTATGTTAGGTCCGCATGCTGCAGTTTAATTTGCCAATCTTCTTTAGTTGGGACCTCACCCGTTTTCCATTTCTGGCCTAACAAAACACGGGTCGCAGTAGTGGCATACATAAATAACCTTTTTTGACACCTGGGAATTTCAGTCTGAATTATCCCCAACAGAAAGGACTCTGGGTTTTTTTTTGGGGGGGGGAGGAGTGCTTTTAAATATTTTTTTCAGTTCATTATGAATTATTTCCCATCACTCTTTTACCCTTTTACAGGTCCACCACATATGATAGAATGTACCTTTTCCTAGCTTCTGAGCCACTTCTGACTTGTACAAAACAGAGTAGTACTGGTGAGCAGAAATGGATGATGGCACAAACTCGCTGTCTCAGCACTAACATGAAGCACAAGCCTCAGCGGCACATTTGGCGCAGGTGGCGCTGTGGATTAAACCACAGAGCCTAGGACTTGCCAATCAGAATGTCGGCAGTTCGAATCCCTGCAATGGGGTGAGCTCCCATTGCTTGGTCCCTGCTGCTGCCAACCTAGCAGTTCGAAAGCACGTCAAAGTACAAGTAGATAAATAGGTACCGCTGCAGCGGGAAGGTAAACAGCATTTCCGTGCGCTGTTCTGGTTCGCCAGAAGCGGCTTAGTCATGCTGGCCACATGACCCGGAAGCTGTATGCCAGCTCCCTCGACCAATAAAGCGAGATGAGCATCGCAACCCCAGAGTCGGTCACGACTGGACCTAATGGTCAGGGGTCCCTTTACCTTTACTTTACAGCCCTCCACAGAACTCCTGAGGCCAGCTGCACAGGAATAATAACAATAACAACAACAACAACAACAACAACAACAACAATAATAATAATAATAAATTTATTATTTCTATCCCGCCCATCTGGCTGGGTTTCCCCAGCCACTCTGGGCGGCTTTCAACTGAAGGTTAAAAATACATTAAAACAACAGTCGTTAAAAACTTCCCTAAACAGGGCTGCCTTCAGATGTCTTCTAAATATCATATAGTTGTTTATCTCTTTGGCATCTGAATGAACTAGGGCAGAACAAGCCTGACAAGGCAGGGTTACTTTTGTCCTAAAACCATGAAATACAGTGGTACCTCGGTTTAAGAACGATTTGGTTTACAAACTCCGCAAAACCAGAAATGGTGTCTCAGTTTGAGAACTTTGCCTCGGTCTAAGAATGGAATCGGAACGGTGGAAGGGCACCGGCGGGAGGCCTCATTAGGGAAAATGCGCCTCGGTTTAAGAACGGTTTTGGTTTAGGAACGGACTTCTGGAACGGATTAAGTTCGTAAACCGAGGTACGACTGTAGGATCCTGAGACATCCTCCGGAGGTATGATAACGGGGAGTCACAGGTGACCCCTGAAAGATTTTAAGACTTCAGTATGTTCTCTGCATGAAGATCTCAGATTGTGTGGCGGAGTCTCTATGCACCTTCAGGTCCAGAGTGAAATCCGAGCCTGTAATGGAAAATTATTGCACAAGCTGCTTTACAATAACTGTTTTATACAGGAGAATAAAGCAAGGATTGTTTTCGTACATGATTCATAGCTGCTGAGAAAGACCTGCTGAAGACTAAGGGCTCATCCACACTTAGCTTCTGCCCCACCCTTTCTAGCCACAGGCTCATGCTTCCCCAGTCCATGTTTGAACACTAGTTGTTGGGTTTTTTTTTTGCCCCAGTGCTTTCTTCAGGAAAACCCGACATTTACCACTGAATTGGAGCAATTTGAGTTGTCCGCAGATTGCCATTTGTTCCGATTCCGCAGTAAAGAGCAGTGTTTTAAAGGGAGAGCACCGGGGCAAAAAGGAAGGAAGGAAGGAAGGAAGGAAGGAAGGAAGGAAGGAAGGAAGGAAGGACTCAAACACAGACCTGGAAAGCCCTTGCCCTTTGCCCAGAGCTATGCAGAGCGAAGGTTATTGTGGGTGAGCCCTGAGTAAGCTCCCTCACTGATGGGGAGAGGTCCTTGCTTAGCGATAGGAAACCTTTTTTTTATTGGTGTACATCGGTTCTTAAGGAATAGCAATGCTGCAGATGAGACACAGATTATTTCACGCTGTCAGAAGATGGTGCCAAGGAAGGACGTGTGAATCCGTCAAGATACCCAGGTGTTGGGAAGGTCCAAACACACAGTACGAAGTCAGGGGTGAGACATTCCTATCAGGAAAAGTAAGGACCATTGAATAGCTGGGGGTAGCTTCTCCATTGGTAATGGAAGCATCGTCCAACCATGACAGCTCTTCCTTTAACCAGAACAGAAGTATAAAAAGCCAGACAGCAGCACAGGCTGAGAATTATTTCTGCACTTTGGACCAAGTAGTGCAAATTATTTAATCAACGATGAACGTGGTTCAGTTGGCTGTTTGCTTCCTATATGGAATGCCAGCTTCGCAAACTGCACAGCTTTTGTTTTATCTCAAGTTTATTTTGCATTTCATTTCATTCTCATGGGCTCACCCAAATGTTCAAGCAGCTCTTCATTTTCTTCATTAGTTATAGATCTGTACCATTTGTTAAAAATCATCCACTTCTGTAACCACAATGCAAACTTTTAAATGTCGTATCTTATCTTTAATAAAAATGTCAATGCCTCCTGGTTAAATCCTGAGTCGACAGTTATGCTTTCTGGCTTGGTTAGCCACCGGCATGTCCTCAAGCTTTAACTGACCACTGGGCTGCTGAGAAGCACATTTACAAAGACTTGTCCGAGTGTAAAGGTAAAGGTAAAGGGACCCCCTGACCATTAGGTCCAGTCGTGTCCGACTCTGGGGTTGCGGCGCTCATCTCGCTTTATTGGCCGAGAGCCGGCGTACAGCTTCCGGGTCATGTGGCCAGCATGACAAAGCCGCTTCTGGTGAACCAGAGCAGCACACGGAAACGCCGTTTACCTTCCCACCGGAGTGGTACCTATTTATCTACTTGCACTTTGACGTGCTTTCGAACTGCTAGGTGGGCAGGAGCTGGGACTGAGCAACGGGAGCTCACCCCGTCGCAGGGATTCGAACCGCCGACCTTCTGATCGGCAAGCCCTAGGCTCAGTGGTTTAAACCACAGCGCCACCATTTGTTAAAAATCATCCACTTCTGTAACCACAATGCAAACTTTTAAATGTCGTATCTTATCTTTAATAAAAACGTCAATGCCTCCTGGTTAAATCCTGAGTCGACAGTTATGCTTTCTGGTTTGGTTAGCCACCGGCATGTCCTCAAGTCCTAACTGACCACTGGGCTGCTGAGAAGCATATTTACAAAGACTTGTCCGAGTGTAACTATCTCCTAAAGGGCTTTGCGCCATGGGAAACTGCTTCATGTCATCTCTACAACCCTTATTTGTCCACACAATCGCTCCATGGGTCAGACTTGCTCCAGGCAGGGGACCAGCATGGAATTCTGCATTTGCAAACCGCCAAAAGAGGGGCATATATTGATCATTTAGGGGCAGGAACAGGGAATGGCAATGTGATAGAAAGCTGGATTTCCTCGTCAACAATGTCACAGAAGGACATAGGCCTGATGCCAACATCACATCATATAATCAGGAAGATCCTGTTTTCAAAAGGTCACATGTGACAGAATCCGTCAGTTTAATGCACATTGCTTCTACCTCTCAATAGTTTACATAAGCAAAACAACCTCATACACACATTCAGGGCGCTTATATAATATTCATATAAAATTCGGGCCGGGGGAGTGGGTGGGAGACCCCCCACCTCTCCAAACTGACCTTTTTTCTTCAGCATCTCCTTTCTTTTCCACAGAGGCTATTTAAAAAAGCAGAAGCTCTACCCTTTTGTCATCCAAGATCAGGCTGTGGGGGAAGACAGGTGCCCTAACTAAAGTTCTCAGAACATCTAAGAGCCACAAAGCAGGAGCAATGAGCAAAGGGTGCCATCCTGGCCCATAAGGGGGGGGGCAGAAATAATCTAGAGTAGCATAATACCTTTTATTAGGACCGACCAAACGTGTCACAAAACGGCGGCAACCTTTTTGTCCTCCAGAAGAGGCAAGAGTTGGAAGGGGAGTAAAGACATATAAACAGCAAAAAGGTACAAAAGTATGCTTGGGATCCTATCCAGCTATTCAAGATCCTGATAAATATTTCATAGAATCATAGAGTTGGAAGAGACCACAAGGGCCATCCAGTCCAACCCTCTGCCAAGCAGGAAACACCACCAAAGCATTCCTGACAGGTGGCTGTCAAGCCTCTGCTTAAAGACCTCCAAAGAAGGAGACTCCACCACACTCCTTGGCAGCAAATTCCACTGTCAAACAGCTCTTACTGTCAGGAAGTTCTTCCTAATGTTTAGGTGGAATCTTCTTTCTTGTAGTTTGAATCCATTGCTCCGTGTCCACTTCTCTGGAGCAGCAGAAAACAACCTTTCTCCCTCCTCTGTATGTCATCCTTTTATATATTTGAACATGGCTATCATATCATAGCCATGGACGGGTACTGGAATCAACAAGGGATACCCACATGACCTGAAAGTGTTGCTGTGTAATGCCAGGTCAATGATGAACAAAACCACGGCCATCCACGACCTGATTGTGGATGGGGGACTTGACCTGGCATGTGTGACAGAGACTTGGTTGGATGAGGCAGATGGGCCAGTCCTTGCCGCTGCTTGTCCACCAGGTTTCTCTTACGCACAGCAACCCAGGCCATCTGGGCGGGGAGGGGGGGTTGCAGTGATTTTTAGGAAGTCATTAGTTTGCACCAGGCGTCCTATTGGAAAGACCGAATTTTCTGAGTGCATGTTCTGGAAGTTGGGCAATAGGGGCAGTACAGGATTCCTTTTGGTGTACCGACCTCCCCGCTGCACCAAGGATTCCCTGCCCGAGCTGCTTCAGGTCGTGGCGGATGTGCTCCTGGAGACACCTAGCTTGGTTGTCTTAGGAGATTTTAATATCCACGCCGACACGACCTTACAAGGGGCCGCTCGGGACTTCGTGGAAAGCATGGCCTCCATGGGGCTGTCCCTGAATAAGTCTGGCCCAACTCATAGCCGCGGACATGCCTTAGACCTAGTGTTTACCTCTATGGATGTTGGTGATCTGACACTAAGTAAAAGCGATACAAAAGAAGTGCCATGGTCAGATCACTTCCTGGTGCAACTAGACTTCTCTGCCGGGAGGTGGGACCGATTCGGATGGTCCGCCCCCGCCACTTAATGGATCCAAATGGTTTCCAGAGAGTGGTAGGGGATGTTTTATCCCATGTTGATGGCCTTTCAGCTAATTCCCTGGTGGCCCGCTGGAATGTGGAGTTAACCAGGGCTATTGACTGTCTGGCTCCGAAGCGCCCTCTCCGATTGCATGGAGCCCGGACAGCTCCGTGGTTTTCTCCGGAGCTGAGGGTGATGAAACAGTCGCTGAGACGGCTAGAGCGCCGGTGGCGGAAAACTCATTCTGAATCAGACCGGACACGGGCTAGAGCTCAACTTCGAGCCTACCAAGTGGCAATGGCAACGGCAAAGAGAACTTTCTTTGCCGTTTCTATTGCATCTGCAGAAAACAGCAGCAGGAGACTCTTCCAGGTGGTTCGCAATCTAGCAGAACCACCTCCGTCATCGGGGTCTGGTAGGGACCCCAAGATCTCCTGCAATGCTTTTGCAAAGTTTTTTGCAGATAAAGTCGCTCAGATTCGGAAGGAGGTAGACTCCACCGTGGGAGCAGAGCCGGGGCGAGAGAGTGCTAGAGCTCTGTCTAGTCATGTTTTATGGGATCAATTCCAATCTGTTACCTCCGAGGATGTGGACAGGCTGCTTGGACGAGTGAAACCGACCACCTGTCTTCTTGATCCTTGCCCATCCTGGCTAATAAAAGCTAGCCGGGAAGGGCTGGGCGATGGGCTCCGCGGGGTGGTGAATGCCTCTCTCTGCGAGGGAGCCTTCCCAGACCCGCTAAAAGAGGCGGTTATTAAACCGCTTCTTAAAAAACCATCTTTGGATGCGGCCAATATGGCCAACTATCGCCCAGTCTCAAATCTTCCATTCTTGGGCAAGGTGATTGAGCGTGTGGTTGCTGAGCAACTCCAGGCACGCCTGGAAGAAGCGGACCATTTGGATCCCTTCCAGTCGGGATTCAGACCTCATCATGGGACTGAATCTGCCTTGGTCGCACTGGTCGATGATCTCCGGCGGGCTAGGGACAAAGGTGAGAGCTGTTTCCTAGTTCTGCTGGATCTCTCAGCGGCTTTTGACACCATCGACCATAACATCCTTCTGGACCGCCTAGAGGGGTTGGGAGCTGGGGGCACTGTTATACAGTGGTTCCGCTCCTTCCTCCTGGGCCGTGTTCAGAAAGTGGTGGTGGGGGATGAGTGTTCAGACCCCTGGGCTCTCACTTGTGGGGTACCTCAGGGCTCTGTCCTCTCCCCCATGCTTTTTAACATCTATATGCAGCCGCTGGGAGAGATCATCAGGGGGTTTGGGCTGGGTGTTCATCAGTATGCTGATGATACCCAGCTCTACCTCTCTTTCAAATCAGAACCAGTGAAGGCGGTGAAGGTCCTGTGTGAGTGTCTGGAGGCGGTTGGAGGATGGATGGCGGCTAACAGATTGAGGTTGAATCCTGACAAGACAGAAGTACTGTTTTTGGGGGACAGGAGGCGGGCAGGTGTGGAGGACTCCCTGGTCCTGAATGGGGTAACTGTGCCCCTGAAGGACCAGGTGCGCAGCCTGGGAGTCATTCTGGACTCACAGCTGTCCATGGAGGCACAGGTTAATTCTGTATCCAGGGCAGCAGTCTACCAGCTCCATCTGGTACGCAGGCTGAGACCCTACCTGCCCGCGGACTGTCTTGCTAGAGTGGTGCATGCTCTAGTTATCTCTCGCTTGGATTACTGCAATGCGCTCTACGTGGGGCTACCTTTGAAGGTGACCCGGAAACTACAACTAATCCAGAATGCGGCAGCTAGACTGGTGACTGGGAGCGGCCGCCGAGACCACATAACACCGGTCTTGAAAGACCTACATTGGCTCCCAGTACGTTTCCGAGCACAATTCAAAGTGTTGGTGCTGACCTTTAAAGCCCTAAATGGCTTTGGTCCAGTATACCTGAAGGAGCGTCTCCACCCCCATCGTTCAGCCCGGACACTGAGGTCCAGCACCGAGGGCCTTCTGTCGGTTCCCTCGCTGCGAGCAGCCAAGTTACAGGGAACCAGGCAGAGGGCCTTCTCGGTAGTGGCGCCCGCCCTGTGGAACGCCCTCCCTTCAGATGTCAAAGAGAACAACAACTATCAGACCTTTAGAAGACATCTGAAGGCAGCCCTGTTTAGGGAGGCTTTTAATGTTTAATAGATTACTGTATTTTAATGTTCTTTTGGAAGCCGCCCAGAGTGGCTGGGGAGACCCAGCCAGATGGGCGGGGTATAAATAATAAATTATTATTATTATTATTATTATTATCACCCCTTAACCTTCTCTTCTCCAGGCTAAACATACCCAGCTCCCTAAGCCGTTCCTCATAAGGCATCGTTTCCAGGCCTTTGACCATTTTGGTTGCCCTCCTCTGGACACGTTCCAGCTTGTCAATATCCTTCTTGAACTGTGGTGCCCAGAACTGGACACAGTATTCCAGGTGAGGTCTGACCAGAGCGGAATACAGTGGTACTATTACTTCCCTTGATCTAGATGCTATACTCCTATTGATGCAGCCCAGAATTGCATTGGCTTTTTTAGCTGGTGCATCACACTGTTGATTCATGTCAAGTTTGTGGTCTACCAAGACTCCTAGATCCTTGCATCCCGGGGTTTAAATCCTTGCATCCCGGGGTTCAAATGCACAGAACAACAAGATCGTCCCATCTAACACCATCCAGGTTTCAAAGCCCTTAGGAGTTCAAAAATGAAAAATTTACCAAGGTATGAGGTGTAACACTTGGGATAAGACAGACAAAAGATAAAAAATGGGCCGCTCAGGAATAAACTTTGCCATTCCTAGAGATCTTTCCCTAAGATCAGTTTTCACTGAGTGAGTGGGTAATCTCCCAGCCTCTTTACTGAACACTTTTGGGATGTGAAACCATGTGCATCTCTCCACAGAGAGAGCATCTATTAGGATGGGGGCTTGTGGAGAACAGCCGAGGTGTCCACGGGGTTTCGTATCTAACCTAGGTTTGTGAGGCTTAAAAAGGCCACGACAAAACGGGCAATACAGATTATCCCGGCCCATTTCTGATTTCTTTTTTCCTCGTGAGAAACGTGGGTAGCTGATTAAAAAAAAGCTAAAGGACCCCTGACAGTTAAGTCCAGTCGCGGACGACTCTGGGATTGAGGTGCTCATCTCGCTTTACTGGCCGTGGGAGCCGGTGTTTGTCCGCAGACAGTTTTTCCGGGTCATGTGGCCAGCATGACTAAGCCACTTCTGGTGAAACCAAAGCAGCGCACGGAAACGCCGTTTACCTTCCCGCTGGAATGGTACCTATTTATCTACTTGTACTTTGACGTGCTTTCAGACTGTTAGGTGGGCAGGAGCTGGGATCGAACAACGGGAGCTCACCCCATCGCGGGGATTCGAACCGCCGACCTTCTGGTCAGCAAGCCCAAGAGGCTCAGTGGTTTAGACCACAGCGCCACCCGCGTCCTGGGTACCCGATTACTCCATCGCTTTAGGCACATGGTCGGATCTTTGCCAGCCTTATCCACCTGGGAGAGCAAAGCAGAGAGGCTGGTGAAGTAACTCTAGGGCTCGCAGAACCATTTGTTCCCACCAGGAATATTTTGGGGGGGGCAGGGGGACAAACTGCTTGCCATCTTCCCATATTTCCCAAGGAGAAGGTCCCTCATCAGTTCTAGACACATGCGCCCTCAAAGAAAGAAAAAGGAAAAGTTCACTGGAAGCATGAGGAGAGAGCAGGAATGTGCTGCCGGCAATAAGGCCTCAGACGTGCCATCTGGCTGCACACCAAATGCGCCTTTGAAATCACCGTTCAGTGCTAGTGAAAACACACGAGGGGCTCCTCCATGCTATCTGGAACCCTGGGCCAAGTGCGCTTCTCCTTATGGGAAGACAGATATTTATACAGGTATGTAGCCGTGTTGGTCTGCTGTAGTCGAAACAAAATAAAAAAATTCCTTCCAGTAGCACCTTAGAGACCAACTAAGTTTGTTCTTGGTATGAGCTTTCGTGTGCATGCACACTTCTTCTGAAGTGTGCATGCACACGAAAGCTCATACCAAGAACAAACTTAGTTGGTCTCTAAGGTGCTACTGGGAGATATTTATACAGTTACTCTCGTTCGCACACACTTGCATGTTGCTGTCGCATTTAGCTTTGAGGTGGGTCCAGTTCTTTTTTTAAGCATTATAATCTGAAATTTGTAGTTGTGTAGGATTATACGAACTGAATTGGTTTGCGATAGTGACCAAGAATTATACGTGGAAATTACACGTTAAACTTTAAATTAAAAAAATAAAATAAAATAAATGAGAAGCTAGACTAAAAGTCGCATTGGCGTAAGCGAACTGGATTTCCCGACACTGTTTGGATAGAATATGGGGGTGTGCGGGGGGGGGGGGGTGCGTGTCCGCAAATTAAACTCTAGTTGGTCCAGAAAATATATTAAAACCCAGCACATTCTATCCAGCCTCTTGCCTCCAGATTAGGAAAGGCCCAAGGTGAAGAATGACCACATGCAACAGGAATTCCAGGCATTTCTGACAAATGCCAGAGGCTACCACACTCCTCTGCACGGGGGCTGCACCTCTTCACCATGGGAGGAAAGAGAAACAAGAAGCGACCGGGAAGGGGGGTGGGGTGGCAAAGCGGACAGCAAATCCATGGAAGGAGACATTGGGAAGGACTCCAACCATCATCTGACACCCCCAGGGGAAAGAAGCACCACCAGAACCCGGGCTTTCTTCCGGAGATCTCTCCGCAAAGGCTCTCCTGAATGGCCCTGGACTGTAAGCAGCCAATGGCAGAGCAAACTCTTGCACCACTGCCCCGAAGGGCTCCTCTTTATTATTATTATTATTATTATTATTATTATTAATAATAATAATAATAATTTATTTGGTCTTTCAGATTGAAGTTTTACAATCACATACCCAACACACAACATAAAGACAAGATTCCAAAGAATCTCCTGGATTTCCCTCCTCCCCTTTTCTGGGTCCAATTGTTAATCATTTCCTCCTGCATCTTTTATGATAATCCAAATCTTTTACATCTCCATTATGTCCAAAACTCGCCATTAAACTACAAGTGTCATTCTGATCCTACTAACGGTTTTAGCTGTTTACAATGGTTCTTAAGATAAATTATAATTTCCCCCCATTCCTTATGAAAATTTTGGTCTTCCCGATTTCTGATTCTTCCGGTCATTTTAGCCATTTCGGCATAATCCATCAGCTTGATCTGCCATTCTTCTCTGGTAAGGACTTTATCTTCCTTCCATCTCTGGGCCGCGGAGGGCTCCTCTCAGTTCCCTCTGCCCCACAATTTCTTCCGCTTGTCCTTTTTGCTCTGGAGCTTTCCCCATGCAAACCCGCTCTTTAAAGCTCCATCGGAGCCAACAGCAATCCGCTTGAAACACAAGTTGATGCTTGCTCCGATGCAGTGCTAAAGAGCGGGTTTGCATGGGGAAAGCTCAGGGGTAACAGCAGCAGCTGCGGCAGAGGCAGCAGCAATGCTCAGAAGGGGAGCTTTTGAGCATGGAGTTGTGCCTGGCAGGAGCAGGGAAAAGGTAGGCATCTGTGGCTTCCAAAATGAGCAGCAGCAACTGGCTGGCCGGCCTTCCTTCTGCGTTTACAAGGGTCACCATCCAGCCGCTGTGTCTCTGTTCTGCCTAGGTGGTTTCTCCAAGAGAGCCAGACGGAGGGAACAGGGCGCTGCAGAAATTCCTGGCAGCCATGGGATGGGGTGGGGCAGGGATGTTGCAGGAACTAATGTGCTGAAGTCTGCCCTGCTCTTCTCTATAGGTTATAGAATATATATATATTCAACCCTCTCTTTAAAAAATAAAAATAAAGAGTAAGTCTCGAAAATTCATGAAAATGCTAAGGTTGCTTACATGCCCCCCCCCCCCGGATCATAATAAGGGTCAGTTGATAAAACACTAAAAAAAAAATCCCGCCAATCATGGCAACATCAACTGGTCCTAACATAAGCACACCTGTCTATTATGCAAAGCGAAAAAAATCCCAAGCAGCTATATTGACCTAGGGCTTTGACACCCCCCCAAAAAACAACCAGGTCCTATTCTGCATTTTAAACACTTCTTAGCTAAGTGCTTGGAAGCTGTACTCCTTGCCAGGGTTTCTCTCATTCTGTCGGCTTCAATACAAGGCAGCTGCTGCTCCATCACACCTTTGCCTGGGTCATGTTGGCCTTGCGGTTCTAAGTTCCCGGAAAAGCTAAGCCAAGCCGCCCCCCCCCCCTTCCAAGACGTCTGGCAGGCAGCTCCCTCCCTCCTTGTCTGCTAAGCTTGAGATGGAATCCAGAGCGACAGATTAAGGCTGGAATCTGAGGAATTCCCATTACTCTGCTTCCCCCCCCCTTCATTAGCACACGGCTGAGCAGGGATGGGGGAACAGAGGTTGGAGACCTCTGGGATGTGCCTGCGCAGGTCAGTGGCGAGGAATTTCCTGTTCCAATAACAGTCTTGTGCTCGTCGCTGTGCAGAAACGAAGAGCAGCGAAGAAGCGCTGCTCCTCCTGGGGCAAATTCAACAGGCTCTTGCAAGCTGGGAGCCATCTAGGGTCTCCCGCTGCGATAGGAGGCTCCCGACAGGGTGAAGAAGCACCCGAGAGAGGCCCTGGGGATAGAAAGCCTCTGCTCCCATTAGCTTCTCTCTTAAAGAGACCCTGAAGAGAGAGACCAAAGCCACACACCTTCTTCCGGATCCTCCTCCCCCTCCCCACCAGACTCAGCGGGTGCCAGTGTGGTGTAGTGGTTAAGAGCGGTAGACTCGTAATCCGGTGAAACGGGTTCGCGTCTCCGCTCCTCCACATGCAGCTGCTGGGTGTGAGTGCCTGGAGGCGGTTGGAGGACGGATGGCGGCTAACAGATTGAGGTTGAATCCTGACAAGACAGAAGTACTGTTTTTGGGGGACAGGGGGCGGGCAGGTGCGGGGGATTCCCTGGTCCTGAATGGGGTTACTGTGCCCCTGAAGGACCAGGTGCGCAGCCTGGGAGTCATTTTCGACTCACAGCTGTCCATGGAGGCGCAGGTTAATTCTGTGTCCAGGGCGGCTGTCTACCAGCTCCATCTGGTATGCAGGCTGAGACCCTACCTGCCCGCAGACTGTCTCGCCAGAGTGGTGCATGCTCTAGTTATCTCCCGCTTGGACTACTGCAATGCGCTCTACGTGGGGCTACCTTTGAAGGTGACCCAAAAACTGCAATTAATCCAGAATGCGGCAGCTAGACTGGTGACTGGGAGCGGCCGCCGGGACCACATAACACCGGTCCTGAGAGATCTACACTGGCTCCCAGTACGTTTCCGAGCACAATTCAAAGTGTTGGTGCTGACCTTTCGAACTGCTAGGTTGGCAGGAGCTGGGACCGAGCAACGGGAGCTCACCCCGTCGCGGGGATTTGAACCGCTGACCTTCTGATCAGCAAGCCCTAGGCTCTGTGGTTTAACCCACAGCACCACCCGTGTCCCATATTTACCCGCTTACAAGGGGCTTAATAAGGATCGCAGCATTCCCGCGTTACCTCTCCCAACCATCTAGAAGTAGGGTATCCCTCTCTCGATCACATGAACGTTGTTAGGATACAGCAGACATCTATAAGCGTGCTGGAATCAAAGCATTGCCACCACTTACCCTAATGCGTCTCATGGCTGTGACAATCTCCACCCTGCTGTTTGGCCGGGGTACATCTAGGCTGCCAATATACTAGAAGGAAAAGAGAGGAAAGTTAGGCAACACAAAGGCAAGAGACAAACTTTTCTTCAGAACCAGCCTTCTGGGCAGCTGCACCCCACACTGAGCTGCCCTCCTGCTCCTCTCTGCACCCAGGTAATTATAGGGTACCACGCTCTGCATCTTAGTGAGGATGTGTTCAAAAAGCCACCTTCTAGCGGTTGCATTTTCAGTGCTTCATAAATCTCTCTCCCCAAACAGTTCACATCTGCATGGCTTCACTTTGCTTCTGTTCTGTATGCGTCGAGGGGGCATTGATGGGCTGGGGGTGTCTTTACCCTGCGTTAGGGACACGGGTGGCACTGTGGTCTAAACCACTGAGCCTCTTGGGCTTGCCAATCATAAGGTCGGCGGTTCGAATCCCCGCGATGGAGTGAGCTCCCGTTGCTGTTCCTGCTCCTGCCAACCTAGCAGTTCAAAAGCACACCAGCGCAAGTAGATAAATAGGTACCGCTGCGGCGGGAAGGTAAACGGCGTTTCCGTGCGCTCTGGTTTCCGTCACAGTGTTCCGTTGCGCCAGAAGCGGTTTAGTCCTGCTGGCCACATGACCCGGAAAACTGTCTGCGGACAAACGCCGGCTACCTCGGCCTGAAAGCGAGATGAGCGCCGCAACCCCATAGTCGCCTTTGACTGGACTTAACCATCCAGGGGCCCTTTACCTTTTTTTAGGGGATTCATACCTTGGCTAGAGACCAAGTAGGAACAGCTTAAGAATTCCAATCAGTGTTAATCTGGTTTGAGAAAGAACGTATCAAACAGGAGTATCATATAACGATGCACGGCATACATAGGTGTTTTGTATTGAAAATCCAGCTCTGGAAACAGGATGAGTGCACTATAAACGGGGGTGTGAACACAGTCTAAGGAAAGATATGCATGATCTCAATGGTGCAGCTGATTTTAGATTTTGGGCTTAATGGTCTTATGGGTGTGGGTGGGTGGGTGTCCCTTTTGATGGCTCTGTGAATAAGGCTTCAGTAGCACATAATTAACATACAGTGGACGCTCGGGTTGCGAACGTGATCCGTGCGGGAGGCATGTCCGCAACCCGCAGCGTTCGCAACCCGCAGCACCACGTCTGTGCACATGCGGGTCGCGATTTGGTGCTTCTGCGCATGCGCAAAGTGTGATTTAGCGCTTCTGCACATGACCAAAACCCGGAAGTAACCTGTTCCGGTACTTCGGGGTTCGGCGCAGTGCGCAACCCGAAAACGCGCAAACTGAAGCGGCCGTAACCCGAGCTATGACTGTATCTCTTTTCTGCTCCACTGCCGTTCCATGCTTTACAACTGCTTCCACTTGTCCGGCATTTCAGAACAAAAAAATAAAAAAATAAAAAATTTGCCAACCCTGATAAGAACAAACACTTCTGAGTAAGCGCAGCTTTGTATTTAATCTCACTGAAATCACAGCATCGTTACGATTACAGGGAAACAAATGGAGCTTGCTTCTGCCTGCCCTGATGCCAAACACGCTTGCTTGGGATTAATCACCCAGCTGCAGAAAGGGATAATATCTTTTAAACTTTTAAAAAAAACCCAATAAAACAAGCATTTTATTATCCCTGACTGGCTGTCTCTTGGCTCTAAGATTTTTTTGGGGGGGGGGGACGGGGACAGAAAGGAAGCTGCAGTGACCACCACAAGCCCTGCTGACCCAGCCACTGAAATGTGGTCTTTTTGCCAATGCCTCCTCCAGCTGCCACTCAATGGGTGGTCATCTGAAGGCCCCCTGGGCTGCAGGTACCACGACTATGGGGTTGCAGTGCTCATTTCACGTTCAGGCCAAGGGAGCCGGCGTTTGTCCACAGACAGCTTTCCGGGTCATGTGGCCAGCAGGACTAAACCGCTTCTGGCGCAACGGGACACCGTGACGGAAGCCAGAGCGCACGGAAACACCGTTTACCTTCCCGCCGCAGCGGTACCTATTTATCTACTTGCGCTGGTGTGCTTTTGAACTGCTAGGTTGGCAGGAGCTGGGACAGAGAAACGGGAGCTCATCCCGTCGTGGGAATTCGAACTGCCGACCTTCCGATCGGCAAGCCCAAGAGGCTCAGTGGTTTAGACCGCAGCGCCACCAGTGTCCCTTCATAGGGAGAATGTAAGTGTGATTAAAAAAGGGCTCTAGGTTCAGAGGGAAGCCATTTCCGTAAGCATTATATCTTGAGCAGAGGTCGCAAGGCCTGCAGCTTTCAGATGCATTCCTCCTCACTCAGGTCCATCGGCTGAAAGATCACCCAGCCCACTCACTGTGATAAAAACCGTCCCCCTCCACCATCTGCCTGTAAGGATTTGGGAGACACAGACAGATAAAGCACAGAGAATCCCGTGCCAGATTTTCTGGGAATCTCCTATCAGAGACAGAACCACTTTGCAAAATTGCTCTCTGCAAGTCAAAATCTTGCAAGTGGTATTATCTCACAGAGCAACACCCCCCCCCCAAACACAGTAAATGGTCAACCACCTTTGACAGGACTAACGTTCAAACTAAAGGAGGAATGCCTGGGTTTGAAAATAGGTATTAACCATGTTTCGAATTCAAAGTTTTAAGCATATAGTTTTTATTGATTTTCCTTTTTTATAATCATAGCTGTCAACTTTCGGATTTGAAAATAAGGGATTTTTTCCAAACTTTCAGATTTGAAAACAAGGGATGCCGCGAGGGCAGTGCAATGGCACCAAGTAGCCTCGCCACCCTGCGCTCCAGAGGCTGCGCGCGAACGGGTGAGCGAAAGAGCGAGCGCGTAGACGACAGGCAGGCTGTCTGTCTGGTTGGGCGTGAGGGTGTGGCTGCACAAGGCATGCAAACTCCGCCCCCAGTCGGTCTCAGACTCCTTATTGGCAGCCGAGCAACGCAGCTGAGGAGCCTCCCTGGTCGGCAGGGAGGGAGAGGAGCTGCTTCCTTTGAAATCCGGGAAATTTAAGGGATATCAACAATCCGGGATAGCAGCAGGAAATGGCATTGGAATAAGGGAGTTTCCCGCAAAAAAAAGGAGGGTTGACAGCTATGTTTATACTACTAAGCCAGGGGTAGGCAACCTAAGGCCCATGGGCCGGATGCAGCCCAGTCGCCTTCTCAATTCGGCCCGTGGACGGTCCGGGAATCAGCATGTTTTTACATGAGTAGAATATGTCCTTTTATTTAAAATGCATCTCTGGGTTATTTGTGGGGCATAGGAATTCGTTCATTTTTTCCTTCAAAATATAGTCCGGCCCACCACATGGTCTGAGGGACGGTGGACCAGCCCACGGCTGAAAAAGGTTGCTGACCCCTGTACTAAGCAAAGGGTGGCATTCAAATATGTTACAGGTATTGTACAAGTGGAATTACTTTTACTTGCACAATGGGACTTGACATTGTTCTGAGTTTTTCCCCAACCCCTCAAGTACATGTGGGGATGCCAAAGGGGGCACATGGAGGAGGAGAGGGCAGGAAAGTCCTGTTGCACAAGCAGACATTGTTCTGCTTGCACCACTCTTCAGCTGAATGCTGCCCAAAGATACCACCATTGGCCAACTTCAGAGCTATGTTGGTTGGGGTCTAGGAGGGGAGTATGGCAGGAACTATGAAAGATACTATCTAAATTTGGTTTTAGCATACAGAACCAGGTGACAGGGAGGGCTGTATTTTGGTTTGCCTATCTGATGTCTTGGCAAACTTCAGAAACTCAATGGTTTTGATGATGTTGGCAGTTCACAGAGGTCAAAGAAGGCTTGGTCCTCAGACTAAGGGATGCTCACCCCGTCACAGGGATTCGAACCGCCGACCTGATCGGCAAGCCCTAGGCTCTGTGGTTTAACCCACAGCGCCACCTGCGTCCCTATTAATTTTCTAGCTATCCCCTGGGAAAGCCAGCATAGTTCCATTCAGGATACAGGAAGGTCTGCTTCACACACAAAAAGGCTTCCAGCGTTCTGGCCCCACATCTCACAAAAATATAACCCTGTCAGTCAAACCATCTGCCTTTAATTGCAAACTTTCTGTGCACATTCCATTTGCCTTAGTTTAAAAACAGTTACGGTATCTCTCTCTCTGCCTCTCTTATCGTTGTTGTATACCTGTCTTTTCTCTCTCTCCCAGAGATCTAATAGCAGTTTAAAGCATTTATTGGAGTGATTTAGATTAGGGAAACAACATGGGAGAGGAAAGAGTTTATGTCCCACTGTTCGTCCCAACTTTGTTCCCCCAAGCGATGTTAACTAGCTTCAGGTGGTGCTTTGAAAACAAGCAAAACCCAAAACACCAACGATCCTGATCCTCGAAGAAATATTCCACGTGACGTGAAGTGTGGCTCTGGTAGGGAAGATAAAGTCCCTACCAGAGAAGAACGGCAGATTAATTTGATGGATTATGCCCAAATGGCAAAAATGGCAGAAAGAATCAGAAATTCCCTACAGCACCTGGCTGTCACCTGGACCACAGGGCTTCGCCTCTGCTCACTAACCGTGCCCCCAACAGGTGAATGGGGGAAAGTGTCGCTGAGAGCATTAAGATAAATTCAACAGTGTAAACAAGCTTTGATGGATGCAATAATGGAATACTAAATGGTATAGTTTTTATAAAATACAGTGGGCCCTTAATTTGTTCCGGGGGGCTGTTCGCACCCCGAAAATTACGTAAATAGAGGCGCGCTTCTGCGCATGCATGCGGCGCGACTGAGAGCTCCTGCGCATGCACGCGGCGCGATTGAGTGCTTCTGCGCATGCGGCGAAACCCGGAAGTATATAGTTCCGGGTTTGCTGTGGCCGTAACCCAAAGATTCCGTATCCAGAGGGATACGTAAGTAGAGGTACGGCTGTATGCAGGGATTTATGATACGTAAAATGAACCATTTACCCAGGAAAGGATAAACAGCAAGAGATTCACATTGTAAGACATCAGATTGAGGCTATATACCAGGAAAAACAACTGGGCAGTGGAACTAGTTGCTCAGCAAAATCGTAGCGTCCCCTTTCATGGAGGTTAAGTTTTGGGGATTAGTTTGGAGTTCAAGATATGTTGCAGCTGCAGGAATTTCTACTATCTAAGTTACCCATTACCTTTAAAGTCCTCATATCTCTTCACCAGATGCCATGGCTCTTGTCTTTAGGTGAGAGATTGAAACGGAAACATGATTTACTCCGGAGGTCAGGGATGTCAGGGATGTGCTCAGAAGGGAAACTGCTGCCTCCTTCCATCCCCATTCAGAGTAAACTCACTGAACTGAGTTGGGTTACGTTACTACAACTCTATGTGCCTAAGCAAGTTGGGCAGAGAGGACCAAAATGGAAGATATGAGCCCCAGTAAGCTCAAGACATCACTAGCACTAGAGCTGATCCCCTTGGATGAAACATTTTTAATCAGCGAAAAAGGTCCCTGATTAAATCAGGCAGCAGAATTCTAATACACATATATTGAATGTGTTGTTTTTAATGCAAATGCGGGCAAAAAGTGCAGATGGCAAGCACCGTTCTAAAAGAGTCTTCCGTGGGGCGAGGGATTCTGGGTATAATATACAATTTACAGCATGGGACAAGTTATGGAATTGGGATTTAAAATGCACAGCATGAAAGAAAAGTCTATGACAATGATGTACCCTTGGTATTTAACCCCCAGTAAATTAGCCACAGAGCCTAGGGCTTGCTGATCAGAAGGTCGGCGGTTCGAATCCCTGCGATGGGGTGAGCTCCTGTTGCTCGGTCCCAGCTCCTGCCCACCTAGCAGTTCGAAAGCACGTCAAAGTGCAAGTAGATAAATAGGAACCGCTCTGGCGGGAAGGTAAACGGCATTTCCGTATGCTGCTCTGGTTCGCCAGAAGCGGCTTTGTCATGCTGGCCACATGACCCGGAAGCTGTACGCCGGCTCTCAGCCAATAAAGCGAGATGAGCGCTGCAACCCCAGAGTCGGACACGACTGGACCTAATGGTCAGGGGTCCCTTTACCTTTACCTTTAAATTAGCAAAAATGTAAAAAAACAGGGTCAAATGTATGCTGGAAATGTAAGGAAAAAGAATGCACCTTTTATCATACGTGGTGGAAATGTAAGGCAGTAAAAGAATTTTGGGAAATGATATATAATGAGTTGGAAAAAATGTTTAAAATAACTTTTTCTTAAAAAAAAACCCCCAAAGCCTTTCATTTCAGAACCCTAGGTGCCGAAATCCCAAGGGAGCAGAAAAGACTATTTATGTATGTGACTACGGCTGTGCGGATGTTATTGGCCCAGAGATGGAAAGAAGATAAAGTCCCCACCAGAGAAGAATGACAGATCAAGTTGATGGATTATGTCGAAATGGGGAAAATGACTGGAAGAATCAGAAATCAGGAAGACCACAATTTTAATAAGGAATGGGGGGAATTTATAACTTATCTTAAAAACCATTGTAAACAGCTAAAACCCTTAGTAGGATTGGAATGACACTTGTTGTTTAATGGTGAATTTTGGACATAATGGAGATTTGGATTATCATAAAAGATGCAGGAGGAAATGACTAACAATAGGACCCACAAAGGGAAGGAGAGAAGTCCAGGAGATTCTTTGGAATCTTGTCTTTATGTTGTATGTTGGGTATGTGATTGTAAAACTTTAATCTGAAAACCAACTAACCAACCAAATGAATGAATGAATGAATGAATGAATGAATGAATGAAAATGCCTCTAAAAGACTCTGCTTCCCACAATGCAAGGGGCCATCACCTGAACAAGACAGGAAGCTGCCTGTATGAGTCAGGCCACAGCTCCACCTGGCTCAGTATTTCCTGCTTCTGTTCACCAGGCAGCTGGAGATGTCAGGGGTTAAGAACAGGGTCCACTTCGTGCAAAACAGGTGGTCTGCCACAAACCTCTGCAAACCACCAAAGCGCCTGCTTCTCACTTCAAAAAATAATACTAATTTAAATGGGTTGATTACTCGATGGCGAATCAATCAAATAAAATCTCCTTAACTGAGTTACAGCTCTTGCGGGCACCAGCGCAGGAATAAAACAAAGGGGAGGGAACCGAACCAATTGCTCCTATTTGTATTTCGCCGAAAATATGTGATTACTTTCAACACTCCCGATTGCAATGCAATTTAATCTGCAGGTTTCAGGGCGGAAACGAAGTACAAAAAACGTTAACAAGCTAATAAAGTCCTGAACAAATTAGAGATCAAGACCTCTTTTTCCATTTCTTTAAGCATCATTGGTCAGGTTTCAGAAGCAAAATTCCAAACCTGACAAGATTTGTGGGAAACGGCATTTTGCCTCCGAAAACAGCCAACGGTCACTGAGGGAAATGAACCGTATGAAAAATTCCTGTACAGTACAGAACAATGGTACTAGAAGCAAATTCACATCACTGTAGAATTAAACCATCTATGGCCTTTTAAATGCAGGGTGGGGGAGATAGTGTTTGTTACTATGTTATGTGTGTTTGTGTTTTTACATTGTATACCACCTGTATATACCCATGGGTGGCGATGTGGTCTAAACCACATTTATCTACCTATTTATCTACTTGCACTTTGATGTGCTTTTGAACTGCTAGGTTGGCAGAAGCAGGGACAGAGCAACAAGAGCTCACCCCGTCGCAGGGATTTGAACCGCCGACCTTCTGATCGGCAAGCCCAAGAGGCTCAGTGGTTTAGACCAAGGCACCACCTGTGTCCTGTCCATCTATATATCTATCAGTAAAATAAAGAAGTGGCAAAAGCTCCCCTATATTGGTGATACCATTACTGGATGAGAAAGACTCAGAATGAATGAAATCTAATTTGCAACAAGCACCCCCTCTCTCTCTCTCTCTCTCTCTCTCTCTCTCTCTGTCCTTATCCCAAACTCTCCAGATTGGATGTCCGTCTGCCTGCTCCTCCATATAGGAAGGAAGGACTCATTCACGAATGGGAGTCCGTTTACCCTGTGGCACTGAGGAAGCCAGATCTCTTCCATCCCATGGTTTCTGAATCACACAAGCAGAGGTGATGTGGTCAAGATGTGGAGCAGATGCACATGACCGAAGGGGACATCAAAAAAAGGAACAGTAGGGTGTACAATCAGAAGGATGCGGGAACAGAAGCTAACAGGAAGCCTCAAGGGACCATCTGATTCATGCGATGACTTGACTCCGTCTAGCTTTTCAGGAAGTACACCTTCTGCCTACTCCGAGTAGGCTTGCTAAGATGTATAAGAATGAATCAGATAAGTGCTGGAGATGCAAAGAGGTGGAGGGAACGTTCTTTGATATGTGGTGGACACGTAAAAGGGTAAAAGAGTATTGGGAAATGATCCGTAATGAATTGAAAAAAATGTTTAAAGGTAAATGGACCCCTAACCATTAGGTCCAGTCGTGTCTGACTCTGGGGTTGCGGTGCTCATCTCGCTTTATTGGCCGAGAGCCGGCGTACAGCTTCCGGGTCATGTGGCCAGCATGACAAAGCCGCTTCTGGCGAACCAGAGCAGTGCACGGAAACGTCGTTTACCTTCCCACCAGAGCGGTACCTATTTATCTACTTGCACTTTGACGTGCTTTCGAACTGTTAGGTTGGCAGGAGCTGGGACCGAGCAACGGGAGCTCACCCCGTCGCAGGGATTCGAACCGCCGACCTTCTGATCAGCAAGCCCTAGGCTCTGTGGTTTAACCCACAGCGCCACCTGGGTCCCTATTAATGTTTAAAGTACTTTCCCCCCCAAAACTAGAGTCCTTTCTGTTGGGGATAATTCAGACTGAAATTCCCAGGTGTCAAAAAAGGTTATTTCTGTATGCCACTACTGCGGCCCATGTTTTGTTAGCCCGAAAATGGAAAGCGAGCGAGGTCCCAACTAAAGAAGAATGGCAACTTAAGTTGACAGAATATGCACAGCTTGCAGACTTAACATAGAATAAGAGAACAAGAAGAACATACGTTTAGAGAAGATTGGAAAAGGTTTATTGAATATATGGGAAGTAACTGTGTACAGCTGAAAACGCTGGCAGCACTGATATAAATTCAACAGTGTAAACAGGTTTTGATGGATGCAATAATGGAATACTGAATGGTATAGTTTTTGTAAAATATGCAGGGATTTATGATACGTAAAATGAACCATGGAAAGAGAAGAGTCACTGATATCTTAAGGATGTAAAATGAGTATTTTAAATTGTAAAACGGAAATTTAATAAAAATATATGCCTTAAGAAATCAAGGAACGCATGCTGTGTGCTAGGCTAAGCAACAAAGCCATCCCTTCTCTCCACTCCTTTTCTTTCCCATATAAGCAGCACATAAGCAGGTAATGTAGCCCCGACAAAGAGTGTTTCAGAGACATTAAACCCCTTTTATATCAGAAGAGAATCCTGACTGACAGCTGCTTTAGATATGTCCAAGGGGGAGGCATTACTCTTTGAACCACCCTTCCCTTAAAATAGTGATGGCTAACCTTGACACTCCAGATGTTTTGGTACTACAACTCCCATCATCCCTAGCTAACAGGATCAGTGGTCAGGGATGATGGGAGTTGTAGTCCCAAAACATCTGGAGTGTCAAGGTTAGCCATCACTGCCTTAAAAACAAACAAACTGATATATAATGAACTGAAAAAAATATTTAAAATAACTTTTTCTATTTAAAAACAACAACCCAGAGGCCTTTCTTTTAGGAATTTTAGGTGCCGAAATTCCAAGGAAGCAGAAAAGATTATTTATATATGTGAACACAACTGCACAGGTGTTATTGGCCCAGAGATGAAAGAAGATAAAGTCCCGACCAGAGAAGAATGGCAGATCAAGTTGATGGATTATGCCGAAATGGGGAAATTTTAAAAATTTATCTTAAAGACCATTGTAAACAGTTAAAATCGTTAGTAGGGTTGGAATATGACCTGTTGTTTAATGGTGAATTTTGGATACAATTGAGAGATTAAAAAATTGGATTATTATAAAAGATTCAGGAGGAAATGATTAACAATAGGACCCACAAAGGGGAGCAGTCCAGGAGATTCTTCGGAATCTTGTTTTGTATGTTGTATACCGGTATGTGGTTGTAAAATTGTAATCTGAAAAACCAAATAAACAAACATAATGAAACATTAAGCTTTTAAAAAAACCTACCCTATACAGGGCTGCCTTCAGATGTCTCCTGAAGGCTGTATCTTATCTCCTTGACTCGCGGGTCACATTAACTCCAGACCCTCCAAAATTTCACCGATGAAAATTGGGACATCCTAAGGAAAAGCGGGACATTCCGGGATCAAATCAGAAACCGGGATGGCTTCTGTAAATCTGGGACTGTCCCTGGAAAATAGGGACACTTGGAGGGTCTGTACTAGGGCCTTGTGGTCCACTTTCACCCTTCCCCCCGACTTGCTTGGGGAGAAAAGGGTTTCATGCTTGGGGGAATCATTTCCCCATCCTTTCACAGCGTTTCCGAGCTCCTGTGACCACCTATGTCAACCACCCCAGTAACTTCTCCTTTCTGGAAAACTTTCTCAAGGCAGATGATTTCACAACCTCCTGGGAGCCAGTTCTGGTGCCCTTTCAGGTTCCTAGTACTGTACTTAATTCAAAATCACACTCCCTGCAATTTGAAAAACAGGAATGCTTTTCAATTATAGTCCCAAATGCAAATTAGCACCACTGAGTAGCCGAAGAGTGACTGGAAGACACTTGAATCCAGTGCTAAACATCCTGAAACATTCAAGTGACTGGAAGACACTGAGATCCAGCGCCGAGGGCCTTCTGGCGGTTCCCTCGCTGCGAGAAGCGAAGCTACAGGGAACCAGGCAGTGGGCCTTCTCGGTGGTGGCACCCGCCCTGTGGAATGCCCTCCCATCAGAGGTTAAAGCAATAAACAACCACATGACCTTTAGAAAACACCTGAAGGCAGCCCTGTTCAGGGAGGTTTTTAATCTGTGATATTTTAATGTATCTTTATATTTGTTGGAAGCCGCCCAGGGTGGCTGGGGAGACCCGGCCAGATGGGCGGGGTACAAATAATAAATTATTATTATATTATTATTGAATCCAGTGCTAAACATCCTGAAAGAGGCAAGGAGCCGCACAAGGGAAATGTTGTCACCTATCTTATCTCCATCTCAACCAAAGCAGACTCCTTGAACTCTCTCCTTGCCAGCCACTAACTGCTGTGAACTTAGGCCGACACCCTGAATTGCCTACTCTTTAACTTTTGGAATATCTTAATTAATCAGGGCTCGTTCATGGAGAAAAGGCACATGGGATGGAATGGCTGAGAAAATATGCACAAGGCAACACTGCACAATGTTTAACCACCTTTCTTTAACTGTACCTAAACACATACGTGTCCAAACAGTTCATCATCTCACACGCAAACTTCAATCTGAGTAGACCTGTTACCCAAAATTACAGTTCGCTCAGAGGAGCTGGATGGATCACAGCCTAGTCCTATGAAGAGTCAATGATTCCACTGGGTTTAGTTGTGTCTAACTCTTCACGTGAATAGGTTTTTGGTTTTTTGTTTCTTAAAAGAGGCACTACCCCATATATACTCGAGTATAAGCCGACTCGAATATAAGCCGAGGCACCCAATTTTACCACAAAAAACCTGGGAAAGCTTCATAGGAGCCACTGTCTGCCTCACTCGAGTATAAGCCGAGGGCGGCTTTTTCAGCACAAAAAATGTGCTGAAAAACTAGGCTTATACTCGAGTATATAGGGTATGTCTTAAGAGCTAGGTAGTAAGAATTCAGCCCTGCAGTAGCAACGATGGGGAAAACATCATCTGCTGAATTTCTGCCTGTCCTAAGAGTGTTGCTTCCAAAAATTCTCATAATTATTATTTACAAATGTTCTTTAAATATCTGATGTGCATAGTTTATGCTCAGTAATATTTTACTTCAGTAGTTGATATCTGACAGCAAATTTGCCGTGTTGTTTCCTATTCCCACCATGGCTCCTTTCATAGGTTTTTAAAAAAAGTAAAGAATCCCTGGACGGTTAAGTCCAGTCAAAGGTGACTATGGGATTATGGCGCTCACCTCGCTTTCAGGCCGAGGGTGCCGGCATTTGTCCACAGACAGCTTTCAGTCAGGGTCATGTAGCCAGCATGACTAAACCGCTTCTGGCGCAACAGAAACCAGAGCACATGGAAACGCAGACAGAGCAACGGGAGCTCACCCCGTCATGGGGATTCGAACCGCCGACCTTCTGATCAGCACGCCTAAGAGGCTCCGTGGTTTAGACCACAACGCCACCCACGTCCTGGTTGCAAAATAAAACACATAGAACTGTTGGAAGGTATTTAAAGAGCCAGAGCAGGAGTAATGTGGTCCTGGGAATGCATGCCATTGATAATATGAAAATGCCATCTTCTTCTGCCAAACTCCTGGCAGAATAAAACCCTCTCTCCCCACGCCCCAAAGCTCAGTCTTCCTGTGAAAGGAATCTTCACGTCTTTTGCCTCTCCGCACAGACGTCTCCCAGCTCAGCTCTTTGCATAGCCTTCTCTCCCTCTCTGTTGTTTGACCAGCACATCCAACTTTGCTTGTCCTGACACCAAACCAGAGAGCTGGCATTTGCCCACCTGCCTGCCACCACCTTTGTTAAGTCTTTGTTGTTGTTCTTTCAGACATGAAATGAATTACTCCACAATCCAAAACCAGAGGAAATGGGATTTAGAGAGAGTAGTAATTAACTCACCCCAAACTGGGCGGATGAACTCGCTGCCAAAATATTTCAGCAATCGGTTTTTACGCAGTGAAGCAGTTGTACAACGTGGGTGGCAGATCTGTGGCCTTTCGGGTGTCACTGGGCTCCAACTTCCATCAGCCCCAGCCAGCCAGCCTGGGCAGCCATTGCGGGAGATCTGGGGGGAACCCAATATCCCCATGGCGGCCAGAGCTTAGCCACTGCTGTGAAAAGTTGTCTTATACACAGATGGCATGAAGAAGATGCTTTGTTTATGAACATCCAGTTGTGGAGTCTTGCTGGCTCTATGCCCAGTAATATAATATAATAATAATAATAATAATTTATTATTTGTACCCCGCCCATCTGGCCGGGTCCCCCCAGCCACTCTGGGCGGCTTCCAACAAACACTAAAATACATTAAAATATCACACATTAAAAACTTCCCTAAACAGGGCTGCCTTCAGGTGTTTTCTAAATGTCAGGTAGTTATCTCTTTGACATGGGATGGGAGGGTGTTCCACAGGGCGGGCGCCACTACCGAGAAGGCCCTCTGCCTGGTTCCCTGTAGCTTTGCTTCTCGCAGTAAGGGAACCACCAGAAGACCCTCGGCGCTAGATCTGAGTGTCCGGGCTGAACGGTGGGGGTGGAGACGCTCCTTCAGGTATACAGGACCGAGGCCGTTTAGGGCTTTAAAGGTCAGCACCAACACTTTGAATTGTGCTCGGAAACGTACTGGGAGCCAATGTAGATCTCTCAGGACCGGTGTTATGTGGTCATGGCGGCTACTCCCAGTCACCAGTCTAGCTGCCGCATTCTGGATTAATTGCAGTTTCCGGGTCACCTTCAAAGGTAGCCCCACATAGAGCGCATTGCAGTAGTCCAAGCGGGAGATAACTAGAGCATGCACCACTCTGGCGAGACAGTCTGCAGACAGGTAGGGTCTCAGCCTGCGCACCAGATGGAGTTGGTAGACAGTAGGAACTGATGGCAAGTTGGGCTTAGATCTGGAAAATACAGCTTCAGGCCCATCTCAGGTGAAACCTTGGGCAAGTCACTCTCCTTAGATCAAATTAGCCCAGATATTATAGGAAGCCTAGGGATGCATTTCTATCTATTTCCCACAGAGTCAGGGTTCCCAGATCACTGGGAAAGATTTCGAGGTTGGAGATCCTCCAAGTTTCTTGTCTCCCTGTTGCTCTCCCCCCAGGGCTACAAGATCCAGTACCCACCCCCCATTATGTTCCACCTCAGGGAAGAGGGGCATTCATGATCTCGCCTTCATGGCTCCCAATGCTAAATAATGGCAGAAGTGGGGTGGGGAATAATGAGGTCAGTACAGTTTTCCAGCTCTAAAAGCAATCTGACTGCTACCCCATGGGCCACGGAACAGGGAATCTGGCCACCTCTAGCACAACAGAACAGCCTGCTTGCAAACACCAATACTTTGGGCTCTTTCAGACTTAAAGCAGCGGGAGAGGGAATAAGGTAACGGTAAGATAAAGGACAGGGACGAGGGTGGCACTGTGGGTTAAACCACAGAGCCTAGGGCTTGCCGATCAGAAGGTCGGCGGTTTGAATCCCCACGACGGGGTGAGCTCCCGTTGCTTGGTCCCAGCTCCTGCCAACCTACCATAGCAGTTCGAAAGCAAGTCAAAGTGCAAGTAGATAAATAGGTACCACTCTGGCGGGAAGGTAAACGGCGTTTCCGTGCGCTGCTCTGGTTCGCCAGAAGCGGCTTAGTCCTGCTGGCCACATGATTTGGAAGCTGTACGCCGGCTCCCTCGGCCAATAAAGCGAGATAAGCGCCGCAACCCCAGAGTCGGTCAGGGGTCCCTTTACCTTTACCTAAGATAAAGGACCCCTGGACGGTTAAGTCCACTCAAAGACAACTTTGGGGCTGCGGCGCTCATCTCGCTTTCACGCCAAGGAAGCCGGCGTTTGTCCACAGACAGTTTTCTGGGTCATGTGGCTGGCATGACTAAACCGCTTCTGGCACAATGGAACACCATGACAGAAACCAGAGCGCACGGAAACGCCGTTCACCTTCCCACCGCAGTGGTACCTATTTATCTACTTGTGCTGGCGTGCTTTCGACCTGGTAGGTTGGCAGGAGCTGGGACAGAGCAATGGGGGCTCACTCCGTTGCGAGGATTTGAACCGCCGACCTTCTGATCGGCAAGCCCAAGAGGCTCAGTAGTTTAGACCACAGCGCATTCCTAAGCACCAACAAAGGTTATCAGAAGGATGCGGAAAGATTACTCAAACATTTCTGGGAAAATCCATCACTTGGAAACATCGATGTCAGAGGAACTTTGTATGTGAAGCTATGGAAACACTGAATGCTAAATATATCAGCGGGGCTAATGTGTGTTAGCGTGGAGAGGCGGAAGAGCTGAACCTGCCATTTCTGAGCCTTCCAAAGAAATTCAAAGGCAAGCAGTGCAAATTCAGAAGTTGGCCTAAAATGCCAGCATTTCCCACCAGATTTTAAAAAACAACAACCCCAAGGCAACCCCACCGAGGGATAAAGGTAAAGGTAAAGGGACCCCTGACCATTAGGACCAGTCGTGACCGACTCTGGGGTCCCGGAGCTCATCTCGCTTTATTGGCCAAGAGAGCCGGCGCTGCACCCGCTGGTCAGCATGACTAATCCGCTTCTGGCGAACCAGAGCAGCACACGGAAACGCTGTTTACCTTTATCTACTTGCACTTCGTGCTTTCGAACTGCTAGGTGGGCAGGAGCAGAGTCCGAGCAACAGGAGCTCACCCCGTCGCGGGGATTCGAACCGCCGACCTTCCGATCAGCAATCCCTAGGCTCTGTGGTTTAACCCACAGCGCCACCCACGTCCCATCCACTGAGGGATAGCAGATCCCTTAAGCACCTTGGCACTGCCCATCTTAAGAGTTGCAAAACCCTTAAAAGCCCATTTACACCTTACATTTTTCAGTACAGCTCAGCATCTCCAGGCCACGCACTTGACGTCATGCGGCCTGAGCATTAACACATACACACACAGAGCAGAGCAACCACACACTCAGTCACATATCACCCAGAAAACACCTGGATCTGGTCATGTTTTGCACCCGCCACTGGCCTGTCCACTTCATTCTAGCAATGGGAAGCAATATCTTAATTGATGGCTACAGTCCTCAAATAAGGCCAGCTGCTGGGACAACCATCTCCCCAGCTGACAAGAAGATCCAGCATTTCGTTGATCTTGATTCTAAAGCAGGGCTTCTGTCCCCGGTCCGCCCCCACCCCATTTCACTCACGAAATTGGCAGGAAATAACTGCATGCTGGAATATCACCCCAAAATTCATCACACGGCTTGAGCCATGAATACCTTGCCAAATGGCAGTGCAAAACTCCTGTGATTTTCAAGGTTAACAATATCGCAAACTGATTTTTCCTCCCCGGAAGCAATTTAACGTGGAAATGAGTGCTAAACTCCCACTAGATTTCCAGAAGTGGCTTTTATGGCATGCGAAAGATCGCATAAAACGTATTCAAAAAAATCAGGTACAGAAACATCAGAAAAGTGTTGCCTGAATGCAGTCTACTCAGAAGTGGGTCACATTAAAATTCGTATCTTGGTAAACGATGCAACGAGATGTGTGGAACCAAATTCTGCTTGCCCCAAGGAAGGTGAGAGGCGCTGACTGAAGTAAACATATGAAAAACTGCTGCAAGTGAGACATTACATTATGGAGAGCTGGGAAAAGTCAAAACCATTTTGTTGTTCCAGTGAAGTTAATTCTTTAACAATAACCAACATTTGAAAATCTGCCCAACTCTTATTTTATTGATTCATTCATTCATTTATTTTATTTCACCTTTTATCCAAGGCTCACAGGGCAGTTTACAATATAAAAACACAAAATTACACAACATAAAGGTAAAGGGACCCCTGACCATTAGGTCCAGTCGTGTCCGACTCTGGGGTTGCAGCGCTCATCTCGCTTTATTGGCCGAGAGCCAGCATACAGCTTCCGGGTCATGTGGCCAGCATGACAAAGCCGCTTCTGGCGAATCAGAGCAGCACACGGAAACGCCGTTTACCTTCCTGCCGGAGCGGTTCCTATTAATCTACTTGCACTTCGACGTGCTTTCGAACTGCTAGGTGGGCAGGAGCTGGGACCGAGCAACGGGAGCTCACCCCGTCGTGGGGATTCGAACCGCCGACCTTCTGATCAGCAAGCCCTAGGCTCAGTGGTTTAACCCACAGTACAACTCAGTACAAACAAAAATAATACCACCCCCCACAGTATTTAACTCTAACTACAAATCCATCATAAACAAAAAAAAAACCCCTAGTCTGCCCACCCCAACATATCTGTGTGATTCATTTGTCCTCAAGAAAGAGCTAAGTTCTTGCCTGGTTACCTAGGCAATTCTTATTTGTCCTAAGCAACCAGGAAAGCAACTATTTGCAAGCCTGCTAGTGTTTTAAAGTTCATCATAACCCATGTTGCCAGCTTACGGTAGGGAAAAAAAATGAAGACAAGGCCCCATGTAGCCAGAAGTGACTGGGTCACATGTGCAAATTCATGATGATAGCAGAGAGCAATAATGACATTCTATGATGTTTTAATGGCATGTTTGTTAATTGCTTTGATGCACATGGAAAATGAATAAATTAATAAAACAGTGACAACATTCAGAACTAGTCAGGGCTGGGCGATGTCAGAACTCTGTTTCACATCTACAAAAAGAAGGAACGGGGATTTGTGAACAGGTGGAAATGTGCCTAACCTGATGCTTTTTTTAAAAAGAAGAAAATAATTACTGCATGCAATTTAAGATTGGGGGAGAATGATTATGAGAGACAAACAGCAGTCTAATGATGAGAGGGCAATAGAATACCTGTCCAAATGCATAATAAGGCATCGCTCATGAACATAACTTACTTTTATCCAACACGGAAATGTAGCACTAAGTTGGATAACACACAGGATACATAAGCATGAACGGACATCTGGATACCAAATGTACAAGATACAACTGGCGTGGACTTTTTTGTGATTCTGTGTCCGTGTAGGTTACCAAACTCCCAGAGTTTGTTTTTAATGGAACTTGCATGCTGCTTTGCAAAACCAAAAGACTTTCCAAAGCAGATCGCAATATTCCCTCCCCGGACGCTTGAATTCCCTATTAGTTGCCCATTTTGTTCCGCTCCTGCACTTACTCACATGGGTAAAGTTTGTCTCCGTACTGAGCCCCACACCAGATGGCCTTCTGCTATATGATACTCATGGATGAGTCCAACCTATTCCCACACTCCCCTCCCTGGCACTGCTAAGATGCAATGCCTGCTTCTGTCTTTTGATAAGGCAGAATTCAGCGGGGAGGTTGCTCACCGGTCTGAGCATATTACACCGATCCTGGTCCCCTTCACTGGCTGCCAATTAGTTTCCGGGCCCAATTCAAACTGCTGGTTTTGACCTTAAAGCCTGAAACGGCTCAGGACTGCAATACCTCAAGGACCGCCTCTTTCCATATGAACCTACCCAGACCCTGAGATCATCTTCTGAGGCCCTCCTTCATGTACCTCCTCCTTGAGAGGCCCGGAGGGTGGCAATACGAGAACGGGGCCTTTTCTGCAGTGGCTCCCTGTCTGTGGAATGCTCTCCCCAGGGAAGTTCGCCTGGCGCCTTCATTAGACACCTTTAGGCGCTAGGCAAACATGTTCCTTTTTAAACAGGCCTTTGGTTGACCTGATTGACATCCTATGCCCTTTTAAAATGTTTTTTTTGGGGGGGGGCTATTGGGTGGTTGTTTTTATTATGTATTTTGTGGCTTTATATCTTGATTTTATTCTGTGAACTGCCCTGAGACCCCCGAGTATATGGCGGTATGTAAATTCAATAAATAATAATAATAAGGCCAGTGCTGCATGCTTTAGAGGCAGAATGAGAAGAAGAAGAAGAGTTTGGATTTGATATCCCGCTTTATCACTACCCGAAGGAGTCTCAAAGCGGCTCACATTCTCCTTTCCCTTCCTCCCCCACAACAAGCACTCTGTGAGGTGAGTGGGGCTGAGAGACTTCAAAGAAGTGTGACTAGCCCAAGGTCACCCAGCAGCTGCATGTGGAGGAGTGGGGACGCGAACCCGGTTCACCAGATAACGAGTCTACCGCTCTTAACCACTACACCACACTGGCTCTCCAGAGCAAAAGGTTGTCATTGTTTTTGTTGTCATTTAGGTTGTTGTCATTGTTTTAAGCAATGGGTGATCAGCATAACGCAGTCTGGGTACATTATGAGGTTGTGCCAAAGTATGTGGCAAGATGACACACATTTTAAAAATGCAATTTCAATAGCTACCCATTTTATTGGATCCAGCCTCCTTTCTCCAGCACTATGTCACCCCTCCCTCCCTCGGCTCTGGTGGCACCCCACATTCCCCTTGCGCCATCTTTCTCCCCCCCACCCCGAAATCACCCACCCTTTCTTTCCATCGCTCTGCTTTCTGTTCAAGCCGCTCAGGTGCCACGCTGAGCCTGGAAGACGACCGACTGAGGACTGGAAGGCAAAGCGAGTTTCAACTTTGCCCTTCAACTCTATGCTCTTTTAAGGGGAGGGGGGAAACAAAAGCCCCCCCCCTGCTGCCCCTCGCGATGAAGGGGGCAGCGCCTGCAGGTGCCACGGCAGGGACCCCAGCACAAAGGTGGCACCAGCAACCTGAGATGCCCGGCAGCCTTTGCCCAGGGCCTCCCCTCCTGATTCAGGGCAAGCCAAGAGCGGAGAGGACAAGTGGGTAAGCAAGCGCTGCCCTGTTTCTCTCCAGGCAGGGAGGGAAAGAAGAGGGCACACCTGCCTGCTTGGCAAACAAGAGACAAAGGGCACCTGCTCCCAAGCAAAGCCAAAGGAGCAAGGTGCCACTCCGGGACTCCGAGATCACAGCAGGCTGTTGCTATTAATAACTGTATTATAAATGGGTATTGTTATATTGAGGCTACTATCGGAGATCCCAGCAAAGGCCACCAGGAAGGGGCGTCCAGGAAAGCCAGCTCGCTCAACGCCCACTCGGAGGGGCAGACCTCGTGCCCTTTGCGCGGGGGCACAAGCAAGAGCCCTCCAAGCAGACTCGGAACCAACTCCTCACCTTGGCACGGGCGACCCTTGCGAGACAGCAGGACCCCCGTCCAAAACGGGTCCAGGACCGCCAGAGCCCCCCCCCCCTCTTTCCTTCGACTCCAACCCGGGCTCGCCCCTACACTCCCTCTCCCCGGTCGAGGCTGGGATCCAGGTGCGAATCGTGCGGAGGCGCAGCAAGGGTGCTTTGGGGCACGCGCAGAGCGCACAGCCTCATCCCAAGGAACAGAGCCCATTGCCCTCTCCTCCGCGCCCCGCCAAGCCCCGCGCGCCTCGGAAAGGGAGAGGGGCTCTCTGCACGCGCTCGGGAGCCCTCTCGACCTCTTAGTCCGCCTTACCTTGGCCTCGAAGGCGATGCCGTGCTGGAAGGCGTCGTCGTTGTGCAGCGGGACGCGCAGGTCGTGCCGGTCGTCCACCAGGCTGTAGCGGGTCTTGGCCGACGGGGAGGCCCCGACGGGCATCGTGGGGAGGGCGGCAAGGCGCCGGGCACGCAGGCGGGCGATCGCGCGCTCCCCTGGCCCTGGCGCTCGCCTTGGTCCGCCGGCGGCCCCTCGGCCTGAACCCGGGGAGGCGGGCCCCGTGCCGGCACCGCCCCGAGGAAGCTCCGCCGGGAGAGCGCACGCCGCCGCCGCTGCCGGGCATGCGCCGCCCGGGAAGGAGGAGCCGCGCGGCTGGGCGAGGAGCCCCGTCGGACGCGCTTCCTCTCCGTCCGGACGATCCTCTCGCCGTCCCGGGGGTCGGAAAAGCGACCGGACACCCCCCCCCCAGGCGGCTTCCGTGTAGCAGGAGAAGCCGTCGAGTCTGCGGCTCTGGCACGAAGGGAGCAGCCCGGCGGTACGGGGGGGGGGGCCGCTTGAAACTGGGTTGGGAATTATAGCCTAAATCAGGCACGTCCAACAGGTAGATCGTGATCTACCGGTAGATCGCTGGACGTCTGTGGTAGATCACTGGCTCCCCCAAAGAAGCTCAACAACTTTGGCACCCCTAAAACAAGCTCAATATTTTTGCCCTGCACCCCCAAAAAACAGGGCTTTCCTTCTCTCTAAGAAAAGCTCAGCAGCAACTTTGACCTGAATGCCTAAAAAATGGGGCTTTCCTCCTCCCCAAAAAACCTCAACAACTTTGACCTGAACCCCCAAAAAGGAGGTAGATCACTGCCAGTTTTTAATTCTGTAAGTAGATCACAGTCTCTTGGGAGTTGGCCACCCCTGGCCTAAATTGTATAGAAATTTATTCATGTATGCGACTTCAGCGGCAAGAATATGCTACTTGCCCGAAAAGGGAAAGAAGCAAAGGGAGAATGGATAAAAATACTTATGGAAAATGCAGGAGAATAATATAATAATAATAATAATAATAATAATAATAATAATAATAATAATAATAATAATTTATTATTTATAGCCCGCCCATCTGGCTGGGTCTTCCCAGCCACTCTGGGCAGCTTCCAAAAGAACATTAAAATACAATAAATAAAATCCAGATAAACTTTTTTTAATGAAAGAATGGAAATGGTTTGTTGAATAAATTGCAAACAGATAAAAACATCAGCAGGATTGTTGTAATAGCCGGCAGAGTATATATTTAAAGTAGATAATTAAATGAGTAAATTAAATTAATTTGGATATGCAGGAGTTATTAAACAATAAACTGAAGGAACCGCAGAAAGAGGGGGAAGGAAGTAAGACTTTGAAATGTTAAATTGATTGTAAAGCTAATGGGACGTATGAACTTGAAAAGTATAAATAAAAACTTTTTTTTAAAAAAGGGAATTTGGGAAGAAGGTGGCAAGGGGGGGGAGCCTTCATCCCTGGAGCCCCTTCCTGGGGCAGGTGATCGAGGGCACAGGATGGGCGGGTGCCCCTCCTCAAGCGGTGCCAGCAGGGCTTTCTGAGCCCGGCATGCTGCGTGGATTGGGCCCTCTGGCCCCCTTGCAGAAGAGGACACAATTTGCACAAATCTACATATGCTTCGTGTCAAATGCAAAGTGATGGCCTCTTTTTTGGCAGGTGGAGTGGATGGCCCCAAACTATACAGTATAAAATGTCTGAGAGAAAGAAAACAAGTGAAACTTTCCCCCATCTCTGGCCCAATAATCCATTGGGATTTCAGCACCTAGGAATTCCTAAAAGGAAGGCTTTTAAAGCAAAGGTAATGTTAAACATTTTTTTTCAACTCATTATATATCTTTTCCCAAAATTCTTTTACTACCTTACATTTCCACTACATATGATAAAAGGTGCCTTCTTTTTCCTTACATTTCCAGCTTACATTTGACCCTGTTTTATACATTTTTGCTAATTGACTAGCAGTTAAATACCAATGGTCAGTGCTTTTTTTTTCCTTAAATTTTTTTTAGGGGTACTCTCTTTTCCTACTCCTATACTGCCCCTCAATGAGGCCAGACTTAAGATTCACAAAATGTTTAGAGGTATGCGTATCCCTGCTTCCCCCCAGAAAAAAAGCACCGCCAACGGTACATCATTTTCATATAATTTTCTTTCAGCGTATAGCATGCTGTGAATTTTAAATCCCATTTCAGTTGGATATGTGACCATAAAATTTTAAGCTGGGGAACGAAATAAATACATTTATTATTTTATTGCAAATGCAGGTGGTTTCTTTTTCTGCACTCCCAGTTCTGCCCTGAATTGATGTACGGCACTGCTCCACGCTTTATTATGTGGCTTGAAGGATTGTTATGCCCCATTAGCAAGATGCTCTACCCAACAATGAGGCTCCTAGAAAGAATATACGGTAGAGGTAAAGTTAAAAAGGTAAAGGGACCCCTGACTGTTAAGTCCAGTCGCTAACGACTCTGGGGTTGCGGCACGCATCTCGCTTTACTGGCTGAGGGAGCCGGCGTTTGTCCACAGACAGCTTCCGGGTCATGACTAAGCTGCTGCTGGCAAACCAGAGCAGCGCATGGAAACGCTGTTTACCTTCCTGCAGGAGAGGTACCTATTTATCTACTTGCACTTTGACATGCTTTCGAACTGCTAGGTTGGCAGGAGCTGGGACCGAGCAACGGGCGCTCCCCCTGTCGTGGGGATTCGAACCACCAACCTTCTGAGCGGCAAGTCCTAGGCGCTGTGGTTTAGACCACAGCGCTACCCGCATCCCAATATAGAGGTATACTGCATCACTAATAAGGAGGGGCAGGAAGAACATTTGTTGTTGTTTAGTCGTTTAGTCGTGTCCGACTCTTCGTGACCCCATGGACCAGAGCACGCCAGGCACTCCTGTCTTCCACTGCCTCCCACAGTTTGGTCAAACCCATGTTAGTCGCTTTGAGAACACTGTCCAACCATCTCATCCTCTGTCATCCCCTTCTCCTTGTGCCCTCAATCTTTCCCAACATCAGGGTCTTTTCCAGGGAGTCTTCTCTTCTCACAAGGTGGCCAAAGTATTGGAGCCTCAGCTTCAGGATCTGTCCTTCCAGTGAGCACTCAGGGCTGATTTCCTTCAGAATGGATAGGTTTGATCTTCTTTGCAGTCCATGGGACTCTCAAGAGTCTCCTCCAGCACTGTAATTCAAAAGCATCAATTCTTTAGCAATCAGCCTTCTTTATGGTCCAGCTCTCACTTCCATACATCTCTACTGGGGAAACCATAGCTTTAACTATATTGACCTTTGCCTCTGCTTTTTAAGATGCTGTCTAGGTTTGTTATTGCTTATACGAGTCTTAATAGTGCCCTGCCTGCTTTGCAGACTAATGCTGAGTGATCAACAGGCATAGACAGTCATCTTCTCCTGAAGGAGATTTGCATTGTTTTCCTTACTGTCCCACAGGGTTCTGTGGAAATGTGTAGAACATTTGCAGTTGCCCTAGCCTAAGTAATTATTATTATTTTGTTACTTATTGAGTTTATATACCGCCCTATACCCGGAGGTCTCAGGGCGGTTCACAGAAAAGATCACAACATATATAACCAGAATAAAAACAACAACCAAATAACACACACACACCCAAGTAATAATTAATTCACCCCAGCACCCTCTAATCAGCAGTGGAGACAGGGCGAAGAGTTTTATGGCACCTTAAAGAATAACAGATGATTATGGCATAAGCTTTTATTGAGTGCAACACACTTCAGATGTAAATCCACGAGTGTATGCCACAAAACATTTCCTAGTCCAAGGCGGTTCAACATAGAATCATAGAGTTGGAAGAGACCACAAGGGCCATCCAGTCCAACCCCCTGCCAAGCAGGAAACACCATCAAAGCATTCCTGACAGGTGGCTGTCAAGCCTCTGCTTAAAGACCTCCAAAGAAGGAGACTCCACCACACTCCTTGGCAGCAAATTCCACTGTCGAACAGCTCTTACTGTTAAGAAATTCTTCCTAATGTTTAGGTGGAATCTTCTTTCTTGTAGTTTGAATCCATTGCTCCGTGTCCGCTTCTCTGGAGCAGCAGAAAACAACCTTTCTCCCTCCTCTATATGGCATCCTTTTATATATTTGAACATGGCTATCATATCACCCCTTAACCTTCTCTTCTCCAGGCTAAACATACCCAGCTCCCTAAGCCGTTCCTCATAAGGCATCGTTTCCAGGCCTTTGACCATTTTGGTTGCCCTCTTCTGGACACGTTCCAGCTTGTCAGTATCCTTCTTGAACTGTGGTGCCCAGAACTGGACACAGTATTCCAGGTGAGGTCTGACCAGAGCGGAATACAGTGGTACTATTACTTCCCTTGATCTAGATGCTATACTCCTATTGATGCAGCCCAGAATTGCATTGGCTTTTTTAGCTGCTGCATCACACTGTTGACTCATGTCAAGTTTGTGGTCTACCAAGACTCCTAAATCCTTTTCACTTGTACTGCTCTCAAGCCAGGTGTCACCCATCCTGTATTTGTGCCTTTCATTTTTTTTGCCCAAGTGTAGTACTTTACATTTCTCCCTGTTAAAATTCATCCTGTTTGCCTTGGCCCAGTTCTCTAATCTGTTAAGGTCATTTTGAAGTGTGATCCTGTCCTCTGGGGTATTAGCCACCCCTCCCAACTTGGTGTCATCTGCAAACTTGATCAGGATGCCCTCAAGCCCATCATCCAAGTCATTGATAAAGATGTTGAATAAGACTGGGCCCAAGACAGAACCCTGTGGCACCCCACTAGTCACTTCTCTCCAGGATGAAGAGGAGCCATTGATGAGCACCCTTTGGGTTCGGTCAGTCAGCCAGTTACAAATCCACTGAATGGTAGCATTGTCTAGCCCGCATTTTACCAGCTTCTTTACAAGTGGCACCTTTTTTAGTGCCAGCCCTTGTGCCGCCTCCCTGAAACCAGGAAAATTGGGGGGGGGGGCTCTGACGGGGACCTAGAGTTCTCCTGCCTCCAATCTCCTTTCCAAAGCTTACCCCCGATATGAAAATTGTAAGCCGTGTTCGCTTCACCCTTTTCAAGGCCGAATCAGCTATACTGGCCTCCCACGAAAGGCAAGCTCTGGTGCCATCTGTCGAGCATTTGGGGGAAATTGGTAGGAGAGATTTCCAGTAGCTCCCAAGAGATGGCTTTGCTGAAGTATCTCCTGCTTCTCACACCAGCTCATTTTAAATGCTGAGGAACTGAGAAAGATTTCTGGCTGTTTTCAGATCTACTAAGAACAATGTTTTGTCATTGAGCGAGCTTCTTCTCATTTTCCTGAGGAGGAAATGTCTTTTGCAGAAATATTCCAGGGCTGTGTTTTTGTACCTTTCGGTGGAGTTTGAGGCCTAACTTCTTATCCAGTAGAGCTCTCTGTAACTAAAATTAATGTGTTCCTTTTATGGTGCTTGTTGTCCTTTCGCTTTGCATATGAGCATCTTAACTGGGATCTTTCCTGGGCAAGCTCATACGTCAAGCGATAGGAAAGCCAACCTTGTGAGAGCGGGGAATGGGCAAGATTGCAGGACTCTGTAATGTAAAAAGATACAGGACCAAAAATGCACACGATACCTGATATGAATGCTTGGGGTGGGAAAGAAGGGTTCAACAACCATTGTTATAGGAGGCCTCCTTAACATGCTTCAGTATCTTGCCTGTGCTCCGTGGCAGGATGAGATGTTTTGTGAGGTTCAAATAGTCTTATCGCCTGTCAAAATGGCAGCATCTGAGGTAGTTGCTCATTCAGCCCAATAGCTAATCACAGTCCCAGTCTGTTGGTCCCCTGGATTCCTAGGGAACCCTCACCTTGGGTTTAAGAATAGGAGAATCTCTCTTGAAAGAGACACAAGGGAAGCCTGACCACTGGCAGAGGAACGGGGTGTCAGGAAATGTCCTACTCACAAGTAGAACCCTGACAGAGACACATGCCCGACTGGCATGTTCCCTCCCTCCTGGGCAATTGTTCAGGAGCTTCTCAAGCATTCTTCAGCCCGAACATCACAGCGACTGATGCCAGAAGACATCAGCACACTTAGGGATCCACAGAAGTTTGCGCAGTTGCGTAACAAAACTCAGCAACTCAGCATTTAGGCTAATCTACTTTATTTACATATAAATACACACGAAACACTTCAACATGGCTCCCTCTGTCCCTAGCATCAGACAGCAAAGAGAAGGAACAAAGGACAATAGTCCCACTTCAGGAAACACAGTAATACAAACATCCTGTATTCGTCACTTCCCACTGTGGAATGAAAACATACAATGTCATGTGAAAGACAACAAACCCATGACTACACATGGGGAATGAATCTCCAAATATGGGGGTGTGGGGGGAGTGCATCGCCCCTGGCACCATTGGGGAGGGGGGTAGCATTGTGACCGCCCCCTGGACACGTGCCATGTACCCCCCCACGCTGGGTGCCATGCACCAGTGGGCGGTGTGCCACGCCCCCGGGACGCTCGCCAGCCACGCCCCCGCCTGCTATCCGCCCCCGGTGCCGGACCATGCAGCTTTACCACTGAGCCTGACTGCACCCTGTGAAGATCGTGTGTAGCTCAAGCAGTGAAGGAAGAAGGCAACCGAAAGTGAGCAAAAGCCCTTGAGCCACAACGGCTGTGGAAATCGGATTAAAAATGTGGAGAGGAGATTCATGGCCAGGTACCAGTCAGCCCGTGCCTCCGTGCAGCAAGTGGAAGGGACATGGCACTGTGGTCTAAACCACTGAGCCTCTTGGGCTTGCCGATCAGAAGGTCAGTGGTTCGAATCCACATGACGGGGTGAACTCCCATTGTTCTGTCCCAGCTCCTGCCAACCTAGCAGTTCAAAAGCACGCCAGCTCAAGTAGATAAATAGGTACCGCTGCGGTGGGAAGGTAGACGGCGTTTCCGTACGCTCTGGTTTCCATCATGGTGTCCCATTGCACCAGAATCAGTTTAGTCCTGCTGGCCACATGGCCCAGAAAGCTGTCTGTGGACAAACGTCTGCTCCCTCAGCCTGAAAGCGAGATGAGCGCCGCACCCCATAGTCGCCTTGGACTGGACCTAACCAGCGGTGGTGTAGTGGTTAAGAGTGGTAGACTCGTAATCTGGTGAACCGGGTTCGCGTCCCCGCTCCTCCACATGCAGCTGCTGGGTGACCTTGGGCTAGTCACACTTCTTTGAAGTCTCTCAGCCCCACTCACCTCACAGAGTGTTTGTTGTGGGGGAGGAAGGGAAAGGAGAATGTGAGCCGCTTTGAGACTCCTTCGGGTAGTGATAAAGCGGGATATCAAATCCAAAATCTTCTTTACCTTTTACTTTTACCTACCTAGCTTTCCTTCCACCTCAGCCTTGGCCACATTCGTTGCTATAATTCCTTTCTTACTACGAAATGCCAAGCAATATAAAAGCACTGGAGCCCAGAGGGGTTGCTCTTAGGCGAAATCAGTCGAGGGATTGCAGGAGAGGTTTTGGTGTGTTGGATGTTATGTATATCACTATAATTACTGTAGGATTTGACTCAGAAATGTCAGTGCAGCTAGTGCTTTGGATGAGATTCGTTTTAATTAATTAATTGAAGTTGTTTTTCTCCTATCCTGCCCTTCTTCTCCTAAGAGCCCAGGGAGACTTAACGACCATCATGGGAAAAGAAAACAACTTTAAAATCACTATTTTAAATCACCAATGCACATTAAAATGTTGTCTGTTATGCAGATTTGAATTCCCACGTGTCACAAGTGGAAATTTGTCGAAGCAACATCAGCTAGAATGGGGAAGCCTTGATGAAATCAGGTGTGGCTACGGAGCGAGTAATTAAATTTAGGAATATATCTGTCCCTCGTAAATATTAATCCTTCCTTCGTTTAAATAATGAATGTCACTATCTTCAGCAAAATCCCCAGGATGTCTCTAGCCCTCAGGTAATTTGTTTCGTTCCTGCCTGAAGAACGTGTAAAAAAGGCCACAAAAAGCTTGCAGCCCCTCAAAGATAAATTTCGCATGGATATAATTTTAGACTCACTGGCAGGAAGGCGGAGTAGTTTGCACAATACACAGTGCAGATCTGTAAGTTTGTTATAAAAGGAGAAAGAATAGAAAGACCTGTGAAGTGGGAAGATGCGAAGTTTAAAAGAATTTAGGATATATCTTACATGGTTAAAACTACACGTCTGAGGCAGCTCCAGGAAAGTAGGGGAAGAGCTATAATATCAGAATGTATGATGAAAACTGAAATAAATATTTAAATGTTGGAACAGATACCATAATGGGAATGGTGCTGTAGATAAATATTATGAAAATATTACGTGTAAGTGGAAGGGACTTCCCACGGCTCACCTAATCGAAACGCCAGGGTGGATAAAAATCAATGATTTTTTTTTATTAAAAAAAATCTTCTCCTCTCCCATTATTTCCCAACTTTCCCCCTCATCTGCCTCTGAGCTGCTATCTCCCGCGAACCCCTGTTGTAAATCTAAACTGTCTTCCTCTTCCTCCTTCCTGGAAGGGTCAGGATGGGGAGGCGGTCTCCTCCGTTCCTCCTCTGCCCAGTCCCTGACAGCGTTTCGCAGGGTGGATTTGATTTAAATCACGATTTAAATCACTAGTCAGTAAGGCTTGATTTAAATCACTAGTCAGTAAGACTTGATTTAAATATTTTTTTTACAGAAAGACTCATTCTTGCTGGTATAATCTTAATATTTACAACCATATGAAGGTTTCATTTTTGGAATAATAAATTTTCAGAGTAGTTTTTACAGTTCTATCAAAAATTACTGATTTGGTTATACTACTAGAAATACATAGATAATTATGAAATTATGGTGAGGTTTAATAAGTTAACTGTTTATATTTGGACAACTTTTCTGCTGTACTTTATTGGAAGGAGAAAAATAATCATTTCCTTAATAACCATTTAAACAATTTATTTAACTAAAACAATAACATGATAGCATATGTATCCATGTTTGTTAACTGATGTGGTTAAAAAAATACTTAGACTGAGTTTTAGCACACTTGATAAACTTAAAACAAATCCTTATTTCCTGATGAATAGCCTTTGGACTACCATGTAACTTAAATAGAAGACTATATTTAGAAAGATTTTTCCTCCAAAAGCATTTTATTTTAAAAATCCAATTTAAATAAAAAACAATCCGATTTAAATCAAAAAAATCCGATTTAAATAAAAAAAATCCAATTTTTTTTAATTTTTTTAAAAAAAATCCACCCTGGTGCTTACAGGTAAACAGACACCAGTTGTGCCTGCCCATTATGACCTCAGGCAAGAAGGAAGAAGATACAGTTGGTCCCTCTTAACTGACATTCTCAACTGAACAGAACTGAAGGGAGGGGCTGGTTCTGGAGCAAAGCTGTTTGGATTGGGTTTGGGTGGATGCGAGGAGGATGCCTCAAACTTCTTGGGCTTTGCTTCTCAACTTATTCTGCCTTCTGGGACCCCCCCAGCCCAACGCCCAACCATCTCTTGGATAGGTGAGCATACAGATATTTTGGAAGGTGGGTGTGGGGCAGGTTGACCGCGTATGAAAGCTCATTTTAGCACAAGCGCTGCCCCCTTCTTTCCTACCTCTCTTCCCACTCTTGGCTGGCAAGAGAACGCATCTGGTTGCGCTAGACCAGTGATGGCTAACCTTGACACTCCAGATGTTTTGGGACTACAACTCCCATCATCCCTGACCACTGGTCCTGTTAGCTAGGGATGATGGGAGTTGTAGTTCCAAAACATCTGGAGTGTCAAGGTTAGCCACCACTACACTAGACTCTGAACGGAAAATCATAATCTGAGCAGTTCAGGGCCTCCAAGGGAGAGAAAAGGGGACCTCAGTTACTATTTGCCTTCTGAGGACAATGTCTCACTCTCAGAGCCCCAATATTTATGGCTGCTGCACAACGGCCTCGGGACACCCAAAGAATCATGACCCGTCCGGAGCAAAGCACTCAAGCCCTGCCCACCAGATACCAACAGGCTACTGATAAATTATGTGTTTTTAAATTGGCTGAAAAATTAGAGTTTCAGCCCTTGGGGAATTTGATTTCTTAAATGTACACCTTCCCCTTCCTTGTACACCTTGATTTGCTGGATCATGAACTCTGTACATGCACAGAGGCTATACCCCTTGAACGCAAGACCAAAGCCAAAGTCAAACCCCAAAGATGGGCAAGATGGGGCGTTTCTCTCCAGGGAGTGTCGCCACCTGGCTCCATGGGATATTGCTTATGGTCGATGAAAGCCCAAGCAGGGATTTCTAGTGGGGGATGTTGCTGTGGTATACTGGAGGAGCAGGGCCAGGAGGCTAACTTTGATGGCTGAGAACAGAAAAAAGCAGCAGCAAAACAACTACATGTTTCCTTTTAAATGGACCTTCCTGCTAGAAAAGCATAGAAAAGGGAGAGAAGGCTTCTTCCAAATTGTTAGAAAGCCACAAGTAATGTAACAGTAGAACAAAACAAGATGTGTTATTTCATATGATACAGAATCCTATGTGCAAAACTGGTAGATTGAGAAACTTGTATTAAATATGAAAAGAATTAAAGGTGTGTGCTTACAGGTAAACAGGTAGGTTTACCTGTAAGCAAGATCTTGTGAGATCTCATCAAAGTCTTGCAAGATGTCTAGGAGAGCAAAATATGTATGGAGATTTAGGAGAGATCTTGCATGCTCTTTCAGGGACCACTTCCACAGGGGGGCACTTCCTGTTTGGCCTCAAGGGGCAAAATGGGACGTCGTCGTCCCCGAGCTCAGGATTCCAGAACTAACAGCTGTCAGTTGGGAGGGAAGGAAGGCAATGACCCACAGCCCAGTTGAGGCTCGCTAGGTTGGGGTTGAGTTGTCTGATTCTTCAGATGGCATAGACTCAGGACAGGTGTGGCTCACTTGCCTCATCAACCCCAGAAGCTATAACAGGGAAGCCGTCCTGGCCAGGCCTGCGTGCTTGGGAGTGAATCGGATTACATCGGATTTTTGGCGAAATCTTTTTTTCCTTTTTTCTGAATTTTATTTATGATTTTCAAGTTTATACATTTCTTTTTTTAAATTGATAGATACAATACACACAAACACTCATCCATACACAAACCAACCAACCCATTTATTCACAAACATAAACTAAACATAAAAATACAAAACTAAACAAAAATACGAATACATAAATCTTGACTTCCCTCCACCCGTGTGTGACTTCCTTTGTTTTTCGTTCTCTTATCACTATGTTATCGATATTAATCTAACTTTCTATTCTTGTACCCATTTTTTCTCTATTGCTACCTCTAAAAATTTTCATTCATTGCATATTGATATGATTCCAGAACAATGTTTTTGTAATGTATTCTTTCACACATATCCACTCTTCTATATACATTTATACATTTCAAATTAACTTAATTTGTTCATTTGTTCATCTACTTTAAATATATACTTTTATGAAGCTGCAGGTTATTACAATATCCCTGCCAGTGTTCTTATCCGCTTACAATTTGTCTGCAATTATTCAATGAACCCTTTCCATTCTTTTATAAAAAGTTTGTTCTCTTGCTCCCAGAAACGGTCAGCATGTGACAGAGGCCGCATCCTGGGAACGGCTTCGACTGGCCACCTAAGCCAGTTGAGGGCAGCCAAGGAGTCTCAAACGCTCAGTGAGTTTGGAGCTTCCCCTGTGTGCAAAGACAGGATCCGGCAGCTTGAGCGGACAAGACCAAGAGTGGGTCCAGGGGTCAGGAAGGTGGTTTCTGCACATGCTGTGGAGGGAAGTGAGGGGCAGATGGGGCTCATCAACTAAGAAAGGAAGCCCATTGAGGAGAAGGAAAACTCTGATCCTAATTTTTGCCTTTATTAAGGCAAGATTTAATGTCTTTCCTTCCAATGTTAGGAGCAATAGGTTTTCCAAAGGTCAGATTTCAGTTCTGTGTGCATGTGACAACAGAACTATAGAATCCCTGCATCATATATTATTCTGTTGCCCCCTGCATTCGGTCCCTCGGACTAGATTTTTATCCCCCTTAATATTAGAAACTTTGGATGAGACCCCGGAGTCCCAGTTAATATATCGGCTACAGGACAATGATCCGAGTAGATCACTTCTAGTAGCTAGATATTTGATTGTAGTTCTATCCTATAAGAGGAAAAATGGGTTACTATATGATTATTGATATTCCGTCCAAATGGTTGATTTACAGTGGTGATCTGATGATCTGATGAGCTAAGTGTTTTGTCGTTCCCATTTTGTAAATGGAATTTATAATTTTATATGGATAGGATTTATATGGACTGAACCAATTAATCTATTTTATTCTCTCATGCCCCATTTTATTTTGCTGTATGAGGTATATTATTGTGTATTGTGTGTTGTTATTTAAATACAGTATGGGCCTATGGCCGTAATAAAGATATTCTATTCTGATCCTAATTTGCCTTTTCTGATATCTTCAGGATCAGAAAAGGCTAAGGAGTAAACCCTACACAGATCTGGAGTGGAGCCCTTCAGGCGGTTGGATGGCGCCTTTTACAACCCCTTCTGACAACTCCTGCAGCCCAACTGGTGCCTAACTCTGCTTTCCTTGGAGCCACATCTGCAAGGCCAAGAGAGGGGGGTCTTGTCATCTGGGCACCCCAGGACCTCCAGACACACTGCCCTGGAGAGGTCACTTTGGGACTGCTAACACCATTGCTTGACTTTTGACCTCATCCCCGGAGACGCACTCCATTGCTTCTCGAGACAGACAAAGGCCAACATTAAAAAAACTATTTGAAATAATTTTATTTCATTCACAAAAGACCATCTGGCATGTGATTCGGATAAAGGTTTTCAGACAACGGGCGACACATTCATCGATCCCGTTTGGAAGTCTCTGTCTTTTCTTCGCACGTGCGCAGTTCCATCTAGGAGCAACAACAAGGGAAGGAGCCCAACCGTCAACTCCTGCAGCGAGACTCGGGATTTCCACCCATGGTCACAAACGTAGGAAAAGGCACCCCCTGGGATAAAAGCATGATCACAGACTAGCATATTCGTAAAGTGACTTTATCAGAATAACATTTATTTATTTTTCTATTTGGGTTTGTGGGGAAGGGGGAACTGGGTCTTGGAGGTGGGGTATAGCTGTGCTGGAGCTGCTGGCCTCATTGTTAATTGCCTGGAAGAGAAAAGAAGAGAAAATAGGATTTTTATTATTATTATTAATTTGTTTTTCTAACTGGAAGCTGTACGCCGGCTCCCTCGGCCAGTAAAGCGAGATGAGCACCACAATCCCAGAGTCGTCTGCGACTGGACCTAATGGTCAGGGGCTCCTTTGCCTTTACCTTTGCCTTTACCTTTACTTACACTTGAGATGAAGAAAGTCTCTTCCTTGCACTAGAAAACATGTTTGCTTCCTCAAAAACATCCTCTTCTCACCTGAACTAACCTCAAATAGTTGCTCTTCCCAAAGAAGAGAACTCTCCTTGAATGAGGGAACTGCTTTCCCACCCTTTCTGTTCCTCCTGAACAAAGATGAACACTCACCGTCCATGTTGTCATTGGTGGCATCCACCCCCTGGTTGCATGGTCTTACAAAAATTTTCACTTTCTCCACCTTCTCGTTCTTTAATACGTTCATCGCCTCCCATTCATCCTTCTCACAGACCAGGGGATGGGTCTTTGGCGTGCGACAGCAGGAGACCAGCAGCCCAAGGAACCTTCTGAGACTTTGAAACCTAGGGAGGAAGAGGGGAAATCATCAGGAAATGGGTTCTAGATACTTCCTTGAGACTCTCTATCTCTCTGCCTTTCCTTTCCCTTCTCCATCACCATCACAGTCTCCTCCCCCTCACAGACCAGGGGGTGGATTTTTGGCATGCGACAGCAGGAGACCAGCAGCCCATGCAGCCTTCTCAGACTGCGGAATCTAGGGAAGAAGAGGGAAAATAGTCAGGAAATTGGTTCTAGACCAGTGATGGCTAACCTTGACACTCCAGATGTTTTGGGACTACAGCTCCCATCATCCCTGACCACTGATCCTGTTAGCTAGGGATGATGGGAGTTGTAGTCCCAAAACATCTGGAGTGTCAAGGTTAGCCATCACTGTTCTAGACACTTCCTTGAGACTCTTTCTCTCACTGCCTTTCCTTTCCCTTCTCCATCACTGTTATATAGTGAGTCCAGCCTTTGGTAATATCGTAATATATTTATTCATGGCAGCAAGCAAGTAAAGAGACACACAAACCCCAGCCCTGCTGCTATATATAGGCACTTGGGCTAGCCTAGCCAACCCAGGTAAAGCTAATTAAAAGCAATCACTACCTCCCTTAACTATTTCCTGGCTGCTCTGTTACTGTGCTGTGCCTGAAATCCACTACACAACAATCACCATCACAGTCTCCTCCTCCTCACAGACCAGGGGATGGATCTTAGTGGCACGGCAGCAGGAGACCAGCAGCTCACCCAGCCTTCTCAGACTGCGGAATCTATAATAATAATAATAATAATTTATTATTTGTACCCCGCCCATCTGACCGGGTCCCCCCAGCCACTCTGGGCGGCCAATCTAGGGAAAATAGTCAGGAAATGGGCTGCTATCTTAAGGGATAGCAAAAGAAGCATACTGCGGAAAGAATTAGAGATCCTACTGACACTCTCGATGAGGAAAGTTTCATTTTCTTGGGCAACACAATTCACTCAAGCCACCTCGTTGATCACTCACCAACCTCAAACAGTTGCTCTTCCCAAAGTCCTCAGCCAAGTCACTCAGCAGGGGACGTGTCACAATGGAGGACATGACATGGTTACTTTAGCTACCTTGCTTAACAACGGGCATGGCTCCCCTTAATATTAATTTTTCAAATGTATTTTTCAGTGGGTTAAGTGGTTTTATTTAATTAATTTAGAAAAAATCCATAGCTGGCTTCATCCAGCATGGTGGATTTCTGGACAGGACAGGAAACACCTTGCAAACACACACACTTCTCAACATGGCGGTGTCACCAAGGGCAAACACTTCCTATCTCGGCGTGTCTATTGGATTTGTCCTCTTCTTAACATGTAAGTCACAAATATGTTATTTCCTTTTGCAACGTCTTTCCATGAGAACCGATACAGTCCCCCGACTTCTCTTCTCCCCCCGAGGACCTACGTTCTCACTGCTCCTTTAATAAAAAGTCTTTTAAAAACTCACGGGTTGTATTTCTTGCTTCGTTATTGCCGTCAGGGAGCTTCAGGCGCTTGCTACTTGAGTTTACGGGTGCCTCAGCGGATCGTGGTATGCTGGTCGTTGCGTCTGGCTCTCCTTCCCGATGTGGGGTTGTGCCATTTCTGACGACGCCTCTCCTTCGGTGCGAGTCCCGTACCCGCACTTTCCCTTCTTTCCATGTTGGGGGGGTGTTTGGGCACCTTATCCCCCCCCCGGCTTCCACTCCGCTGTCCGTCGGTCAACCTCAGTACGGTAGGTTGCCGCTCTGCGACTCAGCCCGTAGCGCGCCCTTGCCGGAAGTCCAATAAACAGCTTTCCTTAGGTTGCAAGGAAGTGAAATGTTATAAGTTTGCGGGTGCCAGACTCCCATTTGCCCTGAGTTTCTGGGTGCCAGGCACTGAACCCCTGGACACTGAACATCTAGGGAGTTGATCTAAGCCTTGTTTAAATGAACCCAGTGCTTTTTTCGGAGGGGAGGGATGCAGGGGTACGCTTACCCCCAAACATTTTGTGAATCTAACAGGAGAAGAAACAAAGATTTTTAAATTTCTGAGTTTCTTCTCTAGCACGGTGAATCCTCAGTTCCGATGCTTCCCTCGATGGCAGTCTCATTTCCATTCCTGGTGTTTCCTGAGTCTCAGACGGAAGCGAGCGTTTAATGTGTGAAGCAGTGTGGATTGTGGATGCTTGGTGTTTTACTGATGAAAGTTTGGCCTCATTGAGGGGCATTATTTCAATATGAGTGGGAAAATTACAAACTACTTTTCATCAACACAGCCAGAAAAGAAGCGTAAAGTTAATGAAGACTCTAAAAACAAAAGATGGGACAACGATGTTGTGTAATATGAGGTAATGCATGTTCTTTGTACTTTTGTCTATTTTCCTTGATTTGAACTGTAAATAGATTTCCTCGAGTCAAAATGAGAGTACCCCTAAATATATATATATATTTTAGGGGGGAAAAGCACTGAAGGTTCCCCAAGATCTTCATTTGATTGTTTGTTATGAAAAACTGATTGAAAGCATTTTATTTCATTCACAAAAGAAAATCTAACATGTGATTATGATAAAGGTTTATATAATAAAGGTGACATGTTTATCCATTTTCTAAGTTGTTATTTGTCTACTTTAATGTATAATTTGTATATAGTAATCAAAATGGGGGTGGGGTGGGAAGCAGTTTTGAATATGAAACTGGTGGATGGCTGTAATTAATCCAGGTCAATTTCGTAGAATCATAGAATCTTAGAGTTGGAAGGGACCCCAAGGGTCATCTAGTCCAACCCCCTGCAATGCAGGAATCTCAGCGAAAGCATCCATGACAGATGGCCATCCAACCTCTGCTAAAAAACTTGTCAAGAAAGGGGAGTCCACCACCTCTTCTGAGAGTCTGTTCCACTGCCAAACAGATCTTACCGTCAGAAAGGTTTTATGAATGTTTGGTCACAATTTCACCAAAAATCTGACGTTCTCCAATTCACTCTAAAATGGTGCCAAACTGTTGCAAATTCCCTCCTGAAAGGTTTGACGGTGGAAACAGAAGTATTTTTATCATAGGGGGGGAAATCAAGCCTCGGCAACTTAATGCAAGAAAAAACTTCTTTTTGAAAAAAACACAAATCTGACGTTCTCCAGTTCACTCAAAATTTTTGCCAAACTATTGCAAATTCTCCCCTGAAAGGTTTGGCGGTGGAAACAGAAGGGTTTTTACCATAGGGGAAAAAAAATCAGGGCTGGGAAACTTAACCCGAGCAAAAACATTTTTTTGAAAAAAACCCTAAGCAATTTCAACAAAAATCTGACGTTCTCCAATTCACTCAAAAATGGTGCTAAACTGTTGAAAATTCGCCCCTGAAAGGTTTGGCGTTGTAAACAGAAGGGTTTTTATCATAAGGGAAAAAATCAGGCTTGGGAGACATAACCCGCGGAAAAATGTTTTTTGAAAAAAAAGCCTAAGCTGCCGGATCACAATTTCACCAAAAAACTGACGTTCTCCACTTCACTCAAAAATGGTGCCAAACTGTTGCAAATTCTCCCCTGAAGGGTTTGGCGGTGGAAACAGAAGGGTTTTTTATCATAGGGGAAGAAAATCAGGCCTCGGCGACTAAACCCGATGAAAAACATTTTTTTGGAGAAAACCGCCGGGTCACAATTTCACCAAAAAACTGACGTTCTCCACTTCACTCAAAAATGGTGCCAAACTGTTGCAAATTCTCCCCTGAAAGGTTTGGCGGTGGAAACAGAAGGGTTTTTATCATAAGGGGGGGGGGGAAATCAGGCCTCGGCGATTTAACCCGCGGAAAAACATTTTTTTGAAAAAAACCCCCTAAGCCACTCCTTTCTTGTAACTTGAATCCATGGGTTCGAGTCCTGCCGTCTAGAGGAGGAGAAAACAAGCTGGTTCCCTCTTCTGTGTGACAGCCCTTAAGATATTTGATGATGGCTGTCAAATCTCCTCTTGGTTTCCTTTTTTCCAGGGTAAACATACACAGCTCCCTCAAGTGTTTCTCATAAGGCTTAGTTTCCAGACCCTTGATCTTCTCGGTTGCCCTCCTCTGCACACGTTCCAGCTTGTCAACATCCTTCTTAAATGGTGGCGCCCAGAACTGGACACAGTATTCCAGGTGTGGCCTGACCAAGGCAGGAGAGAGCAGGACTGTGACTTCCCTTGATCAGGACCCTGGACATCCGTTGATGCAGCCTAGAAAAAGCGTTAGCATTTTTCTGCTGCTGCACATTCCTTGTGGCTGAGGCTCAGAGTAACACCGGGACCCTTCAGTTCATGGTGTCACCATGACTGTGAGGTGTTACAAATCATTAACTCCAAGCCTCATGGCCATGCCTCTGAAAGCACAAACAATCCCAGCTTTCCAGAGCTGGCTATCATGGCTTCTTTAATCTTTGTGTATTGCTCCACCATGTGGCTCAATCATATAAAGCACTGACTTTTATATATCTATTTTCACTGCCAAACGTTGCAGGGGGCCATTTTCCCACAGTTTGGCGCCGCTTTGGAGTGAATCGGACAATGATAACTCCAAGATAAGTAGTAATATTGGATGCATTAAGGAAATCTTACAATGGGGCAGCAGCAGACAAAGAGGAAACCATTCTGTCATACCCCATTTCTGTGTCACTGAAAAAATGGCATCTGTTAAATTTTGGTCTTTTGTCAGCATCTGGTTCTGTAGTTTTTCTGCTTATTTTAAGCTCATATCCTCTTTGGACAATCACTGTCTTTTTTTAGCCATATTATATGACAACTATGATTATGGTCATTGTTACAAGTAAGATTTTCAACAGAGGCTGCAATATGGAGGGCTCCTGTTATTTTTTTAAAAAAATAATAATTCTGCGTAACAATTTAAAATAATTTTACATCCTTAAGATATCAATGACTTCCCTTCTCTTTCCCTTCCCTTCTCTTTCCATGGTTCATTTTACAGTGTGGTGTAGTGGTTAAGAGCGGCAGACTCGTAATCTGGGGAACCGGGTTCGCGTCTCCGCTCCTCCACATGCAGCTGCTGGGTGACCTTGGGCTAGTCACACTTCTTTGAAGTCTCTCAGCCCCACTCTCCTCACAGAGTGTTTGTTGTGGGGAAGGAAGGGAAAGGAGAATGTTAGCCACTTTGAGACTCCTTCGGGTAGTGATAAAGCGGGATATCAAATCCAAAATCTTCTTTACCTTTTTAGCTATGGGAGGGGTGGCTAATACCCCAGAGGACAGGATCACACTTCAAAATGACCTCAACAGATTAGAGAACTGGGCCAAGGCAAACAGGATGAATTTTAACAGGGAGAAATGTAAAGTACTACACTTGGGCAAAAAAAATGAAAGGCACAAATACAGGATGGGTGACACCTGGCTTGAGAGCAGTACATGTGAAAAGGATCTAGGAGTCTTGGTAGACCATAAACTTGACATGAGTCAACAGTGTGATGCAGCAGCTAAAAAAGCCAATGCAATTCTGGGCTGCATCAATAGGAGTATAGCATCTAGATCAAGGGAAGTAATAGTACCACTGTATTCCGCTCTGGTCAGACCCCACCTGGAATACTGTGTCCAGTTCTGGGCACCACAGTTCAAGAAGGATACTGACAAGCTGGAACGTGTCCAGAGGAGGGCAACCAAAATGGTCAAAGGCCTGGAAACGATGCCTTATGAGGAATGGCTTAGGGAGCTGGGTATGTTTAGCCTGGAGAAGAGAAGGTTAAGGGGTGATATGATAGCCATGTTCAAATATATAAAAGGATGTCATATAGAGGAGGGAGAAAGGTTGTTTTCTGCTGCTCCAGAGAAGCGGACACGGAGCAATGGATTCAAACTACAAGAAAGAAGATTCCACCTAAACATTAGAAAGAACTTCCTGACAGTAAGAGCTGTTCGACAGTGGAATTTGCTGCCAAGGAGTGTGGTGGAGTCTCCTTCTTTGGAGGTCTTTAAGCAGAGGCTTGACAGCCATCTGTCAAGAATGCTTTGATGGTGTTCCTGCTTGGCAGGGGGTTGGACTGGATGGCCCTTGTGGTCTCTTCCAACTCTAGGATTCTATGATTCTATGATTCTACACCTGAATCCCCTACTCACATTTTTCCAGGTTAGGAATGGTAAAGCTTGCAGGTTCATTGCGTGCGGGCAGATTGCTCAGTGATTAATCATAGTGTTATCCAAAAGGGATCAAACGGTGGCTGCAAAGCAGTGGGGAACAACGGATGCTCTCCAACGTCAACTCTTGGCTGCTCCTAAGCGGGGAGACAGGGACGAGCATTTAACTAATGTGCTAATCTAGCCTAGGAACGCGGATGGTGCTGTGGGTTAAACCACTCTTTCCTCTCCCATGTTGTTTCCCTAATCTAAACCACTCCAATAAATGCTTGAAACTGCTATTAGATCTCTGGGAGAAAAAAACAACAACAGGTATACAACAGCGATAAGAGAGGTAGAGAGAGAGATAACTGTTTCTAAACTAAGGCAAATGGAATGTGCACAGAAAGTTTGCAATTAAAGGCAGATGGTTTGACTAACAGGGTTATATTTTTGTGAGATGTGGGGCCAGATATAGGGTTGCCAGGTGTCCACTACTTGAGCGGACAGTCCACTTTTTTCACATTATGTTCACTATTTTTTTCACAAAATAGTGGACTTTTTTTTATTCAAAAGCTTATGATGAAATGGTGCGTAATCTAAAGCTGTACAGTCTAAGAGAATAAGGATAGGAGAATCGCGTTTTGTCTTTTTTTTTCCATAAGTAAGAATGAGACAAAGATCGAATATCCATTGAACTCGATTCTCCGAAAAAATTATTAATCATACTCAATTGTTTCACAAGACATTTAAAAAATGGGGGGCGGGGGGAGGCGCCTCTTGCCGGAGTTCTGCCCCACCTGTTCCTGACTCGCGGGGAGAACAAAAGGGAGAGCCGCGAAAGAAAAAGACGCCTCTTCCTGTTCCTGACGCGCAGGAGCAGCAGCAAACCAGCAACCGGTAGAGGCGCGCGGGGGGGGGGGGGAGGCGGGCTTGGAGGAGACTTACCCGAAGACCTGAGGGAGCGAGATCCTTGCCCCAAGGATCGCCTCCCTAATACAGGAACGGTAAGAAGGAACCCCTGTTGGGAACTTTGGGTAACTTTATTTTAATACGTGTTTAAATGTTTGTAATATAATATAATATAATCCTATATAATAAAGTCCAAGTGTCTCTGCGTCGTGTCCCTGTGTCTGTGGGATTGCACTACTGCGCATGTGCCCCACGGACACAGGGATTGGAGCGCAGAGACTTTGGGCGGCAGCAGGTGCGGGGTGCTGATTGGCCGAGCGGCGGCCGTTGCTGATTTGGCGTTGGGGGCCGCGAGGAGCGAGGGTGTGTCCGTGGGCGCGAGGCGGGCAGAGGCAGAGGCAGGCGGGCACGCGCGCGGAGAGGAGGAGGAGGGGGCGCTTCGGCGGCGGCCACGGCAGCACCAAAGGGCAGGACTGCCGGGCAGCAGGCAGGCAGCCAACCGGTGGAGGAGGAGGAGAAGGCGGAGAGGCGGACGCAGCCAGCAGGGATGCTGAGCGAAGCGGAGAGCGGTGGAGGAGGAGGAGGAGGAGCAGCCGTTATCGGCCCCGGGGAGAGCCGGTAATGTTTGACCACAAATGTTCTAGCGCCCGTTAATTTAACGGGCTGAACGTCCACTAGTATAATATAATATAATATAATAAATATAATATAATATAATATAATATAATTTTAACACCCCCCCCCCCGCCGCTTGTCCGCTATTTTTTGGAAGCAGACCTGGCAACCCTAGGCCAGAACGCCGGAAGCCTTTTTGTGTGTGAAGCAGACCTTCCTGTATCCTGAATGGAACTATGCTGGCTTTCCCAGGAGATATCTAGAAAATTAATAGGGACGCGGGTGGCACTGTGGGTTAAACTACAGAGCCTAGGGCTTGCCGATCAGAAGGTCGGCGGGTCAAATCCCCGCGACGGGGTGAGCTCCCGTTGCTCTGTCCCAGCTCCTGCCAACCTAGCAGTCCGAAAGCACGTCAAAGTGCAAGTAGATAAATACTGTAGGTACCGCTCCGGCGGGAAGGTAAACGGCGTTTCCGTGCACTGCCCTGGTTCACCAGAAGCGGCTTCGTCATGCTGGCCACATGACCCAGAAGCTGTACGCCGGCTCCCTCGGCCAAAAAAGTAAGATGAGAGCCGCAACCCCAGAGTCATCCGCGACTGGACCTAACGGTCAGGGGTCCCTTTACCCTTTACCTTTAATCTGGCCTAGCAGCTGATCACAGGCTGCAATTCTCACAGTTCATCTGTTCACAGTCTGTTATGCTTCTGCCCCAAACTCTGCCTTTTTCTGCCATTTTGGGAATATGTTCTCTGGAGGTATTTGTTTTATTTCCATAAACAGTGAGAAGGCGCAATCATTAAGTGCGCGCAACTGGACCTCCATGCACCAGTAGCCATGGAAACTCCTCCGAGAGCTTCAGTTTCCTCCTCAAGAATTAATTTCCATGAAAATGCAGGTATGGGAGCAGCGCAGCTCTCTAAGGAGCAAAGCTATTTATAGCACGGATCCATAGGCTTTTCATAGACCGGGAGCGGCAGGACTGAGGAGCCCATGGTGCCGACAGGACACATCTGGGTTTGTCAGGGTTTCCATGGTCTCTGGCTGAACATGTTTTGCAGGGTTCTCTCCCCCGCTCCCCCCGCAATGTCTCAAGGCCCTGCTTTTCAGGTGGTTGAACTTGTACCACCAGTGGCGCTGTGGTCTAAACCACAGAGCCTAGGGCTTGCCAATCAGGCTGAGGGAGCTGGCGTTTGTCCACAGACAGCTTTCCGGGTCATGTGGCCAGCAGGATTAAACCGCTTCTGGCTCAACAGAACACTGTAATGGAGACCAGTGCACACAGAAATGCCATTTACCTTCCCGCCACAGCGGTACCTATTTATCTACAGTGATCCCTCGACTTACGAGTAACCCGACTTCCGTATTTTTCGAGTTATGAGGGATCAAAGCGGCCGCGCGGCTACGAATTTTTTCGACTTCCGAAAGGAAGTTGCGGCTGTTTTAGATAGGGTTTCCTCGACTTCCGAAGTTTAGATAGGTTTTTTTTCGACGTACGAATTTTTTCTCCCCAATGCATTCCTATGGGGACTTGACTTACAATTTTTTCAACATCCGACGGTCCCGTCGGAACGGATTACCTTCGTAAGTCGAGGGTCCACTGTACTATTTATCTACTTGCACTGGCGTGCTTTCGAACTGCTAGGTTGGCAGGAGCTGGGACAGAACAATGGAAGCTCACCCCGTCACGGGGATTCGAACCGCCAACCTTCTGATCAGCAAGCCCAAGAGGCTCAGTGGTTTGGACCACAGTGCCACCCGTGTCTCATGCAAGGAACTGAAGGCGGCATAAGAAGTTTCCCTCTTCTCAGTTCAGTTCTAGTACTATGAGAGGGAGAGAAAAGAACCTGCTTCCTCCATGCCATGCATAATTGTATAAACCTCTGTCATTGCTAGGCCACCCTCTCCAGTGGCGGAGCTTCATGCTCTGGCACTGAGGGGGGGCGGAGAGCAGGCGGGGGCGGGGCTGGCACGTGTCAAGGGGTGTGACATGCCGTCCACAGGGGCGTGGTGCGCGCCCTGGGGGTGTGGTTTGTGTGCAGCCCGCAGGGATGTGGCGCCCAGTGCAGGCGGGGGGGAGCAGCCGTATTGGCACCCCACTGGGATCGCGCTGCTGTGTGTTCCCCCCCCCCACTCCTCTTCATCCGCCAGTGACCCTCTCCACGAAGCGGTCCCTGCTTCAGCAGCCTGGTCATTCAGTGGCCTCCTCGTAGACCTTTTCCCTTTGGAGACAAGCCTGCCCAGAGCTGAACACAAGATCCAAGTGTGGCTGCACCACAGATTTGTAGAAAGGGCAGCTGTGATCAAGGTGAACCCCACGCTTGTGGGATGTGAAACACATAGCAGTCAAGTACAACGTTCCTAGAATGGTCATAGCAGTCAAGTACAACATTCCTAGAATGGCCCCTTGATGCTTTGTACCAGCCAGGAGAAAACTTCCTGTTTCCTCCTGAGCTGGGACAAACCTCCTCTGCATGTGACTAGATGTGGGTGTGGCCTAATCTGGGTAGGGGAGCACACGTTCTTCTTTTGCTCCTTCTTCTCCATTTTGTTTTTTCACGTGTTTGCAGAAGTGAGTGTCGGCAGTCACTTGGGACTAACTCTCTTATGGGATAGCTCCACATTTATATATACTTTTGTAACCTAAGTCTGCCTTCAGGGATCCAACTGTGAACTCAATGAATGTAAGTAAATTACTTTTATATAGACTTTAATAAGATTGTCGTGTCTATTCTTTTTAAGAGGGACAAGAAGGGATCTTACCAGGAATCTTATATAGAGAGGCTGCAACAAGCAAACTGCTGTGCGTTTAAAGGGGAACGTTTAAACTCTGCTACGATATAGAGCTTGCTAACTCAAGTTAGGAAGGATATCATTAAACAATATGTCCTCTCCTGCCTCCCTGAACATTCCCACAACGCTTAGAGATCATTAGGAAAGGGATCCAAAACAAAACTGCCAGTGCCACGATCTCTTAACATGACATTTGCCCTTTTCACAGCTGCCACAGGCTGAGCCAGTGGTTGCATTAAGCTGCCCGCCATGAGTTGCAGGATTGGTTCAACCAGGAACTTGAGTATTAGAATCTAAATAAGATGGAGTGACACAGAATGGTCCCTAAAATTATGGGGGAGGCAAAGAGAAAGAAGGAACCTTTTACCACATGTGGTGGACATGCCCCAAGGTAAAAGACTTCCGGGAAAAGATTTATAATGAGATGAAAAAAGTGTTGAAAGACACTTTTATTAAAAAGCCAGAAGCCTTTTTATTGGGAATAGTAGGGGGAGAAATCCCCAAGAAGGATATTACATTCTTTCTGTATGCCACAACTGCAGCGAGGCTACTACTTGCCAAGAACTGGAAAACCCAAGATATACCAACCATAGATGACTGGCAGATTAAGATGATTGACTTGATGGAACTTGCCGAAATGACTGGGAGACTCCGCGACCAGACAGAGGAGACGGTGGAAGAAGAGTGGAAGAAATTTAAATCATATTTGAAAAAATATTGCAATATTTAATGTACCTTAGGGAAGTTAATATTGGTTTTCGGTGTAGAGGTAGATTTTAGGTTAAGTTGTATAGAATGTTTTAGAGTAAAATTATGTTAATTTGGTATTTTTTTTTTAAGGAATTGTCTAAGATGATTAGTAATGAAATTCAGATGGGGAGGACCGGGGGAAGTCATTTAACAATGTTAAGGAAAGGAATGATTGATTAAGAATTATTTGTGTTTTGTTTGTTTGTTTGTTTTTTCTTATAAAATGAATAAAAATTATTTTTAAACAAATGATGGGGAAGGCAGCCTCCATCGTCATGCTTGTGGCTTTTTTCAGCTGCCTCTTTCAGTTACTCCTCACCCTGCTTCCCCCCCCCCCAAAAAAATTCTTAACCTCCCACTGTGATTCTGAGGTCTCTTCCCTAGTTTAGTATAAGCCTCGTCCTTTGAAAGGATTTGCTGCCAAGGAACTACATAGCATCACTTCCAAATGGATTGCTTATTCTTTGGAAGAAAATAGGTCATCTCCCCATCCTTCTGGCTTCCGTCCAAAGGAAGCCTCCCTCTCCATGCCTGCCCCACTGCTCCCTTCGGCAGCAGCATCTTTTCTAACGGCATAAACCATGCCGAGCTTAGCACGATGCTCCGAGTCTGGGACTGAATCATTGACTGTCATACAGCTGTTAAAAGCTGACACTTTCTACCTGGGGCAACAGCACCTAGCTAAGAGGTGAATCGCAGAATCCGTTGAATTCAAGGCGGCCTCCTGGAGTCCTCCCTGGAGCTTGCCTTCATCTTGGTTCCTTTGTACCTCTGCATGCTGGGCAAGCCAAGGGAAGCAAGCCAGGGGAAGGCAGGCAATGTTGCTAGCACTGTAGCCCTCCAAGGAAGCCCCATCTGGCAAAACTGGCCCAAGGGGCCCTGATGTTGCAACTTAAAAGTGGCTGCCAAATTAAGGGCAATGTTCTGGCACTGCCCTAAACCTCCTGGCCAAGTCCTGTAGGAGACGCCCTGCACATGCCTCCTAAAAGGGACGAGGATGGTGCTGTTGTCTAAACCACTGAGCCTCTTGGGCTTGCCAATCAGAAGGTTGGTGGTTCGAATCCCCGCGACGGGGTGAGCTCCAGTTGCTGTGTCCCAGCTCCTGCCAACCTAGCAGTTCGAAAGCACGTCAGTGCAAGTAGATAAATAGGAACCGCTGCAGAGGGAAGGTAAACGGCATTTCTGTGCGCTCTGGTTTCCGTTGCTCCAGAAGCGGTTTAGTCCTGCTGGCCACATGACCAGGAAAGCTGTCTGTGGACAAACACCAGCTCCCTCGGCCTGAAAGCGAGATGAGCGCCACAACCCCATAGTCTCCTTTGACTGGACTTAACCGCCCAGGGGTCCTTTACCTTTTACCTTTTTGATTAAGTGGATTGTGGGGTGCTAAGAAAAAAAAAGAGCAGCACTGAACACCTGTCCCTGCCACAACTGAGAACTGTCCAAAGAGCCTCCACTCAAATGAACTGAACATCTCCTGGCCAACAGCTCAGCAGAGACTCCACACATTCCCAGCATTATTTGGGGTGGGACAACAATGCACTTGTCCGAGCAGGGAGAAAAGGAACATGTCCCCGGCCGTGGGCAGTTTAAATAGCCCGCGCCACGCCCCCGGATTGGACAGCTTTGGGTTGATGCGGCCGAGGACCAACCAATGGCGCAGGGGCTATCCCGCCCCAATGCGCGTGGGGAGGGCTGGCTCCCAGCCCGCAACGTCATCTCCCCGGGGATGGGAAATGGCTTTATCTACTTGCACTGGCGTGCTTTCGAACTGCTAGGTTGGCAGGAGCTGGGACAGAGCAATGGGAACTCACCCCATTGCAGGGATTCGAACCACCGACCTTCTGATCGGCAAACCCAAGAGGCTCAGTGGTTTAAATCACAGTGCCATCCTATAACAAGCAACCACTACGGAATAAGGATCCATGTCCAGTCACAAAAGCGAAAACCCATCAGGTGACGGCAAGAGCGGCTGTCAGCCTTCCTGGTGGACTGCTTGGGGATGCGCTGGTCCGCTCCTAGGAAGTGGGCTCCTTTTTCCCCTTAACCTTACCTTCCTGCATGTAGAGGTACAAAATCAGCTGGTCCTAGTTCTGCAACGGGGACTGCAAGGTAGTAGGATGGGTTTGGGGAAAGAATATCAGCTGGAGGGGTTCTCTGCCATAACTTGGCTGCATGAAACTAGGTAACTGGCCTCCTGAGAAAGAACGGGAGGAGGATCCTACAGAGATGGGCTTCCTGTACAGGTGTTTGCAGATGCCGTGCGGACTTCTGGAGAAGAGCAGGGATGAAATAGAAGGTTTGGCAAATAAGACACACAGATAGTGAAAGCAGCTGCCTGCTGGGTAGAACCCAGAACCCTTTATTACATAAAAACAGAACTGTCTTCAAACAAAATAAAAACAGAGTCCTGTGCAGGGACCAAATTCTCCCTCGGAGTTGTGTTGCTCCCCAGGCAAGTGACAACATGATCTGAGAGTGCCCTCTTGTTCGGCGAGCCCAGCACCTTTCTATACTTCCTTTTTGGGGACGGCTGCAGCTGGATGGCTCCAAAACACACACCCTGCTGTTATGGATTCGTAGGAGTGGCAGAGATGCAGTGAAGGCCCCCCTGGAGGCAGGGGAGGGTTTCAGGGCCCAAGAGGCTGTTGCTCCCAGGCACAGCACCTCGCAAAGCAAGACTCCGCAGCACAGGCCCCCTTGAGTCACCCACATTTCCCCGGACGCACCCCTCCTCTGCTCACCCTCTGTTTCCACCTCCTCATATTTCTCCCCGCCATGACTTGGCAGAGTGACAATTCCATGGGTCAGAAAGCTCAAACCTTTCCTCTGCTGCTGAGCCTCGGGGTCCCTTCCTCCAATACGCATGGAGGCATGGAATACAATGGCTGGGTATTGCTTGCCCGGTTTGGGGGGGGGGGGTTATAGGAAGAAATGGCAGCCCATGGGGTTTGCTAGCCCTCTTCCTTTTGCACCAAGGCCCACCTCCTCAGAGAGGCATCCCATTGTTGGTTTGCATAAGGGAATTGATGTACAGTGTTACCTCGGGTTAAGTACTTAATTCGTTCCGGAGGTGCGTTCTTAACCTGAAGCGTACTTAACCTGAAGCACCACTTTAGCTAATGGGACCTCCTGCTGCCACCGCGCCACCACAGCACGATTTCTGTTCTTAGCGGAGTTCTTAACCTGAAGCGTACTTAACCTGAAGCGTACTTAACCCGAGGTACCACTGTATTCTGTTCTGGTTGCCTGACACTGAGGCCGAGCTTTCAAAATGTACAATGAAAACATGGGCCGGCGGAAACCTCAGCACAATTTGGAACTTGAACTCTTGGGCTACGGCAGCAGGCCGCCAAACGGGACCCCTTCTCCTGTGCAGCTGAACGGGGCAAGTGAGCAATGGGCCCTAAACGGCTTCAGTCCAGTATACCTGAAGGAGCGCCTCCACCCCCATCGTTCTGCCCGGACACTGAGGTCCAGCTCTGAGGGCCTTCTGGTGGTTCCCTCGCTGCGAGAAGCCAAGTTACAGGGAACCAGGCAGAGGGCCTTCTCGGTAGTGGCACCCGCCCTGTGGAACGCCCTCCCACCAGATGTCAAAGAGAACAACAACTACCAGACTTTTAGAAGACATTTGAAGGCAGCCCTCTTTAGGGAAGCTTTGAATGTTTAATAGACTACTGTATTGTGTTTTAATATTCTGTTGGAAGCCGCCCAGAGTGGCTGGGCAAACCCAGCCAGATGGGCGGGGTATAAATAATAAATTATTATTATTATGGCAGAAGGGGGTAAGGAGGCGCATGGCACATGGCGCATGACACATGCAATGGGAGCAGCTGCCCCCAGACACTGCGAGGCTGCCCAGGAGAAGCCAGAACTTGATGTGGAAATAGGAGAAAAGATCACTGATAAGGAAGGGGCCACTGGGACATGCCTCTGCTTGGGTCTTAGCCTTATTTGCTGCTAGCAGCTTGAGAGCGGGACGGAGACACTGCAAGACCTCTTTCGGCATGGCTGGGGCCTCCATTCTTGGTAGCGTTTTCATGGTGCTTGGATCCGACTGATGCCCATCCTCTGCTGGATCCGACAGCTGCTCCTCTGACCTGCACAGAGGGACTGGCTCCTGCTCTCGCCTAGAGAAAGACTGTGTTTTATACAAAAGCAGCCCTGTTTTAAATTCAGCTGCTGCTGCTGCTGCTGCTGCTGCTGGAATAAAAATGAACCTGTACTGTATCATCCTTAGGGTTGCAGCTTCGACTTGTAGCCCCATCTGGCCGCTCTCCTCACCTTGACCCCCTCTGGCAAACCTCCCCCCCCCCCGGAAAAACCAAGCCACCAGGACTGAGAGTTAGAAAGTGAGAAAATCGTCCTACACCCCCCCAACCCCAAAATAAACCCAGGAACCTTGTGCTGAATTATTTGACAAAGCATCAGAATAGCTCTTACAAAGCATTCCGTTGGCTGTCAAACGCTGTTCCTGGCGCGGCTGCCTTAGCATTCCGGTCCTCTTTTCCCGGCGAGTTGCCACGCCTCAACTTTTGCACCGACGCTCGAAGAGAACGGCACGACTGCTGTGAGCAGCTGTACAGAACCAGGAGTTGCTGCCGGAGATTATAAAATCGCCCAGACTCTGCTGGAGTTCCCAGCAATGATCAAAGGGGTGGCTTTTTTCGTCTTAAAAATAAGAAACTGTAAACGCAGCCATTTTGAATAAGACACCCATGTTTACAGGGACACTGGTAAAAGTGCAAGGCCCGATTCTCCCCACCCTCCCATTCCCTTCCTTAGAAAAGACTGTGATAACAAAAATCCTCATTCCCATCATGTTGTGATGCACAGGTAACAAACAGATAGAAAAGATCATATGCTGACTGGGGCAAAGTTCTTCTCCGGAGGTCCATTTGGTTTTGTTTTCTTTCTAGAGGGCCCCAAGGAAATACCTGAGATGCATGGGGTGTCCCACCACTTTGATCAGAACCTTGTGCCGGGGGTGGGGGCAGCTCTGGGTGCTGGGGTGAGAGCACAATCCCCTTTCCCACCCCGCCAAGGGAAGGTGAGCAAGCGCCGATGCCCGAGGGGCCCCGTCATGTGTCCAAGATCTCCCTGGTGGGTGACTGCTCGTGAGAAATGCCCTGCGAACTGTGGACCGTCTGGTTGTGGGGCACCGAGTTCTGCTGCAGCTCAAGCGCAATGGCGTTTTGGGGAAACTCCTTCACCTGCTTCTTGTACTCGAGGAAAGTGCAGGCCTTGGTGGCGATGGCGATGATGTTCTTGCCGATGAAGATGGTGGAGACTCTGCTGTCTTGGAACAACACCATGTTGATGGCACGGATGAAGATGGTGACAACGTTGATGGTCACCAGGCTCAGGACAGGGTAGAGCATCATTTTCTGCGGAGCAATGTGCTCCCCTTGCATGCTGATTTCGCTGAGCGAAACGCAAGGGAGGATCAGGAGGAGAATGTAGCAGTAGAAGAACATGAGACCTTCTGCCCAGATGGGCAGCCCCGTCTTGTGTGGCTCCCACAGATTGGCTTGAATGTCCAAGATATCCAGGAGGTCTAAGGCTACCCAGAAGAGCCTTCCTCGCAAGTCCTCTTTCTTCCGAAAAGTGCGGATGTATTCCATGCTGTCCAAAGCCACGAGCACCAAGTATAGTCCTGGCACGCAGATGGAGAGCAGCAAGGTCAGTGCCTTCCTGGCCACTGTCTCCAGGTTCCTCTTATCAGCCTTGTAGTTCTGGAATATAAAGTAGAGTTTGATTTCCAGTACAAAGATGTAGAGGAACCACAGAATCATAGCATAGCCACGCTTGGCTGTTTTGACCTCAGCCCCCACCCAGACAGCCACGTAGCGCAGCACAATCAGAAAGCAGATGTCTCCTACCAGGACGATGATGCAGACGCCAATCTTACGGGGCCCCTGATTCTGCTCCACCAGATAAGCATCCATGAATGCCATGCTGGTCATTATAACAATAGTGGTGAGACACACATGCCGCTTGTCCGGGGGTGGAAGCACCATGGTGAGACGATGGAAGCGCCCACTCTTCCCTCGGGCCTCCTTGCTACAAAGGCAGGCCTGCGTTCATCTCTGATGGAGTGTCACGAGGTGAGCAGCAGAAGTCCTCTGCCGCAGAAGAAGTTCCAGCAAAGCAATGACGGATGGACCAGAGACTTCATGTGATGTCCTCAGGCTCCAGTAGCCCAGAAACACAGCACCTTCGGCACAATCATTGCTCCTAAAGGCTTTGCAACGTGTGGATGGAGGTTCTTGCATGGAATGACCTCAAGCAAATCCTTCGCTGTCCCCCACTGGAATTGCCATCTGCCCAGGACTATTCTCAGTACCCTTGAAAGCACCAGCCTTTTCCTTCCTCCCCCTTCTGTCCCTTCCCACTCTCGATTCACTCCGACTTTTCACTACTAATTTCCTTCTTGGGGGTAAGAGGAGTCCCACACTGGCCGGTGGGCAATCTTTCTTATGGGCCTCCTGGCAGCAACTTGTTCAGATCTTCAACAACTAGAAAAACTACTGGACAGCCGTATCAGTGTAAAAGGGGAAAACGTTACTCCTCAACTGGCTCAGACTCTTCCAGAGCCGCAGACAGGACCGGCACAGACATTTCCCAGGGTATCCTTTCTCCTGTGACTCGTTCTGCTCCTCCTGACCCAAACCTATTTGGAGCAGGATCCATGGTGAGCAAGACTTGCATTTCCAAGCGAGGGTTCTGCCCAGCCATCGCTTTCCGGGAGACATCCATTCAGATCTGAAATAAACCAAAGAAAAGACATGAGAGGATATAACAATAACCTGCTTCCCGGTGGGGATTTGAGCTAATCCCTCACCAGTAAACATCACATTTTTCATTCATTTAGGCGAAGCTGGTAGATCACAGAAGCTTTTGTCAATCCTGTTGGCATCCTGAAAATTTCTGGGATGCTGGCTGCCAGCTAGCACGACTAATGTGCTCACAGAGCCACTCGGTGGGGTTTACTAGATCCATTGAAAAAAATTAAAAAATTGTCCAGTAGCACCTTAGAGACCAACTAAGTTTGTTCTGGGTATAAGCTTTCGTGTGCATGCTCACTTCTTCAGATACCACGCACACGGAAGCTTATACCCAGAACAAACTTAGTTGGTCTCTAAGGTGCTACTGGACAATTTTTTAATTTTCTTATTTATTTCGACTGCGTCAGACCAACACGGCTACCTACCTGAATCTAAGATCCAATGAGTCTTGGATAACAGATGCATCAGAGGCTCCAAATCAGCCTTCTCCAACTTGGTGCCCTCCAGATGTTTTGGACTATAACCTTCATCTTTCCCAGCAAGCACAGCTCTGGAGGGCAGCTGGTTTAAAATATCTGGAGAACCTTTTAATGAGGGTGAAAGAGGAGAGCGCAAAATATGGTCTGAAGCTCAACATCAAAAAAACTAAGATCATGGCCACTGGTCCCATCACCTCCTGGCAAACAGAAGGGGAAGAAATGGAGGCAGTGAGAGATTTCACTTTCTTGGGTTCCATGATCACTGCAGATGGAGACAGCAGTCACAAAATAAGAAGACGCCTGCTTCTTGGGAGAAAAGCAATGACAAACCTAGACAGCATCTTAAAAAGCAAAGACATCACCTTGCCAACAAAGGTCCGTATAGTTAAAGCTATGGTTTTCCCAGTAGTAATGTACGGAAGTGAGAGCTGGACCATAAAGAAGGCTGATCGCCGAAGAATTGATGCTTTTGAATTATGGTGCTGGAGGAGACTCTTGAGAGTCCCATGGACTGCAAGAAGATCAAACCTATCCATTCTTAAAGAAATCAGTCCTGAGTGCTCACTAGAAGGACAGAAGTTGAGGCTCCAGTACTTTGGCCACCTCATGAGAAGAGAAGACTCCCTAGAAAAGACCCTGATGTTGGGAAAGGTTGAGGGCACAAGGAGAAGGGGACGACAGAGGACGAGATGGTTGGACAGTGTTCTCGAAGCTACCAACATGAGTTTGGCCAAACTGCGAGAGGCAGTGAAGGATAGGCGTGCCTGGCGTGCTCTGGTCCATGGGGTCACGAAGAGTCGGACACGACTGAACGACTGAACAACAACAATCATATTGGCGAAGGCTGCTTGGCACTCCCAGGGCAGAGACGATGAGCAGTCAGATGCAGGGACCAGCAAACGGGAAGGTTTTCCACCCTTTCCCGCCCGAGACTTTCCCTGTGGCATCTGGCCAGCCACTGTCAGAATGCTGAGCCATTCCTTTCTCTGTGCAGTCCCCGTGCTCTTCTTCATTTCCCAGCAGCAAGCAAAGATCTCTATGGAAATCAGAGCCCTGGCAATTGGCAATTGTTGCGATCAAAGGAATGGAGATTCAAAGGCAGCCGGGCTCATTACTTCAGGGGTTCCATTCTGGTTTTGCATGAAAGTGTTTGTTTGTCGTTTCGAATCCCAGATGACTCCGCAAAGACACTCCATTTGCATATTTGCTTTCCTCATGAATCTGCCTGGCAAGAGCATGGGCCCGCAAAAGTGAAACTCCCAGAATGAACGCAGCAGAACAGCCTGCGGCAAGGTACCAATGGCAAGTCTATTCCTAAAAATGGCAGAATTATTTCAATAACCTGACCTCACTTTTCAATATTTAATAAATTTGTCTCTGCCTTTCTATGGGTTGTTCTGAATAGCCTGCAGCCACGCATTGAAGAGCAACGTGGCTCCTTCTATAATAATAATATAATAATAATTTATTATTTATACCCCGCCCATCTGGCTGGGTTTCCCCAGCCACTCCGGGCGGCTTTCAACAGAACATTAAAATACAAAAAACATTAAAAGCCTCCCTAAACAGGGCTGCCTTCAGATGTCTTCTAAAGGTCTGGTAGTTGTTGTTCTCTTTGACATCTGAAGGGAGGGCGTTCCACAGGGCGGGTGCCACTACCGAGAAGGCCCTCTGCCTGGTTCCCTGTAACTTGGCTTCTCGTAGTGAGGGAACCGCCAGAAGGCCCTCGGCACTGGACCTCAGTGTCCGGGCTGAACATATCTACATATCGTATGAAGCAGCTCTTCTTCTCAATATAAAACATGTCTCTCAAGGCAGAGCTTGCCTGTCATCCCTCTTAGACACCTCCTGCATGTACTTTGGACTGGGGAAACCCAAACATTGGGGAGCATTGAACTCAAGCCCTAGTACGCAGGTGGCAGACCCAAGCCCTTCAAAGTGGTTTTGGTGGTGGTCAGGGCCGGATTTAGGTTTGATGAGGCCCTAAGCTACTGAAGGTAATGGGGCCCTTTATACGTCCAGCTGTCCTTTGTCAACAACAAATCGTCACTGTTTTTTTGTGTTGAATATATGCTATATGGTAATGTATGGACCTAATAGGTATCTAAAGCCATTTGCACATGCAGAATGTAGGCACCCTACATATAGAAATGAGCAAACCAGTGATATTTGAGGGAGCAGGCTATGGTTACACCATAGGAGCCTACACAACACAAAACGCTGTTGCTGTATGTAGGTTTTATTTTATTTGTTTTTTATCTTATATTTTGGAAATGTACATCCAGGTTTTTTCTTTCCTTTAAATTTTTTGGGGGCCCCCAAGAGAGTGGGGCCCTAAGCTATATTTGTAAATCTGGCACTGGTGGTGGTAGTGGTTGCTACTGTTCATTTGGGAGAGGGCTGAGGGAGTGCAAGCATGCCATTTCTATTTATCAAGCACCGGGATCCTCCTCTGCTTGGGATCCACTACCAGTCTGAGTCTACAAAATGGCCATGCTAGTTTATTGCAACAAGGTCACATTAGATAACACTGGGGAACAGTTTTTTTTATTTTCTGTTGCATGAGTTTTTTCAACCGTTCTTATATGTTCTTTCAATGCTGATTTCAAATCTGAAATCGATTTTCGTGTACATGCTATAGTTATCTTTCAATTTCTGACTTTTGCTGATATGTCATATTTACACTAGGGATAAGTGGACACTGACACGTTGATCTACCCTAACCACAAGGTAATTATGGGTGGGGTACAAATAATAAATTGCAGCCGTACCTTGGAAGTCAAATGGAATCCATTCTGGAAGTCCATTCGACTTCCAAAACGATCGAAAACCAAAGGACTGCTTTTGATTGGCTGCAGGAAGCTCCTGTAGCCAATCAGAAGCCGCGGAAGCCCTGCTGGACGTTTGGTTTCCAAAAGAACGTTCGAAAACTGGAACACTCACTTCTGGGTTTCGATCCTTTGGGAGCCAACTTGTTTGGGAGCCAAGGCATTTGAGATCCAAGGTACGACTATATTATTGTAGATATTCTAAGCTAAGGAAGGCATATGCTGAAGTGGGTGTACGACAGGCCAAGTTGCAAGAGATTTGCAAACAATAGAGACAGCCCTGGGCTCTCCTCTAAGCAACCTGGAAGTCACTGTTAATTACTCCTTATCACTTTCACTGGATGACAGTTGTGCTAACAGAATCATGGCATAAAAGTATTCCTTCCTTGCCCGGGTAAGCTATAAAATGAGCTCCAGTCTGAGTTCAGCCAGAATCAGCAATGTTTGATGTTCTTATGTCCCAATCTGATCCCAGCTGCAAAATCTCTAGTTGAGTTAGCAACAGAAAATGAAGGTAGAACGGCTTGGGGGGTGGGGGGAGTAGGAAGTAAAATCTGCCATAAATCTAGCATTATTCTTCTTGAAACTGGTGACTTTGCAACTTAAAAAAAATAAAATGCTCATATAGACATTCTGGTAACAGTTCCAGAGGACCACTCTTGTCTCCCATCACAATATTGAGGAACTTTAGACATAGTTGTGCAGCTCATAAATATGAAATACTGGTTTTCAAACCAGAAGGAACAATTTCAATTTGCTCTTGATCCCAGACCCCCGCCCCACCCCAAGTTTTGGGGGCAGATCTGCATTTATTAACACCTCTCGTTTGGCTCTTGGTTCATTGTGGTACAAGTAACACCAACAGAGGGGGAAAGTGGGCTGCAAGGAAGGCCCCGATTCTCTATTGTCTGGCCACTGGTCAGGAGAAAGACCCACAGACAGCTCAAGCTGGGGCTCTCGCAGCACAAACCACAATCCTTCTGTTCATGGGAATGACCTGGTGCCAGGGACCCAATCCTGTCTCACTGCCTGCTGCACTAACTTTCAGCTATTTGCTGCTGAGGAGGTTCGTCCATCTATTCTTCTTTGCTGCCTGCCAGGCTGCAAGCCCACCTGCGGTCTCTTTTCCGTATCTCATATCTGAGCACCTGATTCACACTCCAGAGAGGATTTCCTCTCCATCCCAATCCTGAATGTGCCTTCTCTGCTTGCATGCAAATGCCGTCATCCTGCGCTGTGTGGGCATGCACTTAATTAAACAATATATAGTGTCAATAATGTTAATCAAATCAAATTTCTAGGCATTATCCACGAGCAAAGACTGGCATTTATTTTAATTTGAAATCTCAGCAGCTAATTCCAGGATGGATCAGACAGTGTTGCCAGTGAGGCGCGGAGGGAAAAAACACAAAACACCTGGTGAGATCAGGGCACTGATAGTGACACAGGCCAAGCAGCTAAAACTGTATTAAGCAAGTAACATTAATTCATGGTCGTTGTGAGAATAACAACAGTGGTGTGAGAGAGCAAGGAGGAGAATGGAGGAGAGTCGCTGCTCTCCTAGCTACATCCCACAAGGGCTGCAGAAGACATGGAGTGGTGGCTGGGACTTCTGTGGACTTCACTGACAATTTAGGGAGGAAGAAGAAGAAGAAGAAGAAGAAGAAGAAGAAGAAGAAGAAGAGGAGGAGGAGGAGGAGGAGGAGTTTGTATTTGATATCCCGCTTTATCACTACCTGAAAGAGTCTCAAAGCGGCTAACATTCTCCTTTCCCTTCCTCCCCCACAACAAACACTCTATGAGGTGAGTGGGGCTGAGAGACTTCCAAGAAGTGTGACTAGCCCAAGGTCACCCAGCAGCTGCATGTGGAGGAGAGGAGACGCGAACCCGGTTCACCAGATTACGAGTCTACTGCTCTTAACCACTACACCACACTGGCTCCCACACTGAAGATGGGGTCCTGAGAATCTAAGCAACTCTACATGTTATTCCTTGAAGGAGAACTACTTGAAAATGATTTGCAGATGGTACCTAACTCCGAGTAGGCTTGCTAAGATGTGTAAGACTGAATCAGATAAGTGCTGGAGATGCAATGAGGTTGAGGCGCTGCGGGTTGCGAACACTGCAGGTTGCTAACGTGCCTCCCGCACGGATCACATTCGCAATGTGAGAATCTGAGCAACTCTACACAGCACCTCATTTCACACCATGTGTACAAGTTGCCGATCAATTAGCTTTTAAATATAAAACACAGGAAATCCTTCTGCCCTCTCCCTCCCCGTGCATACACAGAGCCAGATTCCTTCTGCAATTTGGTCACCTGGAGTTTCCTCCCGTGAGAGCCTCTGAGCGTCTCCTCTCATTCCCCCTGCCAGATTCCCCTTCAGCTTAGACTGGGAGAGCAATCTCTTTAAACAGTTAGGCAGCGGCTTCCACATTCCCAGCTGAAAGATACTTTAGAATATTAGCAGCCTGGACAGCAAGAGAAGGGAAATAAAGAGTCTGCATTGCAGAAAATTTGAGTGACAAGGCAAGATGGAGTAGGTGGGATTTGAAAGAGGGCTGCAATTTGGTATCCACGGGTAGAGGAATGGTTTGTTTGTACTTGTAGCCAGTCCTTTTTTTCTATTAAAAAAAATGTTTAGGGGTATTCTCATTTTGACTCAAGAAAATCACCATTTTATAGTTCAAATCAGGAAAAATAAATGGACAAAAGTACAAAGATTCACAAAATGTTTAGGGGTATGCGTACCCCTGTGTACCCCCAGAAAAAAAGCACTGCCTGTAGCCCTCCCTTCACCACACGGTTATATAAAATTCATTGAGAATATTAAATATTAAAACCACAAAACAACACAAAATCACAGGAGCAGCACACTGCCGGTAGGCATGCAACAGCGCAACAGGAGGCAAAGCAACTCCTTGTTCCCAAGTTTCTAGACCTGATGGCACAAGATGAACCTCTGAAGGGTTCCATAACCTGACAGCCACCACAGAAAAAGCAAACATCCTACAACCCGTGCAAGGCAGCCCTATCACTAAAAGAGCCTCCCTTCTTGATCTAGGTAGGTTGAAGACGAATGAGACATTTATTCAGATAGCTAGGGTTGCATATGTCAATATCAAGGTAAAGGGTAAAGGGACCCCTGACCGTTAGGTCCAGTCACGGACTACTCTGGGGTTGCGGCGCTCATCTCGCTCTATTGGCCAAAGGAGCCGGCGTACAGCTTCCGGGTCATGTGGCCAGCATGACTAAGCCGCTTCTGGCGAACCAGAGCAGCGCACGGAAATCCAGTTTACCTTCCCGCTGGAGTGGTACCTATTTATCTACTTGCACGTTGACGTGCTTTCAAACTGCTAGGTTGGCAGAAGCAGGGACCGAGCAACGGGAGCTCACCCCATCGTGGGGATTTGAACCGCCAACCTTCTGATCAGCAAGTCCTAGGCTCTGTGGTTTAGACCACAGCGCCACCCACGTCCCGCATGTCAATATCAACAACACCTTAAATTGGTCTAGGGAGCAGGGTGCAAGATTTTGTAGGAAAATCAGGAAGGCAGTAAGGTCCTTTTTATGCTTCTGATCATTAAGGTTGCAAAGTTTTTAGCTGGGGCAATCAGAATAAGATCCACTATTTGACTATTGATTCAGAACCCTAAAAAGTATTTTACAGTGGTACCTCTAGACAAACGCTTCTGGTTGTGCATGCATCGGGTTACGAGCTGCGCTAACCCGGAAGCAGTTGCTCCTGGATGTGAACTTTGCTTCAGGATGCAAGCACAAATCATGCGCTGGAGGTGCGCACGAAGCGGGAGGCGTGCTTTTGCTAATGGCGCCTCCCGCTTCGGAGGACAAGTACCTATTTATCTACTTGCACTTTGATGTGCTTTCGAACTGCTAGGTTGGCGGGAGCTGGGACCGAACAACAGGAGCTCACCCCGTTGCGGGGATTCGAACTGCCGACCTTCTGATCGGCAAGCCCTAGGCTCTGAGGTACCACTGTATATAATTGACTTTTTATTTCTATTCTTTGTATATCGTATTGTTGTTTTATTGCTATGGCCGATGGCTGACACAAAGATTCATTCATTCATTCATTCATTCATGCTTCTAATCATGTTTTCAAGGTGTGATGGGGACTGAATTTCAGAATGGAGCTTATTCCTAATAAACCAAGCTATAATCTATTGAAAGAGAAGGCTCTCAGTTTTACCGAGCCCAATTCCAAAGCAAGCTGCAGCAAGGAGTTTCTTTCTGTATCTCCAAACATCCAAACGCTCTCCCAGTGATGCTACCGGTTTGAAAGCATTAAAAGCTGCAATGCCTTCCGTTCTGCACACCCTTCCTGTCCATATTTAGCTCTCCCCCCTCCCCAGCACAGCACTGCCCTATTTATCACCCTCTGCTTCATTTCAATGAAGGGAAAGTAGCGACAGAGAAAAATATGGCAGAAAGACAGGATGGCAGAAGACTTCCACAAACAGCGTCTTTAACTACAAGTCAGAAAGACCTGACAAATTGCACCACTGAAAGTGATTGAAACAGAGACGAGTTTCCAGAAGGCTGGAGAAATGCAAACGAAGCCTTGAGTGCAAGTCACATCCCTGGAAAGTAATTGCAGCAACATTTTAAAAAAAGGGGGGGGGGAATTCACTTTAACATCTAGAAGAAACAGGAATGATATATTTGCAATCAACATGGATTTATTAAGAACAAATCATATCAAACTAACCATGGTAATTTCATTTCATGAATAATTTAGATGAATGATGGAATCGCAGGACTGGAATGTACCCACTTGTCCTAATGCAAGATGTGCATTATGTATGCATGTATAGATTAATTCATGCCAATTCACAAAAAGGGCACCCTTTCAGATTCATTTTTGCTTGGATTCATTAATACAGTACAAACAGTGCGGTAATGTTTTCAAAAGAAGGGACATGGATTCACAATTACCTCCACCTGAGCCCAAGGTCATTCATTTTGTTCAGCTGCTTCCATAAGGTTTCCGGTTTCTTGTTCTCATCAGATTTTTGGTTCTCGCAGTTATTACAGAAGAGCTCTTAAAATCCTGTGCCTGTGATTTCTGGTTCAGAATTATTATTGAGCAATCTTCAAGGCAGTGAGGAGGCTCCAGTGGCAGAGCCCTTTTGACCAAGTAGGAAGAGGGGCTTTTCTGGGTCGCCCCCTCCCCACCCCGTTTTGTTTTGAGGAGTTTCCCTTCATTTCTCCTCCCATTAATATCCAGCGTTGGTGGATACCCCTAGCACATTTTCTGGGTCTTTCCAGCAGTTTCTCTCCTCCTGTGGCCTTAGACTGGGTGTAGGACTGCAGTCTAAGTAAATTAACAACCAATTACTGTATTTAAAGTATTCAACTGTCCTTTAAACATAGCTGTCAACTTTCGGATTTGAAAATAAGGGATTTTTCCAAACTTTTGGATTTGAAAATAAGGGATGCCGCAAGGACGGTGCAATGGCACCAAGTAGCCTCACCACCCTGCGCTCCAGAGGCTGCGCGCGAACGGGTGAGCGAAAGAGCGAGCGCATAGACTGTCTGTCTGTCTGGTTGGGCGTGAGGGTCTGGCTGCACAAGGCATGCAAGCTCCGCCCCCAGTCGGTCTCAGACTCCTTATTGGCAGCCGAGCAACGCAGCTGAGGAGCCTCCCTGGCCGGCAGGGAGGGAGAGGAGCTGCTTCCTTTGAAATCCGGGAAATTTAAGGGATATCAACAATCCGGGATAGCAGCGGGAAACGGCATTGGAATAAGGGAGTTTCCCGCAAAAAAAGGGAGGGTTGACAGCTATGCCTTTAAAATTAAATATAATGTCTCAGTTCAGGTGATATTCTGCATATAGTTAAACTAGGAGGCAGTTTTTTTAAAAAAAATCCTAGGGGTTCATATAGTTTTCTCATGGTCTGCTTCCCCTTTTGTCTCTTATCTGGTGTAACAGAAACTTTTTTTTCTGTTTCAACAAAAGTTGCCTATTGGGGGGGGGGGGTAAAGCTGCCTCCTTGCTCCTACCACGGCAAACACCTGCAACCCATAAACCAAGAAGTCATGCCAGACTAAACTTATCTCCCTTTTTGATAGCTCTACTAGCCTGATAGATCGGGGGATTTTTGTGGATTTAGTATATCTTCATTTCAGCAAGGCTTTCAACAAGGTGAGTCGTGATGTTATTGTCAGAATGTGGGCTAGACAATGCTGCTAGGGGGATGCTTGCTGGACCAAACCTTGTTGGACCAAATCGCTGCTTGTCATTCTGAGAAGGAGTGACAAGCAAACTGCCAAAGGGCGAAGTCCCGGGTGCAGAGTTGTTCCACACATTTATAAATGACTTGGCAAAAGGAATAGCCGGGATGCTCATCAAATTCTCAGATGGCACCAAGACGAGAGGGATAGCCCATGCCTTAGGAGACAGAAACAGGATCCAAGAGGGTAGGATGGACCCAAACAAACAACATGTTGATATTTATCAACAGATAAATATAAAGCTCTTTCTACAAGTAGGAAAAATCGGATCCACAAACAGAGGGTGGATAACGTGTGATAAATACCTAGGTGACAAGCTAAAAGAGGCTAACACAGTTCTAAGCTGGATCAAGAGAAGTAGAAAGAGTTCAGATCATTAGAAATAATGGTACAGTGGTACTTCAGGTTACAGACGCTTCAGGTTACAGACTCCGCTAACCCAGAAATAGTACCTCGGGTTAAGAACTTTACCTCAGGATGAGAACAGAAATTGCGCGGCAGTGGCAGCGGGAGGCCTCATTAGCTAAAGTGGTACCTCAGGTTAAGAACAGTTTCAGGTTAAGAACAGACCTCCAGAACGAATTAAGTTCTTAACCCGAGGTACCACTGTACTGTTCTAGTCTGCTTTGATCGGACTTCATGAAGAATACTATGCCTATTTCTGGGCACCTCAGCAGAAGAAGGTAGAACAAGTCCAGAGGAGGGTGACAAAGATGATGAAGGGCCTGGAAACCCAACTCCTATGAAGGTTGAAAGAGTTAGGGTGTGTTTGGTCTGGAGGCGGGACCATTGATAGGTGAGAGGGGAGCCATCGTCAAAGATATGAAAGGCTGTCACACGACCAGATTTGTTTTCCGTTCCCCCTACGGATGCAATAGATTCACATTACAAGAAAACAGGTTTAGACTAAACATTAGGAAGCTCTTCCTGACTGTAAGAGCTGCTTGGCCATGGAACAGGCTTCCTCAGAAGGTAGTGGACTCTCTTTAGCTAACAAATTGTAACTGTTGACCATGTAAAGGTAAAACAAAAAGGTAAAGGACTCCTGGACAGTTAAGTCCAGTCAAAGGTGACTATGGGGTTGCGGCACTTATCTCATTTTCAGGCTGAGGGAGCTGGCGTTTGTCCACAGACAGCTTTCTGGGTCATGTGGCCAGCAGGACTAAACCACTTCTGGTGCAATGGGACACCGTGACAGAAACCAGAGCACACGGAAATGCCGTTTACCTTCCGCCACAGTGGTACCTATTTATCTACTTGCACTGGCGTGCTTTCGAACTGCTAGGTTGGCAGGAGCTGGGACAGAGCAACAGGAGCTCACCCCATCACGAGGATTCGAACCGCCGACTTTCTGATCGGCCGGCCCAAGAGGCTCAGTGGTTTAGACCACAGCGCCACCCGTATCCCCCATGTACCAAGGATGCTGCAGAATTGGGTTGGCTGGGAGTTGGGCCAGATGACGTAGCCCAACTCCATCTTTGTGGCAGTGTGGTCACTCTGTGCTTCCTTACACAGAACCTCTTTTGCCCATTTTGCTCCTCATCTCCTAGTTTGGAGAAATCTTTGGGGAGCTCTTCATGGTATGCATTGGTTTTCATCAGCGAGATTTACTATGAACCTATTCTGAGTTCTCTTGTTAACATGCTAGGCATAAGAATGTTATTTTGATGTATTTATATTGGTTCGGTTTTTCATGCTTTACTGCAAATCACCTTGAGTGTAATATTCCTGGCAAAGCACTATGAAAGGGAGGCAACCACATCCCCTCACCATCTTGATCACACTCAGACTTTTCAGACTGAGTGTATACTTGCTCTATTGAGAATGCCAGTGTGCTGCACACTCGGAACTGTGGGAAAACCCCCTGCATATGTTTCTATCTTGGTTTCTAGAAACTGTGGTCAAGTTCAATTTGTGCAGGACTCTGAAGACAACCTACTTGTCTACAGCTTCCTATAACATCTATCCAACCATTTCACACTAAACATGCGCTATAATTCTGCTTGCCTCGCAACCGCCAGAGAGCCAAAATCGTATCGAGGAAGGTCTGATACACACACAATTTGATATACATATGTTGTTTTGCTTTCAGAATAGTCGGTGTTATCTTGTAATCTCACTTTGTATGCACAACAGCTTCCCTGCTATCTTCATGGCTCACATAGCCTACGAGGAAGTTCGGCTCCAGTCTCATGAAACTCATCCACAATAAATGTAGCGATATCTCATTTGGGACCTGGTGTTATGAAGGAGGGTGGTGCATTCGGCCGGTGGGAGTTGTGTGCAATAGTAATAATAGTAATAATGATGATGATGATAATAATAATAATAATAATAATAATAATAATAATAATAATAATAATTTGTTATTTATACCCCGCCCATCTGGCTGGGCTTCCCCAGCCACTCTGGGCGGCTTCCAATGAAACATTAAAATACAATAGCATTAAAAGCTTCCCTAAACAGGGCTGCCTTCAGATGTCTTCTAAAAGTCTGGTAGTTGTTGTTCTCTTTGACATCTGGTGGGAGGGCATTCCACAGGCCGGGTGCCACTACTGAGAAGGCCCTCTGCCTGGTTCCCTGTAACTTGGCTTCTCGCCGTGAGGGAACCGCCAGAAGGCCCTCGGAGCTGGACCTCAGTGATTGATGGGGGTGGAGACGCTCCTTCAGGTATACTGGACCAAGGCCGTTTAGGGCTTTAAAGGTCAGCACCAACACTTTGAATTGTGCTCGGAAACGTACTGGGAGCCAATGTAGGTCTTTCAAGACCGGTGTTATGTGGTCTTATGAGTAAGGCAGCTAGCACAGGATAGGACCATTTACAAAGCAAATATCAAACCCTCCAATTGTCCAACAAATGAAATGATACAAGACGTAAGAGATGTGATCCTAACCTTTACTGGTGCATCTGAGAGAACATTGCACTATGCATTTAAGAAACACAGGGTTCTTTGTTGTTTCTGCCATGGCAGACCAATATTGAAACAGTTCTGGAAGAGTGCTGATGTATCAAATGTGAGGGAAGCGTTTGTGGTCACGGTCCTCATTACTCTGCCTCCAACACACTCGCACTACTGGTTTGGGAAACGGTGCAGATTCAACATTCACCACAATCAATAACCATCCTGTACTTATTCTGCCTTTTCGTATAAAATCCTGCATTTTGATGCAATCCCCCTCAAACCAAACCGATCCAAAAACAAACCGGCTGCATTTTAAGCTGGTAAAATGTACACAGCTGTTGTGCCATGAAAATCTGGTGGATTGCATCCATATATTTTTCTCCTGGCTCTCAGATCTATAGGTGGGTAGTGGTGTTGTTTTGTCCATCCCGAAATGTAATTCACCTGTTTCGGTACTGGTCCAAAATCTACGTAACTTGAACTAACTAAGGGAGGTTGTGATTGCCCTTCATCTGGGCAGCAACATGGGTTGAAAGTCATGCAAGAAAGGGCTGCCTCATTTTCTTTGTGAGAGAAATGCAGCTTGTCTGCTCATGGATGGGTCATTTTATGACTCCTGTGAGGCAACAGATATTATCCAATCTCAAGCTAAGCTGGGCCTTGATCCAAGGAATTTCCTATTTGATGTCTTTTTAGAAAGCAGCAATTGTGAGGAGTAAAGGGAACTAAATCCATCACTCCGAAACACTGAACGGGTAAAGCCCAGCAGGGGGCAAAACTGCCAAGTTACATGTAACCCTATTTTAGCTGCCTAGTGATTATGTACATGGATCATGTATATAGTGATTACATACATCAGGGGTCAGCAAACCTTTTCAGCAGGAGGCTGGTCCACTGTCCCTCAGACCTTGTGGGGGGCTGGACTATATTTTTGGGGAGGGAATGAACGAATTCCTATGCCCCACAAATAACAAAGAGATGCATTTTAAATAAAAGCACACCCTCTACTCATGTGAAAACACCAGGCAGGCCCCACAAATAACCCAGAGATGCATTTTAAATAAAAGGACACATTCTACTCATGTAAAAACACGCTGATTCCCGGACCGTCCGTGGGCCAGATTTAGAAGGCGATTGGGCCGCATCCAGCCCTCGGGCCTTAGTTTGCCTACCCATGACATACATGTACAGGCGAACTAATGCCAGCATGCTGGAAGAAGCAAAGATCCCCAGTGTTGAAGCAATGATTCTTCGACATCAACTTCGTTGGACTGGTCATGTTGTGCGGATGCCTGATTATCGTCTTCCAAAGCAACCACTCTATTCCGAACTTAAAAATGGAAAGCGTAATGCTGGTAATCAACAAAAGAGGTTTAAAGACTCTCTCAAGGCAAATCTTTAAAAATGTAGTATAAACACTGACAACTGTGAAACACTGGCCTACGAGCGCTCCAATTGGAGAACAGCCTTTAACAAAGGTGTCATGGGCTTTGAAGACGCTCGAACTCAGGATGAAAGGGAGAAACGTGCTAAGAGGAAGGCACGCTTGGCAAACCCTCACCGTGATCAACTCTCGCCCGGAAACCTATGTCCCCACTGTGGAAAGATGTGTGGATCCAGAATTGGCCTCCACAGTCACTTACGGACTCACTGCTAAGACTGTGTTCATAGAGGACAATCTTACTCAGCTACAAGGGATCATCAAAGAAGAAGATTATGTACATGGGAATTTGCTTCCATACATGTATGGCCTCTACAGTAGGGTTGCCATACATCCGGATTTTCCTGGACATATATGGAATACCACATTTGTCAGTGACATCCGGGCAGAAATAGGCTAAATGTCCAGGAAAAACCACACACACGGCAGCCCATGTCGGAAGTGCCAATTTCCCCTTAAAATAGCTTGAAATAGTTTGAAATATGGCAACCCTACTGTAGAGGGCAACGAAACAATTTAAAACCGATCAACAGCATACAATATATCATAGAATTGTAGAGCTGGAAGGAACTCCCTGCAATCTAGTCCAACTCCCTGCAATGCAGGAATCTTTTGCCCAGCCTGGGGCTTGAACCCATGGCCCTGCGATTAAGAGCCTCATGCTCTCAAGCGCAAAGCATAAAGCAGCATAGCTCAACTGCAGAAGTCAACCGCAATAGAATCTCCTCTGCAAAGCATAGATGCACAAATCTACATCAGATTAAACAGCCCCAATAAACAATATTAAAAGGATGGTTGATAAAAGATGCTAAGATTGTTAAAAATGGCTGCAAGCCAATGAAAGTCCTGGAAGAAAAGAAAGGGATTTGCTTGCCACGGAAAAGATTATCTCAAGCGGGTACCAGGGAAGCCGTTCTCGAAAGAGGTGTTGCTGGGGGCTTTTCACTACTGAAAAGGCTCCTCTCTTCCTGCCCCCTTCTGAATCTCAACAGGGTTCAAAACTCTCATGTGCATTTTCTTGTACGCTTCATTTCATGTCTGGTGGATTTTTGTAATAATAGCATGTGTTTCTTTATAAATAATACTCATCCTGTGCTAAAATTCTTGCTAACTGGAAGTCTTAATAGCACTATCTGGAAGTTGCAAGTTCCAGAGACAATGGGCCGCCACAGAAAGCTCTGAGTCATGTCACAAGTCTCCGAGCAACCAGTACATTAGATGGCAATACATTATGTTCTCACCTTTAAGTAGTTTTCTTTATTTTAAAATTCATATTTAAACAAACCAATGAATATACCTATGCACAGCTGTTTGTTTGTTTTTAAAGTAGTAAACGTATGAGGGGTTTTCTTTCCAATATTTTCTTTGTTGAAATATTTGTCACACAAGGCAGCAACAGAATGCTGGGTATTGGGATGACACCACCGCCTTCCAAATAAGGCTAGGAAAATTGATTGTGGTCTCCGGGGAAAGTGCATAGCTGACTGGCTGTAACGCTGAACAGAGCATGCCGTGCGGCAACCTTTTCTTGCAGGCCCCACTTATCTTCAAGAAACGTCAAAAGAGCTGAAGAGGTTCCAGATTTGATGGTGTCTTAAGCCCTCCTTGGGCATTCAGTTTGAACGTGGAAAGGGGTCAGCAGGAAGGATCAGGGGGGGGCAGCCCCTTTCTTGACTCTGCATGCAGATTCCCAGCATGTTTGCACTCCTGTCTCGGCAATCTCTACGCTGCCTTGGTCATAAGATGGCAGGAACCCCAAGAAGAAGAAGAAGAGTTTGGATTTGATATCCCACTTTACCACTACCTGAAGGAGTCTCAAAGCGGCTAACATTCTCCTTTCCCTTCCTCCCCCACAACAAACACTCTGTGAGGTGAGTGGGGCTGAGAGACTTCAGAGAAGTGTGACTAGCCCAAGGTCACCCAGCAGCTGCATGTGGAGGAGCAGGGAATCGAACCCAGTTCACCAGATTACGAGTCCACTGCTCTTAACCACTACACCACACTGGCTCTCAAGGATGTGGTCTGCGGGGAGCTGGCTTCTGGCACCAGGCCCGTTGGCAGGCCAACTCTACGTTACGAAGATGTCTGCAAACGAGTCACGAAGGCTGGCAACATCAGCCCTGCCGTGTGGGAATCCCTTGCAAATGGCTGCAGGGCCAGGAGACAGTCAAGTCATGTATCCCTAGCAGTGACCAGAAGAGGAATGACTGCGAGGAGGAGCTCAGGGAGAAGAAATGCCGGGGTGCATCTGCAGCAGCACATCTCGATGCCTTCATCTGCCCCGGCTGCAACAAAACATGTCTCTCCCGCACCGGTCCCTGCAGCCACAGCAGGCACCGTAACCTTCCAACAGGTTGACCTCACGCCCAAAGGCACATTCCTCCATTGCCTCCTGGGATGGACAATTTCTCAGCCAATATATGATCACTGCCAGTCTGAAGGGGACTGCCTGACTTGTGAAGGGAGCTTGCCAGACAGAGATGGCAACCGTGATTGACTGGCGTTGCTGCCCCCATGCAGGGGCATGGCAAGGGTGGCACGGGGGGCGGTCTGCCCCGGTTGTCATGCCTGGGGTGTGTGTGACAAAATCCCCCTGGGTGGATCGGCGTGGCGGCCCCCGGTGGGTGGATTTTTGCGATTGCCGCGATTGCTGCCGCGAAAATCTGCCCGCTGATTGCACAAATACGCACGGCATGCAGTGCTGGCCACCGGGGATGCATCCCCCTGTGGGTGGCGTCCGCACCCTCCCAGTGGATGGCGCTCGCATCCCCAGCAGCCAGTGCCACACGCCAGGAGTATTTGCGTGATTGGCGGGTGGCGCTGGCACCCCCGGGAGGAATGGCGTGCTGCCGATGGCACCCCCGGGAGGATCAGCGTGCCCCCCTGGGTGGATTGGCGACCCCCGTGGGCAGATCGCTCCGCCCCCGGGTTCACGTCATGTTTGCTCCTCCGGGTGCCCCAGCGGCTTCCTCCGCCACTGCCCCCATGTTGGAACACCTGCTCCCCTTAAGACTCATGCGCAGCCAGCATGCATTGGTGGGGTGGGTGGGTGCCTGGAGGATGCTGAGCTGTTGAGAGGGTGAGGGCCACCCCTGGGTGGCTGCTTGCCTCTCTGCGCACTCAGGCCGAATGCCTAAAGAGAGCACCAGTCCGGTATGATGTTGGAATACCATACTGAATAAATTGTTCCAGTTGTTTATGATTTTTGTATTTTGACTTGAATTTACTGATTCCTTTTCCTTGAAAAATGTATCAAAAAGTACTGGGAATAAAGAAGAACAACTCCTAGCTGTGCCCTTGCTTTGAAATGCTTTCGCCACAAACTGGCGTCATTTCCTTTCAGGGTCAAGTCAAATCCATTTTATTAGCCTAGCGCTTTCTAGATATGTTAATGTTGACCATGTTTCATTGCGAAATATTGCCAGCTTCACTGTCTTATTTTTTGGTATTATTTCACAGTATCGATTTTGTTTGTTGAGAATCATTGCGTGCATTGCTTTGGGCTGCGATCCTGTGCACACTTATGACTGAATGCAGTGGGACCAGGGCCAGATTGTAATGGTGCAACTGGAGCAGTTGCAACAGGATCCATGCATACAAGGGCCTCAGGTTCTAAGCTTTCATTTTTTAAAAGGGCAGAATTCAACGTTGCACTAAGGAGACTGTCCCGTCAGTGCAGGTATTTCTCCTCTCTCCTCCCGCCCCTCCAGAGCAGATTTGGGGAAGGTTTAGTGGGGAGGAGATGGAAGAAAGCTGTATTACACTAGCAGTCATCCTTGTGCTGGCTTCTGATAGCAGAAGAGGGGGGTGGGGGCTGAGTTTTTATCCCTCCTGGAAGCGAAGTTATAGACCAAAACATGAAGACAACTTTCTGAAACCATTTTTAAGAGATGAGCTGCTCGTACTTCTCAGTGTTCTTACCAAATGATAGAAGCCATATCTGTGATTTGCAGGCGAGTCCTCTGTCTTGCGGGACATCTTCGGGGGGAGAAAAGGCTCAGGAGTCAACCCTACACAAATCGAGAGAGGAGTCCCTAAGGCGGTTGGAGGGCACCTTGCACACCTCCTTCCGGAAACTCTTGCAGCCAAGCTGGTGCCCAATTTGTGTATGAATAGGGTGAGCCTGTGACCTGGATTCAGGAACTAAAGTATTAACCATCACCAAAGAATGGCCAGGCTGCCGAGGTAATGCAATCAGTGACCACTATCAGGTATCCTGGCAGACCGGATTTCTGCTATAGACCCGCCTCCTATGCTGTATGCATGATGCTTTGGGAGTGGTCTTTGGCTAAGGGGGTTGGGCAATGTCCAAAGTTTTTAAAGGTTCCTGCACACTTTTGTTCAGGGTCTCTCCCTCCTTGGAAGGAGGGGAGGGAACGCTGTTACAACAGAACAAATAATTATCTGCCTTGCTTTCCACAGGATCCTGCCTCCATCCATTCTTCTCTGACCGATCATGGACTTAGAGGGCTCAGTGTCCCATGGAGAGCTGGGCAGCAAAAGCCAAACCCCAATTTTTACATCAGCACCCGAACCTGAGAGAAGTGGACTCTCCATCTAAAACATGTAATAATCAGGACAGGTTAAGATTGGCTTGCAGCCTTGGAGCTGTTCTAATTTGCAGGGGTTACATACCCAGATAAATAGGAACCTTTACATACAAAAACACATCACCTGGTTAAAGCAATCTAAACCTGATAACTCTGAAAAAAGCACTCATCCCCCTTTTGCAGCCATTCTCTATATTCATTAGAGTTGCGTGAGGTCGCTTAGGCTGAGAGTACGTGACAGGCCCAAGACACGAAGTCAGCAAAGGCAAGGACGAGTTAAGAGATGCTCAGAGTATTTTCTTTATGATTATCAAGGTTCCCGAAATGTTTTTGCTGCTGTGAAACACCACACGTTCAGTGATCTTTTTGCAGTTCCCAAGGACTTGTGTCACGGGAAATTTCTTAACTCTTTAAGATACCACCACAAGGCTTTACTTAGTGCAATAACTGTTCCATGTGTTCCTTTTGCTGAGTGGGAAGCAGCCCCTATTTGGGGACTGCAACAGTGCAACAGGGCCCCCAGCCACCTTGAGTGGCACTTAAAGGTAAAGGTACCCCTGACCGTTAGGTCCAGTCATGGATGACTCTGGGGTTGCGGCGCTCATCTCGCTCTATAGGCCAAGGGAGCTGGCGTTTGTCCGCAGACAGCTTCCGGGTCATGTGGCCAGCATGACTAAACCGCTTCTGGCAAACCAGAGCAGCGCACGGAAATGCCGTTTACCTTCCCGCCGGAGCGGTTCCTATTTATCTACTTGCACTTTGACGTGCTTTCGAACTGCTAGGTGGGCAGGAGCAGGGACCGAGCAACGGGAACTCACCCCGTCGGGGGGATTCGAACCGCCGACCTTCTGATCGGCAAGCCCTAGGCTCTGTGGTTTAACCCACAGTGCCACCCGTGTCCCAACCCACGTCCTTTACTTCTGAGTAAATAAAATATGCATATTGTGCTGTTCCTACCCAAACCTAAAGGTGGGGAACCTGTGGCGGGCCAACTTCCCTCATCCCTGAACTGGGGTGTAGCATGGGGAGGGCCAGGAGGGCCGTAGCCCTGGGCACATGATTCTGAGGGGGGCGAGCCAGGTGCCCCCATACAGGGATCCCTGCCCTGCCTGCCGCTGGGGTTCTCTGGGCCCCAGAGCCTGGCATGTCTTGCCTCCAGTCCTTGCTGAATTTTCGCCTGGCCAGCATTGCCATGGATGCGCCTGTCAAGGGCCACGTCAGCCAGCCTCTGTGCCCCATGCCCGCCTGGTGGTGGTGGTGGTGAGGGTTGGGCTGGTGTGGGTTTCTTTTACCCTCCGCAACCAGCCCCTGGTCCTGCTTGGTGCTTGGGTGTGCACGCCCCGGGCACCAGCAAAGGACGCAACGCCTCTGCCGCTGACCATTGGCCAACAACTGGGTAGCCCTATGGGCAAATGAAACTACACAGCTGCTTCTTTCCATGTTGCAAGAGTGGAAAGGAAAAGATGTAAGGAAAAGATACACAGATTTCATATCAGCGTTAATTTGTAGTAATCAAGCATCTTCTCCTAGAAATGTGTTAACAAGCATGCTGTAGCGCAGGCAAGAATCTGCTCGAATTGTGGATTAAGCAGCAGCCTATAGCTCCATGGCAGATCTCCTGCTTTGCATGCAAAAGCTCCCAGTTTCAGTCTCTGGCATGACTGGGAAAGACCCCTGCCTGAATCACCAAAGAGGTGCTGCCTGGACAATACAGGGACTCACTTGGTTTGAGGCAGCTTGCTATGTTCACCCGGAGTCCGCCAGAGCAGCCCTACAGTCTCTAAAAATGTACAGGCCATTTAGGATACCTAGCTTGGCAGATGAATGCAATATTCATTTCACCACTGCCTCATTTAATGCACTCACAGATGCCAGCACTTAAATACTGGATAAGCAAACAAGCTTAATGTTTCCACACGCTATCTAAATGCTATAGTATTAAAAGGAAATGGACATTTCAGTAAGGTGCAACGGTGCTGCTCTACCGTACTTTGTCAGTTCACCCAGAGTATTATGTTCAGTTCTGGGCATTGCAGTTTAAGAAGGAAACTGCCAAACTAGAAAATGCCCACAGAAGGTTAACAAAAGCAGTGAGGGCCATTGACCAAGTCCTGGGAGGAAAGGCTGAAGGAGAAGCATAGCCTAGAGGCAAGATGAGAGCCACCTTCAGATATCTGAAGGGCTGTCATAGAGATGGTGGAACAGATTCTTCTTGCTATTTCAGAGGGAAGGACCTGAAGCCATGGGTTCAAATTGCATGAAAAGGGATCTAGAACTAACATTACAGAAAACTTGTTGACTGCATGAGCTGTTTGACAGCAAAACAGACCGGGGACTCCCCTTCTAACCAGAGGCCGGCTGGCCAACTATCAGGGATGCTGTCATGATGCATTTCCTGCATTGGCCATGGGTTGGACAGGATGACCTTTGGATCCCTTCCAGTTCTGTGATTCTACAGCACATCTGTTTCAGATTAGCAGCACTAGAAACCTCCAAGTCAGTCGATGCCCTAGCAGTGTTTGATCCAAAGGGAAGAAATGCACAGAGCACTCATAAGCACATAGAAAAAGGCCCAGCAGACACACACACACACAGAGACACAGATAGATGGATGGATGAATGGATAGATAATAGATAGATAGATTTTGTTGTTGTTCAGTCGTTCAGTCGTGTCCGACTCTTCGTGACCCCATGGACCAGAGCACGCCAGGCACGCCTATCCTTCACTGCCTCTCGCAGTTTGGCCAAACTCATGTTAGTAGCTTTGAGAACACTGTCCAACCATCTCGTCCTCTGTCGTCCCCTTCTCCTTGTGCCCTCAACCTTTCCCAACATCAGGGTCTTTTCTAGGGAGTCTTCTCTTCTCATGAGGTGGCCAAAGTACTGGAGCCTTAACCTCAGGATCTGTCCTTCTAGTGAGCACTCAGGGCTGATTTCTTTAAGAATGGATAGGTTTGATCTTCTTGCAGTCCATGGGACTCTCAAGAGTCTCCTCCAGCACCATAATTCAAAAGCATCAATTCTTCGGCGATCAGCCTTCTTTATGGTCCAGCTCTCACTTCCGTACATTACTACTGGGAAAACCATAGCTTTAACTATACGGACCTTTGTTGGCAAGGTGATGTCTTTGCTTTTTAAGATGCTGTCTAGGTTTGTCATTGCTTTTCTCCCAAGAAGCAGGCGTCTTCTAATTTCGTGAGTGCTGTCACCATCTGCAGTGATCATGGAACCCAAGAAAGTGAAATCTCTCACTGCCTCCATTTCTTCCCCTTCTATTTGCCAGGAGGTGATGGGACCAGTGGCCATGATCTTAGTTTTTTTGATGTTGAGCTTCAGACCATATTTTGCGCTCTCCTCTTTCACCCTCATTAAAAGGTTCTTTAATTCCTCCTCACTTTCTGCCATCAAGGTTGTATCATCAGCATATCTGAGGTTGTTGATATTTCTTCCGGCAATCTTAATTCCGGTTTGGGATTCATCCAGTCCCGCCTTTCGCATGATGAATTCTGCATATAAGTTAAATAAGCAGGGAGACAATATACAGCCTTGTCGTACTCCTTTCCCAATTTTGAACCAATCAGTTATTCCATATCCAGTTCTAACTGTAGCTTCTTGTCCCACATAGAGATTTCTCAGGAGACGGATGAGGTGATCAGGCACTCCCATTTCTTTAAGAACTTGCCATAGTTTGCTGTGGTCGACACAGTCAAAAGCTTTTGCATAGTCAATGAAGCAGAAGTAAATGTTTTTCTGGAACTCTCTAGCTTTCTCCATAATCCAGCGCATGTTTGCAATTTGGTCTCTGGTTCCTCTGCCCCTTCGAAATCCAGCTTGCACTTCTGGGAGTTCTCGGTCCACATACTGCTTAAGCCTGCCTTGTAGAATTTTTAGCAAAACCTTGCTAGCGTGTGAAATGAGCGCAATTGTGCGGTAGTTGGAGCATTCTTTGGCACTACCCTTCTTTGGGATTGGGATGTAGACTGATCTTCTCCAATCCTCTGGCCACTGCTGAGTTTTCCAAACTTGCTGGCATATTGAGTGTAGCACCTTAACAGCATCATCTTTTAGAATTTTGAATAGTTCAGCTGGAATATCATCACTTCCACTGGCCTTGTTGTTAGCAAGGCTTTCTAGGGCCCATTTGACTTCACTCTCCAGGATGTCTGGCTCAAGGTCAGCAACCACACTACCTGAGGTGTACGAGACCTCCATATCTTTCTGGTATAATTCCTCTGTGTATTCTTGCCACCTCTTCTTGATGTCTTCTGCTTCTGTTAGGTCCTTTCCACTTTTGTCCTTAATTGTGGTAATCTTTGTACGAAATGTTCCTTTCATATCTCCAATTTTCTTGAACAGATCTCTGGTTTTTCCCATTCTGTTGTTTTCCTCTATTTCTTTGCATTGCTCGTTTAAAAAGGCCCTCTTGTCTCTCCTTGCTATTTTTTGGAAATCTGCATTCAATTTCCTGTATCTTTCACTATTTCCCTCGCATTTTGCTTGCCTTCTCTCCCCCGCTATTTGTAAGGCCTCATTTGACAGCCACTTTGCTTTCTTGCATTTCTTTTTCATTGGGATGGTTTTCGTTGCTGCCTCCTGTATAATGTTACGAGCCTCCATCCACAGTTCTTCAGGCACTCTATCCACCAAATCTAGATCCTTAAACCTGTTCTTCACTTCAACTGTGTATTCATAAGGAATTTGACTTAGATTGTATCTTACTGGCCCAGTGGTTTTTCCTACTTTCTTCAGTTTAAGCTGGAATTTTGCTATAAGAAGCTGATGATCTGAGCCACAGTCAGCTCCAGGTCTTGTTTTTACTGACTGTATAGAGCTTCTCCATCTTTGGCTGCAGAGAATATAATCAATCTGATTTCGATGTTGCCCATCTGGTGATGTCCATGTGTAGAGTCGTCTTTTGTGTTGTTGGAAAAGAGTGTTTGTGATGACCAACTTGTTCTCTTGACAGAACTCTATTAGCCTTTGCCCTGCTTCATTTTGAACTCCAAGGCCAAACTTGCCAGTTGTTCCTTTTATCTCTTGACTCCCTACTTTAGCATTCCAATCCCCTATAATGAGAAGAACATCCTTCCTTGGTGTCATTTCTATAAGGTGTTGTAAGTCTTCATAGAATTGGTCAATTTCAGTTTCTTCAGCACTGGTAGTTGGTGCATAAACTTGGATTACTGTGATGTTAAAAGGTCTGCCTTGGATTCGTATCGAGATCATTCTATCATTTTTGAGATTGCATCCCAGTACAGCTTTCGCCACTCTTTTGTTGACTATGAGGGCCACTCCATTTCTTTTATGGGATTCCTGCCCACAGTAGTAGATATGATAGTCATCCGAACTGAATTCACCCATTCCCGTCCATTTCAGTTCACTGATGCCCAGGATGTCAATGTTTATTTTTGCCATCTCGTTTTTTACCACATCCAGCTTACCAAGGTTCATGGTTCTTACATTCCAGGTTCCTATGCTATACTTTTCTTTACAGCATTGGACTTTCCTTTCGCTTCCAGGCATATCCGCAACTGAGCGTCCTTTCGGGTTTGGCCCAGCCGCTTCATCAGCTCTGAATCTACTTGTACTTGTCCTCTGCTCTTCCCCAGTAGCATGTTGGACGCCTTCCGACCTGAGGGGCTCATCTTCCAGCGTCATATCTTTTATATGCCTGTTGTCTTTGTCCATGGAGTTTTCTTGGCAGGGATACTGGAGTGGCTTGCCAGTTCCTTCTCCAGGTGGATCACGTTTGGTCCAAACTCTCCACTACGACCTGTCCATCTTGACCTGTCCATAGCTTCCCTGAGTAATTCAAGCCCCTTCGCCACGACAAGGCAGTGATCCATGAAGGGGCAGTGATCCATGAAGGGTAGATAGATAGATAGATAGATAGATATAGATAGATGATAGATAGATAGATATAGATAGATGATAGATGAGAGATAGATAGATGAGAGATAGATAGATGATAGATAGATAGATAGATATAGATATAGATAGATATAGATAGATGATTATAGACAGATGATAGATAGATGATAGATAGATAGATAGATAGATAGATAGATAGATAGATATAGATGATAGATAGATAGATGATAGATAGATAGGTAGGTAGGTAGATTAGATAGATAGATAGATAGATAGATAGATATAGATAGATATAGATAGATGATTATAGATAGATGATAGATAGATAGATAGATAGATAGATATAGAAAGATGATTATAGATAGATGATAGATAGATAGATAGATAGATAGATAGATAGATATAGATGATAGACAGATGATAGATAGATAGATAGATGGATAGGTAGGTAGGTAGGTAGATAGATAGATAGATAGATAGATAGATAGATAGATAGATAGATAGATAGATGATAGATAGTTTCTAGGGCTGGTTTACACAGACAAACCTCCACACCCCACCCAGTTCATTTCTCAAATGAGTACTGCTGCAGCCTGTCTGGAGGCCAGTCCTTTCCCTAAAGGCTCAACCCTGACCCTCTCATTCACAGGGTGGTTTTTTTTGGGGGGGGGGTTAAGCTGGTTATTCAGTGAACATATCGAACAGCTTACCAGGGAACCCCCCAGCCTTTTCGAAGCAGAACGAAAGTCCTTTTGTGGCTAACAAGCTCCTAAGACCATCTCAACCTAGAAACATTCAGAAAAGCAACATTCTCCACACTCGGAACGGCAGCAGCAAAATGTCCTGCCGACACCGTCTGCATGCACAACGGCAAGGGTGAGATGTATGGAGAAGAAGCTTCCTTTCCTCTCACGACCGGCCGGCTCTCAGCCATCTTAGCCAACGGATCTTGGAAGCAGGTTGGCCCTGGGAACCAGAGGGTTCTTCTGCTCCAGCGCCCAGGCACCATGGAGAGCGACCGGAGAGCATTTGTACAGCACTGCCTTTTGCTGCTGGGGGTGGGATTCTCACTTGCATCCGGACGGGGGCATGCTACAAGTAGTGGAACCAGAGCATTTTGAGAACAGCTCCCGATTCTTAGGGGAGCCATAATCTCTCCCCACCCACCCCTGCCCCAAATCCACATCCGCCCAGGAACACCAGCCTGGCGAGCCCTACTTTGTCGAGATGAAGTGGGACTTTGTCCAAGAGTTGGGAAGATGCAATTCACGGCGGCGAGAGAGGATGCGAGCCTTGTCTCTGCACGGGGAATCTGCTCCCTTCGCATGCATGCTGTCCCTCTCTGTCTCCACCTCCTCGGAGCAGCTGAGAGCCAAGAGTCGCCTGGAGAAGCTCTGCAAGCCCCGGTACCATAGCCCCCCAGTCCCTTGGCTCACCTGCGCTTGCCCCTCCGAGCCATGGGGCTGGCGGAGGGCCTGGCGTGTGTGCTCAAGCCCCCCCTCTCCTTCCAGGGCCGGCTGCTCCCCTTCCCTCTAATCGGGGGGCGGAGAGAGGAGAGGGCCCCCACCCCAAAGCCGCCTCACCCTTAAGGCCCGGGGGAGGCGAGAGGGACGAAACCGGGGCGCTCGGTCGGAAGAGCATCCAGCTGCGGCCGCCTGGTCCACCTTGCGCGCTCCCCGACGGGACTGCGGATGGGGCCCGGCAGGCCCGGAGCCCCCGCGGAGATGCCCGGAGGAAGAGGGCATGGCCGAGGGGCGACCCCGACCCGCCCCCCCCCACCCCGCGGGCGTGCACGCGCCCCGGCCCCCTCGGCCTCCTGGGAGGGGCGGGGGGCGCCCAGATGCCCTCCTCTCCGAGGCACCTGGCCACGATCCCGGCGAACGGGGCACGAAGGGCCTGTGGCCGGAGCCCCCTTCCTTACCTGGCATCGGCCGAGCGGGCTCCGACGGCCGCTTCGAGCCCGTGGTGGCCGGGCGCGTCCCCGGCCGCCGACCCGCCTCTCGGCGCGGGCGCCGGGCTGGCCGAGGAGGCGAGCTTTGCCGGCGGGGCTGCTGCGCGACGGGGCGAGCGGAGCAGCGGCGGGAGCGCGCGCGCGCCGCTTGCGATGACGCGGCCGGGGGCGCGGCTCCGCGGATCGGCCTGGCTCCCCCCTCGTCGCAGGAGGACCCCCGTCCCCGCCGCCAGCCAGCCAGCTGCCTTCGATGGGGCGGGCGGGCGCGGGGATGCCCGGCATCGGCGCCCCAGAGGAGCCTCGCCGGAATCCCCCGAGGAGCGCCTTGGCGACAGCCGCCGCCTCTGCGCCAGGCGCCCATCTGGCAGGAGGGAGCAGATATGGGGGAACCCTCATTTCCCCGGGGATGGACGCGCCATAGGATGCCCAGGGTGGCGGAGCCAGGAGGAAGCAGCACAGCTGGACGGGGCGCTCGCGGGCGCAGATATGGGGGCGCCCAAAGGACACCGAGCGCCTGCTTGCCGCTGCACGGTGCCCTCATTTCCCGGGGATGCCCGGGGTGGCGGAGCCACTTGCGTTCCCCCCCCCCCCTTGGTCTTTCCTTAAAAAAAAAAGTTATGCTTTTCAGGTTTATACATGTCACTAATTTTACAATCATTTTAACATTTCAAAACTTGACTTCCCCCTCTTTCTACGGTTCCTTAAATTTATTTTTAATATCTTTTGCATATCCAAATTAACTTAATCTGCTCATTTATTCATCTTCTTTAAATATATGCTCTTACGAAACTGCAGGTTATTACAATAATCCTGCCCATGTTCTTATCTGCTTACAGTTTATTTGTAAATATTCAAGGAATCATTTCCATTCTTTTATAAAAAGTTTGTTATCTTGATTTCTTATTCTTCTGGAAAGTCTCGCCATTTCTGCATATTCCGTAAGTTTTTGTATCCATTCTTCCTTTGCTGGGACTTCTGCTTCTTTCCATTTGGGGGCAAGTAACATTCAAACCTATCCAATCTGAAGGAAATCAGCCCTGAGTGCTCACTGGAAGGACAGATCCTGAAGCTGAGGCTCCAGTACTTTGGCCACCTCATGAGAAGAGAAGACTCCCTGGAAAAGACCCTGATGTTGGGAAAGATGGAGGGCACAAGGAGAAGGGGACGGCAGAGGACAAGATGGTTGGACAGTGTTCTCGAAGCTACCAACATGAGTCTGACCAAACTGTGGGAGGCAGTGGAAGAGCCTGGCGTGCTCTGGTCCATGGGGTCACGAAGAGTCGGACACGACTAAACGACAACAACATTTTACAATTTAAAGTACTCATTTTTACATCCTTAAAATATCAGGAACTTCCCTTCTTCTCTTTCCATGGTTCATTTTACATATCACAAAACCCTGCATATTTTACAGAAACTAAACCATTCAGTATTCCATTATTACATCCATCATAACTTATTTACACTGTTGAATTTATCTTAATGCTGCCAGGGTTTTCAGCTGTATGGAATACATAATTCTCCGTAACGCCTGCCCTGGGTCTTATGCATGGGCTCAGGTGTCCCAAAGGATTTCTTTTCGCCAGCGATCCTTCAGGGACTGAATTCCCTGCGGGGTTCTAGCCCAGCCTCCTCCTGACCATGAGGCCGGAGTCAGTCTGGTACTGAAAGTATGAAGCTTCCCAGAAACACACACTCCTGATGAGTAAACAAAAGGGACTCATTTGAGGTTGGGTCCTAATGGCTAGCAAGACTGGTTTGCTGGCAGGATTAAGCCTCTTCCCCCCCCCCAAAAGAAAACATGCACCCACTGACTAAGCCAAATCAGATGCCAAAAATAGTGGCACGGCATCCCAGTTTCAAATGCAGTAACAAAAACCCATTTCCATACACAGTTACGTATTAAAATGCTACTTTAATACAAAGTTACTAATTTATATAAAAGGTAAAGGGACCCCTGACCTTTAGGTCCAGTCGCAGACGACTCTGAGGTTGCGGCGCTCATCTCGCTCTATAGGCCGAGGGAGCCGGTGTCATGTGGCCAGCATGACTAAGCCGCTTCTGGCGAACCAGAGCAGCGCACGGAAACGCCGTTTACCTTCCCGCCGGAGCGGTACCTATTTATCTACTTGCACTTTGACGTGCTTTCGAACTGCTAGGTGGGCAGGAGCTGGGGCCGAGCAACGGGAGCTCACCCTGTTGCGGGGATTCGAACCGCCAACCTTCTGATCGGCAAGCCCCTGGCTCAGTGGTTTAGACCACAGCGCCACCCACGTCCCTACTAATTTATATAGATCAATATCAATTCTGACCTCCCCCCCCACCTCACCCGAACAGACGTTTCCTGGTCAAAACTCTGCTTGCTTTTGCATCCTGCCTGACACTCTAAATTTGGTGAGGCTTAATTCAGAATAAACAGACCTAGGTTTGGATTGTGTAATCCTCCGCTTCTGATAAACTGAACGGAGAGCTCTCTGTTCTGCACTGCTTGTCAAGTACGGAGAGGAAAGGTGAAGTATTTCTGCAGACACCAGGGAACTATGTTGCTGAGTGTAACGGATCGGCCCTATGGCAAGGGGATGTTTAGTTTCCCCAGCGTTGGGTGTAATTCCCCAAATTACACCCTGTTTGAATGGCAGCTCGCTCTTGAGAGGCGGGACATTCTACGATTTAAAAGGAAGGAGCAGCCGTTGGTTTGAGGAGAGGGAGAGGGTGTGTGAGGGTGGCTAGATGAAGAGATAGAGAAGTGGTTAGGTTAGGTTTAGTTAGAGGACTGATTGTGAAACTAAAAGAGAATTACCGGTAAGCTTTGATGGAACTAAGTTTGTAAGCAATGAATTACTGAAACCGTTATGCTATGTGAAAAATAAAGTCTTGTTCTTGTTGTGCGGAGAGACATCGTCATTTATTTGGTCCAGCAAGTTATATGTGCTCATAAAGGAGTGAACTCGGGGAAAAGGCAAAACTGACCTAAGGGGTGATAGTTTGTGTCTGAGAGTTACTCTGAGGAGGGGCTAGCGGGCGAAAACCTTGGGAATGACACAGAGTTGCCAGGAGTGCTTAGTTGACTGATACAGTGGGGATCCAATGTGAGGGAGGCCCTAGACCAGTGTTCCCCAACCTTGGGCCTCCAGCTGTTTTCAGACTATAATTCCCATCATCCCTGACCACTGGTCTTGCTAGCAAGGGATGATGGGAGTTGTAGTCCCAAAACAGCTGGAGGCCCAAGGTTGGGGAACACTGCCCTAGACTGTAGGCAGAAAAGGTGTTTCATCCCAATACCCCAGAGCAGAGAATATAATAGGTCACGGCAGCTGGACAGGAGCACTCTCGTTACTAAGATATACCCTTAGTGGAAAGGAAATTGGTATTATAAATGAACCTCAACGGATAAGGTGGGGGTGGATATAAGTGTACCCGACACACCTTGGTAGAATTCGATTTAGTAACGGAGAGGCTGACAGGAGGTTCGTTACACTGAGCATAAAAAAATAAAAATAAAATCAGTCAAGATCATGAGAGATGGAAGCATCTTGACAGTGGCAGCAGCAGCAGCACTGGAACAGAGGAAAAAATAAGCAGGTCACCTAGTGACTGTGCCCTAGGAGAGAGCTCCTGAGAGAGAGCACAAATGTGAGAATTTTGCCCATCCTTAGGTTCTCCTGTGGAAAAATGAGAAGTTCCCCTATTAATTAATCATTTCAAAGAGGCTCTAATTAACCACCATATGCTCAGCCTCACCGAGTAGGGAGCACGCCACATGATGCTATCACTAATCATGCTGCTCATCGTTGAAGGAAACGCCTTTACAGATACATCGGAAAGTATGGCCGTGCGACAGGAGAGGAACAATACAGGAAAATGGTCCGAATAATGGGGTGTGGGTGGGTGCCATTTAAGTATGTTGGAAAGAGAGGTACGCTTGGACACTTGACGGACTTCTTCAGCTGAAGTGGTCTTGCAGTAGGAAGAGTAAAGCCACACACAACCAGAACAGAGATGAATCGATAAAGTACAGCTGAGTTAGTTGTAGACATGTGGACTGTAGCACTCGGAATGGACAGACTTGGATCAGCAGGTCTGGTCCTGAGCACTGCCAGAATGAGGAACCGGTGCCGTCTCCTAAGAGCTGCATGTTTAGTGAAACAAAAGACGAGCTTGTTAAAGCCTCTTTGACACACTGGGCAATAGATATATGTGGGATGTGATACATAAGTAGCAGTCAAGTACAACATTCCTTGTTTTCCTAGAGTGGACATGCGGGGGAATGTTTGGTCCAGCCAGTCGAAAACTTCCTGTTTCCTCCTGGCTGGGACATACTTCCTTTGCATGTGACTAAGAGGTGGGTGTGACCTTACCTGTCCAGGTAACAAAATGGACAAGGCACACAGCACACTATCTCTTTTTGACTTCCTCTGTTGTAGGAGCAACAGCTTTTTAGCTAGAGATGCTCTGTTGGCTTCTAGTTACAAAGTATATACATGTGGAGCTATTCCATATTGGGATAATCCCAGTGTCCTCTGTTGGCTAGAAGCCAACAGAGGAAACTGGGATTATCCCAATATGGAATAGCTCCACATGTATATACTTTGTAACTAAGTCTGCTTTCAGGGATCCAACTGTGAACTGATGTGAGTAAACAACTTTTATTGACTTTAAATAAGATTGCTGTGTTTTTATTCTTTTAAGAGGGATATAAGGGAACTTACCAGGAACCTAATAGTGAGAGGCTTACACGAGCCTGCAACCAGTTATCCGCTGTGCGTTTAAAAGGGGAATGTGAGACTCTGCTAAGTAAAGGAACTTGCTAGCGCAAGTTAGGAAGGATAGGAATAAACTATATATCCTCTCCTGCCTCCCTGAACATTCCCACAATATAGGACACAATATAGATTTTAACCTCTGGGGAAAACTCTGGAAAAGCGATTCGAAGTTTACAGCATGTTATTCTTTGAATGGGAACTACTTGAAAATGATTTACAGATGGTATTTAACTCCAAGTAGGCTTGCTAAGATGTATAAGGCTGAATCAGATAAGTGCTGGAGATGCAAAGAGGTTGAGAGAATGTTCTTTCATATGTTGTGGACTTGTAAAAGGGTAAAAGGGTATTGGGAGATAATCCATAATTAATTGAAAAAAATGTTTAAAATGACTTTTCAAAAAAAGAAGAAGACCAGAGTCCTTTTTGTTGGGGATAATTCAGATGGAAATTCCCAGGTGTCAAAAAAGGTTACTTATGTATGCCACTACTGTGGCTGGTGTTTTGATAGCTCAAAATTGGAAAATGAGTGAGGTCCCAACCAAAAAAGAATGAAAAGAATATGCATAGCTTGAGGACCTAACATACAGAATAAGAGAACAAGAAGAACATACGTTTAAAGAAGATTGGAAAATGTTTATTGAATATATGGCAGAAAGTTGTGTACACTTGAAAACGCTGGCAGCATTAAGATAAATTCAACAGTGTAAATAAGTTTTGATGGATTTAATAATGCAATACTGAATGATTTAGTTTATATAAAATATGCAGGGATTTATGTTACACAAAATGAACCATGGAAAGAGCAGAAGGGAAGTCATTGATATTTTAAGGTTATTTAAATGAATATTCTAAATTGTAAAACTGAAAATGTAATGAAAAAGTTTGCTGACCCCTGATTAAGATAAATCCAACAGGGTAAATAATCTTTGATTGATGTAATAATGGAAAACCAATTGGTTTTGTTTTGTTTTGGTAAAATATGCAGAGATCTAAGATATGCAAAATGAACCATGGAAAGAGAAGAAGGGAAGTCATTGATATTTTAAGTATGTAAAAGGTTTATCTGGAATTGTAAAATGGAAACGTTAATAATAATAATAATAAAAACTAAAAATAAATTCATACATACATACATACATACATACATACATACATACATACATACCTCCACGGAAGTAGAGTCCACAATATCCTGAGGGACACTGTAAATGTATGCGTTCCTGTGACATGTGCACTTGTCCAAAACACCACTTTATTTTGGAGTAATACCAGTGCTTTTTTCCTGTGGGGACGCAGGGGGAAGCATACCCCTAAACATTTTGTGAATTTAACGAGAGAAGAAATTCACTGTATTTATTTTTCCTGATTTGAACTGTATTTATTTTCCCCCGGTGGTGATTTTCTTGTGTCAAAATGAGAGTACCCCTAAACATTTTTTTTCTAGAGTTATACCATAAAATTATATATCAATGGAAAGATAATTTAATGAAGAATGTAATGCAATCACTTTTATGAAGCATTATTTATTACAACAGCAATCATAAAGAAGAAACGTGAAACTCACAGGAAAAAAAGGAGATATACAGGTGAAATTGCCGTGCTGGCACTTTGCGATAAATAAGTGGGTTTTGGGTTGCGGTTTGGGCACTCGGTCTCTAAAAGGTTCGCCATCACTGCACTAGTGCAACTGTTCAGTTGAACTCGGCCCCTATCTTCGCTTTGCTTGCACAATCCCTTGAGGAGAGAATCTGAAGACACCCGAGGGTGTACTTTGAGTGCCAGCCAGATTGTGCACCCTCACGCCCCGAAAAGCACGGCACAACTGACAATCGCCATAGAGAGCGCACTTGGCGATGCGACCTTTCAATTACAAAAGGCGTCTTTTCCCTCTTTCCTTTTTTTACGCTTACAGCTGAAAATGTTTTACTGTATCGCCTCGCAGGCTCTGTTGGTTCCCTGAGTCATGCGCTCTGCCTCTGCTATGCTCATGTCACTGCTTATTTGCATGGTAATTAAAATTGCCTTGTTGCCTTTCATGATGCTTAGCTACGAGGGGGAAAAAAAAACCCCCAACAGATTGGCACCGCTGAGTGTTTTGCACTTGGCCAATCAGTGTCTGGTTCGCAAGTATCACTTTCCTTAATTAGCGAGCTCTCCGGAGACTTCATCTCGTCCATCTGAGAAGCAGTCGAGTTTGTAGCTGGACCAGGGCTGTGCCATTTCAAGCTGCGCATAAGTGAGCCTGGCCATGCGGAGATGTGATGGTTAAGAGCTCTGCTCCACTGGCCTTTTCCTGAGCAATAAACTCCTTTCTGCAGTTAATTAAGGATTGCATGCCAGTTTCCCCAGAGCAGCTGTAGCCACACTTCAGTTTAGCATTGGCCGAAATGACCATTCGAGGGCTTAGTTTCACTCCGTAATTGCTCCTTTTGTTTGCCTGTGCTAGATGTGAAGTTGCAGCCAGGAGGGAGAAGTCTTATTCCAAGTGCCCCATTTTTTTTTTATTTCTTTAAATTTTATTTATGCTTTTCAGGTTTATACATTTCACTAATTTTGCAATCCCTTTAACATTTCAAAACTTGACTTCCTTCCCCCTCTTTCTGCAGTTCCTCAAACTTATTTTTAATACCTTCTGCATATCCCAATTAATTTGCTCATTTATTCATCTACTTTAAATATATACTCTTATAAAACTGCACGTTATTACAATAATAATCCTGCCAATGTTCTTATCTGTTTACAATTTATCTGTAAATCTTCAATAAGTTCTGTCCCTATAATTCCCTATAATTCTTTTTACAAATGTTGGAGGCTGCAGCCTGCCAGGAGGCTGGTAGGAACTTCCATGGGCTTTGTAATTTGTCCACCTCTTCCGCAGCTCCGCAGCTGGGTTGCTCTCCTTTGTGCCTGTCATCTGACAGGCCTCAGACACACCCAGACCCGCATTATTACAAAGGAAATTAGATGCCTGCTTACTGCTGACTTTTGCCTGCTTTATTCTGAGCCTCATTTTCAGCTGTAAGTAAAGGTTTTCAGCAGTTGTAATCACTAGGTTTTCATTTAGCGTCTTTAGTTTCCAAAGCAGAGGGTGGGGAGTGGGGTTTTGTTGTTGCTTTTAAAGGTTATGGGGAGCAAATATATATATATATATATTTGGTGTATGTGTAAATTACTGTCTTGCATTCTATACTTTCAGCAAATTCCACGGGGCTGCTGCTCCCCTCCTGCCTCACGGCTTTCAAAATTAACCTTAATATAATTGCATTTTGCACGTTTTCCAATTCTAGTTACACACATTACAAAGTAACTCAAAATTTAAATAAATATATAAAGGTAGAAAGTTTCTCGTTACAAGTCTTCAACCAACCCTGCTAGTGATGTTAATTGCTTACAATAATCTTTCAGATATCGTATATAATTTACTCCTGTCCTTTTGGAATACTTGATCTTGCTGGTTTCGGATTTTTCCTGTCAGCTTCGCCAGTTCTGCAAAGTCCATCATCTTCATCTGCCACTCTTCTTTCATTGGTACTTCTTCTTGTTTCCATTTTGGGGCTAAAATAATTCTTGCCGCAGTTGTTGCATACATAAACAGTCTTTTATCTATCTCTTCACCCACTATACCCAATAAAAAGGCTTCTGGTTTTTTAAGAAAAGTATTTTTAAACATTTTCTTTAACTAATTATATATCATTTCCCAGAAAGCCTTTACCTCTTTAAAAGTCCACCACATGTGGTAAAAGATACTTTCCTTTTCTTTACATTCCCAGAACTCATTAGTTCTTGTCTTATACATTTTGGCAAGTTTAGCTGGTGTTAAATACCATCTATACATCATTTTCATAACATTTTCTTTAAGTGCACTGCACGCAGTAAAATTAATACCTTCCTCCCGTAACCTTTCCCATGATTCTAATTGAGTATTATATCCAAAATCTTTAGCCCAGTGTATCGGGGCTGCTGCTACCTCATCTCTTCTTAAATTTATCTCAAACCTCTCTCTCTCCCCACCTTGCCTGCCTGCCTGCTTGCCTGTTTGCTTTGGAGCAACACATTGCTTTTCCATTTGCTCACGGAGTAGGACAATTTCTGTGCTCAAGGCAGCATGAGCACAATTTCTGCTTTTCATTTTTGAATCAAACCAGTTTCTGACAGCGAAAACTGTTCAGTCTGTTCACCATCCCAGAGCATTTCATTTCCTGAAAGTACCCTTGCACCCAATGCACCCAGACAGAGGTGCTTGTGCACATGACAGACCCCTTTCCCCTCTGAAGAAGTCATGTTATACGGCAGTATAGGGTTTGGACAAAAGGGTCTCTGCTTACATGTCAGGAGACAAGATCTCCAGTGGTTCAGTTCTCATCTGGAGAGTCAGTTCTAGTAGGTCGGGTTGAGGGGCTTCAGCTTTATGTCAAAGCATTTATGGTAGGTAAAAAGAAGGGGGGGTCTGTTTTGTCCCCAATGCTATTTAAATTCTATATGAAATTACAGGGATAATCCATCCATAGGTTGGGGGTGAGATGTAAGCAGGGCTGGATTTAGGTTTGATGAGACCCCAAGCTACTGAAGGTAATGGGGCCCTTTATATGTCCTGCTGTCCTTTGTCAACAACAAATTGTCGCTGTTTTTTGTGTTGAATATATGCTATATGGTAATTTGTGGACCTAATAGGTATCTCCAACCATTTGCACATAACAAATAGGAGCCTACACAACACAAAGAACTGTTGCTGTATGTAGGTTTTTTTAAAATTTGTTTTTTATCTTATATTTTGGAAATATACATCCAGTTCCCCCCCCTTTAAATTTTTTGGGGTTAGCTTATACGTAAATCAGGCATTGGATGCAAGTCCATACAGATGCTCAAAGCCTCACACTTGCAACTGCACCCCCCAAAATGTTAGCATTTCACTCCTCCCATTGCAAAGATCATCTGATTCTTGTTTACTTTCTGTTCTGTGAGAAAGGAAGCCAGTCTGTGTGACTTCCGTCTCTGGTACTATTGTAGTTTTTCTTTCTGCTGTGTCTTGCGACGAGACAGGGTGTCTGTATGAGGGCTGCTCCTCTCATACGTGTTTGTTATGTTCTTTAATCTGCAATTAGAAATGAAGTAGATATGCCCAGATACCTCCTCAACTCCGTCTACGCTGCTATACCGGGTGCTGTGAGGCCTGCAGGACTGTTCCGTTACCTTTGTTGTTGTTTAGTTGTGTCCAACTCTTCGTGACCCCATGGACTAGAGCACGCCAGGCACTCCTGTCTTCATATATATATGGGCTAAAAAAAATCATTTTTATTAGTTTTATAAAAATACAATAATAAATTCACATATTCATCTTCACTTCTTGTACCATTTTGGCTTTTTATGGCCATGACTTCTGTCAAACCTTCCTTATGATATTCTAATATCTATTCCTTATATCTATATTTCCTAAATCAATCATTGTTTTATTACTTTCTAAAAATTAATCACTATATTTTCGTATTAACAACAATATTTCTTCCTTACTCTGCAAAGCTTCTTGCAACCCTACCAACGTATTCAATTGAATACTATTTTCCTTTAAATAGTCTGTAAATTTAGTCCAGTCTCTGATGAACTTCTGGTCCTGCTGTTCGCGGATTCTCCCCGTCATCTTATCCAATTCTGCATACTCCATTAGTTTCACGATCCATTCTTCCTTTGTCGGTGTTTGTTCTGGCACGCCTGTCTTCCACTGCCTCACGCAGTTTGGCCAAACTCATGTTAGTAGCTTCGAGAACACTGTCCAACCATCCCGTCCTCTGTCGTCCCCTTCTCCTTGTGCCTTCAATCTTTCCCAACATCAGGGTCTTTTCCAGGGAGTCTTCTCTTCTCATGAGGTGGCCAAAGTATTGGAGCCTCAACTTCAGGATCTGTCCTTCCAGTGAGCACTCAGGGCTGATTTCCTTCAGAATGGATAGGTTTGATCTTCTTGCAGTCCATGGGACTCTCAAAAGTCTCTTCCAGCACCATAATTCAAAAGCATCAATTCTTCGGCGATCAACCTTCTTTGTGATCCAGTCTCACTTCCGTACATCACTACTGGGAAAATCATAGCTTTAACTATACGGACCTTTGTCAGTAAGGTGATGTCTCTGCTTTTTAAGATGCTGTCCAGGTTTGTCATTGCTTTTCTCCATTACCTTACAGCTGCTCAAAGCCTCACACTTGCAACTGCACCCCCCCAAAACTGCATGGATGACTTTTTGCATATTTGCAAAGATCACAAGTCAACCTCTCTGCTGAGACACACTTTTATCTACTCACAGAACATCTGCTTGCAGAGTGAGGAGCTACAGTTGCACACTTTGTACATCGACACCCTTTTCCCTCTCAGATGCTCCCTGGTGAGCAGGAGGGTACCCAGAAGTGCCAAAAACTATAGCTTGCATCCAGACGGGGTGGGGGTGGGGTGGAGAGGTAGCCAGGGTCCCCCACCCTGCTCAAAAGGCAAAATAGGGGCCTGGTTCAGATGTTACCTTTATCCTAGACCAGTGATGGCTAACCTTGACACTCCAGATGTTTTGAAACTACAACTCCCATCATACCTAGCTAACAGGATCAGTGGTCAGGGATGATGGGAGTTGTAGTCCCAGAACATCTGGAGTGTCAAGGTTAGCCATCACTGTCCTAGACCATAGCACCGAGTGCAACAAGAACTCGTTATGTTTCCTCTAAATTTGCCACCCTTCGCACATTTTGGGAGGACAGAGTTGATTTAGGAGGGGGTGAACATTTAGGAGGCTATCTGTATCGCACACACACATTTTATTGGACCTGCTTTTGTCTGCCAGGCCATGACCCTGCCAGGCCACGGCCAGAACTCTGCATTTGCCCCCACCAAGGTATCCTTGCGTCCATAAAACGTCCATGGGTATGGGCTCACCTCGGTGGATCACAAGGTGGGTCGAGCTTGCCACAGTGCTTTCAGATTTAAAAATAAAATAAAGTTGTGCAGATAAATCCCATGAAGTTCCTTTTTCAGGAGAGAGACTTCATACCAGAGGAGGGAATCTTAGAGGTGCCCCCACATGAGCAGGGAAAGCTGTTTGACAAGTCTGCTTTTAACCCAACCAGTGCAAGGTTTGCCTGCTTTCCATTTTATGCCTGTGTCATTTTAGTGCATTGAAATTCTACGGAGATGTTCCTAGCTCTTCAAAGGCAGCTTTTGGAAAACCTTGAGGGAAAGAAGAGATGGCTGAACAGCAATTCTCTCTCTCTCTCTCTCTCTCTCTCTCTCTCTCTCTCTCTCTCTCTCTCTCTCTCTTTCTCTTTCTTTCTTTCTTTCTTTAGTTGAGAGATTATTTAGTTCACTCGAAACTCTTTGGGTGCTGAAGAAGAGGAAGAAGAGTTTGGATTTGATATCCCGCTTGATCACTACCCGAAGGAGTCTCAAAGCGGCTCACATTCTCCTTTCCCTTCCTCCCCCACAACAAACACTCTGTGAGGTGAGTGGGGCTGGGAGACTTCAGAAAAGTGTGACTAGCCCAAGGTCACCCAGAAGCTGCATGTGGAGGAGCGGAGACACGAACCTGGTTCCCCAGATTACAAGTCTACCACTCTTAACCACTACACCACACTGGCTCTGAAGAATTATGTGCCAACGTCCGGGGGTCAAATTGTCACTAGCCATTTTTTCTTGAGCAGAACTAGGTGCCGCAGTTGGCTATCGTTCCGTCCTCCTCCTCCCAGAATAAATCAGAGAACTTATGCATGTCATAGCAAATGAAGTATTTGCAAATGTGTGTATGTAACCTGTTTATTGTCTACGTCTGTATCTTGTGCTGTTTTCTAGTGCAGTGGTTAGAGTGCTGGACAAGGACCTGGAAGACCAGGGTTCAAATCCCCACTCAGCCAAGGAGCTGACCTTGGACCAATCACTGCCTCTCAGCCTAGGCTACCCTACAGGGCTGTTGTTGGGATCTAATGAAGGGAGGGAGAACGGAGTACACAATCTGGAGCTCCTTGAAGAAAACGTGTGCTGTCAATGCAGTGAATAAACAAGCAAACAAACAAGCATTTGAGCCTAGCTAAATAATAGACATTTCTGCTGGAATTTTAGTCTTGAGTCTATTTCCAAGAGTTACATTCCAAGATAAGTAACAATATTGGATGCATTAAGGACATCTCACAATGGGGCAGCAACAGACAAAGAGGAAACCATTCTGTCACACCCCATTTCTGTGCCACTGAAAAATGGCATCTGTTAAATGTTGGTCGTTTGTCAGCTGGTGCATCCACAAGACTTTTAGTAGCCACAGAGGAGGCATCGTCCTTCCATTCCGTAGTGGCTGCCTGTATGTGACCAGGCCCAATTCGGTGTTTACTGCCTCTCTGTATACATGGCTGCTTGGATTCTGAGAGTACCTGGGCTGAGGATTGCCAGCAAATATTGGCTTTTTTTGGGGTTGCCATATTTCAAAAAGTAAAAACCAGGACACCCCGAAATTGTTGAGCTTTACTGATTAATTCTGGCTTAGGGCCATGCTGTCTGTATTATGTTGCTTTGATGCTGTAATATTTGCATTGTAATGTATGAATCTGATTTCAATTGATTGTAGCTTATAGATAATATTATTTGCATTGTAATGTATGAATCTGATTTCAATTGATTGTAGCTTATAGATAATATTATTTTACAATCATTGTGCACCTTTGGTGGAAAGTGTTTTGTAAATTCTATGAAATAAATAAAATAAAACATGCTGGCTTCCAGTCCATTTCCATACCCAACCGTGCTGTTTTTGACTTTTAGGGCTCTCCACAGTTTAGGAGTGGGATCCTTGCTGTTGCAGAAAAGCAAATCCATTTCCTTCTCTTCAGCATCTACCAATGCATATGTAACTTTAAACCACATGAGAGCACTTGCTTGTAGCCTATCTGTCTAAGTTAATTCCACCTCTAAAAGTTGAGCCATTTTTGTTCCTCTCTCTCTCCCAACATGTTGAGACAAGATGTCTGGTGCTTACTCTCTCTTATTCCCACTCATCCTGTACATAGTTCCTTCATGAATAAAGCCTTTGAACTCCAGAAACTGTAAGAGATCATTTCAATCTAATTCACCCAAGCGACAAGCTTTCCTAACACTTGTCAAGATACCTGTCTTCCTATTGTTTAAGTTAGAGAGCCTTCTGTGGGTTCCCTGTCGTTACCTGTTGAGGCTACCAGAGAAAGAGCTCTTGTTAATATCCTAGTTGTGGAATTAGTTTCTCCAGAGAGATTCACCTAGTGCCTATTTTATTGTCTTTTGGGTTTCAGGCAAACACTTTTTAATTTCCCCAATTTTACTGTGTTTACGCTGCTTGTGTGAATTTATGATATTCTAGAAATTATTATGGGCTTCCTTTCGTACTTACATTTAAGTTATTTCTTGTAACCTGTCTGTGGGTATGATTGAAGGGGGGCATAAAGGTACTTAGAGTAGCTTTTTAAAAATAGCAAGCTTCTGTGAGTTCAAGTATTATTATCCCAGGGGAAGGGCATGTGCCCACAGGCTTCCGACTGTCTCCTGGGAGTCAAGGCTAAGAGGGTTGCAAATGTTTCCACGCTACATGCTACAGAGATTATTGTGACACCTTCCTTCCCTTTATAGAGCATCTCCATGGCAACTACATGGAGATTTATTAGTCCTTTATTGACATGCTCACTGGGTCACTTCTGCTTCAGCTCACTTTCTATCTCCAGTCCTCCATTGCATTCATAGAATCATAGAATTGTGCAGCTGGAAGGGACCCCAGGGTCATCCAGTCCAACCGCCTGCAATGCAGGAATCTCAACTAAAGCAACCATGACATATGACCATCCAACTGCTGCTTGAAAACCTCTAAGGAAGGAGAGTCTACCACAGGCTTCCTCAACCTCGGCCCTCCATGTTTTGAGACTACAATTCCCATCAGCTCTGACCACTGGTCCTGCTAGCTAGGGATCATGGGAGTTGTAGGCCAAAAACATCTGGAGGGCCGAGGTTGAGGAAGCCTGGTCTACCACCTCCCAGAGGAGTCTGTTCCATTGCCAAACAGCTTTCACTATCAGAAACTTTTCCCCCAATCTTTACTCAGAAGCTCCTTTCTCACAACTTGAATTCATTGGTTTGGATCCTACCCTCCAGAGAAAGAGAAAATAAACATTTCTCCATCTTCCATGTGGCAACCCTTTCGATATGTGAGGATGGCTATCAGATCTCCTCTCAGTCTCCTCTTTTCCAGGCTAAACATACCCAGTTCCTTCAACCGTTCCTCATAAGGCTTAGTTTCCAGACCCTTAATCATCTTGGTTGCCCTCCTCTGCACACATTCCAGCTTGTCAACATCCTTCTTAAAAGGTGGTTCCCAGAACTGGACACGGTGTGGTCTGACCCTGGCAGAATAGAATGGTACTGTTACTTCCATTGACCTGGACACTATACTTCTGTTGATGCAGCCTAGAATAGCATTTGCTTTTTTTGCTGCTGCATCACACTGTTGACCTATGTTAGGCTTGTGATCTACTAAAACCCCTAAATCGTGTGTGTGTGTGTGTGTGTGTGTGTGTGTGTGTGTGTGTGTACTTCTGGCAAGCCAGGTCTTCCCCATCTTATATTGATGCAGCTGGTTATTCCTGCCTAAATGTAGAACCTAACATTTTGTCTCTACTGAAATATATTCTTCTAGTTTTGAATTTCAATAGGGACAAATGTATGGTTACCACAATTGATAAGGCAGGGCTTGTCCTTGCGGCCAGGAATGTTTGGACCTTGTAACCTGCAGACACACTCACACTTTGCTGTGTTCTCCCATGGCCTTATGGGTAAATTGGTATTTTTCTACACCTATGTTCAAATATGGGGCAACATTTGAAGTGATATAGTTGGCAGCTAAGCAGCCCTGATTTAAATTTATTTTTTGTTTGGGTCTTCCCCCCTAAATATACTAATTTCGAAAGTTTAACTATCCCAAAGTTTTCCTTTACATATTAGAGGTCTTGGCTGTGTACAGGAAAACATTGGACCAGCTGCCCTTTTAAGATTAGAATCTTTGGCACATTTCTGACTATGTTAGATATTGCAACGGGTTCCCTTAAATTTTTGCCATAAATTATGAATAGAAATTGTTTTCTATTTAGCAAATGGTTGTTTGGTTTGATTTTATGATGTATCATCATAACCAGCTTTCAAAATGTCATTATAATTAAATTTCTATGTGAATCCTATATTTCTTCTGTTTATGGAATCACTTCTACAATCACGATTAAATCTAATGCTAGTACTTCTTTCTGTTGGGGTATCAAGTCATGCAAATATAAAGTAGATGAATAAATGAACAAATTAAGCTCATTCAGATATGCAGAAAATATTTAAAATAAATTTAAGGAACCGCAGAAAGAGGGGGAAAGAAGTCAAGTTTTGAAATGTTAAAATGACTGTGAAATTATTGAAATGTATAAACCTGAAAATTGTAAATAATCATGCAAATATGCAAGTAGTAGCTTTAATGGTGTTCATGGTAACTTAGGCTCTTAATAGTTTTAGCTACCTCCTTCCGAAACCACAGAATCCTACCACACCCGGACAGCATCTGCTTATAATACAATACTTCGTCAACCCAAATGAAGAAGAAGAAGAGTTTGGATTTGATATCCCGCTTTATCACTACCCAAAGGAGTCTCAAAGCGGCTCACATTCTCCTTTCACTTTCTCCCCCACAACAAACACTCTGTGAGGTGAGTGGGGCTGAGAGACTTCAAAGAAGTGTGACTAGTCCATGGGTAGGCAAACTAAGGCCCGGGGGCCAGATCCGGCCCAATCGCCTTCTAAATGAGGCCCGCGGACGGTCCGGGAATCAGCATGTTTTTACATGAGTAGAATGTGTCCTTTTATTTAAAATGTATCTCTGGGTTATTTGTGGGGCATAGGAATTCGTTCCTCCCCCCCAAATAGTCTGGCCCCCCACAAGGTATGAGGGACAGTGGTCCGGCCCCCTCCTGAAAACGTTTGCTGACCCCTGGACTAGCCCAAGGTCACCCAGCAGCTGAATGTGGAGGAGCAGAGACGCGAACCCGGTTCACCAGATTATGTCACTACTGCTCTTAACCACTACACCACATTGCCTCTCAGAATTATTTGTTTTACTTATTTTTAAAGGACTCAAATACCAGTTAAAATGATTTCTGATCAATGCTGTTGAACGGAAAAATTCATTCACAAGTATTGTTCTGTACTGTACAGATTTCATTCATCTCTGTCTCACCATCATTTTGCGTTCAAGAAGTGAACTTTCATTTTTCTTCCTCCATCAAGCCCTAAATAGCATTCTTTGAGTGTCTAGTAATTGTGCTCACAATTTTTTCAAAACATAGCTCCACATGCAGCACATTTAAAGTTGAACCAATTTAACGGCCCAATTGGATGCGGCCCAATCGCCTTCTCAATCCGGCCCATGGACGGTCCGGGAATCAGCGTGTTTTTACATGAGTAGAATGTGTCCTTTTATTTAAAATGCATCTCTGGGTTATTTGTGGGGCATACAAATAGTTTAGAAACACCAATTTTGAAAACTAAGTTGTACTGCTCGTCTTTTCTTGTTGCTGTATGGAGAAGCGCATGAATCTGACCTTTGAAGCGTTTGTAAGTAAATCATCTTTAACTTACCAAACATGTGGTATCTTTCTATGCTAAAGGAAGCGTTTGTAAAAAAAACAAAAAAACTATTAAAGTTATAACAGCCCATATTTCCACGCTTTAGTTTGCTGCATGTTTTGTGATTTAAAGGTTGGTGCTGACCTTTAAAGCCCTAAACGGCCTCGGTCCTGTATACCTGAAGGAGCGTCTCCACCCCCACCGCTCAGCCCGGACACTCAGATCTAGCGCCGAGGGTCTTCTGGTGGTTCCCTTACTGCGAGAAGCAAAGCTACAGGGAACCAGGCAGAGGGCCTTCTCGGTAGTGGCGCCCACCCTGTGGAACGCCCTCCCATCAGAGGTCAAAGCCATAAACAACCACATGACCTTTAGAAAACACCTGAAGGCAGCCCTGTTCAGGGAAGTTTTTAATCTGTGATATTTTAATGTTTTTTTATATGTGTTGGAGGCCGCCCAGAGTGGCTGGGGAGACCCGGCCAGATGGGCGGGGTACAAATAATAAATTATTATTATTATAAAATGTCTGCTGGGGCCCCCTCACCAACACAGTACTTGCTTCAAACCTGAATCTAGGCATTCAGGAAATTCTGCTTTTATTCTTTAACTATATAACTATGACCATTCTGAATATGCCAGTGTACTTGGTGCAAGTGGCCGTAAAAAGGTTAAAAGAAAAGTGGCAGTGTCCCCAGCGAGCTGAGGACGGGAGAGCAAATCAACTATTCATTGTGGAGCATCCTGCATCATTCTAGTTTCCTGTCAATTTCCCCAAGTAATAAAGAAGTAATTAAATTTGTCAGGCTATTCGGCATGAAAGCCCACCCAGTGTCAACAGTGCCTTGAGTATCCAAAGCTCATGAGAGCAAGCCCAGGTCCCCTAATTAAAGATGTTTACTGGTTTCATGCACTCGCGTTTACTACAAGGGCCATAATGAATTTCTGAATTAATTGTCTGCCCATATAAAGTGAGGATCCTTCTGAATTCCACAGCGGTCCCCAAGGCCTCGGAGTAATTTAATATTCTTGTGAGAAAGATAATTGATAGTAATTGGAAAATCAATTTTTCATTGTTTAATTCTCCTTTCCACAGGGTATGCGGAAAACAAATCACCTCCTGGGCTGGGTATTCCCGTGACCATCAAAGCATCGCTTGGCCTGTCACAGTAAAAGCTCAATTGCCAGGTTGCCACTGTGGGTTGGCTGTCTTTTCTGGAGGGTTTGAAGTGTCTGAAAACACGTGGTAAGAAGTACCACTCGCCATATCCTTCCTGAGCGATGTGAATCCTTTTCGAACATCGCAGAAAAATATGCTATTAAACCACAGTGGAAACATAGGACTCTTTGTGGTTTCCCCCCTGTACGGTTGTTTTTTCTTTGTTCTTTGTTTTTTTTAAATAAGTATTTTTATTAAAATTTTGCATAAATTTTCCATACATCATTTAACATTTCTTCAACTCTTATACAACCTTTTTGGACTTCCCTCTACCACGTCTAGGGATTTTCCTCTTCCAGATCTGATCTTGTATTTTCATAATTCCACTGTTACTTATACAAGCCCTAAACGGCCTCGGTCCTGTATACCTGAAGGAACGTCTCTACCCCCACCATTCAGCCCGGACACTGAGATCCAGCGCCGAGGGCCTTCTGGCGGTTCCCTCACTGCGAGAAGCAAAGCTACAGGGAACCAGGCAGAGGGCCTTCTCGGTAGTGGCGCCCGCCCTGTGGAACGCCCTCCCAGCAGAGGTTAAGGAGATGAACAACTATCTGACATTCAGAAGATACCTCAAGGCAGCCCTATTTAGGGAAGTTTTTAACCTGTGATTTTAATGTATTTTTATATCTGTTGGAGGCCACCCAGAGTGGCTGGGGAGACCCGGCCAGATGGGCGGGGTACAAATAAAAGAATTATTATTATTATTATTATACAATCCTAACTAATTATCATAATCCATAATTTTCTTCATAACATTTCATATAATCCACTTTACAAAGCTTCCTGCAAACCTACTAGCGTAATTTGTTTTCAAATAATTTTCAATTTCCCCCCCAGTCCTCTAAGGATCTTTGATCCCGTCGGTTTCGGATTCTGTCATCTTGTCCAATTCTGCGTAGTCCATCACCTTCATTTGCCATTCTTCTATTGTCGGTAATTCTTCTTGCTTCCATTTCTGTGCCAATAATACTCTTGCAGCCGTTGTCGCATATAAAAACAATTTTTTATCTTGTCTGCTAATGTGAGGCTGTTCTTTGGACCTTCAACATTGAACTCACAGCTTGAAGCCATGTTCTAGAGGAGCATTTTCCAAAAAAAGGGGAAAGCATGGGTTGAGGTAGGAACTGCAGTCCCCCAAATACGGAAGCTTTTCTTCTGGGAATAATAAAGAAAGAAATCCCCCCCCCCAAAAAAAACAATTTCCCTTATTCATGTATATGTCCTAATTGCACAAAAATGGAGAACAGATACAGTCCCATCAAGAGAAGAATGGCATCTCAAAATATAATTAGAATATATAGAACTAGCCAGTGTGACAAACAGATTAATAAATAAAGATGACAAGAGGATTGGACATGCAGATTATATGGGGGAAATATTATAACAATAAAATAAGCATAACAGGTTGAAAAAAAATACTCGGCAGTAGATGTTATAACGTGAGAATATGTACGGTAACGAAAACAATTTAGTAGATTAAGAAGACACAGTTTAAAGGACAGTAGATAGGAAACCATGGAAAGAGTGGAAGGAAAGTAAAAGTTAAGATATATAGGATTTAAATAAATTGGAGGAATATAAATCTGTTATTGTTGTTATTATTAATTATTAATTATTATTATCCTTTGTTTGTGCCATATATCTATATTATTTCTTTATTACTTTATGTATGGTTATAACATAGTATGTGTTGACGGCGAGATATAATTGAAAAGCATATATATATAAAGGAACTGTAGTCAGGAGGTGATGGAATTCCCAGGCAGGTATGCTGAGTATAACCAACACAGGACTTAGCCGATTCTTCCAAACCTTGACCGTCTGAAGGCTTCTTCACTTACAAGAATAATGAAGCCATCAGGAAAAGTCTGATCCATTCCTGGAAGTTGCTCTTAAGACTGCAGGGAGAGAACCGTTTACCAACAGAGAGGTCTTCTCCAGCTGGGACCATTGTCTTAAAGTAGGTCTCTTGTCCGGGATTGCTTGAGGCATGGGCACCATTACAGACCTTTCTTGGACTAGTTTTCTAAAGACATGTAGTGAACATCCTCTCCTTATCACAGAGACGGATCATGTGCACTGTGGCATCCCTGGCAAGCAACCTCTTTTACCTGGTTGCATTGATGGTTTCAGTGATGGGTGCCTGCAGCTGAGTTGAGAACCTCTTGAAAAAAATTACCAGGCAACCCGATGTTAGTAAATACCAGTTCTCAAGATGTGTCCTAAGCGTTCAGAATAGAGTAAACCCAAATGAGCCCTGAGTTTTTCTATTCTGACTTGGTGGAAACAACAACCGGGCAAGTGGGGAGGGAGGCAGAGTTGAGCAAAACACTAATACTCAAATATGCAAAAAAACAATAATAAAAACACATTTGGGCTATTTATGTTCACTTACAACCTATCAAAGAATGTGGCAATCTTTTACTCACTTACCTGGGAGCAAGCCCTATTGAACTCAATGAGGCTTCCTTCTGAGGAGACAGGTATAGGGCTTCCTTAGAAATATGTTCAACTGCATCAATAATCAACAAAGGTTGAAATAATAATGGAAACAGGATGTGCAGTTATCCAAATGGATCAGTGCTATATATATATTGTGTGTTTTATTGTTTTGTTAGATTTTGATAATTTAAATGCATTTTGATAAGGTTGCCATTTTTTTAAAAGTGAGCATCCTTTTAAAGTGCAATCCTATACTCAGAAGTAAGTCCTAGTTAAATACCTGTAGGTACAGGGGTCAAGCCAGAAACAAAAAAAAATCCACGAGATGACATCAATGAATCAGGCCTTCGTCTCACGGCCGGTGTGCTGCTTTCGTGTTCATTTTGATGGGCCCTCTATATTTTTTGCCTTTTGAATCCGAATAAGTGCAGTCACCTGAACTTTAATGGAAAAACTTTGTTTCCTGGCAAGCATTTCCTAAAGAGGCACAACAGCTAGAAGGTATAATTACCTACAAGGCTGCACATTAATCTAAATACAGTCTTCTATCCCATTCCCTACCTTTCCCATTATTTATATTGATTTAGTACTCTCCTCACCTTCAATGTTTCGCTTGGTCTTGGTGTAAATCTGCTCCAAATTTAGGAACTGGTGCAGTAAATAAACACTAGAATAACAAGAGCTATGAGGTTTTGTAATAGATCGCATCCTCTGCTTCACTAGTTCCTTCTTCCTCTTCTTCTTCTTCTTTCTTCTTTGGCAATCGCTCGTAGCCGAGTAAGATTGTCTTCCATAAACACGGTTTTAACAATGAGTCCGTAAGTGACTGTGGAGGCCAATTCTGGATCCACACGTCCTTCCACAGTGGGGACATAGGTTTCTGGGCGGGAGTTGATCACGGTGTGGATTTGTCAAGCGTGCCTTCCTCTTAGCACGTTTCTCCCTTTCGTCCTGAGTACGAGTCTCTTCAAAGCCCATGACACCTTTGGTAAAGGCTGTTCTCCAATTGGAGCGCTCGCAGGCAAGTGTTTCCCAGTTGTTGGGGTTTATACTGCATTTTTTTAGATTTGCCTTGAGACAGATCTGAACCTAATAGGGGACAACCTTCATCCCAGTATGGGCTTCTTGATTTGTTGTTTATGAAAGGCTCCTCACTGAAAATCAATCTACTTAATTTCTTTCCTTCTTTCTTTTCCCCCCTTGCAACTCTCTCTGACCACTGAGATACCGGTACCTTCTTGCCAATTTAGCTAAAAAAGGTACCTTTACCTTTTCAGTATGCAAGCCAATAGGTTTAAATCTAAATATGAACTGGTACCAACCAGCAAAAGATTATGCTTGAAGCCCGCTGTCACGGCCTCCTCCCTCCTCCGGTCGTTTCAATAAGGAGGTCGAGTCATTGCCTTTTTAGTAGGTTTTATCTGTGCTCATTATTTACAGTGCAGAGCTTAATCTAATCATGACTGCTCAGTCACTGGCAGAATCCGGAAGTGGCGTACAATGATTTTCCCGCCAGCAAAGCCATCTCGGGAAGCGAAAGCGTCTTTTCCTCCTTCTCAACCTCTCCCCTGGACGTACTCCCTGGGAGCTGCCAGGTCTCTCGCTGCATCCCTCACTCCCTGGCACCCCCCTCCCTTCCGAAGAAGAGCTGCTCCCACTTCCTGATGAGTCCGTCGTTAGAATGGGTGGCTGTTCTCTATAGCCACTCAGAGCCGGACTGGAAGGGGGATGCAGATCCCTGACACCCATGACCCACCCCCACCCCCCAGTATGAAATCTACCCCAACAGGCTCTGGAAGCAGCAGGTCTGAGCAGCAAGGAGGACCAGAGCAGGCTGGTTAACCATAGCTTATCAAAACCAACGCAATACAGAGATACGTTTCCCACTATGCCAGTTCTGCGAAATACTTATTTTGTGCAAATTCAATTCAGAAGAACTTCAGATCCTGCCTCTTTTGCAATAGTCTCTTCTCCATCCGACCTCCACGCTCCCTGTAGGATTTGGAGAGTCATTTGTTCCTCCCTGTTTTCTTAGGTTCCAATTCAAAGTGTTGGTGCTGACCTTTAAAGCCCTAAATGGCTTCAGTCCAGTATACCTGAAGGAGCGTCTCCACCCCCATCGGTCAGCCCGGACACTGAGGTCCAGTGCTGAGGGCCTTCTGGCGGTTCCCTCGCTGCGTGAAGCCAAGTTACAGGGAACCAGGCAGAGGGCCTTCTCGGTAGTGGCACCCGCCCTGTGGAACGCCCTCCCTTCAGATGTCAAAGAGAACAATTACCAGACCTTTAGAAGACATCTGAAGGCAGCCCTGTTTAGGGAGGCTTTTAATGTTTTATAGATTATTGTATTTTAATGCTCTGTTGAAAGCCACCCAGAGTGGCTGGGGAAACCCAGCCAGATGGGCGGGGTATAAATAATAAATTATTATTATTATTATTAGGTTAGCAAAAGATGCCCTCCTGACAAACATGCAAGAGGGGCGTGTTTTAGTTGTGGGGCTCACTTTAGGCAAAGCACGTTTGGAGAGTCACTTGGCTCCATCTTTCTTGTCATTCTGTCAGCAAGCTCTTAAAAACCTGTTTCCTTTTGACTGGCATATTTTGTAACCGTTGTAACTCCAGCTGGCTCTTCAGTTTTTGGGATTTTTTTTAGGGTCGATTTTACACATTAACGTTCTATGAATTTTGTTTGCTACTCTGTGTTGGGGAGGAATGATTCATAAATGCCTGAAGTGAATAAGGGAATGAATGACAGGAGTCACGCAGAGAAGCTCAGCGAAACGAATGAATGAAAAGGAATTTAAATAATGCGTATCAACTTTTTAAAACAGAACGACAGAAAACAAAGCAAAATGAATATAAGGCAGCTTAACTAAATCTTCACTTGTTGTTGTTTAGTCGTTCAGTCGTGTCTGACTCTTCATGACCCCATGGACCAGAGCACGCCAGGCACGCCTATCCTTCACTGCCTCTCACAGTTTGGCCAAACTCATGTTAGTAGCTTCGAGAACGCTGTCCAACCATCTCATCCTCTGTCGTCCCCTTCTCCTGGTGCCCTCAACCTTTCCCAACATCAGGGTCTTTTCTAGGGAGTCTTATCTTCTCATGAGGTGGCCAAAGTACTGGAGCCTCAACTTCAGGATCTGCCCTTCTAATGAGCACTCAGGGCTGATTTCTTTAAGAATGGATAGGTTTGATCTTCTTGCAGTCCATGGGACTCTCAAGAGTCTCCTCCAGCACCATAATTCAAAAGCATCAATTCTTCGGCGATCAGCCTTCTTTATGGTCCAGCTCTCACTTCCGTACTAAATCTTCACTTAGCATTATGTTATTTGCTTAAGCCAGATTCAGGATGTCGGAGACATCCCATTTAGAGACAGGAAAGATGAGCTGCTTCCCTCTCCCATTTTCAACAAAGACTATTCAGCCTCAATGAGGGCCAGTTGGGGGTAACATTTCTATTCTAACCAGTTTCAACCTTAGAAAAGGAAGAACTGTGGACACATTGCCAAAGAAAGAGAAATCTCACAACCAACATCTTTACCGCTATAGCTTCCAACGGTGAGAGCCAAAGTGGTGTTTTTTACCTCTAATATATTTTTGTATTTATCCCATAATCTATACATTTTTTCCTAATTATGTGATTTGCAAATCCTTGGTGTACTTTCACCTTTTCATACCATAAATAAGCATGGCAACCAAAAATATTACCATGACCTAAGTCTAGAATATGTGAATTTTCTAATAACATCCATTCCTTCAACCAACAAAGACAAGATGCTTCATAGTATAGTCTCATATCCGGCAGGGAAAAACCTTCTCTCTCTTTTGCATGTATCAATATTTATATTTTATTCTTGGTTTTTTCCCTTGCCAAATATTTTTAGAAATATATTTTTGCCATGCGTTGAAACAATCTGTCTTGCCAATCATCGGAATCGATTGAAACAGAAATAACATTCTAGATAATACATTCATTTTTATAGTTGACACTCTGCTTAATAGTGAAAGATTCATTCTGTTCCAAATTTGCAAATTTCTTTTAATATCTTCCCAGGTTTTTAAATAATTAACTTTATACAAATTTATATTGTTTGTTGTTACCCATACACCTAAATACTTAACCTTTCTTTCAATCTTTAATCCAGATACATCCTGTGATTTGTTATTACTCCCATCATTCATATTTTTAATCAATATTTAAAAATATGTGGTGTAGTGGTTAAGAGCGGTAGACTCATAATCTGGTGAACCAGGTTCGCGTCTCCGCTCCTCCACATGCAGCTGCTGGGTGACCTTGGGCTAGTCACACTTCTCTGAAGTCTCTCAACCCCACTCACCTCACAGAGTGTTTGTTGTGGGGGAGGAAGGGAAAGGAGAATGTTAGCCGCTTTATGACTCCTTCGGGTAGTGATAAAGCGGGATATCAAATCCAAACTCTTTTTCTTCTCTTCTTCTTCTTCATCAAGAGTTTGGTTTTATCTTTATGAATCTTAAGACCTGCTACCTCACCAAAAAAAATTCTCTCTTGTAATGCTGTCAGGATTGACTCTATTGGTTCTTCTACAGATCAACCAAAAGGCTTTTCTTAATGTGTTGAGGGGAGATTTGAGCCCTTTCCAAAGTGTTTGCAACTTGGCAAATTTACCAAGTGAGGGGGGGGGCGGTTCAGTGGAAGGCAACTGTATGAAGCAGGAGGCCTGTTTTATTCGTGGAGCACAGAACGCTGGTCCCCACTGGCCTCCCTCAGGTGATAACTTAACCCCTTTTCAGACGCTCACCATCTGGTGAATTCTTTTCTAGCACATGGTCCCCTCGGCTGTATCTTGTGCAATTTGCTTTACTTGCTCCGCATTTTAGAAAAAGACTTGCCTTTGCTCCTTCCAGACTTAAAAGTGAGCTGACTTTACTTAGCACTGGGAATCTTAACACTGGGCAGAGATGATGAGACTAGCTGGGAACGGCTGTTATAAGAATTTTTAAGGTCTCAAATATAGAATAAATATTCATAAATGCACACATATCTAAATATATAAACCATGTGTCTGAAATTGTACAGGAGAGCAATCCTGAAGCCATTTTGACTCTCCCAATGACCTCAAATATCCCTCTGCCTTCCCATTGTATTTTTGCTTACAAATCCTGTTTTAAGGGCATATTTGTGTATGACTAGGGTGAGGCTGTGACCTGGATTCAGGAACTAAAGTATTAACCATCACAAAAGAATGGCCAGGCTGTCCAGGTAATGCAACCAGCGACCATGATCAGGCATCCTGGCGGACAGGATTTCTGCTGTAGACCCGCCTCCAATGATGTATGTATGATGATTTTGGGGTGGTCTTTGGCTAAGGGGGTTGGGCAATGTCAAAAGTCTTCAAAGGTTCCTGCACACTTTTGTTCAGGGTCTCTCCCTCCTTGCAAGGAGGCGAAGGAACTCTGCTGCAACAACAACAAAAAAAGATCTGCCTTACTTTCCACTGGATCCTGCCTCCATCCATTCTTCTCTGACCGATCATGGACTCAAGAGAATTGGGCAGCAAAAGCCAAACCCCCCATTTTTACATCACGGCCAAGAGGCACTCTAAAACAGGTGGTTCAGAACGGTGACATTCCCTCGAGCTGACCCTGGGTTTTTGATTCAGGTTCCCACCATGATTGCTGCAGTCTCTAATTTATGGTTACCAGACATACCCATTTTCCGGGGACAGTCCCCGGATTTACAAATCTGTCCCCGGACAAAATCTGTCCCCGGATTTCATTTAATGTCCCCGGATTTATATTTTAAGTGTTGTAGATTTATTAGTAGGGAATGAATGTTGTGTGATGGGTTCAGCGGCACAAGACACATCATATGGGGACTTCCGGCGACGCAGGGAGAAAGGGGAGAGAAGGAGAAGGAAGAGAGAAAGAGGAAGGAGAAAAAAGAGGGGAGCTGCGGAGGAGAGGTAGGAGAGCACCAGGAGGGCAAGAACACGTGGCTGAGCCCAGACCCGACCCGAGCCTACTCCACAGTGGCTAGCGCTCCAAGAGAGCAGGCCAGGGCCCAGAGGAAGGTCGTGCGACAAAGGAGACCACAGAAGAGAAGATATTACTTCTTTCTTAAAAAAAAACAAACTTTTTTAAAAATATTTTTTTCTTTTTTCAAAAAAAGATGTCCCCAGATTCTTTGAAAAAAATCTGGTAACCTTACTCAAATTCCACTCATATAACGTATGTGTGGGCATGAACTCTTGGAAGCAGGATTCTGCCTACTGGCCCCTGTTCCCAGCTTCCATTCATATGTATGCACCTAGGCTGCATTCAGAGCCCCAGGTGAACCTGCGCTAAGGTTGGGGTAGGGCTAGGAGTCATGGTCTCAATCCTCTCCGTCCGTGGGTATCCTTGGATCTGTTGCACGAACAGAGATTCCTTGTGGTCTTAACGGAGTAGCTGCTCTCATCCTCTCCTCTCCAGCTGCAAAGTGAGAGTGAATTTCAAGCAGGGACACTGTCCGGGTAAACAAGCAAAGGAATGCAAAGCAGTTTGGAACTCAAAGGGCTAAATGACTATCAAACAGAAGAGGTGACTACTCTTGAGGGTGTGGCAGCCTCCTAGCCCATTCTGGGGATGCTCAAAAACGTCAGGACTCTCATTTTTCTCTCTGCACTTCCTCTCCTCGGCTTCTTCAGGCTGTTGCCATGGCGATGGCTATAACGTTGCAGATGTGCTACAGCCATTTATAAATGACTAATTGTTCTACGTTTTAAATGGCAGGCTAAATGCCCAAGAAGCCCAAAATAGACTATTATATCCAACAAATAAAAAGCAGCTGGATTTTTTTTATAAAAAAAACTCATTTCACACTTTTCAGTATTTATTGTCGAAGGGGTGGACTGGCTCTGCATCTACTGGGTGGCATTGGAGCTGTTGATCTTTGCTGTTTCCCAGCAAAGGCTGCTGCCAGCACCTGCTCCCCTGCCCTGCCGCTTGGATGGGCTGCGCAGGTCACTGGGAGCCACATTGACCAGCAAAGAAAGGGGCAACGGGAAAGAAAGGGAAGAGAAAGGACATGGGGCGGCTTGCAAGATCTTAGAAGTTCCTTTGTGAGGAACTGGGTTTTAAATAATTGCTTTCTCTAGCAGCAAATACACGTTTCCATGTCATTGTATATCTCAGTACAAATGAAGTTGAGGTCATGTTGTGCGGATGCCTGGTTATCGCCTTCCAAAGCAACTACTCCATTCCGAACTTAAAAATGGAAAGCGTAATGCAGGTGGTCAACAAAAGAGGTTTAAAGACTCTCACAAGGCAAATCTAAAAAAATGAAGTAGAAACACCGAAAACTGGGAAACATTGGCCTGCAAGCGCTCCAGCTGGAGAACAGCCTTTACCAAGGGTGTCATGGGTTTTGAAGATGCTCAAACTCAGGACGAAGCGTGCTAAGAGGAAGGCACACTTGGCAAACCCTCACCATGATCAACTCCAACCCCGGACACCTATGTCCTCCTGTGGAAGGATGTATGGCTCCAGAACTGGCCTCCACAGTCACTTATGGACACACTGTTAAAACTGTGTTCATGGAAAACAATCTTACTAGGCTACGAGCAATCGCCAAAGCAGAAGAAGATATCTCAGTGGTCAGAGACAGTTGCGGGGGGGGGGGGCATCCTGCTTAGGACTAAAAGGTAAAGGTACCCCTTGATGGTTAAGTTCAGTCAAAGGTGACTATGGGGTTGCGGCGCTCATCTCGCTTTGAGGCCGAGGGAGCCGGCGTTTGTCCACAGACAGCTTTCTGGGTCATGTGGCCAGCATGACTAAACCGCTTCTGGTGCAACGGAACACCGTGATGGAAACTAGAGCGCACGGAAACACTGTTTACCTTCCCGCTGCAGCGGTACCTATTTATCTACTTGCACTGGCGTGCTTTCGAACTGCTATGTTGGCAAGAGCTGGGACAGAGCAACGGGAGCTTACCCCATTGCGGGGATTCGAACCGCCAACCTTCTGATCGGCAAGCCCAAGAGGCTCAGTGGCTTAGACCACAGCGCCACCCACATCCTATTAGGGATGGTTAGGACTACAACACCTATCAGCCCCAGTCAGCACAGGCAGTCTAAAACATCAAATGGTCAGCAGGTTGGACAAGGCTGCCCTTTGACTGCCATGATAGAAAAGGCAGCAGGAGTTCTGTGTCTGTTCTAGCCAAATTTTTTGAAAACAAAACACTGAGCATAAATATAGCATATTCTTCCTCCCTGCTGAGCTGCTTGTTATTTCTATGCTGGCTCCTAACTGCAAGCTCCAGGGCTGACTTCTGCATAGTTTGACGTTATAGTTTGGTTCCGCAGCTGGTAGTGGCTTTTTTTGGGGGGGGGATGTAGGGAGAGCTACAAGTCACCCACTGGAAGCTCCATATTTTCTTTTCTTGTGATTTTGGCATTTATGCAAGAAGACAATTATTAGAGACCTTACAACGCGACAGGCTGATTTCTATGCCTCCAACGGTACAGAACCTGCTTTCGGACAGTAATGATCAAATTACTCTTATAGTAGCTGAATTTTTGAGTGCTGTCCATGTAGAAAGACTGGATCATAAAAGAGATTTAATGGTTCTTAATTGGATGGGGAAGTGGTAGTGTTGTATTGCTGTATTATACACATATTGATTTTTTAACAAAGGGTCATTGTGAGAAATTCGGAGTTACTTTTGTGGACGAGTCTGGAATTCTGAAGTTAAGGATTTGATTGGTATAAGTTTTGTTCTGCCGAGCTCGTATTTTGCACAATTTGTATACAGAGTCTGTTTGATAACATGTGGTTTGTTATGCCTAATAAAGGACCAAGTAGCTGGAAGCTCCAAGGAAGGAAACCAAAGACTGTAACATGCAGGCTAAGGAAGGCTCGCCACGGTCCAGTTGCCAAGCTGAGGGTGGCAAGGTTCATATGCCTCTGCCGATTGTTCGCCAGGGAACTGTCAAACGTAAATGGCTGCATTACTCTTTAAAGTAAAAACCAGGATGTCATTGGAACATAAAGTTCTCCCTCTGCCCCAAATACCAGCAGTTGTACACTACTTAGGTGGCGGCGTTATTTCGGAGGCATACTTCTGGGAGCTGGGTTGTTTAAATGTTTAAAATGCCAAACGGCAGACAGACGACTTTACTTTGCCTGTAACAGCAACCACAATAATTTTATTATTGATATGCCGTCCATCTGACTGGGCTGCCCCAGCCTCTCTAGGTGGCTCCCGACAGAATATTAAAAACACACTGAAACACCAACCATTAAAAACTTCCCTGAACAGGGCTGCCTCCAGATGTCTTCGAAAAGTCAAAACAAAATAAAAAAAATCCTTCCAGTAGCACCTTAGAGACCAACTAAGTTTGTTCTTGGTATGAGCTTTCGTGTGCATGCACACGAAAGCTCATACCAAGAACAAACTTAGTTGGTCTCTAAGATGCTACTGGAAGGATTTTTTTTATTTTGTTTTGACTATGACAGACCAACACAGCTATCTACCTGTAATTCGAAAAGTCAGATTGTTGTTTTATCTGTTTGACATCTGATGGGAGGGCGTTCCACAGGGCGGAACCCCCCCCTGTGTTGAGAAAGAAGAGACTGACAGTACCAAAAGCACCCAGGGTTTAGATGGTCTCCCACTTTTTTGCCTTGGAAAACAACTTTTAAAGGGATGGCATAAATTGGATAAATGTGTGTCTGGGAGCAGGAGGGAGAGTATCCCTGCCTCGATAGGGACCAAGGCACAGGGAGAGACAGATTTAACTATTTCACCTCTGTGCTATTTTCCCACTGAAAATCATCCTGTCATCGTAATTTGCTTCTGAGGTGCTATTTGCTGGATACAGCTTCTTTGGATGCTAATAGTAGTGTGATTTTTTTTGGGGGGGAGGAATACAGCTCAGGAAGGAAAGGATTACCTGCCCCACCCCTTCTCCTCACACCAGTTCCAATCTACACAGAACACCCCCTGAACTGCTTTTTGCAAGTGAACAGTTGTTAAGCGTGCAGCTTGACCCTTTACTGCACCTTTTAGACAGAAAGTCTCAGATTTCTTTCTTTTTTTCATTAGCACTAGGGTGAAGGGCATCAGATTCCAAAATATGTATTATTCCGCCCACCATTTTGAACTTAGCAACTTATTTTTATAAAACTGCTTGCACTTACTGCTGGTTTTGTAAGCTACCTTGAAGGTTTCTATTCTAAAAGGTAGGATATAAAAACGTTAAAACAATCAAATGATTATGCCAGCTTCAACCAAGGGAGGCAGTCGGTGGAGCGCTTCCATTTCACCAGTGCCAGGAGATGGGGTATTCCCATACAGGTGAAAGTTCAGAAGTCCTTAGAAGGGGAAAGACAGCACCACTCAAACAAATTAAGCTTTTTGCAGGTTATTTATATCATAGAATCATAGAATCATAGTTGGAAGAGACCACAAGGGCCATCCAGTCCAACCCCCTGCCAAGCAGGAAACACCATCAAAGCATTCTTGACAGGTGGCTGTCAAGCCTCTGCTTAAAGACCTCCAAAGAAGGAGACTCCACCACACTCCTTGGCAGCAAATTCCACTGTTGAACAGCTCTCACTGTCAGGAAGTTCTTCCTAATGTTTAGATGGAATCTTCTTTCTTGTAGTTTGAATCCATTGCTCCGTGTCCGCTTCTCTGGAGCAGCAGAAAACAACCTTTCTCCCTCCTCTATATGACATCCTTTTATATATTTGAACATGGCTATCCTATCACCCCTTAACCTTCTCTTCTCCAGGCTAAACATACCCAGCTCCCTAAGCCGTTCCTCATAAGGCATCGTTTCCAGGCCTTTGACCATTTTGGTTGCCCTCTTCTGGACACGTTCCAGCTTGTCAGTATCCTTCTTGAACTGTGGTGCCCAGAATTGGACACAGTATTCCAGGTGGGGTCTGACCAGAGCGGAATACAGTAGTACTATTACTTCCCTTGATCTAGATGCTATACTCCTATTGATGCAGCCCAGAATTGCGTTGGCTTTTTTAGCTGCTGCATCACACTGTTGACTCATGTCAAGTTTATGGTCTACCAAGACTCCTAGATCCTTTTCACATGTACTGCTCTCAAGCCAGGTGTCACCCATCCTGTATTTGTGCCTTTCATTTTTTTTGCCCAAGTGTAGTACTTTACATTTCTCCCTGTTAAAATTCATCCTGTTTGCCTTGGCCCAGTTCTCTAATCTGTTAAGGTCATTTTGAAGTGTGATCCTGTCCTCTGGGGTGTTAGTCACCCCTCCCAATATCACATACCTTCTTCCAGAAATGGAGGTGGCGGTCTCATTGCAGACAGTAGGGATTCAGTGATCACTCAGCAGAGGCTGGATTTCACCACATAGGCCCTGAATGCTGATGACAAAAGATTGTCCCATAAATTTTGCTGAGTCCAGATGTAGACATTGTTCCCCCTCATTCTTATTGTGAGCTGCAAGGATAATATAGGATAATATAGAACCATATGCTTGATTCTTGGTACAAAGCGAAGTGGCAAGCATGATTTGTGCAATCTTATGGATGATCCTGGAGTGCTTAAGATGTTTACCCTCATCCCACAAGGCTGGTGCTTTCTGGTTTGGCATTCATGATTCCACATTAACAGTCAGGATATTGAAGCAACACATTTTGCAAATACAAGTACAGTGGAACCTTGGTTCTCGAACGGCTTAATTGACAAATCGGCTCCTGAACGCCAAAAACCGGGAAGTGTTCTGGTTTTAGAACGTTTTTCGGAAGTCAAACGTCTGATGCGGCTGTCAGCTAGTTTCTGGTGCGCTGGTGCCAATCGGAAGCAGTGCCTTGGTTTTCGAACGTTTCGAGAGCCAAACGGCCTTCTGCAACGGATTAACTTCGTACCACTGTATCTGTTGTTTGTTCACTTCTAAGGCATTTTAAGAAGTTTTTTTTAAAGGAGATTTCATTTTAATGTTATATTTACAACTGCTCCAGTCTACAAACAGTAGCATAATATCCCATTACTGGTGTGTATGCGTGTGTATGGGGGCGGGGTGCAAAACGGTTTGGGACCACGTTTTGCAGAGCATTCACAATACTGGATGCACTACTAAGGGAATGAATTCCACCTTCCCAGTAGAAAAAAATATCAGTCTACATTTCCCCAACATTTAGTGCTATTGCAATGTAAGTGCTATCTTGCGGACACCCGCAGAACCAACGCAAATAAAACGGCCTATTTATATGATGTTAAACATTATCACACTCTGCTGGCTGACTTGCCACTTCCACAGTTGGCTAAAGGTCTTCTTCCTGAACTTAAAAGCAACGGATGGCATCCAACCAAGTCATACTCAGAATAGATCCACTGAAACCAATAGATCACGGCCATGCTCATTGCTGTGGAGTCAGTACTTCCCATCTTCATGGGCAGCCCCTGCCAAAGGGCTTCAGTGATGCTGTTTCTTAGGTGCCACTGTGGTCTAGAGCTGAAAGAAACCCCAGCTTTTGTCTACTGCAGGGATGAAATAGATATATTTTGTGACACCCTTTAAACAGATTTCAGAAAGGGTACTTTACATTAGTTTAAGCAAAGATGCTTACGGTACCCCATTTATTTATTTTTTTACAACAAACACCTCTTGTCTGTATATTTAGCATGGCAATTTAGTGCCCTCTGCCTGGTTGAGGACTGCTTTATCTCCACTGAAACTGAGCACTGACTGACAGATACACAAACGAGAAAATAAAGGGATTGGGGAGGGTAAAGGTAAAGGGACCCCTGACCATTAGGTCCAGTCGTGTCCGACTCTGGGGTTGCGGCACTCATCTCGCTTTATTGGCCGAGGGAGCCGGCGTACAGCTTCCGGGTCATGTGGCCAGCATGACGAAGCCGCTTCTGGCGAACCAGAGCAGCACACGGAAACGCTGTTTACCTCCCCGCCAGAGCGGTTCCTATTTATCTACTTGCACTTTGACGTGCTTTTGAACTGCTAGGTGGGCAGGAGCTGGGACCAAGCAATGGGAGCTCACCCCGTTGCAGGGATTCGAACCACCGACCTTCTGATCAGCAAAGCCCTAGGCTATGTGGTTTAACCCACAGCGCCACCTGGGTGAGACTTGTAATTCCTGCCTGCAGACCGCTGCTAACATTAATTCAGTCATTGTATCAACTAAGTAGTTAATTAAATGTAATATTAATTTTCTGCTTAAGAGTACGGTAAGTTGATGGATTATGCCAAAATGGCAAAAATGACCGGAAGAATCAGAAATCAGGAAGACCAAAATTTAATAAAGAATGGAGAAAATTCATAATAAAAACCATTGTAAGCAGTTAAAATTGTTAGTAGGATTGGAATAACACTTGTAGTTTAATGGTGAACTTTGGATATAATGGAGCTGTAAAAGATTTGGATTATTATAAAAGATGTAGGAGGAAATGACTAACAATACGATCCACAAAGGGGAGGAGGGGAGTCGAGGAGATTCTTTGGAATCTTGTATTTATGTTGGATATGTGATTGTAAAACTGTAATTTGAAAAACCAAATATATACATATATTTAAAAATGTAATATTAATTTTATTCTCACACAGACACACACATTCATTCTACAGCAATATCCAAGATGCAAAAAAATCACAGCAATCATAGACAACATAGTTGCTCCTAGAAGATAGGAGCAGGCATGGTCAACAGCCTCATGGAAGGCCCAAGACTGTCCCTTCAAAGCTAATGAACAGCACCAACTTCTACATTCAGTCGGCATCTCTGGTTTGTGGTCTTTTCATTGGTGGGATGCAAAGGACCTGGCCAAGTCCTTGGGCAGCTTCATAAACCTTCTGCCTGCCTTCTTCCCGTCTCCGCTTCAGCTCTGCCTTCAGCCTTGCTTCTTTTTTTCTCAGATCCCTGATCACATCTGTTGCTGTTGCACCTTCTGCGATGGATTTCTGGGGTTTTGCAGACCGGACCGTTTTGGTGGTCTTTAAACACTTGCCTTTAAATACAAGTCTGTATGGTCCATGCATTGCGCCGATTCTTTTGCCACTGCTGTGGCATTTCAGATCAGAAAGCTTCAGTTCCACAACGTCTTGTGCTTTTTTGACAGCCCTGCAAAACTCGCTCTCTCCTAGCTGCTCCTGCTCTCTTGCTCGGACCTGCAAAGAGGAAAGGACAACTCAGCTGAGAGCAATGAGAGAACAAAGTTTTATTTTATCAGTCTTAGTTAATTAACAGAGCTCAATGAAACCCTCGTTGTATTTATAAACAGGACCCCAGGCATCTTGTTACAATTTCTATTAACAGGTCAAAAACATAAATACAGAGTTCTGAAATCAATCAGTCTAGTTTTATGAAATCAATCAGTCTAGATCTCTAACAGGCCCCCCAAATCAACCCTTACCGTTCCACAGCAGCTCAGTCTCCTGTAGGCTATAAGCTCACCCAGCCCATCATATAGAGTCAACAGATCTTTCCTGTATCTGTCCAGTTCTTGAATTGTTCTCTTAATGCCATAACAATACAGATCAGCACTTGGCAAAATAGTGTCCTTGTTAAACGTGTTGTGGGGTTTTGCATCTTCTGTTTCAGGACTGAAAAGGGTCTCCTGGAAGGGGGGGGCAGAGGAATTCCAAAGTTGTATTAATTTTTCTTAATGAGGAACTTATTGCCACATTTGTCTAGATAGATAGATAAATTTATTTATTACGGCCATTGGCCCAACACATAAAAATCACATAAAAGATCACATCACATAAAAATCACATTCCCAAAACAGCAACCACATTTGCCTAGAGACTGGTACAACAGATCAGTCTTGTTTAACTTTCTATCCAACCTGTTTATGAGATGGTATGCAGTTCTCGAGCAACATATTCTATTCTCAGAGAATACAGAAAAGTTGCTTATTCCCAGCAAGAGGATTTGTTTAGGCACTTGCAAATGGAAACTGGTACCCCATAAGAGCAAAAAACTGAGTGTCGGGAGAGACTTTGCAAGAAAAGCAGATGCAAGACTTCTTAAATCTCTGCCACAACAACTAAAACCACACCACCTTTTGATCCTTTTGTTGATGGCTGTGTTGGAAGGAAACACAGACACATCACTTTAAAAAGAATTGCCCAAAATTAAAATTCCTAACCTTGCTAAATTTAAAAAGAGGGAGAAAAACCTTAGAATACTACACCATTTCTGCATTAAGGGATTATACTGATTAATATATTGCAAAAGCAGCTGCTTGCTATAGAACTTATCTACCCAAATTTGCTGCAAATATTTAAAAGATTCGAGCAGAGCTGGAAGAGTTCTAGGTCTGGAATCTAGAAACTGGGTGCTTGCCTCTATGTAGAGCTAGTCCCTTTAAAAAACAAAACAAAACAAAACAAAACACCCTCTTCAAGACTTCAAAATGCTTCCAAAATCCAAATCTTAGCCTAAAAGCTATTTGCTGTTGTTGCACCTGTGTATCTCGGAACCTTGCACAATTTCACCAGTGCTCAAGTTGGTGTGTTGAAGTGTTATCGGCTAAAGTCTAAGGTGACTCCTAAGCAAGTCAGTGCAAATGCATTTGTGGGTTTTGAACTGCTTTACAGAAAGATTCATAACCTCTTTGCTACATGGGAGCAGAATCCAAATACTCATTCTGTCAACTCATTGTCTTTAAGGAATATTTTCCGCAGCTGTAAATGTGCTGAATGGTTATATTATGTATGTATTTGCTCTTGAAGCCTTCATCAGATGTAAAGAGGATTTTATTGATTCTTAAAATCATTCAACACTGTCCAGGGAAATCTGCAATTCCACAATGCTACCTGACTGCAATTCTAGTGGCTCACAAAATTTAGTGCTCTGCAGTTTGTAATGAAGGCATTTTGTTTACAGCAACGTTTATACTGTCATATTTTAAAAAGTACAAAAGGAGAAGAACAGACATTTCTTTCATTTACAATTACTGCAGATGTACGGCATGGCGCTTCGCTCCTGTCAGCCAAAGTCCAGCATTGCAATTGAGATAAAATTAAGCAGCACAGGGAGTTCTTAGGAAGCTCTCTTTCACTGGTACTGGTAAATCCACAAAATAGATGGAATACATGTGGTTTGAAGCAAGATCTCCTAATTTGATAGTTAGTTTATCATAGCAGGGAAGGAGACCAGGTGTGCTGGTCCCGTGGGTTACCCGAGAGGCGAGGTCCAAGTCCGGTCCGTGGTCAGAGGTGCAACGTAGAGGCAGTCCGTAGTAACTGAAGCTGGGTGCAGAGCAGGGAGTTGGGTAAAGTCTGGAACAGGTATGCAAGCAGGGAACCAGGGCTGGTCTGGAGCTCAGGCAGGAAAGCAGGACAGGTTTCAAGCAGGAACACTGGCAGGAACTGGCAACCAACAATGTTGCTCCTGCAACTTGGGGCTGGGGCTGGCCGGCTTTTATCTGCCCCGAGGCATAGAGCGGCCCCGATCCTCTGGTGATTCGCCTCTCCTGGCTTGGAGGCGAGCACTCCTCCTGCGGGAACTCAGTTCCCTTCGCCTCTCTGCCCTTCGCCTCTGCAGCTCAGGAGAGGCTGGAGGGTTACCGGACCCAGAGGCAACCTCAGCTTCCCCTGACGGGGCTGGGAGTGGAGCACCTGCAGGCAATGGGTCCTTCATCCCATCAGGAGCCAGAGCAGACTCAGCAGATGCCTGCACCTGAGGATCCAGCACAGGTGAGGACCCTTTAGACTCAAGCCCTAGCCCCGGCTCTGCTGGTTCTGGAGGCGGGGAATCCTGTGCAGGCTGGGATCCCTCAGGTTCAGCATCTGAGTCTGAATCCCAGGCCATCACAGCAGGCATGGTGCCGAATGAGCCAGAGAATGTTTAGGAGTGGGGCAAGACTTACAAGAACGAAGTGTACATTACTGCTTTGACATTCTCATCAGCAAAGAGGGCAGCCCATGCACTGTCACAGGCCTCAACACAAGCACCCACCACAAATACTGTCTTAGATCTAGAGCAAGCCTTGTACATTGCCTAGCTTTTAATGAGGTTTTTTATTCATAATGATAATCTTCTCCACCTTTTAAGCAGGAACTCTTGCTGGCTATGACCAGCTGGAACAAAAGGCGAGGAAAATATACCTGTGTAACATTTCCCCCACCCCCATAAAAACAATACACAAAATACATAACTTGTCCCTCAAGTATTTAATCATACCATCCAATGCCAGTAAACTGGTTCCAGGAGCTTCCACTTGAGAAAGGCTTCTAGTCGAGAGCTATCCGATTCAACAAACTGCAACAACTGAACAAAAAGGGGGGGGAGGAAACATTTTCACTATTGCTATGACACTGAAAGTAATACAGTCACCCAGCACAGATCAGATAGGATTCTGTAACAGATCGATCCAAATTCTGCACACCAACCACCAAGGTTTTTTAAAAATTGCTTCCCATCAATATCTATAATGTTTTGCATTTATGTAGCACTTTACAGTTCTTCACATATATTTGGGGGTGGGGGTAGATCACATCCGCCTAATGCAGAGGTGGAGGAAGGTAGGAAGAGCCAACGTGCCAATGGCCATTCTAGCCCAATGTCCTGTTCTCACAGTCGACAACCAGAGGGTCCCTCAAGCCCCCACTGATGTCAGCAGCTGCAGCAGAAAGGGGAAAAAGAAGACATAGTAGTGGAGCAGGCAGGGGGATGCAAATCACACCCTCCCCAGGCGTTTGAGGAGTGGAGAGAACTCACCCCCACCTCGGCTGGTCTGCATGGCAGCTGCATCCCTGTGTCAGCAAGTGTATTTGTGTATGCCAGTGATACCCACTGCTGGGATGCAGCCCCAGAAGGTTGGCACCTGGGCCAGAAAGGTTAGCCAGCCCTGATCCATAGAACACACAGGAATTATCATTCTCTAATGCTGAAAACTGCCTTGCATAAAAAATTTCACACTCGACATTTTGAATGTCTCCAAAAGCATTTCCTTTGTTCCAAAGGGAACATATTTCACAGCAGTGTCCTTTTCAGTGTCCTCCAAAATTTCCTTTGCTTTTGGAAAAACGGAAAGAAGTCTTTGGGGGAGCGGGGGGGGGGGGAGAAACCCACCAGTTTTTTCTCCCTGGGACTTCAGATATCTAGCTGAACAATACAGATATAATATATACAACTAACAATGAAACGCTTTATCTCACTGTCAAATGATCAGCTGCAACATGGCATGGAATGGGGGAAAGTTGGAGGAGCAGCTCTTGGGGAATCTTCTCAAAGCAAGCACATGCCATCCTCATTTTGCGGCTGCACCCAGCCCCTCCACTGCCCTCATGGTCATCCGTTTCATTTCAATTTCATTGGAAATCTCAGCTCTTATTCCGAAGCACGCTGGACCGCATTGTATCCAAGATAAAACCAAAGTCATTGACAGTCCTAGCTTTGCTGAAAGTAAAGTTGCGTTCCAAAGCAAATAAGAATAACGCTGGAAGGGGCTTCTGAGGCCACCCAGTTCTACAAATGCAGGAAATCTACTTCTACAGCATCCCTAGGAGGCGGCCATCCTGCCCTCTGCTTAAAAGCGACCAACAAAACAGAGCCTAGCCGTTTCCAAGGCAGTCTATTCTGCTGTCAAACAACTCATACGCGAAGGAAGTTCACCCTACTGTTTAAATGAAATCCTGTTTTATAATTGGAAGCTGCTGCTTTTGGGCCCTACTGTCTGGAGCCACACATGACAAAACTGCTCAACTCCTTCATCCTTTCCTCCTAGCACTTGGACTTCATGCCACACACCATCTGCCACCCTCCACTGGGTATTTGCCCATGTTCTTAAACTGTGGTTCTCAGAAATGGACACAGTACTCCAAGTAAGGTCTGACCAAGCCCAACAGAACCATTTGGCTTCTTGTGATCGGGACACTGCACTTCTGTGGATGCAGCAGAGACCTGCATTAGCCTTTTTTCGCTGCATCACAGAGCTGTTTAGTTTGCGTTCTTCTGAAACCTCAACATACTTCTTTCACATATACTGTTGTCGAGGCAGTTGTGCATCTGATTCTTTCTGCCTAAAAGTTTACACATCTCTGAGAGAATTAATTTTGTTTGGCCCAGTTCTCCACCCTGTCAAGGCCATATTGGATTCAGTTCCTGTCTTCTAATTCACTAGCTAACCCACCCAGCTTGATGCCATCTGCAAAAAATATGATTTATTCCTTTGTCCGAATCATGTACAAAGAAGTTGAGCCATGTAGTTCCCACAAGTCACTCCTGGCCAGGTTGATGAGGAACTGTTGCTTGGCACTTTTTTTGGTATGATCGATCAACCAGCTACAAATTCAGCTAATAATAGTATTGTCTAGCCCACATATTAGCAGCTTGCCAAAAAGAATATTATGAGGAACCTTGTCAAAGGCTTTACTGAAATCAAAATATACTATGTTGGAGTCATCAAAGCAAAATGGTAAGGATGCCTTCTGGCAGCCATCTGTCGACAAAAGCAAACTGCTGATGTAGGTTTCTGGAGCTAGAAAGGAGTCTCTGTAGGGCTGTACATCTGAGGTTTTCCAGCTGCCTCCGAATTCCTGTTCCTCACTCTCCCTCCGTATTATAGTGGTGACAAAGATTGTTTCAAAACTTATCTCAGCCACAAATGTACTTGTGGTCTGAGGCTAGCCCATATTTCTCTGCCTCAACCACCCAAAGGCATCATAGTGATTAAAAAATACATACCTTAAAAGATTGTTGTAAGAAAAAGAAGAGTTTGGATTTGATATCCCGCTTTATCACTACCCGAAGGAGTCTCAAAGCGGCTAACATTCTCCTTTCCCTTCCTCCCCCACAACAAACACTCTGTGAGGTGAGTGGGGCTGAGAGACTTCAGAGAAGTGTGACTAGCCCAAGGTCACCCAGCAGCTGCATGTGGAGGAGCGGAGACGCGAACCCAGTTCACCAGATTACGAGTCTACAGCTCTTAACCACTACACCACACCTGCTCTCCTGTCGTAGTTTATGTGTGAAGACTGTAAAGCACTATATAAATGCAAAATGAAAATTCCAAAGACTACAAATATAATATTTAGCATGCAGCCTCAACACATTACATTAGTTCAGTGCATTACAATGGAAAAGAAAAGGATTTCAGTTAACGTTCAACAAACTTTTAAAAATAGACCGGAACACAAATAAAATAATGCTAAACTATGAATTGCCAAAACCTGAAATAGGGCATTTACTAATAGATCTGCACTAGAAAAGAGGCGTACTTTACTATTCTAATGAGGTACACTGTCTTACTCAGATTTAGTAACCAGCAATTTTACACGGAAGGAGAAATATTGGGCACTTCTTCATGAGGTGTCCCTCACACTAGGGCCGGGCGATGTCAGGTTTTCAACATCTCAATTTATCACCACGCAAACATTGTGATCTGGTGATCAACCGTGATGTTCAAAACACCGTTCTCCACCACAACACTGCTAGGTGTGGAGGTGAAATCACTGAGGCAGTTTCACCCCAGTGCCTCACCACACCAGGGAGGAAGCAGCTTCACACTTTCCAGCTGAGCAGCCCCATCCTTCTCCGGCTTGCACATGAGCCAGAGAAGCATCAGGACTGTTCAGCTGGGAGGTGCAATCCAATATCTTTCCTCCCGGTGGATCGCTCTGGAGGGAAAAGACCAGCTGCTCATCCCGCTTGCTCCCATGGAGGCAAACAAGCAGCCAGCCAGGCAGATGGGAGAGGCTCCCTCTGCCTGGCTGGCTGTGTGTTTGCCTCCTCGTGAGCAAGGCCAGCGGGGGCACGAGAAGGCTCTCGCTGCCCCAGCTGAACAATCCCCATGCCCCTCCTGCTCTCATGCAAGCCAGACGGACCTGGGGCATCGGTGGGAGGAACAAGCTGTACTGGTGCCTCGCAGATTGTTTTTCCCTCTGCCGGTATGAGAGGTAGACCATGATGGTGGTTTCACTCAGCAGTATATAATAAATAATAATAATAATAACAATAGTAGTAGTAATTTATTATTTGTACCCCGCCCATCTGGCTGGGTCTCCCCAGCCACTCTGGGCGGCTTCCAGCAAACATTAAAATACATTAACACATCACAGATTAAAAACTTCCCTGAACAGGGCTGCCTTTAGGTGTTTTTTATATGTCATGTAGTTGTTGATCCTTTTAACCTCTGATGGGAGGGCGTTCCACAGGGTGGGAGCCACTACCGAGTAGGCCCTCTGCCTGGTTCCCTGTAGCTTTGCTTCTCACAGTGAGGGAACCGCCAGAAGGCCCTCAGAGCTGGATGAGGCCGTTTAGGGCTTTAAAGGTCAGCACCAACACTTTGAATTGTGCTCGGAAACGTACTGGGAGCCAATTGTAGATCTCTCAGGACCGGTGTTATGTGGTCCCGGCGGCGACTCCCAGTCACCAGTCTAGCTCCCGCATTCTGGATTAATTGCAGTTTCCGGGTCACCTTCAAAGGTAGCCCCACATAGAGCGCATTGCAGTAGTCCAAGCGGGAGATAACTAGAGCATGCACCGCTCTGGTGAGACAGTCTGTGGGCAGGTAGGGTCTCAGCCTGCGTACCAGATGGAGCTGGTAGACAGCCACCCTGGACACAGAATTAACCTGCACCTCCATGGACAGCTGTGAGTCCAAAATGACTCCCAGACTGCACACCTGGTCCTTCAGGGGCACAATTACCCCATTCAGGACCAGGGAATCCCCCACACCCGCCCGCCCCCTGTCCCCCCAAAACAGTACTTCTGTCTTGTCAGGATTCAACCTCAATCTGTTAGCCACCATCCATCCACCAACCGCTGGTGGAACTGCTGTCACTCCCGAGTCCCACAGCCTCCAGTGCCCGGCTGCAGTTTGTTTCTCCCTATTTGACTCTCCACATATGTCAGCTATGGACTTGCCTGGTTTTGCTAGTTTGCCTCACAGATCATTCAGAATCTGAATATTTCCAGCTTTAATGCATTCATTAGAATGCTGCTGAATATATTACGAAAAAATTCTGTAGCAAGACTAAAAGAAACCTGTACCAAGTCCAGGGATTGGGACCAGGATGAGAAAATTGAACAAACTAATGATTAGGAAACTCATCAGGTATAGAGGGGTAGACCACACATCCTTCCTAATTTGTTTGAACGATCACTCAAGTTTGTCAATATTGTATATTGCTTTTCCAGTTCTCCTAAGGAACAAATATAAATGACAACCAGAATTTCTTGGAATGCTTGCATCAGTTACCTTCCATTAACACCCACATTTTAAATCTGTGCTTGATACAGTATATCAAGTGATTAATCCATGACATCTTTTTTTTAATAGGTTAACTATTTTACAATCTTGTTGTTCCAGCTGCTACAAGGTCAGTGTTGGGAGATCATGCAGGGACAAAGGAAAGACAGAGATATTGAAGGTACTGGGGAGTTTATAGGTGAAAGCTACGCAAGCTGTTCTGTTTCTTTCAAACTAGAATAATCAAGAGTAGACAGAAAATTTTGCACAGAAACACCTTTTCATGTCCATCAAAATGTTGTCAGAGTGGAGCCTATTATAATTATTTCAATTTAGTACCTGCCCTTAACCATCAGGTCCCAGGACAGGTTAAATCTCTGGAAAGGGTGCCCACAGACTTCCAATTTGGGGGGGGGGGCGGGCACCATATACAGTTACCATCGGAAAAAAGTATGTTTGCTACACAGTCCAGTAATTTATAAAGGCCTTGATAAGCCGGAGTATCATTTTTCAAGAAGCAATAACTCCACGTGCTTGGCCAATAAAACGTGGCAAGCAATGACTCTTTTCTGAAGCTTCCCTTTAAAACGGTGACAGCAACTATAGCACTGCAGCTCTATTAATTCTCTTTCTGGTGTGGAAAATTTTCAACTGAGGGCACATACAGGTGACAGATTACGACCAAGGGAAAATTTTAGCTCAAGGTAATAATGCCACAAAGTAGAAATGACCAGCTTGAACATTATTAAACATTACTGGAATGCTGCCAGGGCTTCCCAGTGGGGCACTAATTGCCTAGCTAAAAAAAATAATACCTGAAGAAATATGTTGCAGGGGACCTCGGATGCATTCACACCCACAAGCAGAACTTCAGGTACTCTGGATCTCAAATATCACACTTGTTCTAATGTGAAGGGTAGATTAATATATTCCTTGGTATCTCAGCAGTACTACCGGTATCTATCTATCTATCTATCTATCTATCTATCTATCCATCCATCCATCTATCTATCATCTCTATTTGCCAGTAGAGAATTTACAGCATTATCCCTTGTAGCCAGGATGATGCCATATTCTGCTGGTGATGGAGGAATCCCCATAGGTGGCATGCCGGGGTGGGGGTGGAGATATATTCCAACCTGCTTATGCAGGTGTCTCAGTGGCCACCAAACTTGGGGCAGTAACAGATGAGGCCCTGCCAAAGATTCTTAGCGGTGGCGATGGGAAAGGCAAGGACAACACTTTTTCTACAGTCCATTTTGGTGGACTGAGCCTTTCCCCTCCCAGAGGCAATTGGAACCAATGGCTCTGTGAGGAAGAACTGCAGGGCCCTAATGCCCTGGCATGTAGGTGTGTCACTTGGGACTCCCCTGAACCTTTACTGCTGCAGCACATGCAATGAGATTACCGGCAGATTCAAGCAAGGCCACACCCTGCACTACAGCCACTTCAAGGAAGCTCAGGATGACAGGCTATTTCTTGAAAGCACAAAGAATCCTGCCTTTGGCCCTTCCCTGGTCTCAGCACCTGACTTTTCTTTGCCTGTCCCTTTCCCTCCAATCCCTTTACCTTCTGAGTCTTTTTTTGTTTAAGTCTCTGAGCCAGAGAGGAGAGATGGTTTTACTACTAGTATCTCTACTACTAGTAGCTCTGGGGGCCTTTTTTAGTTTGAAGAGGATGGTAAAAATGCTTTAAATAAATGGAATTTCATTTGTAGGGAGCAGCCTGTTTTTTGCAGACAAGTAAAAATGTTGTTGGTTCAATTGGCCTTTGAGAATTAACAGCGGCTCAGCCTTGTTTGTTTTGATTGCTGCATTGTTGCTTTCAGCTCGTATTATATATTTGTTGTTGTTTTGTTATCTTAATTGTAAACCACTATAGGAGCTTTTTACAAATATTTCTACAGCACAATAATTGTGTTACATTACAAAATATTGCAATACAGTACCATCAGAATGGGATGATTTGCACACGGTGATCTCAGGAGAATGAATGTGTATTGCAGCTGGCCATGTGGCCAAAGTGTCACCACAATGTTCATCATTTGCTCAGCAAGCCAGACAGTTTTCCCATTTGTCTCATTACCTACTGAATGGCAATCCCAGGAAACTGCCATCTACCCTGTCAAGAGGTCAAGCATGAAGCACATTCATCTTCCCTGAGGACACTCCTGGCTCAGGCTTGCATTTTTTGTCCATTGTGACTGCCTTGCAAACCTGAAGCAGGTAAGAAAAGGACCAGTGACAGGCCGTGGGACTAAAGAACAACAAACAGAACAGGAGAGGCAGCAGTGACCTGCCAGGGAGCACCATGAAGGGAAGCCTTCAGTGATCACACAAACTACATGGCAGAGAATGAGAACTTGCATTTCAGGGCAAACTGCTTGAACATCTATGATCTATCCCTACATAGTAGCTGATTACCTGGAACCATCTCAGATTGGCAACCCAGATTACTTGTTATTTCAAGATGTAACCATCATTCTGATATATTATACAAATATGTTTGAACTGTTTATGTTAATACTAAAAGTGTTGCAAGTCATTCTGAGCCTTTGGACTATGGCTGGATGATAGTTTTAAATTAAATACAAAAATAGTGACTGGAAATATCCACAGATAAAACTATGCTGAAGAGAAACTTTGAAAGGCAATTTCTTTTCATTTAAAAACAGGTGCTGACGTCTGACAGCAGGTGAAATAGCTGTATTTTAATTGGAAACGTCCTGTCATTCCTTTTCCAAAATAAAAAATAAAAATTTACACCTTATCTGTCAAAACCAGATTGCTCACTTTATGATAGTTCTCAGTGAAAATGAATTATTTGCTTCACTAAAAGCAGACTAACACTTTTAGGATGGCTAGTTGCAGACACAAACACTGAATAGGTCTATCTTTGAGGGGAAGCTAGAAAGTAATTTGTATCATCATCATCCAGCAAAGGGGCTATTTGCAGTCAGATATACTAATATGGGGACACAGGTGGCGCTATGGGCTTGCCGATCAGAAGGTCGGTGGTTCACATCCCCGCGACGGGGTGAGCTCCCGTTGCTCGGTCCCTGCTCCTGCCAACCTAGCAGTTCGAAAGCACGTCAAAGTGCAAGTAGATAAATAGGTACCGCTCTGGCGGGAGGGTAAACGGTGTTTCTGTGCGCTGCTCTGGTTCACCAGAAGCGGCTTAGTCATGCTGGCCACATGACCCGGAAGCTGTCTGTGGACAAACACAGGCTCCCTTGGCCTACAGAACGAGATGAGCGCGCAACCCCAGAGTCGTCTGCGACTGGACCTAATGGTCAGGGGTACCTTTACCTTTTATACTAATATGCTTGCTTTTTCATTCAATTGTGTTATAATTATTCAAAGAAACTTTAACTGAAGTGTGATACAGTTTTGAGAAAGGTCCATCTCCCTATTATGCCAAGCTATGCTGACACCGAAGAGGAAAAGCAGTAGCAGCTTCCGCCAGGTACCTTCCATCATGTCTGGATCTCATCTGGCTTTCAGGTGAGATCCCTGCTCCCTCCCGCTACTGACTGCCACCACTGAGGCTCCTAGAAGGAGAGGAAGCAGCAGCCCTCCCACTGTGCTGCATGGCCTGCAGAACCTTGTAACTAAGAACTGCTGCCTGACTTTGTTTTTTACCTACTCCATTCTCATCCCCTTTCCTTTTAGATTGTAAGCCAGAGGGCAGAGATTGCCTTTTCCTCTGGTCTTTGTAAGCTGAAAATTGAAGCAAAATCCTTTAAATAAACAAAGTAACTTATGCCAGAGTGGCATGGTTTGAATTTGCAAAAGGCCACTTAGGCTTTAGCTGGATGATTCTTAAAAGTATGTCTGTATGTGAATTATTTAAATCCCATTTTTCCCTCTTAGCGCCAAACACTTGGATATTTCTCCACTGCCAAGCCAATGTAGAGCCACCCTCAGGTAGTAGATAGAACTCACTGGTGTTTTCGTTTTCCTTGTTTTGTGTCCAAAGAGCAGTAAAAACTAAGCTATGAAGTCCAAAATGTAACAAAGGCCTGGCACCAAGGCCTGAGTAGACTGATACAATCAGCAAAAAAGGACTTAAAAACCTGGGACGACAGGTATTGGGACAAAGATAAAGGAAAGTCAAAGCCAACAAACGCTTAATACCACCAATTAGAAGCAAAATAGATGTAGATCCTAGCTAGGTGATGATCGGAAGGATTCTATGGAAAAAGATACTGGAATCTATTAGCATGAAGGGGAGGAGCCCAAAGCTCTATTTCCTGTGCCTCAAGGGAGTTAGAGGCTGGAATCTGACCTTTTGTAAGTGTACATACTGTAGAGAATGAGAAATCCTATGAATCTAGGCATATGTGAGTGTCATGCTCTTTTTGGAATGCATGCAACCTACACAACACACACATTGGCTCTCCATGCTCCCCTGTCAAGTGAGGTCCACAGTGTGTGTGGTCTATGGGAATATTCTCTCTGTGGTGTCTCCGTGCTTATGCAACAACCTCCTCTTTGAGGTGTGTCATGCTTGGCGCTGCTCTCCTTTTGGAGACAGATGAAGGAATACCGCTTTGTCCAGGCTTTTGGGGAGGGCTACGGTGCACTGGGACTGAGAGTGCTTCTGCCTCATTTCTGCTGCTTTTCAGCTTTCTTACTGGGAATTTACCGTGAACTGTTACTGTTAAAGCTTTTACTAATGATATGGATGTGGTGTTTTTTTTAGTTTATCAACTTTTGGTTTTAACAGAGATCTATTCCCCACTCTGGGACCTTTTAGTGTAGCGCTTGTAACAATTCTCTAGCAAAGGCCTCAAGGTGCTGGCACCGTCCAATGGCATCAGCCTGCATTTAGGCACCCAGCACATCAAGAGACCAGCCAGTCCGCTTGGGGAATCACAAGAGCTAGGAAGTCTTCCACTTCTGGTGGATTATAGCTTGAGGACTGAAAATCTAGTCCTCCAATTCTGGCATACATATTGATTTACAGAATTCTCCATAGTTTCTAACATAGCACTATGCCACAAAAGGAGGATTACCTGTTTGTAATTCTCTGGTTGCCTTACAACATCTGCTTCTGTGATGGAGAAATGGCCAATAATGGGATCAGTATGAGAACCAATTGTGTATGAATGTACCTGGAACAGAGAGGTGTGGGTTTAGAAATTATATCTATCTGTATACATGCACACATCACCTATCACATAATCAATACATTAATACCGTTGGTACACTTGAGGCTAACAGATTACGAGTACCCATGGCAATTTCTAAAGAAAACTATGAATGAATTTTCATTCTGTTTTGATCTCCATAGTCTTCAAAATTAGAAAGAAAAATTCTCAGGATTTGAGTAAGGCAGCTTGCTGTTATTTTTTTCTGCGAAGTGTAGTCTGCAGCAAAATAATGTTAGATGGGTTACATCTACAACTCAAAACTAGTTTTACTTTAACCTTAATGCAGAAAGATAAAATATCTACAAGCCAAATCATTACCTTATTCAGGAGCTTGCATTGTTCTTGCTGTTCAGAGTGGCATTTTCGCCACTGGAACTGTAGACGGCCATTTAACCACTGCAGGTATCGGACATCCCTTGTGCCTTTCATATGAGATTTTGGAGCCAGGCTTTCTCCATCCTGCAGGCTTTTCAAAGGGGCATCACACTAAAATTGGAAGGAACAAAATCTTGAAAAAAATACTTTCCCCAATACGTTTATCTTTAGACTAGGAATGGCTAAGCTTTTGGGATCAAAGAGCCACAGTCTGCCACTGCAACTCTTCTGGGGGGTGCAATCCAGCAGTTGGTGTGGGGCCCCCCCACCTGCTTTCACATGCATGCACACGGCCACAGAGACGATTAGCATCACCACGCACAGCTTCTGCCTCTTCCTGTCGAGGCTGGGTGGGCAAAGCCACAGGCTCCTCTAGCACCCGGTGCCCAGGGGAGGAGCCCCAGCCCCCTGAGGCACAGGGCAAATCTGCCACCTTCTCCAGCGCCTGCCTGCTTGTGCTAAGGTGGTTGAGGCAGCCCCGCGAATGCAAAACAGCTCCCATCATTGTGCACAGATGCAGAATTAATTCTTATGGATTTAATAGATTTATTGAAAGTAAGTTAATGCTTTCACACGACTTTGATAACGTTTTATATTTGCAAATATGTTTTTCTGCTATACTGACTTTCATTCTGATATTTTGTGTTAATCAAGTTGCTGTTTTCTGTGAGCAGCTTTAGGCTTCCCTCAGGAAAGACAATCAGGATATAAGAAAGAAACCAATGAAAAGAAAATTAATTATTATTCTTGATAATTGAAAGTGGGAGCCTTTTTCTGCTCAAGAGTGGAGTAAAATGTTTTCAATAAATAAAAAAACAAAAGATGCAGGAGATTCAGAAAGATTTCTAAACCTCAGAAGAAAAGGCAGAGAATAGTGATTGCAACAAAGCAAAGCAATTCTCACAGCAACCATTTTGCTAGGGTGCATTTTGAATCCATTTAAAGAAGCGGGAAATATGAATATCCTCCCCATAAAGTCCACAACCAGGACAACTAAGTTATTGGACTCAGGCAGAGATGGGAGACGAGGAGCGGGGGGGGGGGGGAGCCAGCTGAATCGCCCACCAGCACAGTGATCACATGAACAAGGCTGGCACAAAAGCTAATAAATCTTTTGCAAACCGTTTAAAAATCATTCTGAGTTCTTGAGGGTGCAATGAGTCAGTAAAACTGAGGAAGGGCATGTGCCCTTGTTCTCTTAGCTACCCCAAACCCCACTGTATGTTGCAGAACACATTGCCTGTAGATTCTGTATGATGCTGCAAACTCTCAAAGAGCCCCATTGGAGTCATACTTGTAGCACAATCTTGGGGAGCATCAAATATTTATATTTCGAACATTTTTAACGCAACCAGCAAGCTGGGAAAGTGTGTTCTGCAAGAAAAAGCAAGTACAAGATGCCTCTGCATTGCTGCAAGTGTAAAACATTGCTCAATGGAACAATTTTCCTATTGAAAAGACTTTCCACTATATCTGTGCTGCCACCTATTGGCAATTTAAGTAGCACTTACAGAAGTGGGTTGTGGAACAAAGTGCAAAGTTCAACAAATCCATTTTGCAGGCGACCAAGAGATATACTAATGACTCAATTCAGAGGCTACTACAGCAGTAGTATATTTAAAACCAGGCATTACTATACAAGCTGCAGCTTTGGTCTCTGGTGTCTAATTTTTATAGTTTTATGGTCCCCCCCCCAATGTAAACTGCCTCATGAGTGCTTCCTCTAAAACAAGGGTGGGGAACCTCTGGTCCACAAACTTCTGGATTTGGTCCACGGCCTCCCCTCTTCGGACCTGCTTCCCCATGGCAAACGGAAATGTGCCTGGCCCCAGCTCCCACAAAGTCCAAGTAGACTTTGAAATTAAATATGTTTCTTCTGTAATGTTTTAAACTGCTTCTATTTTACTGTTGGTTTTATTTTTAAGTTGCAGACTGTCCTGAATAAAGTTTGTAAAAAATAGTGGGATACTAATTATTAATAAAAATAGATTTTTGCAGAAGTTAACTTATCCAGTATCAGTTCAAAATGAATAAAACTGTTTCCTTTAACATCACTCTCGAGTTCTGTTGGCAAATCTATCCTACCAATAATTCGAAGTTCGATAAAGTACAGAAGAAAGACAGAGCACAAACACATACCTGTCAGCTCCTCCACTACAACGTGACCCTAAAAATCACAGAAGGAGCTACTGGACCAACATTGCATGCAAAGAGAAGATTGACAACAGTTGCCGAAAATGCAACAATGAAAAGAACTGCGTTGCACAACTAATGTTTCCTGATGTCTTTTAGGAAAGCTTTGATGCTTCTTGCTAAAAATGGATCAAGACCACTTTCGTAATTCAGCTCACCTAAGCAGACTAAAATGTAATCTATCCAACAAGGTATACATCAGATTATTCCTGAAACCAGGAATTAAATATATTCATCAAAATGCATTGGGAACCACATTCACTGTATAAGAGTCTTTTCTTAAACCAGCACTGCCATTTTCACCAAACAAGCAACAGCAACAAAACTGCAATACACATTCAAGTCCAGCCCCACCCTCCAATATCTTGTTCCTAGTAAAAAAAAAAAAAAAAAAGGATACCTGAAAATTAGCAACAAAAAAATTACTCACCATGCAAACAGTTGCTTCATCCCAAAGTTTCACTCTATTTAGGGCCAGTAACTGCTCCATTAAGCTGATTCTGCACAGAAGCCAGGAAAATACCAATAATAGTTCTCTGCTTCCCTCTGAACCATCAGGGGGAAGCTGATAAAATTCTGGTCTTCTGTAGCCAAGGCTCAATGCTACACTCCTGACGAATCTGACTTGGGTACCTAGGAAGCAGATGATGATGATGATGATGATGATTAATAGTAGTACCCTGCCCATTTAATAATTGGGTTGCCCCGGCCACTCTGGGCGCCTTCCAACATACATAAAAACATTATAAAAAAACATTGCGGATTAAAAAGCTTCCTTATACAGGGAAGGCAGATAAGGCAGCAGTTGTCACTTTCCACAATTTCAAAATCAACTGTGTCCTGGGGGAACAAAGCTCCAGAACAAATTCACACTGCAGGTGGGCTATGCAAATAACAGCAATGCAACCTTCCCCTCTAACTTCCTACAGCAAGTTCACTGGATGGCTTAGATTGTTTTCAAACCATGGAATACTCTCCCCGAGGGAGGTACTCCTGATAATGTGAATGCCCTTTTGGTGCCAGGCCAGAAGCCTTTAATCACCCAAGACATTGCAACAGCTGAGATTGCAAACTTGGTTATAGCTATGAGATATTTTTACTCTCCTGTTTTACTAATTGTGGCTCTTTCCTAATGTGGTTGTTCTACTTTTTTAAATGGAAATATCTATTAAACAAATAAAAATCTCTGTACAGCATTATGCATATATTTATCACTAATTTTTGCCAAAAAAATTAATACGTTCCCAGATGAATAGTAATTTGCTACCTGTGTCAGCAGGCTCCATCCATCCTCCACCTTGGAATTGCTTCAGAAGAGAGTACAGTAGTTGCCAGAATACTACAGTCTGTTTAAGGAAGACAACAGCACTAAAACATTTGCTGTATTGTTTACAATGCAATTCAATTGGGTGAAAGGATCCACTAATCCCCCTTCAGCAAAACACATACACAAAAAAACCTAAACCCAAGCTTCCCTCTGATGGTTCAGAGGGGAGCAGAGAATACCACAGTGGGTGGTATTCAACTTAAGTTTTTACCCACTGAAAGCAATGGTGTTAACTTATTCATTAATTTCCATGGGTCTGCTCTAAGTAAAAATTAAGCTGAATAACACCCGGTGCTTTTATTCAATTTTAGGTGGTTTCATTTTTCAAAAAGGAACGTGTCAAGAGAAATTAGGATTACAAGTTGCAAAACCTAGAGGTCACAGTGGAATTTGAAGAATGCAGGTTCTGCTCTGGTGTCCCCACAAATCGGGGTGGGGGAGGAAGCAAGGCAGCCTTCCTTAAGGATGCCAACCACTCATAAAACATTAAACCAACAGAATGCAATTCTCATGAGTAACCTTAGCTGATAAGAAACACATCCAGGTCACAGAATGGAGCACTCCAGGCAGGCCTGAGCTGCATATCTCCTCCAATATTACCCCCCCCCCAAAAAAACCATAATCACCATATATGTAAGGATCACAACATTTGGGCCAAGACAAATGCAGGTGGCTCTAGAACAGAGCTTCCCAAACTTTTCACACTGGTGACACACTTTTTAGACATGCATCATTTTGCGACGCAGTAATTCAGTTTTGCATCATTTTGCGACGCAGTAATTCAGTTTTACAGAACGGTTAAACTAACGCTAACCCTTTTCCAGCCCCAGGAGGAGTGTGGGGAGCATTCACATCACACCTACACACTGCAGCCGGCACACTAATGTGTCGCTAGAGTTTGGAAAGCTCTGCTATAGAAACTGCGCAGTTGTTACCAATTCAGTGGGACTTCACTCCCTTATAAATGTGCTTAGGACTGAAGCAATGAGCCTTAATAGCTCTGGAAGCCTCCCCCCCTCCCAAAAAAATCTAGCTCAGCCACAAAGGAAAGGAGCAGAGCTTTCCCCTTGTGCACTTACAGAATGGGGATCCTAAGACTGGAGGAGGGGATATCTTTTATGCAAACACTTGGGCTGGGTCCTCCTCCTTTTCATGAACTGACATCTAAAGGGCTGGCACAGTGCTATTTTTGCTTAAGTTACCTGCATTTTATATAGTGTTTTTTTTTAAAAAAAAATAAAGTTTTAATTCTATTAATGCCCAACTGATTGCCAATCTGCTGGGGGTCCCTGTTCAAGGCGCATATGAAGCTCTTCACACAATGGCTGACACTAGAATGAAGATTACATACAAAACTCTTATGAGGAACCGATAATCTTACAATAAAGCAGAATAATAAATGAAACCATGTACATATCGCATGTATAATAAAATGTATAAAGTTTATATAATAGAACCATTCAGCAATAGATAAGTGTAATGACAAAATCATTATGTACATAGAATCTTCATTCTAGTGTCAGCCATTATGTGGTTTCTGTTGTTCTCTTCGGTTCATATTATCACCATATGCTGTTTGTGCATATGAAGAAGCTCTTAACAACGAACTCGGGTCCACTTCGCCCACGAGATCGCCTTTCGGGGGGGGCGGCCCCCCTTCTACCGGGGGAATAGCAACCCGACTACAGGCGCCACATAACCCCCGCGCCTCCCCCACCTATTTCTCCACGGAGCGCGGTGGCGCCCACCCTGCGGAACTCCCTGCCACTTGAGAACAGGCCGGCGCCTTCCTTCTGCCGCGCTCGCTTCGGCACCCGCTGGGTAACGGAAGGACGACCCCGGGCGCTCGGAAACGCCATGGGGAACTTAAACTTTTCTGCTTTGGGGGGGGGGGTGTTTCGCGAAATAGACGCCTGAGGGATCCCGCCCGGCCTCACACAGGCCACCCGCGCGCCTTCCACCCACCGCATGGGGCCGGCCGAGCTTGGCGAGGCGGAAGGCCTCCGGGGGGACGCGGGGCCCGGGTAAGGCGGCGCCGAGAGCCCCCACGGCCGCCGGGAGATGCGACGCGAACACCGCCCGCGCAGCCATCGCCCTCGGCACCGCTTCCCTTTCGCGCCTCTCGCTCAAAGCGAGGCGCGGAGCTCACTGCGCATGGCAGGAGGCGAGCCCCATCCCACCCCCACTGCGCGCGCATGCGCAACAGGGGGTCCTCCCGACACCCCCTTTATCCTCCTCCCCCTCCTGTCACTCAAAGCGAGGCGCGGAGCTCACTGCGCATTACAGGAAGCGCGCGCCCACGGCGGGCGCATGCGCAACAGGGGGCCCTCCCGACACCTTCCCTCGCGCCCTTTTGCCCTACTCCTCTTCTTCGCGCCTCGAAGCTCACTGCGCATGGCAGGGAGCACGCACATGCGCGGCGGAGGCCATCCAGTGCTAAGGCCGCGGAGAGACCAGTTTACCGGGGGGGGGCGCTCTTCGGGTGGAGGGCGCTCCACAAATGTAATAAATATGTATGCTGTACATATGGTGATTTTGGGGTGGTCTTTGGCTAAGGGGGTTGGGCAATGTCAAGAGTGGTTCCTGCACACTTTTGTTCAGGTCTCTCCCTCCTTGCAAGGAGGGGAGGGAACTCTGTTGCAACAGAAAAATAAATATCTGCCTTGCTTTCCACCGGATCCTGCTTCCATCCATTCTTCTCTGACCGATCATGGATTTAGGGGGCTCAGAGTCCCATGGGGAGTTGGGCAGCAAAAGCCAAACCCCAATTGTTACATTAGAGGCACACGAAGAAGGGCTGCAGAGGATGATCTCAGGACCAGGATAGGTGTAATATGCTCAAACTGTCTTGCTCCGGTGAGCAACCTGGCCGCTAAATTCTGTATAAGCTGAAGTTTCCAGTCTTCAAAGACAGTTGCAGATATAATACTACACATGGGGGCAAACAGGGGAGTGTTATTCGGTTGCTGTTTTTATTTTGATTTTATATATATAAACCACTATATATATGGAATATATATATATATATATATATATATATATATATATATATATAATCAAAATAGATCAATATATAAACATACACACACACACATATATATATACATATATAGTGGTTTTTATATTGATCTTTTCTGTGAACCGCCTTGAGACCCCCAGGTATACGGCAATACAGAAATTCAGTAAAATAATAAGTATAATAATAATAATAATACTTTAATCAAAGTTCAGTGTACTGTAGTTGGATTGCCCTCTTACATGCAGGTTTGCTGCTCATTTTCCCTTTGCACCAGATAAAAGGAAAACAGCAAGTCCACCTCAAAGTTGGGCTGCATGTGGAGTGAGAGAATCATAGCTAAACCCTAATTCAGATGGCACTCCCCTAAGTGCCAACTCACACCACAATGGAAAATATGTAAAATAAAATATGGTGCGGACACCACTGTCAACAATCCAGTGTTTCCTGCTGTGTAATAAAAGGCAAAGCCTCAATTCTATGCCTTCTTGTTGAGTAGGGCCTTTTTGTGTTTCACTGGGCTTACTTTGAAATATGTGTAGACTATTCACACACACACACACGCCAAGCCTGGGCACGAGGAGGTTTTGGCCGGAGCAACCCAGATTTTGCACAGCAAATCTGAGGCTCCAAAGTTACTGCCCCCCCTCCCCAATGCACAATTATGCACACTTCGGCTGTGCGTGGTGAATGTCAAATCACTAGGTATCAGGGTCTTGTCTGAAAAACACTGAAGTTCCATGTTCAGGGCCCTCAGCACAACAGAGGGGAGGAATGCAAACTCAAAAAGGAAGCAGGAACAGGTGGTTTCTACTTAGCTTGAAAGGTTTTTCTAGTTGTTTCCCTACTGCAGAACTAACAGGCTGCAAACTCCAAGGCGGTGTCTGCAGCCAGGCTCCACATCCTCACCCAAACCACCTGCCACTACCTGGCTCCATCCCTGTTACAGCAGCTGCACTTTTTATCTCCCAGGCACCCCCTTTTAGCTCCTATGCTGTGGCCCCTGCTAAGCCTCGGGAAAGCCAGCCAGCCTAAAACGAATGGCAAGGATGACAGGTCTAGAGGAACCACCAACGGGCCAGTTTAGGAGACAAAAATGCAGCAGGCAGGGTGGATTTGATTTAAATCACGATTTAAATCACTAGTCAGTAAGGCTTGATTTAAATCACTAGTCAGTAAGACTTGATTTAAATATTTTTTTTACATAAAGACTCATTCTTGCTGGTATAATCTTAATATTTACAACCATATGAAGGTTTCATTTTTGGAATAATAAATTTTCAGAGTAGTTTTTACAGTTATATTAAAAATTACTGATTTGGTTATACTACTAGAAATACATAGACAGATAATTATGAAATTATGGTGAGGTTTAATAAGTTAACTGTTTATATTTGGACAACTTTTCTGCTGTACTTTATTGGAAGGAGAAAAATAATCATTTCCTTAATAACCATTTAAACAATTTATTTAACTAAAACAATAACATGATAGCATATGTATCCATGTTTGTTAACTGATGTGGTTAAACATTTTAAAAAAAACTTAGACTGAGTTTTAGCACACTTGATAAACTTAAAACAAATCCTTATTTCCTGATGAATAGCCTTTGGACTACAATGTAACTTAAATAGAAGACTATATTTTGAAAGATTTTTCCTCCAAAAGCATCTTATTTTAAAAATCCGATTTAAATCAAAAAAATCCGATTTAAATCAAAATCATTGATTTTTTTTAAAAATCATTTTTTTAAAATGATTTTTTTAAATCATTTTTTTTTAAAAAAATAAATCATTGATTTTTATCCACCCTGGCAGCAGGCCAGCTTTGGGAAGGAAACAGCTCCTCAAAGGGACACTGGAAGCAGTCCCCTGCACTCTGTCCCCCTGTCTCAAGCCAGCAGCAGGCAAAAATGAACTGGCAGTGGGTGAGGCATTTTTTCCAAGCGACATCCTGCGTTTTGGCTTGGCAGGGCAGACATGGACGGAGTCTGCTGTCCACCAATACATGTCTTAAGAACAGCAACGATGTTTATCGCTCTCCAAGATTCGGCATAAAATTTCAAGTTGGATTATGCAATGTGAGAGCAGCAATGCGGAAACGCAGGTAGGTAGATGCCACGGAGATTCAAGCAGGCAGTACTTAAAACTATGCAACCTGCTTCCACAAGAGGTAGCGACAGCTTTATAGGAGGGATAAAATTCACAGACAATATTGACAGTTCCATTCTACTTCCTTTGTCAGAGGCAGCGTGCGTCCGAGAACCAGTTGGTGGGAGAGCGCTGATCCAGTCACGGGCTCCGTGTGGGCTTCTCAGAGGCATCGGTTTGGCCACTCTGAGAACAGAATTGCTGGGCTAGATGTTCTTATGTTCTTAAGCATACAATTCCACTGGGCATGGTCACCCTGGTAGGCCTTCCACACCCCTCTGGCAAGCATCACCAACTCATGTGCCTCCTCGAGAGGTCCAGAGGGTGGCAGCACAAAAACGGGGCCTTCTCTGCAGTGGCTCCTTGTCTGGGGAATACTTTCCCCAGGGAAGTTCGTCTGCCACCTTCATTAGACACCTTTAGGTGCCAGGCAAAAACGTTCCTTTTTAATCAGGCCTTTGGTTGACCTGGGGGGCGCGGGTGGTGCGGTGGTCTAAACCACAGAGTCTTGGGCTTGCTGATCGGATGGTCGGCAGTTCGACTCCCCGCGACGGGGTGAGCTCCCGTTGCTCGGTCCCTGCTCCTGCCAACCTAACAGCTCGAAATCACGTCAAAGTGCAAGCAGATAAATAGGTACCGCTCCGACGGGAAGGTAAACGGTGTTTCCGTGCGCTGCTCTGGTTCGCCAGAAGCTGCTTAGTCATGCTGGCTACATGACCCGGAAGCTGTACGCTGGCTCCCTCGGCCAGTAAAGCGAGATGAACGCCGCAACCCCAGATTCGTCCGCAACTGGACCTAACGGTCAGGGGTCCCTTTACCTTGGTTGACCCGATCAACATCCTATGCCCTTTTAAAATGTGGGTCTTTTTGGGGGGGGTGTTATTGTTTTTATTTTGAATTTATATATTGTGATCTTTTCTGTGAACTGCCCTGAGAACTCTGGATATAGGGCGGTATATTAATTCAATAAATAGTAATAATTTAAATAATAACCACAGTTTTTACTATGTGCTTACTGCCTGTGCAGGGCTAGAGCTCTTGGACAGGAAAGTGTCTGGTGTGGAGAGGAATAAGGCTTATAAACAGATTATATCAAGAATGAAGGGAAAGAGAGCAATTATGGTGAATGTTGGCTTTTATTTGATTTTTTTATATAATTAAAATATAATTGCATTATTGAAAGAGATAAAGGCTTCCCAGGAAGCCATAGAGGGGGTGTCATCTAATGGCACACCCAGCGAAGCTGCACGAAAGCGGAGTAAATGGTGGTCCCCGCCAATCCGAGAAGTGCCAAAGAGCCGAGGACTCCACGGTTTCGTTTCTTGGGATCTGTAAGGAAAAGGTGAGGTTGACATGACTCACTCTTGGTATGAGAAGCAAGGTGAGCAGCTGATATTCCAGCTTCACTTGTTGCAAGAAGCCTTTCTTTTCAGCTACCCAACCAGATGTTTTGGAACTACAACTCCCATCATCCCTGACCACTGATCCTGTTAGCTAGGGATGATGGGAGTTGTAGTTCCAAAACATCTGGGGTGTCACGGTTAGCCATCACTGGCCTAAACCTTCAAAGCGTGCAGGATGGAGAAAGGGCAGCTGGCTCGCAGTGCAGCCGTGCACACTATTCTGCAATCTACCTAGGAAAAACTTCTCAGTGGTTTGTTTTGCCCACAAAGGGTACCTCTAAAACAGGCATGTCCAACAGGTAGATCGTGATCTACCAGTAGATCACTGGACGTCTGCAGTAGATCACTGGTGGATCATTGGTTCCCCCCAAACAGGCCCTTGCAGAGCCAGGCAGAGGCCCGGGCCAGGTAGATAATGTGCCCCCCTTTTTTTACCCTGGGGAACTCCAATAATGTAATTTTTTAATAATGTATTATCATTTTAAATACATTTTACAATACATTATTTATTTTAAAATGTATTATACAATTTTTAATACTGTAGTTCAAAAATGTATTTAAAAATCTATTTTTAAGTGGACAACTTTTACTATTATTTATTAACTTCTTATTCTACCCTTTAAAAAGATGTATGCTCGTGAGAAAGCCACTATTGCTCGTAAGCCACTATTTCTTAAAAAAACATGGTTTCCACCAAATTTTATCCTCATTGAGCTATATGTACTCTTCGGGTGTAAGTAATATTCCTGGCCTAGTCAACAAAATTTCAAAGAAAAACTCACAATCTTTTAACAGCATTAAAAACATGGCCCACCATCAGAAACACTTGACTTGACTAAGACCTTACTTGCTTACCGAGGGCGTATTCACAATCCCTCACCTCTCCAACACAACCAGGTGAGCGATTGTGAATATGCTGACTGAGGCCCCCTTTGGAATTGGAGGCCCGGGCCAAGTGGCCCATATGACCCACCCTCTGTCTGGGGCTGCCCCCAAAGAAGGTGAACAACTGCGGCTCCCCTAAAAAATGCTCAACATTTAACCTCCTTCCTGAAAAAACTCAACGGCTTTGACCCGAACCCCCCCAAAATGGGCCTTCCTCTTTCTTAAAAAAAGTTCAACAACTTTGACCTGAACCCCCCCAAAAGGGGGTAGATCACTGCCAGTTTTTAACTCTGTGAGTAGATCGCAGTCTCTTGGGAGTTGGCCACCGCTGCTCTAAAACATCAGGTTTTAATTTTTCACCGCCCCCTTCAAGATATGCTATCAAAGGCAAGACACTGGGTTCAGTACAAAAAGTTAAAGAGGCTTTGGTGGCCAAATGTCAGCAGGACGAACTACTATTTCTGCTTTCCTAGACTGTTCCTTCTCACACCTTCCAGGGAGGACCTCCGTGCACACTGCCCAGGCCTGCACCCCAGAGAGGTCACTTTGGTGCTGCTAATGCAGGAGGCAGCAGTTGCGAGTTACCAGTCTCTGCAGCCACAGTGATTCTCCAGCCGTTTGACTTCACCCTGGAAGGTGCACTCCATTGTCTCTCAAGACAGATGGATGACAACAACAACAACCACAATGTATTTATAAAATATTGTTGCACCCTGCCTTGATCTTGATGTTATGCATGAGATGGTGGTCTATAAGCATTTTACAAATAAATAAATTTGATAACGAAAACCAGCTGATTCTAAGCGGGGAGAAGTCCGGCAGTTTTGAGATTTCGGGGTGTGTTTGGAGGGGGTGTGTGCAACCCCTGTGTACATCATCTAGTGTTCCATATGTGAAATATTTATTTTATTTATTTTCCAAAATTTATATTCTGCTTGATTGTAACCCCCCCCCAAAAAAAAGCGGTTGGGGGGGGAAGTAATGAAATTATCAGTGTGCTTCTCTACTCTTGAGTCAACAGATTGTGTGCTCCAGATAATGTATAGGGTGTTCTCTTTTTCTGGCAAAGGAGGATGGAGTTAATGGGATAAAATCCCACTATTTTCATTCTAAACATAGCTTCCTACTCTTATGGGAGAGGGGGCGGGAAGCATAAGATAGACCAGGCATGGCCAAACTTGGCCCTCCAGCTGTTTTGGGGACTACAACTCCCATCATCCCTAGCTAACGGGACCAGTGGTCAGGGATGATGGGAATTGTAGTCCCAAAACAGCTGCCGGGCCAAGTTTGGTCATGCCTGAGATAGACCATTCCTCTTGATTCCCAACTGTTTGCTCTGGTTTCCAAGCTCTTGCACAGTGCATGGAAGAGTCTGGCAACAGATCCAATTGGGATCCAAGGAAAACTGTCCAATTGGAGCAGCTCCGCAGGTGACGAATGGATTGCGTTTACCAGCCGCATAAACCCACCTCCTGTGTAGTAGCCATAAGCATAAAGCAGTCTTCCGATGATCCAAGATGCACCAAGTCCTGTAGCAACCCGCTGGGGGGAAAAAGCAGAAATAGTCATTGCTCACTGAGAAGACTGGTGCTGATAAGAATATGCAACAGGGAAGAGGAGATCAGCTTCTATTTTGTCTCCAGTTTTGTTTTAACATCTACAGGTATATGGAACAAAAGGGGGCAGTCAATAGAAGTTTTGGAGTGAGTGGTCATCAGTATGATGACACTGAGAGCTGTTCCGACAGTGGAACGGACTCCCCTCGGATGGCCGTGGATTCTTCTTCCTTGGAGGTATTTAAGCAGAGGTTGGATACCTGTCATGGATAGAGATGTGAGGGCCCGGAAAACCCCCAGAAAAATTTGGGGGAAAACCCGTTTCCCCCCCATTTTCCCCCTGAAGAATTTTTGGTTTTTTTCCGAAAAATTGGGAAAATTGAAAAAATAAAAAATAGATCAATCAATCAGAGCAAACCTTCAGTTTTTAGAAGTCCATAATAACTGTGATAATGACAGACACAACAGAGTAGATGCAGAAGCAGAGACTGAAACTGACACTGATCATTGCAGCTCAGAAAATAATTCTGATTAAATTTCATGCCCATTCATTGAAACTTAGTCCCACTTCCTTCTTCAGTTCTTTTTATGAGAATGTTTTTTTTAAAATACTGTGGAGAGGAAATATGAATAATTGTTACTTCTGGATTTTTAAAAATTGTTTTGTGGAGGTTTTTTTGTTCCACATAAACTAGTAAACAGTTCAGGAGATTGTTGCTCCATTTGTTACAAATACAAATAAATGTTATTTTAAAAGTAAATTCTGTTTGTAATAATTGTTTGGATACACTATATTTTTAATATGCTAGTTGTGATAATTTTATGCCCATTAAAATTGTCCATAGTTATATTTGATGTTTCTAAAGTAACAGAATGACTTTCAATCTGGAAAAGAAAAAAGAAGTGCTAATGTAGCATTTTTTTTCAAATTTTCCAAAAATTTCCGTTTCCCCCCAGAAAAAAACGGGTTTTTTTCCGAGCTTCAAAATTTCCAGAAATTTTAATCTCTAGTCATGGATGCTTTAGTTGAGATTCCTGTATTGCAGGGAGTTGGACTGGATGACCCTTGGGACCCCTTCCAACTCAACAAGTCTATGGTAACGTTTGAATCAGGAGCAGCTGCCTGGACACAGTGGAGTGCAGAACGGGAACCAGGAAGCGGTGTTTCAGTCCTGAGAAGGCCTCAGAGACCCTGTTGAGCAGTGGTTCCCATGTCCAGGAAATTGGTCAACTGCCTGTCCTGGACTTGATTACACTCTCCTGTAAAGGAGTTTTGGGGTCCTCCTTGACACGTCCCCGTCATTAGAGGGTCAAGCAGCCTCTGTGGATAGGAGTGCCTTTTCTGAACTTCACCTGGTACACCAGCTGTAGCCATTTATGGATAAGGAGAGCTTGACTCCTGTAGTCAATGAGCTGGTAATCTCAAGGCTAGGTTGCTGCATTGTGCTCTTGGGGGGGCTGCCCTTGGGCCTTGCCTGGAAGCTCCACCTAGTGCAGAAAGCCAGTGTGGTGTAGTGGTTAAGAGCGGTAGACTCGTAATCTGGTGAACCAGGTTCGCGTCTCCATATGCAGCTGCTGGGTGACCTTGGGCTAGTCACACTTCTCTGAAGTCTCTCAGCCCCAATCACCTCACAGAGTGTTTGTTGTGGGAGAGGAAGGGAAAGGAGAATGTGAGCCGCTTTGAGACTCCTTTGGGTAGTGATAAAGCGGGATATCAAATCCAAACTCTTCTTCTTCAGAATATGGCAACAAGAATATGGATGAGGGCCAGGGGACGACAGCATGTAACACCAACACTAAACCCTGGCTGCCCTTCTGCTACTGGGCTAGGTTCAAAGCCACTGACAACTTGGGTACAGGATATCTTGAGGACTAATTTAAAAGTGAAAGGAGGAGCTCTCTCTCTCTCTTGCTCCCAAATCTGAAAAGGGGTGGGTGGGAAAGCACACCAGCTTGAGTTTTTTGTAGACTTGTTCATGATCTAAAGTTGAGCTGACCTTCCTTGTCTAAACCAAAAAAAAATTCTTTCCAGTAGCACCTTAAGAGACCAACTAAATTTGTTATGCGGGACGCGGGTGGCGCTGTGGGTTAAACCACAGAGCCTAGGGCTTGCCGATCAGAAGGTCGGCAGTTCGAAAAAACAACCCCCAAAGTCTCTCATCTTGGTACTTACCGGGAAGTAGATTCCGCTCACTCCAAGGAAGAATAAGAAGGGGGAATACACTTCTAACCTGCAAGAACAGAGACAGTTGTGTGCGTTGTGGCTTTGTTTATGTTTTTAAATGGCCTGGAATGAGCTCCTTCATTTGTGCCAGCTGGCTCAGAGACCAGGACATCATTCTGTCCGGTGCCGAGGGCCTTCTGGTGGTTCCCTCACTACGAGAAGCCAAGTTAAAGGGAACCAGGCAGAGGGCCTTCTCGGTAGTGGCACCCACCCTGTGGAACGCCCTCCCATCAGATGTCAAGGAAATAAACAACTCCCTGACTTTTAGAAGACATCTGAAGGCAGCCCTGTTTAGGGAGGCTTTTAATGTTTAATAGATTACTGCATTTTAATGTTCTGTTGGAAGCCGCCCAGAGTGGCTGGGGAAACCCAGCCAGATGGGCGGAGTATAAATAATAAACTATTATTATTATTATTATTCTCAACAAGAGCCTGCAAGGAAGAAGGCAGCAGATTTCACAGCTGTCCCTGAATAATTTGCACGCTTGCAATGATTCCTTCCTGTTGCGGGAGAGTCGGGCCTCTGCAGCTCTGTCAGGGTGCTACAGAGACAAAGACTGCTCTTCTGCACAGTGTATCCCTTATTGCATCTTCCCCATTCCAACCTCTGGGATGTGCACACATGAATTAAGAGGACCTACTTTACTTTATTATTTTTACGGCCAGAGGCCCATAATATAAAACCATATGCAAAACAGTGTACATCTACACTGGATACAACAGAGTAAAATAGAACAAGGCAAAAATATATAAATAAGCTAAAATAATTCAATACCTATATACGATTGTGATTTATGTAAATTCCTTAACTAAAATAGTACATTTTAATTCAGGAGATCGCCACTATAAATCAGGTAATAGGGTGAGATATCAGTAGTCATAAAGTAAACCGTTTTTCCTTTTATACGAAAGAACTGTAATCCAAAATCTTGCTACGAGCAGTGATCTGCACGGGTCATTGTCTTGTAGCAGATATATTAACTGAGACTCCGGGGTCTCAGCCAAGTTTTCTGAAATTAAAGGGAATAAAAATCTGGTCCGGGCAACTATGTGCAAGGGACAACAGAGTAGTATATGATGGAGGGATTCTATAGCTTTATTATCACATGCACATAGTGCTGAAATTTGTCCTTTGGTAAACCTATTACCCATGACGTTGGATGGAAGGACGTTAAATCTAGCTTTAGTAAAAGCAAATCTATGGGCCGCTACTGACAGAGAATTAAGAGGAGGTTCAGAGCAGAATATCAAGGATTGGTATAAAGGGGAGAAAAGGAAGGCCGAGGCAGGCACACAGTTGATGTGCAAAGGCTGAAAGACAGGGGACTCCCAACATATATTGATGTAGGAATCACATGTTCTCCCTTGACAGGAAGGGTCAGCAAAATTTCACTTCCACAAGCTGGAAATTTCCCCAGGATTTCGTAACCCACCTTCCTGGCTGTTGCATGAGCTCTGAGCTCCAGCAATGCAGACTCCTGAACCACCCAGGGACCACCTGCCTCCGACAAGCCTTTCGCTGACAAGCCACTGGCCGTAGCAAGACACTCAACAGTCAAAAGGAAGGGCTGACACACGGAAGAGGGAACAGGCTTGTTTTCTCCTGCTCTGGAGGGTACGACTCGAACCCATGGCTTCAAGTTCCAAGAAAGGAGATTCCAGCTAAACACCAGGAAGAACTTTCTGATGGTAAGAGCCATTTGACTCGCTTGGAAGGTGGTGGATTCTCCTTCCTTGGAGGTTTTTAAGCAGAGGTTGGATGGCCACCTGTCATGGATGCTTTAGTTGAGATTCCTGCATTGCAGGGGGTTGGACTAGATGACCCTTGGGGTCCCTTCCAACGCTAAGATTCTATGATTCTACAGCTGGGACAGGCGTTTAGAATATGGATTTCCCCAAGTGTTTTTTATCACACCTGCTATGCGGGAGGGATTGCTGTACTGAGAATGGAATGGACAGGGTTCCCCAAAGCAGCAGCAGTTGCGCCACTCGAGGCATTAAACATTTAAGAAACCAAAATTAAACTCCTCGTGCCGAGGCTACTCACGTGTTCTGGTGTGCCCTCTGGATACAGTTGAAGAGCTGTCCATTTTCAGGGTCTGTGCTGTACATGGTTGGGTACTTTTGAGGGAGGTTAATGAGGGAGGGGGAGAGAGAAAGAAAGACAGAAAGTAAATGTCCACACCTCATCAACCATGGAGTTGGAGGAGAAAGTTGTTGTTGTTGTTGAGAAAGGTGTTGTTGTTGTAATTTATAAAAGGTAAAGGTAAAGGTACCCCTGACCGTTAGGTCCAGTCGCGGACGACTCTGGGGTTGCGGCGCTCATCTCGCTTTATAGGCCAAGGGAGCTGGTGTTTATCCGCAGACAGCTTCCGGGTCATGTGGCCAGCATGACTAAGCCGCTTCTGGTGAACCAGAGCAGTGCACGGAAACGCCGTTTACCTTCCCGCCGGAGCGGTACCTATTTATCTACTTGCACTTTGACGTGCTTTCGAACTGCTAGGTTGGCAGGAGCAGGGACCGAGCAACGGGAGCTCACCCCGTCGCGGGGATTCGAACCGCCGACCTTCCGATCGGCAAGTCCTAGGGCTCTGTGGTTTAGACCACAGTGGCACCCGCGTTCCACTTGTAATTTATATACCGCCCTATATCCAGGGGTCTGGTTCACAGAATAAAATCAAAATATAAAACCACAAAATACATAAAAATAAAAACAACCCAATAGCCACCCCCCAAAGAGCCACATTTAAAAAGGGCATAGGATGTCAATCAGATCAACCAAAGGCCTGGTTAAAAAAGAACATTTCTGCCTGGCGCCTAAAAGTGTATAATGAAGGCGTCAGGCGAACCTCCCTGGGGAGAGCATTCCACAGATGGGGAGCCACTGCAGAGAAGGCCCCGTTCTCGTGTGGCCACCATTCGGGCCTCTCGAGAAGGAGGCACACAAAGGAGGGCCTCAGAAGATGATCTCGGGGTCTGGGTAGGTTCATATGGAAAGAAGCGGCCCTTGAGGTATTGCGGTCCTGAGCCGTTTAAGTGTTCCACGTGCTACCTAGTGAACAATGTGTTACTCTATTCCCACACCCAATGGCCACACCCAGAATGGAGCTATAGCAGCCACTGACTGATTGAGCTTCTGTTTTGCACTTTGCCGGAAACACACATTCATAGACATACCATGTTAGGCGGGTGAATTAAAACTTTGTGTCTGAGCGTGCTCCTTCTGTGCGGGACTTTCCTGCTGTTTGCTGCCATCTTTCCCTTGCCTTCTGCTGCAAGCCTTGCCACCATGGCAGCAGAGGAAGAAACTCTCCTTTTCCCCCCGGCCAGACCCGGAAGCAGCCATGGTGTCTCAAGCAAAAGTCAACAAAGGGTTCAGCAAACAGTAGCAGGTGAAACAAGCCAGGTCACTCGCCACAGGGGGGAATCAGAGCCCAAACACAACAGCGGCAACCCTCCCCCCCCCCAAGTTGCTCCTTTTCCCTTTATGTTTGCCTGCAAAGTGCATTTCGAAGGCTCTTTGCAGGAGTGAACTAACACAGAAGCATAGCTGTCAACTTTCGGATTTGAAAATAAGGGATTTCCCCAAACTTTCGGATTTGAAAATAAGGGATGCCGCGAGGGCGGTGCAATGGCACCAAGTAGCCTCGCCACCCTGCGCTCCAGAGGCTGCGCGCAAACGGGTGAGCGAAAGAGCGAGCGCATAGACAGCAAGCAGGCTGTCTGTCTGGTTGGGCGTGAGGGTCTGGCTGCACAAGGCATGCAAGCTCCACCCCCAGTCGGTCTCAGACTCCTTACTGGCAGCTGAGCAACGCAGCTGAGGAGCCTCCCTGGCCGGCAGGGAGGGAGAGGAGCTGCTTCCTTTGAAATCCGGGAAATTTAAGGGATATCAACAATCCGGGATAGCAGCGGGAAACGGCATTGGAATAAGGGAGTTTACCACCAAAAAAGGGAGGGTTGACAGCTATGCACAGAAGCGAGAGTGCCAAGGAAGAGGAGTGGTAGGGACAAAACTTGGCTGAAGTCTCCCATGAGAAACCATGCACAAAGCCCAGCTCCAGTTGTTTTTAGAGAGGCTTATGACTCACCAACGGAGAGCAGGGCAGACACACCCTTTGGCCTCCTTCCCAATTGCAGCACCAAAGCTTTCCAGGAAGAGAGGAGAGGATGTTTTTTTCTGTGCACAAATTGGAGCGGAGGGTTTCCAACAAGACTCCTCTGTTTTGGAGACCCCTGGAAAATGTCTCACCTTCTCCCCAAGCAATGCTAGCGGCAGCTTTCAGATTAGAAACATTTGTGCAGTGCTGCCAGCTGTGGGCGTTTGCAAAAGCCAACTCACAAATTCCTCGCCCAAGTCCTCACAGATGAAAAAACCAGAGAGAGTTGGAAGCTGTGATGTGAAGATCAAATCTACTGTCAAGGACGCCCCAAGCCATCTTCAAAGCCTGCCTACAATCTGTCTGGAACAGATTCAAGGTCTATCTAGGTCGTTTCCACCAACGACAATCCAAGTGCTACTTGGGCGTTTGCGCTAAGCAGAGCATGAAGGGAAGAGCCCTCTCAGCAACTGGCACTCAGAGGTACACTGCCTTTGACTATGGAGGTTCCACTGAGGCAGCATGTCACCATCTTCCACAAAAGCTGCTGCTTGCCTTCTATCACTGTGCCATTGAGAGCGTGCTCACTTATTGGCTTATGTGTGTGGTATGGAAGCTGTACTACCCAGGACAGGATGGGGTTGTGCAGAGTTGTTAAGGCAGCAGAGAGCATTGTTGGCTGCTCGCTCTCCACCTTAGAGCAGATTTATGCCATGAGGTGCCACAGAAAGGCACTGGACATAGTAAAAGATCCATCGCATCCTGGTCACCGTCTCTTTGAGCTCTTGCCATCGGGACGGAGATACAGGACGATGACGACAAGAACAAGTCGTCTTAGGAACAGCTTCTTCTCCAGAGCGATCTCGGCCTTGAATGGGGAGCCTGGATTTGAAGTCATCTAATCTTACCTGTTATGTTTTATCATACTGTATGGTTTTAATCAGTGTTTTTGTCGTTGTTTTGTCTTTGCGTGGAGTGCCCTATCTGGGTGGATGGAGCAGCCAAGTAATTTCGTTGTCCCCAAAGGGGACAATGACAATAAAAATATATTCTATTCTATTCTATTCAGAAAGTAGCATTAGCTGCCTGCCGTGTTGCCATTTGCCACATGGCTTACTCAAGAGCGCATCAAAGGAAAGTGGGGGCAAAACCCACCCACTTTCCAGCCAGCAAAGGGGAAAAATCCCACGCCACTGGCCATGAGGTCTAAAAAAACATGTAACAGGTAGATAGCCGTGTTGGTCTGTCATAGTCAAAACAAAATAAAAAAATTCCTTCCAGTAGCACCTTAGAGACCAACTAAGTTTGTTCTTGGTATGTGCTTTCGTGTGCATGCACACGAAAGCTCATACCAAGAACAAACTTAGTTGGTCTCTAAGGTGCTACTGGAAGGAATTTTTTTAAAAAAACATGGCTCTTTGAAAAAAGGAAAAACAGACCCCACAGGAAATAAGCAGAATGATCAGATTATATTGGATATGCTGCGTCTGTACTCTTGTCTTCCCAGGGACTTGATGCAGCAATTCTCACCTGAACATTATATTTCTTGCGGGCTTTCCCCACATTGATGGCAAGGTGTGTTACCAAGACGAAACTGGCAGCACCGGTGAGCAGCACATAGCCGTATTCCTTCGAGAGAACCACCATCTTGGCACTGAGGAGAGGGAAAAGGGGAAGGTTAGTCCAAGCCCAAGAATCAGAATCGCTCCCCATCCCGCCCCATCCTGCCAAGACACACAGTGGGCAAGCACCCAACACTCTGGCAGCAACAGACAGACAACAGGTCACAGCGAGAAGCCTCCTGTCCCTGAGCACAATAGGGAAGGGATTTGAGAGTAATACAAAGGTAAAAGGTAAAGGTAAAGGGGCCCCTGACCATTAGGTCCAGTCGTATCCAACTCTAGGGTTGCGGCGCTCATCTCGCGTTACTGGCCGAGGGAGCCAGCGTACAGCTTCCGGGTCATGTGGCCAGCATGACTAAGCCGCTTCTGGCGAACCAGAGCAGCGCACGGAAACGCCGTTTACCTTCCCGCCGGAGCGGTACCTATTTATCTACTTGCACTTTGACGTGCTTTCGAATTGCTAGGTTGGCAGGAGCAGGGACCGAGCAACGGGAGCTCACCCCGTTGCGGGGATTCGAACCGCTGACCTTCTGATCGGCAAGCCCTAGGCTCTGTGGTTTAACCCACAGCGCCACCTGCGTCCCAAAGGAGCGGGTGCACAAAGGAGCAGAGCACAAACACAGTGGAAGCCGGTCTCTGCAGTCCGGCAACTCAGAAGCCGGCTTCCAGTTCCACTGCTACCCTAACTCCAAGCAGAGAAATGATGCCAAAAGCCCTTGACATGTCGGCACTGGGTGTAAGGGGTCGGAAGAACATACTGAAATGTATTTTAAACAGAACTATCTGTGCCTTTAATCCACTTCCACTCAACCTACATTTCTGCTGCCTTCCTCCTGAATTTGCTGATCTCCAATCTTAATTTCAGAACGGGGGTGAGTTGTGCCCATCCACCTGGCAGTCTTATATGCGTTTGGTGCAACCACCAAAGGGGAAGATACGCAGTGGGGTTAAGGGACGAGCCTTGCTGATATTCTGGAGAGGGGAGAGCACAGTCTGCATTGCAGCCCACATTCTCTGTTTTCTCCTCAGTTAAAATGCACAAAGTTTTGGTGCAGATCAGCTGCACGTTCCTCCCAGGGCATATTCTGCTCTTTTGCTCTCCCTGCCCGGCTTGACTTCCATGTTTGCTTGGAAGTAAGACCTGCAAAATCCAGTGGAGTTTTCCCTCAGTAACTGAGTAAGTAACTCCGTAAGGGACGCGGGTGGCAAGGGACGAGGGTGGAGCTGTGGGTTAAACCACAGAGCCTAGGGCTTGGCAATCAGAAGGTCGGCAGTTCAAATCCCAGCGACGGGGTGAGCTCCCGTTGCTCGGTCTCTGCGCCTGCCAACCTAGCAGTTCGAAAGCACGTCAAAGTGCAAGTAGATAGAGGTACTGTTGCAGCGGGAAGGTAAACGGTGTTTCCGTGCGCTGCTCTGGTTCGCCAGAAGCGGCTTAGTCATGCTGGCCACATGACCCGGAAGCTGTACGCCGGCTCCCTTGACCAGTAAAGCGAGAAGAGCGCCGCAACCCCAGAGTCTCCCGTGACTGGACCTAATGGTCAGGGGTACCTTTACCTTTAAGTAACTATAGGGTTGTAGCCCCAGGCAGTTCACATCATTTGGGGCAAAGGCCTATACCTATTTCTTTATCCCCTTTTTCTTGTAGTAATTTCAGTTCCTTCTTTCAGCTGTAAAATGGCAAATGTGGCTTATGGTTTTAGAATAATTAAAGCAACGCAATAAGCAATGCAAATATAATGAAACAGCAAGTAACGGCACGGCCTTTTCTGTGGTGGTGCCTCTGCTACTGAGCTCCCTCCCTCCTGAGATTTAGCAAAAATGCTGCTGTCGGTCATTTTTCTGACACCCATGAAAAACCTATTTATTTCTCTACTATTATAGCTACAGCAATCAACATGCCTGTTGAGGAATCAGAAATTAGAGCCAGCACTATTTTTCCAGAGGACAACGATGTTATCTCTCCGCCATAAACAAGCCCCATGAGGGCAATGTCTGATTTTAGTGGCTGTTAAGGAAATTAATGTGCCCCAAAATGCTCCTGGCTCTAGATTATTGTGTCAGTCTGCGCATGTTCAGATCAGACAGACGATGCCTTTGCAGTAAGTCCTTGCAGAATCGAGGAATGAAGAGCTGCTGCTGCAGCACATACATGCGCCAGGGTGCAAGCACAGTTTCAAACTACTGACACGTTTTCCCCTGGTATTCTCTATCTTCAAATGCCTGCATCAAACATGCCAGATACTCCACTCTGTCTTAACCAGACCACCCCAGATCTCTGGGTATCTGCCAACCTTGCCTATGAAGTTGAAATCTACACACTCAGGGGAGGCTTTTCTCAAGCAACACCCCCCCTCCCACAATACTCTAAATAATAATAATAAATTTTTATTTATACCCCGCCCTTCCCAGCTAAGACCGGGCTCAGAGCGGCTAACACCCATAAAATCACAACAAGACATACAAAACAATCAATTAAAATGCAAGTTAAAATACAATTTAAAGTTTAAAATGCAGCCTCATTTTTAAGTAGCCCACCAATCAAACCATAAAGGACTGAGACATCAGGGTTAAACTGAAACCAACCCAAAGGCCAGGCGGAACAGCTCCGTCTTGCAGGCCCTGCAGAAAGATGCCAAATCCCGCAGGGCCCTGGTCTCTTGTGACAGACCGTTCCACCAAGTCGGGGCCAGTACTGAGAAGGCCCTGGCCCTAGTTGCGACCAGCCTAGCATCCTTGTGGCTCGGGACCTCCAAAATGTTATTATTTGAGGACCTTAAGGTCCTACAAGGGGCATACCAGGAGAGGTGGTCTAGCAGAAATCCTAGGCCGCGTAGGCTGAAAATCCCAGCAATGCACCCAGAGGAACCGCCTGAGCTTGAAGTACTGGAAAGGAGGAAGACAAAGACCAAAGGATGCCCAGCGGGCAGCTATAAAATGCTCTGGGGCAGAGGCTGCCTTTTCGCAGGATTTTCCCTCTACTATGTCTCAGTGATAAAGGAAATTGCACTTCGCACGGCAGCCAAGTCTGGGCAAAGTTGAGGCCCCAGGGACTTGAACGCCTGGTCTGGAAGAAAAAGCCACAGCGAACGAGTTCCCCTTGCGTAAAGTTGCCCCACCAAGAGCTGTTAAGGTGTAAAGTCCAAACACCCACAGGGACGGCTTATCTGCAACCTGATGTCCTTTCACCCCAACAAGTTAAACTGTACAACGGTGATATCTTCAACTGCCGTGGCCACATCCCTTGCAAAGCTCAGTCCTCCGGTGCAGGTTGCAGCCGGCGTGATTTGCCCCAGATATATCAGGTCAAGTCCACGCTTCGTTCCAGAGGCGTCCGGTTTGCCACCAAGGGAGCAAGCCCCTCCCCACTGAGTCAACTGCTCGTGTGAAAAGGCACGCGTGTGGTTTGGGAGAATGGTAACTGCGCTAGGAAATCGCAAACCAGACGCTGCCCGACATGCTTCATATCAGGGTGGATTTGATTTAAATCACGATTTAAATCATTAGTCAGTAAGGCTTGATTTAAATCACTAGTCAGTAAGACTTGATTTAAATATTTTTTTTACAAAAAGACTCATTCTTGCTGGTATAATCTTAATATTTACAACCATATGAAGGTTTCATTTTTGGAATAATAAATTTTCAGAGTAGTTTTTACAGTTATATCAAAAATTACTGATTTGGTTATACTACTAGAAATACATAGACAGATAATTATGAAATTATGGTGAGGTTTAATAAGTTAACTGTTTATATTTGGACAACTTTTCTGCTGTACTTTATTGGAAGGAGAAAAATAATCATTTCCTTAATAACCATTTAAACAATTTATTTAACTAAAACAATAACATGATAGCATATGTATCCATGTTTGTTAACTGATGTGGTTAAACATTTAAAAAAAAAACTTAGACTGAGTTTTAGCACACTTGATAAACTTAAAACAAATCCTTATTTCCTGATGAATAGCCTTTGGACTACAATGTAACTTAAATAGAAGACTATATTTTGAAAGATTTTTCCTCCAAAAGCATTTTATTTTTAAAATCCGATTTAAATTTAAAAAATCCGATTTTTTTTTTTAAAATCATTGATTTTTATCCACCCTGCTTCATATGGGGGCAAAATTATGCAAGGGAATCTACTCGCCGCCAACCCACACACACACCCGCAAGGGGTTGGTCCTGCCATCCAGGATCCTGCCAGCCCTAGACAAAAGCCCCATCTTATGGCATGTTTAGCTCAGTTGGTGAGAGCGTGGTGCTAAGAACGCCGAGGATGCAGGTTCGATCCCCGCGCGGGACAGCTGCATATTCCTGCATTACAAGGGGCTGGACTAGATGGTGCCCAGGGTCCCCTTTGATGACTATGCTTGGCCGGGTTTTGCTCCCAAGCCCTGCCGTTTTTACAAACGCGCTGTCAAGCTTTGCCACAATCTCAGCCCGGCCAGCAGCGGCTTGCAGCCGGCAGGATTCGCACTCGAGGCCCGGGAGCCGCCAGCAGCCGCTTCGCCGCCGGGGCCGGGAGCCGCCCGCGAAGGGCAAAAAGCGGGAGGAACTTGGCCCGCGGCGCCCGAGCTGAGCCAGGGGCCGCCGGGCCCAAGAGCCGGGGAAAGGGCCGAGCAGGAGCAGGGCGCACGGCTCCGGGAAGATCTGCCCGGCTCCCAAGACCCTCGTCCTCCCACCCACCCGCTCGCCCCGTCGACCCGGACTCACCGCCGTCGCCGCCCAGCAAGAGCACGCCGAAAAACGCAGCGCCGCCCCGGGCCGAGAGGGAAGGGTTGCCCGGGTAGCCCAGCCCACGTCGGGGCGGATCCGAAACGCGGAGCGCGCAAGAGCGCCCTCTCCAATGGAGAAAGGGAAGTTTTAGTACTGTACCCGCCCCCTCTCTCTGTGTGTGTGAACATAATAATAATAATAATAATAATAATAATAATAATAATAATAATAATAATAATAATAATAATAATAATAATAATAATAATAATAATTTATTATTTATACCCCGCCCATCTGGCTGGGTATAAATAAACATTAGCATTGCCTAGTTCTTTCCACTAAAGTATAAATAAAATTCAATAATGGTTTTTTTTTTAAGCATTGCCTAGTTAGCCTTTTTTTTAAAAAAAATATTTATGCTTTTCAGGTTTGTACATTTCACTAACTTTACAATCCTTTGTCAAAACAAAATAAAAAATAATTTCCCCCCCTTCCAGTAGCACCTTAGAGACCAACTAAGTTTGTTCTTGGTATGAGCTTTCGTGTGCATGCACACTTCTTCAGATACCAGTCCTTCAGATTTACAATCCTTTGACATTTAAAACTCGACTTCCTTCCCCCTCTTTCTGCGGTTCCTTAAATTTTTCTTTTGCGTATCCAAATTAACTTGATTTGCTCATTTATTCAACTACTTTAAATATATACTGTTATGAAACTGCAGGTTCTTACCATAAGCCTGCCAATGTTCTTATCTGTTTACAGTTTGTCTGTAAATATTTAAGGAACCATTTCCATTCTTTTATAAACTGTTTGTTATCTTGGTTGATTTCTTATTCTTCTGGTAAGTTTCGCCATTTCTGCATATTCCGTATGTTTTTGTATCCATTCTTCCTTTGCTGGGACTTCCACTGGCCTGCTTTCAAACTCCGTCACTCGAACCGCCAAACCCAGAGGCTCAGTGGTTTTAGACCACAGCGCCACCTGCATCCCTTATGTATCCTGCACTTCAGTGCCGTCCAACATCTCATACCAAAAAGTGAGCTGCAAGAGTATTTCGACACACAACCTACAGGTCGGACACTGATTTGTCGAACGGGCGGAAGGAAAGGGAGCAAGCCCAAAATGTGACACACCCACCCACCCCCACACACACACCCTTCCCCAGCCCTCACACTAAAGACGCACCAACACACTCCACACAACAGATTCAAAGCTCTGAGAAGTACTAAGGCAGGCATCCCCAAACTCGGCCCTCCAGATGTTTTGGGACTACAATTCCCATCATCCCTGACCCCTGGTCCTGTTAGCTAGGGATGATGGGAGTTGTAGTCCCAAAATACCTGGAGGGCCGAGTTTGGGGGTGCCTGTACTAAGGCCATACTGAGGCCTCACGTGCTTTGCAGCAACCCTGAAATATACACAGAGTTGAGTAGTAATTTCATGCTCATTATTTCAGCTCATAGGAACAGTGATTGGATTTCCCCCCAAACCTCAGGCTTTATATACATTATTTACACAATGAGTACCGCCGGCCAATCAGTTGTTGCATCCTAGTATCCTACCAGCCTGATAGGCTGATTAACTTCCTCCTGGGGTCTGGTTGGGCTGCTCCTGCAGGCCAATCAGGTTGTTGCATTCTAGGATCCTACCTGCCTATTGTTCTAGGACAGTGATGGCTAACCTTGACACTCCAGATGTTTTGGGACTACAACTCCCATCATCCCTGACCACTGGTCCTGTTAGCTAGGGATGATGGGAGTTGTCGTTCCAAAACATCTGGAGTTTCAAGGTTAGCCATCACTGTTCTAGGATCCAAGCTTAGTACATAACAGACCCTGTGGGTAAAAGACCTTTGCATCGCTTGGAGATGGGTAGGAGATTCTGGATTTCTGTTAAAAACCCTGATCCAATTTCTTCCAGTTGTGGCATGGTGAGCAATTCATCAAGGCCGGGCAGATGCTCTGACCTTCACACTGGACGTTGCTCCAAAAAGACTTTGTGTATCACTGCCCTAGAAAAACTGACCCACAAACTCAACGTTGCCAGTGGTAAGGCTGCATCTGCTGCAGAATAGAGGCCCTTTGTAACATATATGAACAAACACTCAATATACCGTTCACTCCATGCCAATGTTGGCTATATTTGGAAGAATTATTACTGAACCCGATTTCAGATCTAGTCGGGGTCTTTCGACTGTACTTATATTACCACTTATATTTCTCTTCTTTGCATCTGTATGGAGGTTCTGCCTTGGTTGTTTTCGTTTGTTTGTTTATGTTATCTTGTTTTTTAATATAAAAAACATTTGGTAGTTATTTACAACCTTTTTATGCTGCCCAATAACAAAGGTCCCTGGGCAACTTAATAGAACAATAAAAACTTTAAAATACAATGAAATACTCTTACATTAATGCGGCTGTGTCCTTTGTGAATTTGTACTATATACTGACATATAAAAGCACACATTGAACCGCCTTGAGAATTATATAAAAAAAATAAGCTCCCAGTGTGAGCACATTCTTCCACATCTGGTGGGAGTGCCCAAAATGCGGGGAAGTTTTGATAAGGAAATGAAGCTTATGAGAACCAGTGTGGTGTAGTGGTTAAGAGCGGTAGACTTGTAATCTGGTGAACCGGGTTCGCGTCTCCGCTCCTCCACATGCAGCTGCTGGGTGACCTTGGGCTAGTCACACTTCTCTGAAGTCTCGCAGCCCCACTCACCTCACAGAGTGTTTGTTGTGGGGGAGGAAGGGAAAGGAGAATGTGAGCCGCTTTGAGACTCCTTCGGGTAGTGATAAAGCGGGATATGAAATCCAAACTCTTCTTCTTCTTATGCTATTGTGCAATATTGACAGTGACTATCTGTTGTACCTGTGAAGAAAGTCACTATCTTGCTTGTTCCTCGTACGTCTAACAGCTCAGCTGAGTAAGTGGCGTCTTCCATCTTCTCCCAGCCATGTGGACTAGATGGCAAAAAATGTGGGAGGTTATGTCACACATGCACATATCAGATTAAACACCAAAGACTTGGCAATTCTTTTATGACAAACGGTTGCTGAAGAAAAAGGCAATACATCAACCAAGGCAATATACAAGCACAAGTCTTTATTGGTGGGTCAAGTTTATGCAACTCCTCAAACAGGGAAGAAGCTCAATGGCAGTGGGTTTGAGAGGGTGAGAGAGGTTAATACTTCATTGATTTGTGAAAATTCTCCACTCACAGCTACCTCTGATTTATCGCATGACAAAGTAACTTTCACTTCGTCAATTTGTGCATAATAATAATAATAATAATAATAATAATAATTTATTTATACCCCACCCATCTGGCCGGGCCTCCCCAGCCACTCTGGGCGGCTCCCAACAGAATATTAAAAACACAATGAAACATCCAACATTAAAAACTTCCCTAAACAGGGCTGCCTTCAGATGTCTTCTAAAAGTCAGATATTTCCTTGACATCAAATGGGAGGGTGTTCCACAGGGCGGGCGCCACTACCGAGAAGGCCCTCTGCCTGGTTCCCTGTAACCTCACTTCTAGCAGGGAGGGAACCGCCAGGAGGCCCTCGGAGCTGGACTTCAGTGTCCGGGCTGAACGATGGGGGTGGAGACACTCCTTCAGGTATAATGGGCCGAGGCTGTTTAGGGCTTTAAAGGTCAGCCATATCAGGCTGAGGAGGAGAGCCAGTGAAAAATTGTTTCAACCTGAGATATACAGTAGTTACACTCAGTTAATTGGGGGATGGTCTATCCTTGGCAGCCAGGAGTGTTCGTGCTGGAAAGGAGCTTATTTTATGCGCTTCACATCTCATGTTTTCAGTAAGCATCTGAAAGGGTTGCTATCACATTGCATCTCGCTAATAATATTTCTATTGCAAGTGAAGAGCAATTCTGAGCCATTACCAAATATGAGGAAAGCTGCACTCCAATCTAGTGCCAGGGATAGCAGCAACATCTTAACAGAATAATATCACTCTCCAAAGCCAAACTATACCAGTAAGGTAATTTGCTGGCATTTGCTGTCATAGAGCAGTGTTTTTCAACCTCCTCGGGGCAACGGCACACCTGCCCCACGAAAAAAATCTCGCGGCACACCACCACCACGGGGGGGGCGGGGTGTCCGCGCGCCCTGGCGGGAGGGAGGGGAAGGACCCAGGCGGGCGAAAACGGAGTGGGAGATCGGCGGGCCAGGTGCCCGCCCCCCCCCCGCGCCCAGCCCCCCGGCAGCACCTCCACCCGGCCCCGAGCGAGCCCGGTGGCACCGGCACCTCCCGCCCGTCCCCGACCGCGACCGGGGCGGCAGAGGCAGCGGGCGAAGCGCCCGGCAGCCCCGGCGAAGGCGGCGAGCGGGAAGCGGAGCCGAGGCGACGCCAGCCCGGACCGACCCGGAAGCGGAAGCGGCCCAGGGCGGCCCAGCAGCCGGTGTCTTCCCGCGGCACAGGAGCCGGTGTCTTGCGGTTGGGAAACGCTGTCATAGAGTTTCAAATATGATTCTGAGGATGTCTTTATTTTCAGGCCTTTTACGCTTATTTACTCTGAAGTATGCCCCACTGTTTTCAAAAAGAATTGCTTCCTAGGACATGCGTGGTCGACTGCAGTCTTAGTCACACTGTGATCAGTGGGGCTTACTTTCAAGTAAAGATAAATAAGACGCATAGCTGTCAACTTTTGGATTTGAAAATAAGGGATTTTTTCAAACTTTCGGATTTGAAAATAAGGGATGCTGCGAGGGCGGTGCAATGGCACCAAGTAGCCTCGCCACCCTGTGCTCCAGAGGCTGCGCGCGAACGGGTGAGCGAAAGAGCGAGTGCGTAGACGGCAGGCAGGCTGGCTGGGCGTGAGGGTCTGGCTCCACAAGGCATGCAAGCTCCGCCCCCAGTTGGTCTCAGACTCCTTATTGGCAGCCAAGCAATGCAGCTGAGGAGCCTCCCTGGCCGGCAGGGCGGGAGAGGAGCTGCTTCCTTTGAAATCCGGGAAATTTAAGGGATATCAACAATCCGGGATAGCAGCGGGAAACGGCATTGGAATAAGGGAGTTTCCCGCAAGAAAAGGGAGGGTTGACAGCTATGATAAGACAATGCTCTCAATATATCACCAAGTCCGTTTTCAGAGTCTGCTAGGCTCATTCGTCCCTGTCCTCTTCGTCTTCGTCTCCTGTCGCAGTTAAGAATTCATATACAGCCGCGCAAACTCCCAAGAGCCAGGCAAACACCGTACCGGCAGAGAAGATGCAGAACCCAACCAGACCCAGGAAAAGATAGTCTTGGTCATCAAAATGGATGAAGCATTTATAATTAAGTTGCTCCTGTGCCTCTTCCAGCATCTTCAAGTCATGCACAAAAGCTGGGCTGTAGCAGGTGACGTTGTCAGAGTCTGCAGAGGAAACGCAAGGGTAACAACAAGTCTCGACTTGTGCATAAAAAAACATGTCATTTAAGAACGTGTCTACAGACCTGCTTCTTGGGAGAAAAGCAATGACAAACCTAGACAGCATCTTAAAAAGCAAAGACACCACCTTGCCGACAAAGGTCTGTATAGTTAAAGCTATGGTTTTCCCAGTAGTGATGTACGGAAGTGAGAGCTGGACCATAAAGAAGGCTGATCGCCGAAGAATTGATGCTTTTGAATTATGGTGCTGGAGGAGACTCTTGAGAGTCCCATGGACTGCAAGAAGATCAAACCTATCCATCCTTAAAGAAATCAGCCCTGTGTGCTCACTAGAAGGACAGATCCTGAAGTTGAGGCTCCAGTACTTTGGCCACCTCATGAGAAGAGAAGACTCCCTAGAAAAGACCCTGATGTTGGGAAAGGTTGAGGGCACAAGCAGAAGGGGATGACAGGGGACGACAGGGGACGAGATGGTTGGACAGTGTTCTCGAAGCTACCAACATGAGTTTGGCCAAACTGCGAGAGGCAGTGAAGGATAGGCGTGCCTGGCGTGCTCTGGTCCATGGGGTCACGAAGAGTCGGACACGACTGAACGACTGAACAACAACAACTACAGGCCTGTGGCCTTGATCCTCTCCAGACCCAGGAAGACACCCTCACCTTTAAACTCGGACCTAACTTGCTTTCATATTTGTTCCAGTCAAGTGGTATATAAATTTCAGGAAACAAAATAAATCAGCATTTTTGTTTGTTATCTTTCTACTAAGCATCTAAAATGGCAGGCTAGAGTGCTTACTGCCCAATAGACTGATTACTGGACCCATTCCCAGGGGCCAAATATTTTTGGAGGGGGAGGCAGAATTCTCCATCACTTTAGGTGAAAAGTTTTCTGCAGCTGGGTTTTGTTGTTGTTCTAATCCTTCCGAAATAATTGTCTTGGTGAATACTGAATGAAAAGCGATTATTCGTTCATGTTAGTGGGTGAATCCAAAGGTGATCTGGCTATGACACCTGTCACTCGATTGGTCACCAGGGCTGATGTGGCTGATCTGAATGGCTTGATGGGTGTCTCCTTTGTCCCTCATCACTCCATGTTTGACACTTTACCCCGCTTTTAATATATTTTTATTAAAGATTTCTTAGTTTGCAAAAATACGTGCATTGTCTTTTTTTCAAGTTGTGTTTTCTACAGATCAGTTTCATTAGTTGTGAGACATTAGTGTTGCATACAGTTTTAGGTTAGGAAGAAAAGAGGGGGAAAGAGGAGGAGGGGGAAATGGTGAGTGGGGTCAGGTGGTAATGCTTCTATTCCTCTGCTTAGTGTATGTGTGGGGTTTTGTGTCAGCGTCACTTGTGTGGGTTTTCTTACTATTCACTTGTTGTCTTTCCTTGGTGATGAGAGAGGTTGGGGTGGCCTAGGGTGTGGTTGGTTGTCTTTGGTCGGTTGTAGTGAGATTTGTTTTTGTGTGTGAGTAGGGTTTGTGTGTGTGTGTGTTTGTTTTGGATTAGGTTAGCCAGATTGATTCGTATGCTGTTGGCGGATTCTTGTCGTTTTCTTGTTGGGCTGTGTATGTGATAAAGGGGAACCATACTGGGGTGAAGGTGCCTGCTTCTATTTGTCCCTGTGTCAGCATCAGTTTATTGGTTAATTTTTTCTAATAAGGCTGTTTCCCATACTATTGGATACCATTGGTCCATGCTTACTCCTGACAGGTCTCTCCAGTGTCTGGCTATGCTGCTTCTGGCTGCTGAGAGCAGGCGGGTTATGAGCTCTTTGTGATGTGAGTGGGCATTATTATCTTGGAAGATGCTTAGTAGGGCCAGTTCTAGGGTGACTTCTAATACTTGCTTAGTTATTTTGCATGTTTCTGGTATGATTGATGTCCAGAAGTGTTGGATTTTGGGACATTCCCACCACATGTGGAGGTATGTGCCTGTGGAGGTGCATCCTCTCCAACATTTTGGTTAGGTTCCTTGGCGTATAAGCACTAGTTGCCGTGATGTTATCGTGTTTCCCCTATTTTAAGACACCGTCTTATATTTTTTTCCCCTCAAGAAAACGCACTATGGCTTATTTTGAGGGGATGTCTTATTTTTATTACGTAAGCCCAGCCCCGCATTTTCCTTGGCGCCCTCCAGAACTGCGCCTATCACTATGGCTTATTTTCGGGGTACGGCTTATATTTCGCAAATGCGAAAAAATCCTGCTATGGCTTATTTTATGACTACGTCTTAAAATAGGGGAAACAGGGTAGGTACCATCTGTAAGTGAGTTTCAGAGTGAGTTCTTTTCTTTTCGCTGATATGGGTTTAAAGGGAGGTTTAGACCACATTCTAGTCCATGTGTGCCACTCTTGAAGCTGCACACTTGGTGAAGGAGGACGACCATGCCAACGGATATCGGTGGATGAAGGAGCCCATGGGCTAAAGCTGTTGGGTTTTCTTAATATTGATGTGGTCAATGGTGCTACTCAGAGGTGTGGGTTTGTAATTATAACCTGCATGGCAGCACATCTGTGAGCTTCTGACAATTCAGCACACCTGTAGCATCTTAACAATTTAACTAATTAGCAGGGGGACTTTACCTGCTGCACCGAATGCAGCGATGTGATAGGGCAATTGATTATTTTGAAAACTGTATTTAAGCTGACCAAATGCTTTGTATGGTACTGGCTGGTGTAGAGCAGTGAGTTGCAGCTGTTTGATTATTATTATTTTTTAAAAAATAAGCAAAGATAGTGCGGGCAAGTTTTTATTCCATCGCCCCAGTCGCTGCGCAAACTCGGTTGGCGAAGAAAGTCCAACAAAAGCAGCAGTTGGCGAGTTCTGGCCTGGGTGTGGAATTAGGCCCACCAGACCTCCCCATTTAGCCCATGACGTGGTTTTGCCCAAATCCCACCCACCTGTCAGTCACTTGACATATGACATTAGCTGCAGGACAGTTAAAGCTGTGACCCCTAATTCAAAAAGAACAAAGGGGAGCACATTCTAAGTATGCTCACAGTTTCCCCCTTTTGGCGCTGTTTGGATTTGGAGCCTTTTCTAATTGGGGTCTCCTGGACTTGGCACCTGTCCAGTGTGATTCAGAGCTAGCTTCTCTCCCCTTCGTGACGGCCTTCAACCATTGGGGGAGGTTGATTTGATTCCCTCCCTTGGCTCCCGATGTAGCTCTTCATTCACTTCTTTTCCCCTGGCAGTGGCAAGCCCACCATTTTGTGGTTTGCCTCAGGTGCCAAAATGTCTTGGGCCAGCCCTGCAGATGAGTCACAATCACCTGGCTTTGGGCCTGGTAAAGGACCCCTGGGCGGTTAAGTCCAGTCAAAGGTGACTATGGAGTTGCGGTGCTCATTTCGCTTTCAGGCCGAGGGAGCCGGTATTTGGCCACAGACAGAGAGCCAGTGTGGTGTAGTGGTTAAGAGCGGTAGACTCGTAATCTGGTGAACCGGGTTCGCTTCCCCGCTCCTCCACATGCAGCTGCTGGGTGACCTTGGGCTAGTCACACTTCTCTGAAGTCTCTCAGCCCCACTCACCTCACAGAGTGTTTGTTGTGGGGGGAGGAAGGGAAAGAAGAATGTTAGCCGCTTTGAGACTCCTTCGGGTAGTGATAAAGCGGGATATCAAATCCACACTCTTCTTCTTCTTCTTCTTCTTCGTCATGTGGCCAGCAGGACAAAACCGCTTTTGGCGCAACGGGACACCGTGACGGAAACCAGAGCACATGGGAATGCCATTAACCTTCCCACCACAGCGGTACCTATTTATCTACTTGCACTGGCATGTTTTCAAACTGCTAGGTTGGCAGGAGCTGAGACAGAGCAACGGGAGCTCACTCCGTCACGGGGATTCGAACCGCCAGCCTTCTGATTGGCAAGCCCAAGAGGCTCAGTGGTTTAGACCACAGCGCCACCCACTTCCCCCATGTACCAAGGATGCTGCAGCATTGGGTTGGCTGGGAGTTGGGCCAGATGACCTAGCCCAACTCCATCTTTGTGGCGGTGTGGTCACTCTGTGCTTCCTTACACAGAACCTCTTTTGCCCATTTTGCTCCCCATCTCCTAGTTTGGAGAGATCTTTGGGGAGCCATTGGCAAGAGTTGGGACAGAGCAACGGGAGCTCACCCCGTCGCGGGGATTCGAACCGCCGACCTTCTGATTGGCAAGTCCAAGAGGCTCAGTGGTTTAGACCACAGCGCCAGCCGTGTCCCAACTTGCCCAAACGGTGGTGATGCCATTGGCAGAACTCATGCAGTGTTGGACCACGCAACTCTGGCACCAGAACTGCCTAGTTTTATTGGATTTCCACCACTTGCCTAGTGCAGCTCTCAAAGACTGGGAGGGAGACACGTTGCCTGCCCTGAGCTCACTCTCTTACTGTAGAGGACAGTGGTCAAGTGGAGCAACGAAGTTATCATGATGTGCCATCTTGTGCCACCGGCTGGCATGGAGCAGGGTGTGTCTTATTTCATTTCCAGAAGGAAAGAGGAGCTCTCGTTGCCAGATAAGCTTGCAGCCAGCATTAAAGTTTAACCGCTGCTCTCGTACAAGGCGCAGAGGAATGCAAAGGGACGCGTCTGTTTCACACACAAACAGTGTTGCTCGTTCTTTGAAACAGCAGTGGCAAGGCTATAAGGTGAGTTGTGTGACATAAGTGGGAAACAGAGCTGCCTTCCCTGACACATAAGCAGCCTCCTTCTCCTTTCCCCTTCCCCTCCTCTGAGAGTTACGGCGCAGGAATAGAAATATTCTTCTGGGAGCATAGCTTTATCTCTGCTTGGAATATGGGAAGAATCCAGAGAGAAAGAGAGAGAGAGAGAGAGAGAGTAGTGTATCGGAATTAATGGGAAAGGGCCCCCGCTTTGGTAAAAGCGCGAGGGAAGGATGGAAACTTTGTGAATTGCATGGGTTTTCCCCCAAAAACTACCATGATAATACGGCAAGCCTTTTAGGTGGTTCCTCAACAAATAATTATTATTATTTGTCAAAGAGAAAAACAACTACCAGACTTTTAGAAGATATCTGAAGGCAGCCCTGTTTAGGGAAGCTTTTAATGTTGAATAGATTATTGTATTTTAATATTCTGTTGGAAGCTGCCCAGAGTGGCTGGGGAAGCCCAGCCAGATGGGCGGGGTATAAATAATAATAATAATAATAATTATTATTATTATTATTATTATTATTATTATTATTATTATTACAAGCAACAACAGCTGAAAAGAATGGCATCAGCAAATTTGCAGATAATAAAGCAAGAAACATTCCACTCAGAATAGTGGAGAAGCTTGCACGCAATATTTTGACTTGGAAATCACAAGAAATTCAGGATAAACAGCACCAGGGCTCTCTGTCGCCTTGATGGCCGATGAGGGGAGAAGGAGGCAAGACGAAATCTTTGTTTGTCTTTGCTCGACATTTCCAAAGCGCTGCTTATTATTCTCCCATGAACTTCATTAAGAAAGTACCTTCCTGGTGCAATAGTTATTCTGCCACTTCATTGAAAAGTAAATTATTCCTGTTCCTCCTTGGATTTGCCTCATTTGAGGTAGAGGAGCAAAGTAGTGCTACGTGCCTTTGCTCTAAGCATAGGAATGCAGAGGGCTTATTTTTAAAGGCACTTGACCAAACGCCAGAGGGACATAGTTGTCCTGAGTCCACAGACTGCCCACCCTCAGGGGCGTAGCAACGGGAGGCGGGGGGCGGTTCGCCCCGGGTTCCACCCCAGAGGGGGGTGACACTTTTTAAAATATATATATATATATATATATATATATATATATATATATATATTTAAATTTTAACTTCATTGAAAAAAAGAGATAATAGACACACACACACACACACACACACACACAACCCCCACACCTCACAAAGTGGCACCATCAGAGGGGGGTGGACACTTTTTATTTTTTTTAAATTCTTTTTAAATTTTTATCATTTATTATTATTATTATTTATTTTAACTTTATTGGAAAAAAAGAGATAATAGACACACACACACACACAACCCCCCACACCTCACAAAGTGGCACCATCAGAGGGGGGTGACACTTTTTAATTTTTTTAATTTTTTTAAAAATTATTATTATTATTATTTTATTTTATTTTAACTTTATTGAAAAAAAAGAGATAATAAACACACACACACAAAACCCCCACACCTCATAAAGTGGCACCATCAGAGGGGGGTGACACTTTTTATTTTTATTTATTTTTATTTTTTTACATTATTATTATTATTATTTTTAACTTTATTGAAAAAAAAGAGATAATAGACACACACACACAAAACCCCCACACCTCGAAAAGTGGCACCATCAGAGGGGGGTGACACTTTTTATTTTTATTTTTATTTTTAAAAATTAAAGTGGTGGTGGTGGGGGGGTGACAAAAAAAATTCCGCCCCGGGTACCACCTGGGCTTGCTACGCCTCTGCCCACCCTCTCAGCCCAGCAGCTGAGTGAGCACCCTACAGCTCACCTGGAGATGGGGCACCCTCCCCTAGGATGCTCAGCATTTCCCACTCACCTGGGATAGTTATGCCACTCTCTTTTATCAGGCTGCACAGTTCCATGAAGGAGCAGTTGCAGAACCAGGGATTGCCGCTTAAGCCCAGGCTTCTCAGGTTGGGCAGGTCCCTGATGGTAATTGCATCAATGAACGTCAGGCTGCAGCGGCTCACATCCAGGTGCCTCAGCCAGGTATTGTTGGCAAAGGAGTCCTTCTCGATCTCCACCAGACCGGGGTTGTCGGAGAGCTTGAGCACAACCAGGCTGCCGAGCTGGGAGAAGGTCCCAAACGTGACCAGGGTGAGGTTGTTGAAACTGAGGTCCAAGTAGACAAGCTTGATGATGCTCACGAAGGTGAAGTCCAGGTCCTCGCCCAAAGCATTGCCGCTGCAATCGAGATAGATCAAGTCGCTGAGGAAGTTCAGCTCCACGGATGGCAAGTAGCTGAGCTGGTTTTGAGCCAGGATCAGCTGCCTGGTGTCCAGAGGGATTGTTGCTGGGAACTCTGTGAGTCGCTTCCCTGTGCAGTTCACAGCCAGATACTCGCAAGTGCACCCCTGGGGACACGACACACTCTCTGCCGTCCTGCCAATTCCTAGGAGAAGCACCACCCACCGCAAGCAGCTCCCGGCTCCCTTTGCACCCCGATGTTCTCCACTCAATTCTGGGCGGGGAGCCATTTCTTCTCTGCACCGATCCTGTGGAGAGCTACGGTGCTCTGCTTTCTGCAAACTCTTCGCTCGTCAACATCTCGGGCAAACTGCCAATTGAAGCACCTGGGGCAGAGAGCTCACTTTCTTGAATGTGCAAAACGGCCCCTTGCTGTTCTGTATCGTGTTGACTGCCAGTTGACACCTTTATGTCATCCAAGGTTCATCCCTACACAGGGTTTGGGCATGCTTTGTGTGAATACACAAAGAGAGAGTGTACGTCTTCTGTACCTGAGGCAGACTAGGGTGCCTGGCAATCTCCGAGTAAATTTTAGAGAGTCCAGTACAGAGAAGGCAGGCAGGCCTTGTGAATTAAGGAGCTCAATTCAGACTTCTAAATCCCCACATCTTTTAGAGTGCATTACATTCTTCATTATAGGGACGCGGGTGGCGCTGTGGGTTAAACCACAGAGCCTAGGGCAGGGGTCGGCAACCTTTTTCAGCCGTGGGAAAAAGGTCCACCGTCCCTCAGAAAATGTGGTGGGCCAGACTATATTTTGAAAATAAAAATAAAAGAATTCCTATGCCCCACAAATAACCCAGAGATCCATTTTAAATAAAAGCACACATTCTACTCATGTAAAAACACCAGGCAGGCCCCACAAATAACCCAGAGATGCATTTTAAATAAAAGGACACATTCTACTCATGTAGAAACACGCTGATTCCAAGACCATCCGCGGGCCGGATTTTGAAGGCGAATGGGCCGCATCTGGCCCACGGGCCTTAGGTTACCTGCCCCTGGCCTAGGGCTTGCCGATCAGAAGGTCAGTGGTTCGAATCCCCGCGACGGAGTGAGCTCCCATTGCTACTGGTCCCAGCTCCTGCTCACCTAGCAGTTCGAAAGCACGTCAAAGTGCAAGTAGATAAATAGGTACCACTCCGGCGGGAAGGTAAACAGCGTTTCCGTGTGCTGCTCTGGTTCGCCAGAAGCAGCTTAGTCATGCTGGCCACATGACCCGGAAGCTGTACGCCGGCTCCATTGGCCAATAAAGCGAGATGAGCGCCGCAACCCCAGAGTCATCCGCGACTGGACCTAATGGTCAGGGGTCCCTTTACCCTTTACCTTTACATTCTTCATTAAATTATCTTCCCATTGATATATAATTTTATGGTATTACTCCCCCCCCCAAAAGTGGTGTTGTGAGCCATCAAACCTCGGATATACGCTTTCCCAAAAAGGTTTCCACAATTTTGGCCACTAGTGTACAATGGAATGGTCTCGGTGGTGGGGAGCACATTTTTTAATTCGGATTATGACTTTGTCAAAATAAAATAAGAATAATAAAACACACAAGCACATGGGTTTGTGACCTGTTTACATCTGCAAGAGCTCTTCTAAGCACCGAATAGGTAATTTTCAATCATTCTCCATTTTGGGGAGTTTTCTTGTTGAATGGACAGGCTCCCACCTCCTTTCCACCACTATTGTTAGTATGAGTACTCTCTCTATTTTAGGAATTTATTGTTTTATTTTAGGAGTGTGAATGTAGCAGGTATTAGGGGAAAGGCACTCATGATTTGGTTTCAATTCTGCACCCCATTGATTAACAGAATCCTCCCCTCTCCCTCCCTGTAAGGAACGCCATTTAAATTTGTGCTCTTGTCGTGGGTATGAATTTCTGGATTTGGGGCTCTTTTTGACATTTTTTTCCATCATGGTTGGCAGCTGACCCACATAAAAGATTCCCTTTGTGCAAGCATGTTTGAAGGTCATGTGTGACCGGTTCCCGGAGACAAATTCAACATCTGACCCCACTCCTCTAAATTAATACTCTAGTTATCTCCCGCTTGGACTACTGCAATGCGCTCTACGTGGGGCTACCTTTGAAGTTGACCTGGAAACTGCAATTAATCCAGAATGCGGCAGCTAGACTGGTGACTGGGAGTGGCCGCCGGGACCACATAACACCGGTCCTGAGAGATCTACATTGGCTCCCAGTACGTTTCCGAGCACAATTCAAAGTGTTGGTGCTGACCTTTAAAGCCCTAAACGGCCTCGGTCCTGTATACCTGAAGGAGCGTCTCCACTCCCACCGTTCAGCCCGGACACTGAGATCCAGCGCCGAGGGCCTTCTGGCAATTCCCTTACTGCGAGAAGCAAAGCTACAGGGAACCAGGCAGAGGGCCTTCTCGGTAGTGGCGCCCGCCCTGTGGAACGCCCTCCCATCAGAGGTTAAAGGGATTAACAACTACATGACATTTAGAAAATACCTGAAGGCAGCCCTGTTTAGGGAAGTTTTTAATCTGTGATGTGTTAATGTATTTTAATGTTTGCTGGAAGCCGCCCAGAGTGGCTGGGGAGACCCGGCCAGATGGGCGGGGTACAAATAATAAATTGTTGTTGTTGTTGTTGTTGTTGTTGTTGTTGTTGTTGTTGTTGTTGTTGTCCTTTGCTTAGGGGCCCTTTCAGAAATGTCCTCCTCAGCTCTTACTGAGCAGGTGGGCCACCAAGTGTTGGCTATCACACTCGCCCCCCAGGAACCTCCTCCCCACTTGACTCCTTTGATGCCTCGTGGGCCGAGACTTGGACTTGCACCCCGGAAGCACCCAGTCACCCATATCCTCTGCCCTGGCGCTGACACCTGGCAGAGTCAGGCCCCATTCTACACCGCAAGGTTATACTTGTGCACACACAGGTGGGGGGAAGCGAGACCTTCCTCGAAAGGCTGGGAAACGCCAGCAAATGGATTTTGCAACGAAACAGAAGGACTACGAGCCATTAACCATTGACACTTTGCAGAGCTCCAAAACAGCAGGTCTAAATCGTTCTGTATTCCTCCTCGTCCAATTCCTCGTCCACCTTCATTACAGGGTGATAATATATCACTGTGGTAATGCCAACCAGACAGGCCACCAGAGTTCCTCCGAAAAAGATGCACATGGCAATCAGAGCCAAGAAGGCGAAATCTTGGAAGTCTAAATGCACAAGGCAGAGGTAGTGGAGCTTCGATTCGGCCATATTGATCGTCAGACCCTTGAGAAGGTCTGGTTTGTTGCAAATCATTTCCTCGGAGTCTGAAGGGGGGGGGACAAGCAAATTTAAGAGGAGTTACAGTCAGCATTTCAAATCGTGGCTGGTAAATCTATAATAGGACTGCGCCTTAACAGACCGAGGACAAGCAAAAAACGAGTAAAGAACCCTGGAGAGATCATGGAAGGGAGGAAACTTCTTTGGCTCACAGAAGTCCAGGACATCTTCAGTTGGGTCCGACATTCATGCCCTAGAGAAGACCTCTTCCACCACCACCAGTATATTATGAACACACCTATCAGCCAATCACCCATTCCCACCACCCTTCTGAGTAATAATAATAAATTTTTCTTTATACCCCGCCCTTCCTGGTCCAAAAACCGGGCTCAGGGCGGCTAACAACAAATACAAAACAATGATTAAAAACAACTTTAAAAACGGCTAAAAACAGCATAAAAAACAAACATCAGTAGCATCACCAGGGATAACTGGCCAAGTTAGTCTTGCTAGGCCAGTGATGGCTAACCTTGACACCCCAGATGTTTTGGAACTACAACTCCCATCATCCCTAGCTAACAGGATCAGTGGTCAGGGATGATGGGAGTTGTAGTCCCAAAACATCTGGAGTGTCAAGGTTAGCCATCACTGTGCTAGGCATTAAGAAACCAGGGGCCTTTCTACTTGGAATGGCAAACCAAGAAATTCCTAAGAAAGATCACACCTTTTTTATGTATGCCACAACAGCAGCGGGGATTTTGATTGCAAAATATTGGAAGACACAGGATCTACCAACGATAGAAGAATGGCAGATGAAAATGATGGACTATATGGAACTCGCCGAACTGACAGGGAAACTCCGCGACCAGAGGGAGGAGACGGTGGAAAAAGAATGGAAGAAATTTAAAGTGTATATAAAGAACTAATGTAAGATTGAAAACTAGGGAAAAGCTGGAAGAAATGGCAGCCTACAGATTAGAATTAGGATTAGTAAATAAATGTACGATGTATGGTTAAGATAGCATAAGATAAGAGCATTATTAAGGTAGCAAAAATAAGGAAAGATGAGAGGAAATTACTAAAGATGATTGACATTGAAATGTAGCAGGGGAGACTGGAGGAAGTCACCCCAAGATGATTAGGAAAGAGGAAGTGAAAAATATGATGTTTGTTGTTGTATTATGCATTTGTATTTTGTATATGTTGTATGTTATGTTATGTTTTTGTTTTTGTTTGTGTGGGAAAACCTAATAAAAAAATATTTTGGGGAAAAAAAAGTTAGTCTTGCTAGGCCAGTAGGGAGACCAGGGAAGAATTTTAATGTGGGGACCCAGAAGGGTTTCTTCAGAAAAAAAAGGGAAGGGGGAAAAGGAATAGGGGATCAGGCTAGATTGAAGGCCAGGCGGAATAACTCTGTCTTACAGGCCCTGCGGAAGGAGATCAGGTCCCACAGGGTAATACCCCTCCCCACCCTCTCACTACATATAAAGGTCTGGTGACTTCTGTTTCAGTGTATCTGAAGAAGTGCGCATGCACACGAAAGCTCATACCAAGAACAAACTTAGTTGGTCTCTAAGGTGCTACTGGAAGGAAATTTTTTATTTTTTATTTTGTTTCGAATACGGCAGACCAACACGGCTACCTACCTGAAACTTCACCTTCCTCCACATAAGCTAGATTTGAAGTTTAATATACAGTGGTACCTTGGTACTCAAACACCTTGGTACTCAAACAACTTGGAACCCAAACACTGCAAACCCGGAAGTAAGTGTTCCGGTTTACGAACTTTTTTTGAAAGCGAAACATGCTCTGTTTTGAGTGTTACGCTTCCAATTTGAGGGCCACAATTCCGTTTTGAGTGTTACACTGAGGTCCGTCTGTTTTTGCTATTTATTTTTCGTTTTTGTTTTTGCTGCTCTTTTTTGTGTGTCACTGTGTGGAACCCAGTTCAGCTACTGAATGATTGATTGTGTGACTGCAATACATTGTTTATTGCTTTCATTTGATGGATCAATGGTCTCGTTGGATAGTAAAATTCATGTTAAATTGCTGTTTTAAGGGTTGCTTTTAAAAGTCTGGAACGGATTAATCCATTTAGCATTACTTTCTATGGGAAAGCATGCCATGGTTTTGGAATGCTTTGGTTTTGGAACAGACCTCCGGAATGGTTTAAGTTTGAGAACCAAGGTACCACTGTATTCTTTTTCAACATCATCATCATCATATCATCATCATTACTTACCTGCCCTTCACCGTAAGGTCCGAGTTACAACATTAAAACACAATATTTAAAAATCTACGCTTCAAGTGTCAAAAGGGGGCGGTGAAAGAAACAGAGCAATATTTGCAGCAAGAATGTTACTTGCCCAAAAATAGAAAGAAGAAGAAATTCCAGCAAAGGAAGAAGGATACAAAAACTTATGGAACTGCAGAAAGAGGGGGAAGGAAGTCAAGTTTTAAAATGTCAAAAAGATTGTAAAATCAGTGAAATGTATAATGCGGTTCCTTAAATTTATTTTTAATATTTTCTGCATATCCAAAATAACTTAATTTGCTAATTTATTTATTCATCTTCTTTAAATATATGCTCTTACGAAACGGCAGGTTATTACAATAATCCTGCCAATATTCCTATCTGTTTACAATTTATCTGTAAATATTCAATAAACCATTTCCATTCTTTTATAAAAAGTTTGTTATCTTGATTTCTTATTCTTCCGGAAAGTGTCGCCATTTCTGCATATTCCGTAAGATTTTGTATCCATTCTTCCCTTTGCTGGGACTTCTGCTTCTTTCCATTTTGGGGCAAGTAACATTCTTGCCACTATATTGGCATACATGAATAAATTTCTATACAGTTTTGGTAGTTCTGTCCCTATAATTCCCAAAAGAAAAGCTTCTGGGTTGTTGTTTTTTACAAACGTTATTGTGAACATCCTTTTCAATTCATTATATATCATTTCCTGGTAAGCTTTAACCTTACTACAAGACTACCACATACGATAAAAATAATCTTCTTTCTCTTTACATTTCCAACACTTATTTGATGTTGATTTATACATTTTTGCCAATTTACTCGGTGTTAGATACCATCGATATATCATTTTCATATAATTTTCTCTTAGATTATAACATGCTGTAAATTTTATATCCATATTCCACAATCGTTGCCATGCTTCCATGTCTATGTTACGACCAATATCTATTGCCCAATGTATCATTGAGGATTTTACTTGCTCATCTTTTGTCTCTCATTTTCCCATGCTTATCTTCCCCTTGGAGGCAGTGAGAGATTTCACTTTCTTGGGTTCCATGATCACTGCAGATGGTGACAGCAGTCACGAAATAAGAAGACGCCTGCTTCTTGGGAGAAAAGCAATGACAAACCTAGACAGCATCTTAAAAAGCAAAGACATCACCTTGCCAACAAAGGTCCATATAGTTAAAGCTATGGTTTTCCCAGTAGTGATGTATGGAAGTGAGAGCTGGACCATCAAGAAGGCTGATTGCCGAAGAATTGATGCTTTTGAATTATGGTGCTGGAGCAGACTCTTGAGAGTCCCATGGACTGCAAGAAGATCAAACCTATCCATTCTTAAAGAAATCAGCCCTGAGTGCTCACTAGAAGGACAGATCCTGAAGTTGAGGCTCCAGTACTTTGGCCACCTCATGAGAAGAGAAGACTCCCTAGAAAAGACCCTGATGTTGGGAAAGATTGAGGGCACAAGGAGAAGGGGACGACAGAGGATGAGATGGTTGGACAGTGTTCTCGAAGCTACTAACATGAGTTTGGCCAAACTGCGAGAGGCAGTGAAGGATAGGTGTGCCTGGCGTGCTCTGGTCCATGGGGTCATGAAGAGTCGGACATGACTGAACGACTGAACAACAAATCTTCCTCTTCCTCCTTGGTACTGCTTTCGGGGTGCCTCGTCCCGCGTCATCGGGGTGCCGGCCCCAAGTGCCTGCGAACAGGAGAAGGCGCCCCACAGAATTCACACCTGGGAAAAGGTCTCACCTGGATACAGAACATCAGCTTTCTTCATCCAGTTGCAAAACTCCAAGAAATTGCAGTCACAATTCCAGGGGTTCCCCTTCAGCCTCAAAGTATGAAGGTTCTGCAGATTTCTGAATAAGTCGCCACCAATGTACGTCAAGCTACAGTCGCTCACATCCACGAATCTCAGAAGGGGGTTCCTGTCAAAGGCTTTCTCCTTCACTTCCACCAACAACGGGTTGCTTGAGAGATTCAGCAGCAGCAGCTTGCTGAGTTGCGAGAAAGTGTGATGGGTTACAAAAGAGAGTCTATTGAAACTGAGGTCTAGGTACGTCAACTTGACTATACCAGGAAGGGTGAAATCCAGGCCCAATTCTAACAGGTTGTGGCTACAGTCCAGATAGACCAGTTCGTTCAGATAGCTCATCTCTAATATTGGCAATGTGACAAGTTTGTTGTTGGACAGAATCAACTCCCTGGTGGTCAGCGGAATTGAGTCCGGAACTTTGTCTAAAGCCTTCCTGCTGCAGTTCACTGCCTGTTCTTCACAGCTGCATGTTGCCGGACAGCTAAGGCCCTTTCCTGTCCATTTTATTACAATGAGAATGGCTATCCACAAGGGTGTGGAAGCACGGAAAGAGGGCAGAATAAGATGGCCCATCCTATACACCTTAAACAGAAGAAGAAGGCTTTCCCTTCAGCACTAAAGGAGAAGCTCTTCCTGCTGTTGGAGCAGCTCCCGTGTCATCCCAGTTGGTACCAGTTGCCTTTATGACATCACCAGTTTGGCCCACAAATCTGGAGTGATGATGTATCAAGAAGTTACTGCCTAGGTCATATATTCTGGTTTGTTTTTTTTTTAATTATTTGCATTTTCAAAAACAGGACAGAGAGCATATATAACCCCCTCCCCTCCCCCTGTCCCACTTACAACTTTGTACCAAATACAGAATAATAATAATAATAATAATAATAATAATAATAATAATAATAATAATTATTATTATTATTATTATTATTATTATTTATTTATTTGTACCCCGCCCAACTGGCCGGGTCCCCCCAGCCACTCTGGGCGGCCTCCAACAGACATTAAAATACATTAAAATATAACAGGTTAAAAACTTCCCTAAACAGGGCTGCCTTGAGGTATTTTCTGAATGTCAGATAGTTGTTTATCTCTTTGACCTCTGCTGGGAGGGCGTTCCACAGGGCGGGTGCCACTACCGAGAAGGCCCTCTGCCTGGTTCCCTGTAGCTTTGCTTCTCGCAGTGAGGGAGCCGCCAGAAGGCCCTCGGTGCTGGATCTCAGTGTCCGGGCTGAACGGTGGGGGTGGAGACGCTCCTTCAGGTATACAGCATGTAGACATATACCATATGACTTCCCTTCCATCCTTTCCCTGGTTCCTTTTGCTTTTCTACTGCTCCACGTAATCCACATCTTTTTAATCATCCAATTTGTTATCTATTGAAAACTCTATCTGCTGGATTTACCCGAGACCTGCTAAGCTATGTATTTGTCTATACTGGTTCTTAAAATATTCAATAAACATTATCCATTCCTCCTTACATTCCTCATCTTCGTTTTCTCTTATCCTGTTCATCAGACCAGCTGGTTCAGCATATTTGAACATTTTACACTGCTATGCTTCCTTAGTGGGTACTAGACTTGTTCTCCACCTTTGTGCCAATAAGGTTCTAGGCCAGTGATGGCTAACCTTGACACTCCAGATGTTTTGGGACTACAACTCCCATCATACCTGGCCACTGGTCCTATTAGCTAGGGATGATGGGAGTTGTAGTTCCAAAACATCTGGAGTGTCAAGGTTAGCCATCACTGTTCTAGGCTATGGGTAAAACTGACTTTATTTCTCTTTGGACATATCTACACCATAAGCCAATATTGGTCTTATGCAAGTTTACCTAGCAAGGCTTCCCACCAAATATCCCTGGAATTCTAACTGGCATGAGGCATCCCTCCAGAGCACCAGTTCCCAAAGTTCCCTAGGGAGAGGGAAGGACTGTAAAGCTACTTTAAGTCTGTGCTATAGATTTGCCCTTGGAAGGGTAAAAGAGTATTGGGAAATGATGTATAATGAATTGAAAAAAATGTTTAAAATACTTCCCCCCCAAAAAACCAGAGTCCTTTTTGTTGGGGATAATTCAGACTGAAATTCCCAGGTGTCAAAAAAGGTTATTTATTTATGCCACTACTGCGGCCCATGTTTTGTTAGCCCCAAAATAGAAAACGAGCGAGGTCCCAACTAAAGAAGAATGGCAACTTAAGTTGACAGAATATGCGCAGCTTGCAGACTTAACATATGGAATAAGAGAACAAGAAGAACATACGTTTAGAGAAGATTGGAAAATGTTTTTTGAATATATGGGAAATATATATGTGTACAGCTAAAAACATTGGCAGCATTAAGATAAATTCAACAGTTCTGATGGATGTAATGATGGAATACTGAATGGGTATAAAGGTAAAGGGACCCCTGACCATTAGGTCCAGTCGTGACCGACTCCGCGGTTGCGTGCTCATTTCGCATTATTGGCCGAGGGAGCTGGCGTACAGTTTCCGGGTCATGTGGCCAGCATGACAAAGCCGCTTCTGATGAACCAGAGCAGCGCACGGAAACGCCGGTTATCTATTTATCTACTTGCACTTTGACGTGCTTTCGAACTGCTAGGTGAGCAGGAGCTGGGACCGAGCAACGGGAGCTCACCCCGGCGCAGGGATTTGAACCGCCGACCTTCTGATCAGCAAGCCCTAGGCTCTGTGGTTTAACCCACACCGCCACCTGGGTCCCTATAGTTTCTGCAAAATATGCAGGGATTTATAATATGTAAAATGAACCATGGAAAGAGAAGAAGGGAAGTCATTGATATCTTGAGGACGTAAAATGGCTTCTCCCCGCTCTGCCTAGAGGAGGAAGGGGGCTGGGCTGAGCTGGCTGAGCGCCTTTTTAAGCAGCCCCTCTCCGGAGCCAGTCCTTTTGCGCCGCTCATCTTCCCTCCCCCGTTTCTGCCGCCGCCCTGGTGCTCCTGTGGGCCAGAGAGCGGAGCGGGCGAGCTTGCTCTGCCTACCCATGAGAAGCAGTGGTGGCGGTGGTGGCGGCGGCAGTGGTGGCAGCCCCTGGGAAGCTAAGTGCAGCGGCTGGGGGGTGGGGCTGGGGGTGGGTGGAGGACTACTTGTCAGCATATACCCCGCCTGGGGCAGTTTGTGAGACTGCCCCAAAGCCAGAGCAAAGCCATGTGCACACATCCCCGGCTACAGGAGTAGTCCGGTGGCGCAGTCATATGTGATTGTTCCCCAGCATGAAGAACAACACACACAAGCCATAATTAAGGCTAAACTATTTATTGTAGGAATAGTGCAGAGAGAATCTCTGCTGCCAGCTCAATAAGACAGAGCTGCCATAAAGCCGTCTGTCCGGCGTCAGATCTAGCCAGATGAGTGAGCACAAAGGCTAGGATTACAATAGTACAGTGAAATGTAAACATACCATGTAGGAAAACAGATAAGGCAGCTTTCTCACGGCTTAGTGAGACAGGCAAAGGTCAGACCAGGCCTCGCTGCAGCTGTTTGCCGCTCGGCTTGGACAAAAATCATAACACTACTTGCCCCCCTCGCTTCTTCTCCTCCGGTGCTGCTTCTCCGGCCCGCCACAGGGTCAGTGGACCGGCCAGCAGCTAAACAAATTTGCCAACCCCTGAGCTGGAGTTTAGCTTGCCCTTTGGGTGGGGTGGGGGGCATGCATTGGCCCCTTGGCCCAGTAGGTTCTTTGGCAAAATGAGTACGTTTAGCCTAGCAACCGTTGTTAGGAAGGAAACAACTTTAAGTAACTGCTATTGGAGAAGAGCCCGCTGTCACTTCATTGTGACATGTGGCTGACAAAAGAGATGCTGCCGACGCAGGTGTGGGAAGGAGCCGTCCCCTCCCGGTCCCGAGGCGCCAGGGAAGAAGTCCTAATGCCTCTCTTCAGCAGCTCTGAGACAGGGTCTCCATAAACGCTCAGCAAGAATGGCGAGTGAGGACAAGAAGCAGATTGAGATCTCGAACCTCGGCAAAGTGGCCGCTCATGTCCCCGACCTCATAGTGTATGGCGATTTCTCCCAGGAAGTGCCGTTCATCGAGAGCTTTGATGGTGTGCTGCTCTTTGTGGACATTTCAGGTAGGCAAAGGGAGTGAGGGGTCGGGAGTGAGGGGAGCCGATTTCGGAGGCACCTCAAAGAAAAAGAAAGAAAGAAAGAAAGAAAGAAAGAAAGAAAGAAAGAAGAGTTGAGAGACTTCAAATTGTTGTCCTGATGGGTAAAGGATGCGCAAGCCCCTCCGTACTGAAAATAAATTCAGCTACTCAGGTGTTCATATCGTTTCATGCCACCCCAATCTCCTCAGCAGGGCGAGAATCCAGGGGTCCCAGCGCTTACGCAGAGTTTGGAAATGCAGCACAGCAGAGACTGTGGTGACTTTATGACATATGGGTTATTTACACAGATATACAACCTGAGCCTGATGGGGAGGAGTTCAAAGAGTTTCACCCCAAGAGGGTCTCTCACTGGGAGCCAGTGTGGTGTAGTGGTTAAGAGCGGTAGACTCATAATCTGGGGAACCGGGTTCGCGTCTCCGCTCCTCCATATGCAGCTGCTGGGTGACCTTGGGCTAGTCACACTTCTCTGAAGTCTCTCAGCCCCACTCACCTCACAGAGTGTTTGTTGTTGGGGAAGAAGGGAAAGAAGAATGTTAGCTGCTTTGAGACTCCTTAGGGTAGTGATAAAGCGGGATATCAAATCCAAACTCTTCTTCTTCTTCTTCTTCTTCTTCTTCTTCTTCTTCTTCTTCTTCTTCTTCTTCTTCTCTCATACTCTTGGATCCAAAACAGAAACCAGCCATGCTCTCTGACTCCTTTTTGCAGCATAAAAGCAGTCAGCCCCCAATAATAAAATATTGGGGGTGGGGGGAGGGAAGAAACCCTCTCCCAAAGTGATGTGAAACTTTCCGCCTGCCTTTCCCACTTCCATACTCTTGGCTGTAACTCAAGCTGTGTTTTATTAATAGCAGGTGCTTACGTATCTTACAGGTTTCACGGCTCTGACCGAAAAGTTCAGCATGACCACCAACCTCGACCGCAGTGCTGATGAGCTAACACTGGCCCTTAATAACTATGTGGGAGACATCGTGGAAGGTAAGTAGAGCAACTTGAGTGCCAAGACCCAGTGAGCCCACAGTTCCCTAGTAGATAATGAGCACACGTACACAAGTATTTTGGTTTATGGTTTCAAATAGGCCACAACTTTATTGGTTACAGATGTAAGTGGTTTGGCTTACGCATTGGGGTGAAGCCAGGCTATATCTTGACTCCTGCCTGTCTGCAGGGAGTCCAACTAAGAGTAAACCACCAATAGAGCCCTATGACTTACATCAAATAGGCGCACTCCAAGGGGTCCCCGTTGGGGTTGTGGCATGGCCCAAGCCCACGTCTGGGCATCAGACAGGATCCACACCTCCGAATCCCTTGAACAGGATACCTTGATGAGGAGGGGCAGGTGGAGGGTACAACCTCCCCTCACAGTCCTCGTGTTGGTTCCAGAGATATTCTATCGTCCCAGCACTCAGAAAGTGCCGGGAAGTGCCAGGCGATCCTGCAAGGGCTAAAATATGGACAGGACCAATTCTGAGCTGATCTAAGTCCTAAGTGACCCAGGTGGCGCTGTGGGTTAAACCACAGAGCCTAGAGCTTGCTGATCAGAAGGTCGGCGGTGCGAATCCCTGCGACGGGGTGAGCTCCCGTTGCTCGGTCCCAGTTCCTGCCCACCTAGCAGTTCGAAAGCACGTCAAAGTGCAAGTAGATAAATAGGAACCGCTCTGGCGGGAAGGTAAACGGCGTTTCCGTGTGCTGCTCTGGTTTGCCAGAAGCGGCTTAGTCATGCTGGCCACATGACCCGGAAGCTGTACGCCGGTTCTCAGCCAATAAAGCGAGATGAGCATCGCAACCCCAGAGTCGGACATGATTGGACCTAATGGTCAGGGGTCCCTTTACCTTTACCTAAGTCCTAAGTGGATGATCTAAGTCCTAAGCTAGGGCTTGCCAATTGGAAGGTTGGCGGTTCGAATCCCTGTGATGGGGTGAGCTCCCATTGCTCGGTCCCAGCTCCTGCCAACCTAGCAGTTTGAAAGCACCTCAAAGTGCAAGTAGATAAATAGGTACCGCTCCGGCGGGAAGGTAAACGGCGTTTCCGTGCGCTGCTCTGGTTCGCCAGAAGGGGCTTAGTCATGCTGGCTGTTGTAGCGTGGGGCTAATGATTTCAGTGAGTGATTTCAGCTCTCTGACATTGCAGGCAAGGAGACAGCGTCTTCATGTAACAACTCTTTATTCAGGCAACAAGACAAGACTGAGGGAACTCAGGGTAGGAAAGTTACATTTATAGGGGAGAGAGGCTGGCAAGGAAAAGATACATTTTGGAGGGAACAATCTCAAGCAATCACACAGCAGCTTTTTGGTGGGAACCAATAAAGCTGAGGATCCAAATGCAGCAGCTTGAATGAACCAATAGTAGCTGTTCCTTCTGGAACAGGAATGCAGTTACTTTACAGACAATAGTCATACAACCTTTGAATCAATACACAACACCGGCCACATGACCCGGAAGCTGTACGCCGGCCAGAGTGGTACCTATTTATCTACTTGCACTTTGTGCTTTTGAACTGCTAGGTTGGCAGGACTAAGGAACAGCCTTTAATTAATGCCCACAGAGAGGAAAAGCAGCAGAAAGTGGCAGTGCCCTTTCTGGGTTGTAACTTTAGCTTTCTTTTCTTTTTCCTCCTGGTAGGGGCTGAGGTGGTGAAGTAAATGACCCCAGTTTAAAACTTGATACCATTGTCTGTCTTCCTAAGGTATTTAGAGCACAGAGAGAGTTAGAAGAACTGTAGAAGCAGTGGAAGCTACTTCTGTAACCCTTCTCCCTTTCTCTTTCCCTTGCAGAGGTGTTGGTGTTTGGAGGCGATGTCTTGAAATTTGCAGGTAGGACCCTTCTGTGGATGGGTGTCGCACCTGTGTGTGTGTGCTTTCAATTGTACGTTCCACAAATCCAAGTCTCCCTTCTTCTTTTGTATATAATTTAAATTAAATTTTCTGTTTTACAATTTAAAGTACTCATTTATACATCCTTAAGATATTAATGACTTCCTTTCCTCAATTTTCATGGTTCGTTTCACATATCATAAATCCCTACATATTTTACAAACACTATACCATTCAGTATTCCATTACTGCATCCATCAAAACTTATTTACACTGTTGAATTCATCTTAATGCTGCCAGTGTTTTCAACTGTACACAATTAATTATATTCAACAAATGTTTGCCAATCTTCTCTAAATGTATGTTCTTCTTGTTCTCTTATTCTATATGTCAAGTTTGCAAGCTGCACATATTCTGTCAACTTAAGTTGTGTTTCTTCTTTGGTTGGGACCTCGCTCATTTTCCATTTGGGGGCTAACGAAACATGGGCTGCAGTAGTGGCATACATAAATAACCTTTCCTGACACCTAGGAATTTCAGTCACAAATCCAAGTCTTTCTGAAGGAGCATCTCCACCCCCACCATCCAGCCCAGACACTGAGGTCCAGCTCCGAGGGCCTTCTGGCGGTTCCCTCACTGCGAGAAGTGAGGTTACAGGGAACCAGGCAGAGGGCCTTCTCGGTAGTGGCTCCCGCCCTGTGGAACGCCCTCCCATCAGATGTCAAGAAAATAAACAACTATTTGACTTTTAGAAGACACCTGAAGGCAGCCCTGTTTAGGAAAGTTTTTAATGTTTGATGTTTTATCGCATTATTATTATTATTATTATTATTATTATTATTATTATTATTATTAATGTTCTGTTGGGAGCCACCCAGAGTGGCTGGGGAAACCCAGCCAGATGAGTGGGATATAAATAAATTATTATCATTGTTATTGTTATTATTCTCTTTGGCTTCTGCAGGGGATGCATTGCTGGCACTCTGGAAGGTGGAGCGATGCCATATAAATGATATCATCACTCTGGCACTGAAATGTAGCTTCAGCATCCAGCAAGAGTACGGGGTTCGCGATACGGAGGTGGGACTGGAGCTGCGCGTTAAGATAGGTACTGCATCCTCCCCTACATGGAGCTCAGAGCCTGTGATGCGTGGAAAGTCGAAATGTGTGCCTCTGCCTGAGAGAGACAGGAGCACAGACTGGCACAGCAAGGCAGGAACACTCAGGGTTCCTTGCTATAATTTCCCCCTGGTTCTTCCTCTTTTGCGATCCCTCGTAGCCAAGTAAGATTGTCTTCCATGAACACGGTTTTAACAGTGAGTCCGCAAGTGACTGGGGAGGCCAATTCTGGATCCACAAGTCCTTCCACAGTGGGGACATAGGTTTCCAGGCGGGAGTTGATCACGGTGATGGTTTACCAAATGTGCCTTCCTCTTAGCACATTTCTCCCTTTTGTCCTGAGTTTGAGCCTCTTCACAGTCCATGGCACCTTTGGTAAAGGCCGTTCTCCAATTGGAGCATTCGCAGGCCAGTGTTTTGCCTTGAGAGAGTCTTTAAACCTCTTCTGTTGACCACCAGCACTACGCTTTCCATTTTTAAGTTCGGAATAGAGAAGTTGCTTTGGAAGATGATCATCAGGCATCCGCACAACATGACCAGTCCAACAAAGTTGATGTTGAAGAATCATTGCTTTGACACTGGTGGTCTTTGCTTCTTCCAGTACACTGGCATTAGTGCGCTTGTCTTCCCAAGTGATGGGTAAAAATGTTCGGAGACACCGTTGATGGAATCAACCAGCAGGCAATCCCTCTCACTTAACAGCCATGCATTACACAGTAGTTACCTAAATCTCTTCTATTCCTCCCATGGTTTGCCAGGGCTCATCCACAGTCCCGCCTGTCCTGCTGCTTGCCCCCAGGAAAACCAGCTCTTTACTGCGGAATCAGAACAAACATCCATCAGGTTTCCTACACATTGCCGTGGAATCCAATTCAGTGCTAAGGAGCAGCTTTCCCCGGGGAAAGAAGCAGGGCAAAGTCAAAACCGCTAGAAAGCAAGGGGCACGTGGAAAACCTCATGGACCCCTGTAAGGTTTCAAAGAGCCCTTATTTAACTGTTCCTTTCACAGTGTAGCTCCTCGTTTTCCAGACTGTAAGGAGCCATAAGGAGGAAACATCGGGCTGCCATACGTCTGGAATTTCCCAGGCATACCTAGGAATTGACCGTCGGAAAAAGTGTCCGGGCGGTAATCACTGAAATGTCTAGGAAAATCCGGACATATGGCAACCCAGGTCAGGAGTGTAGATTCTGGGGTGAATGTCCTTAAAATAGCTCTGTAGTGAAATAAAGAACTTTATGTGTTAAAACTTGGCTTTGAATTGTAAAGCATTCGGGGAATATGTTTGTGGGCCCTTTAATTGGAATGTGCTTTTGCAAGTGTAATTGTCTCCTGCTGGTAAAACAGGGAGGGATGTTATTTGATTTATATGTTAATGTGAGATCTGGTTTAGCTGTGAGAAAGGGAGGTTCCCCTGGTTGCCTGTTTAATCATCCAGCAGCTGCTGAGGTTGCTGACAGGTGGGAGCTGAAGGGTCATTACCCTACTATTGGCCAACTCACAATTAAGAGCACACGTTGATTGGCTTTCTTTGGAAGGTCCCTCGTGGGGAATTTAGATAAAAGACCCAAGGAGTTGTAAGGGAGGAGGCATTGCCTGGGATCCAATGCCAGCTCTGGACGTTTGACTGATCCTTGCCTGAGGGAGAGGGATCGAGTTGCTGATTTATGTTTTAAGTTTTGCTGTGTGAGTATTAGATGTATAGATAGATAGTGATACTCTACAACAGGGGTGTCAAACTCAAATTCATCGGGGGCCGCATCAGCAGTTTGGTCACCCTCAAAGGGCCGCCCTCCCCCTCTCCACTGTGTGGAAAAAATATTTTTTTCTGGTTTTCCTCCACTAAAAGGCTGGGAGGGAGGGAGGGAGGGAAGAGAGAGAGAAGGAAGGAAGGAAAGAAGGAAAGAAAGAAGGGGTGAGAAAGAGAGATGGATGGATGGATGGATGGATGGAAGGAAGGAAAGAAAGAAAGAAAAATAAAGGGAGAGAGAGAGAGAGAGAGAGAGAGAGAGAGAGAAGGGAGGGAGGGAGGGAGGGAGGGAGGAGGAAGGAAAGAAGGAAGGAAGGAAAGAAGGAAGGAAGGAAAGAAAGAAAGGAATGAGAGAGGGGGGGAAGGAAGGAAAGGGTGAGAGAGGGGGGAAGGAAGGGGTGAGAGAGAGTGAAAGAAAGAGGGAGAGGGAAGGAACGAAGGGGTGAAAGATAGAGAGAGGAGAGAGGGGAGGGAGGAAGGAGGGAGGGAGGGGTAAAAGGGAATGAGACAGAGAGAGAGAGAAGGAAGGAGTGAAAAAGAGAGAGGAGAGAGGGAAGATGCTGCTTGCTTCTCCACCCCCCCACCCGAAAAAGAAGGCTTTTGCGAGGGGGGGGGCCGGGAGGAGCAAGAAACGTCTCCGCTGTAGCGGAGGAGATGCTGCTCATTCTCCCTCCCCCGCTGCCTGCTGTTCGCAGGGATTGGCGCAGCGCGGGGTGGTGGTGGGATCGGCAGGCTGGTGCGGGGGGCTTCCCCGACGCGGCAGAAAGCCGCGCGGGGCACCCCCGAGGCGGCAAAAAGCCGCGCTGGTCCAAAACGGCCCGAAGAAAAAAAGCCAAAAAATGGTGCGGGGGGCTTCCCTGAGGCGGCAGAAAGCCGCGCGGAGCACCCCCGACGCGGCAAAAAGCCGCCCTGGGCCAAAACGGCCCGAAGAAAAAAAGCCAAAAAATGGTGCGGGGGGCTTCCCTGAGGCGGCAGAAAGCCGCGCGGAGCACCCCCGACGCGGCAAAAAGCCGCCCTGGGCCAAAACGGCCCGAAGAAAAAAAGCCTTGCCGGGTTCCCCCGGCAAGGAAAAAATGGTGCGGGGGGCTTCCGCGAGGCGGCAGAAAGCCACGCGGAGCACCCCCGAGGCGGCAAAAAGCCGTGCTGGGCCAAAACGGCCCGGGAAAAAAAAACCTCTGCTCCCTCCCTCTCGCGCGCGCTGACCTTCGCCGCCCACCGCCAATCAGCGCACGCTCACGGGCCACATGACGAGGTCTCGCGGGCCGCATTTGGCCCGCGGGCCTTGTCCTTGACACCTGTGCTCTACAACATTGTTATTTTATTTTCTGTAACCTTTATTTGAGAACTATGTGACTATTATACATTGGTGGTTTTTCCTTGTAATAAATTCTGAGAGGACAGGTTTGTCCGTATTTTGTGTTTCCGACTGCAAAGCTGAACCAGTGTCTGACTGCTTGTCTACCTGGGAGATTTTTTTTTAAAAAATGTGTCCATGGTATAGTGATACGGATTGTGTAGCCTGGTGACGGCAGAGGGTTGCTCCTTTTTCCTCGTGCCCAGGGTTATTGGTAGACTAAAAAGGGTGGTGGCAGCGTATACCGTTTGTTTGGGGTTTTGGATATTAATCTTGGCGACTCCTCCCGTCAGAGGGTCGTAATCCTCCCCCCTCTCTCACTACAAGCTCAACAACTTTTGTTTCCAGATTTTCACTTTTTGAAATATGGCAACCCTAAGGGAAGGGTCAAGTCAGAAAGCAGACAATAGTTTGATAGACCTAAATCCTCCTCACCATTAAGACCATTAAGTCCCAACTGCACCACTGACTAGAGGAAATGCTATGGTCCTGGAAACGGTGGGAATTATTTCTATGCAAAATGAGAACTATTGAATTAATTTCCATTGCTATGTATGATTTCATATTATACTCGGAATGCTTAACCAACGTCTTTTGCTTCAGCAAATATTATTTCAGTCCCCAACCACTAAATAAATGCTCTTGGACAACCAATCAGCAATCTTGCCTGATTTTTGTCCGTGTTGTATGCTGTCCCTTTAGATTTTGTTTTGTTTATATGTTTCCATTCATGCACTCTCTCCATTGTTAATCTAGCCATTTCTGCGAGGTGTTCAAATGGATTACGATGTTGTGCCTTTCTCCAGGACTATCTGCAGGTCACATCTCAAAAGTTGTGGTCGGAGACAACAGGCACCAGTATTTCCTGGTAATCGGCCGGGCAGTGGATGAAGTGCGGTTGGCCCAGAACTTGGCGAAAGCAAGTGAAATTATCCTGTCGCCAAATTGCTGGGAGCTCTGCGACCGGAAATTAATTGAGGTGGAAAAAATCAAAGATGAGCGAGCTGTCAAGGTGGGTGGATGCCGGTGGTGGACGACACGCTTGCCTGTTGTGGCATCCTTTCTCTCTACCCAAAGTTTAAACTTCTGGTGGAGGAAATAAAAACATGCTGAGTTCAAGATCCTTGGCCCTCCTAGGTTAGCACTGTTTGCTAGAAAAGGCAGCTGCTCTCTGTGGTCTTAGGGTTTATCCACACTTACTTTTGGCTCTGCTCTTTCTAGGCAGAGGTCCACACTTTAATACTCTGTGACCAAGCATTTGTTGTTGTGCTGCTGCTGCTGTTTGCCCTGAGCTTCCCTGCAAAAGCCTGTTCTTTAAAGCTGAATTGGAACAAATGTCAATTCGGGTTTCCCACAGATTGCTGTTTGCTCCGATTGTGCTTTAAAGAGAGGATTATCATGGGGAAGATCCAGAGCAGAAAAAAGGGCGCTTAGACACAGAGCTTTAAATCACAGAGCATGTCTGGAAAGAGCAGAGAAAGGTTAGTGTGAGTAAGCCCTTCGTCTAGGGTCTTTCCCACACCAATGAAGCTGGAGAGAGAACCCGGGACCTTCTGCATTCAGGGCATTGTGCTCTTCCACATATATGGGAATGACTTCTCTGTTGAAGGCAGCTCTTGAAAAATGGAGGATTCCATGCACAGAATCAGAAGGAGAATTTTTCACTAAGCAGTAGCAATTCCTCCATCACAGTGTAATGTTTTATTTCTGTGTGCAACTGGGGGAGGCGAATGTATTCTCCAGGGAGGGATGAAATCAGGTCGGGATTAATAGCACCACCATGGTCGGCCTTGCAAGGCCACCCAGAGGGCTGATGGTCCTGGCGGAGGTGTGATGTTGAAGCTCTGCAATTCCTCACCTGTTCCTCCTCCTAGGAGAATGATAGAGGGTGCTTCATATAGGAATAGGGATTGGCTTGTCCTTCTCCCAATCCCAACCCCCTCCTGGCAGAGCTTCTTTCTGCTCCCAGGGCTCAGCCTCGCAGGTCTTCTGGTTGTGGCTTTCCCCCACTAACTCAGAAGGGAAGTATTCCTCCCTTAGCTAGGGCTGCCACTTTTGGTCAGGCAGAATAAAGGACAGGTTGGGCAAAATACGGGACAGGTCTGTGGGGGAAATTGGGGGGCTAAAATTTACGTGGTGCAGAAATGACTTCAAAGCAATGCATTACAGTGACACGCAGGGTTTACAGTGATTTATTCAAGGAAAAACAACAACCCAAAGCATTTATGATTTGCAACTGTAAGAACAATACTGCCTATTACATGTATTAAAAAAAGGTAAAGGACCCCTGACAGTTAAGTCCAGTCGCGAACGACTCTGGGGTTGCAGCGCTCATCTCGCTTTACTGGCAGAGGGAGCCGACGTTTGTCCGCAGACAGTTTTTTCCGGGTCATGTGGCCAGCATGACTAAGCCACTTCTGGTAAAACCAGAGCAGCGCACGGAAATGCCGTTTACCTTCCCGCTGCAGCAGTACCTATTTATCTACTTGCACTTTGACGTGCTTTCGAACTGCTAGGTTGGCAGGAGCTGGGACCGAACAACAGGAGCTCACCCCGTCGCGGGGATTCGAACCGCCGACCTTCTGATCGGCAAGCCCTAGGCTCTGTGGTTTAGACCACAGCACCACCCAAGTTCCTATTACATGTATAGCTGGGCTTAAAAATCAAACTGGTGCTGAACAGGGATGGGACATGAAGAGACAGATAAGGGGGAAATGTGATGGTAATTTGCATCCAAGGAAATGTGCTTGGGGTGTCGTGGTGCGGGGACAGATTAACATTGGGAAGTTGGCTGACAAAGGTCATATCTGGCAGAAACAGGGGTGAAGATAGCTAAACAGCTGTAATTCTGTTTGCCAGTTTCGATACATTAGAAATACCCTGGATTTTGATTCTGAGGAGTTCTTTGATAGATGCACACAGCACCTGTACCAAAATCGCATCTGTGACAATTTTGGTGAGTTCTTTGGCTATTCTAAGATGTCTAGAAAGAGGTCCATAGATGTCCCTTGCAAATCATATGGTGGGGGTTGCCTTTCTCATTTTCTGCAGGTGAAATCTGCCTCCCAATGTGAACCAGACGGCAAAGACACCAATAATAGGGAAGAGCCCTAAAATACTTTAAATAAGTGCTACGGAGTGAACTATGCATACAAAGAAAGTACATGCCATATCATTGTTAAGTACTTTTTAAATCTGCATACATCACAAAAAACACATTAGGATATTTGAGATTGCATTATACCCATTGTTTCTAAGGGCTTACCTGCCCTTTGGGATTATCCACACCTCTCCCCCCCCCCGGGGGGGGGGAAACTGCTCAATCGAAGCAAATAGCAATTGGGTTTTCTGCAGATTGAGGCTTGTTCTGATTTAAAGCTAAAGAGCGGGGCTTTCCCAGGGGCAAGGGGGAAACTGTTTGGACTCATGCCTAGAAAGTGCGGGGCAAGCTGAAAACCGCTTGAAAACTGTGCTTTCTAGGCATGGGAACAGAAGCGGAAGTGTAGGCGAGCCGTAAGACAACTCAGTTTTTTTCTGCCTGTTACACAGAATCTGGGTAAGGCCTTCCTTATCTATGTGTTCCTAAATCCTCTGCAGTACCAAACAGTACTACAGTGATCCCTCGACTTATGAATGCCCCGACTTCCGTATTTTTCAAGTTACGAGGGATCAAAGCGGCCGCCGCTTCCGAATTTTTTCGACTTCCGATCGGAAGCCGCGGCCGCTTTAGATAGGGTTTTTTCGACTTGCGAAGGTTTTTTCGAGGTACGAATGCGTTCTCCAACGCATTCCTATGTGGACTCGACTTACGATTTTTTCGAGTTCCGACGCTCCCGTCAGAACAGATTACATTCGTAAGTCGAGGGTCCACTGTACTCACACATGGTAAAACTCAGACCAGGCTATATACCTGCACTACAAATAACAAAGGCAGCAAATTGCCTTCATAAAGAGCAGAAATACCAAGACAGGTTCAAGTCATACCACACATCAAATGCCTCGTGCAATAAATTGCAAATGTAGAAGATTTCCTAGGAAACACATGCCCAGTTTTGAGATAGGGGTACAAAGCACCAGCGCTTGAAAGAGAGCCTCTTTCTTTCACATGTACAGACAGAGCTCATGCAATCATTTTTTGCCCTTGTCAAGGAAAAGAAAGGGCTTCTCACCATAAGGAAGCCCTAAGGCAGTGATGGCTAACCTTGACACTCCAGATGTTTTGGGACTACAACTCCCATCATCCCTGACCACTGATCCTGTTAGCTAGGGATGATGGGAGTTGTAGTTCCAAAACATCTGGGGTGTCAAGGTTAGCCATCACTGCCCTAAGGAATTCTCCTAAAAAACTAAGTCTCCTCCTCAAACACACTCAGACACAGGGGCGGAGGAAGGGGGGTGCAATGGGGGCGGGTCGCCCTGGGTGTCACCACTGAGGGGGGTGACAAAATGCCAAGAAGCACTCACCGCGGGGCGTCCAGCACGCCCGAACCACGCGTCTCTCCTGGGAGTGACGCGGTGGCTTGGGTGCCCGCAGGCTCTGCGCTGCCCCAAACAGTCCGCCCGCCTCCTCCTCCTCCTCAGCTGTAGGGTGGCTGAGTGGGAGGAGGCAGGCAGACTCCTAGGAGGCCCCGTGGAGTGTCCTGCCCCGGCTTGCCCCACCCCGTGGGTGGCTGGCCGCACCCCTGGGCGCAGGGCATGTGTGCCACCCCAGATGCCCAATCGGCTTGCTCCGCTGCTGCTCAGACAGACCAAGAAACTCTTAACTCACTCACTTATTCCATGTGTTCACAGAACAACTCATTTAGTCCAACCCTGTTGCAGCAAAAACACCTGAGTCTTTTTACATTTTAAACATTGGTTGGGCATTTCGTTAGCTAAGTACAGTGGTACCTCGGGTTATATACGCTTCAGTTTACAGACGCTTCAGGTTACAGACTCTGGTAACCCAGAAATATTACCTCGGGTTAAGAACTTTGCTTCAGGATGAGAACAGAAATCGTGCGGCAGCGGGAGGCCCCATTAGCTAAAGTGGTGCTTCAGGTTAAGAACGGACCTCCGGAACGAATTAAGTACGTAACCAGAGGTACCACTGTATCAGATGTAATAGTTGCCTGACATAAATACATGTGATATCTAGTGACATATATCATAGCTGTCAACTTTCGGATTTGAAAATAAGGGATGCCGCGAGGGCGGTGCAATGGCACAAAGTAGCCTCGCCACCCTGCGCTCCAGAGGCTGCGCGCGAACGGGTGAGCGAAAGAGCGAGCGCATAGACAGCAGGCAGGCTGTCTGTCTGGTTGGGCGTGAGGGTCTGGCTGCACAAGGCATGCAAGCTCCGCCCCCAGTCGGTCTCAGACTCCTTATTGGCAGCCAAGCAACGCAGCTGAGGAGCCTCCCTGGCCTACAGGGAGGGAGAGGTGCTGCTTCCTTTGAAATCCGGGAAATTTAAGGGATATCAACAATCCGGGATAGCAGCGGGAAACGGCATTGGAATAAGGGAGTTTCCCACAAAAAAAGGGAGGATTGACAGCTATGCATATATACATCATAGTGGCTCAAGCAAATTGCACCAGGCCCTCCACCACCCCAAAATTACTTAGCGCAGGGATAGTCAACTGGCAATTCGTGGGGCTGTAACTGGCCCCCATACATTTTGCGCAGCCCTGCACAAATACGCAAGTGGGTGTATGGGCGCTGCGCATATCAGGAGATGTTTCCGTCCTGTTCTAAACTTTCCTAATCACGTCTTTCTTCCCTCAATGAAAATGCTCTCACCTTCCCTCCCTAGAGATTTTGAGAAATGCCTCTGTGTTGCCTCCAAATGACAAACTTGAGAAGTGTTTGAGAAAATACGTGATGAGGAATATCCTAAGGAAGGTACTTCAGTGCTTGACAGTTGCTTTCTGATTACTGTGTTAATAGCTGTCAACTTTCGGATTTGAAAATAAGGGATTTTCCCAAACTTTCGGATTTGAAAATAAGGGATGCCGCGAGGGCGGTGCAATGGCACCAAGTAGCCTCGCCACCCTGCGCTCCAGAGGCTGCGCGCGAACGGGTGAGTGAAAGAGCGAGCGCGTAGACGGCAGGCAGGCTGTCTGTCTGTTTGGGCGTGAGGGTCTAGCTGCACAAGGCATGCAAGCTCCGCCCCCAGTTGGTCTCAGACTCCTTATTGGCAGCCGAGCAACGCAGCTGAGGAGCCTCCCTGGCCGGCAGGGAGGGAGAGGAGCTGCTTCCTTTGAAATCCGGGAAATTGAAGGGATATCAACAATCCGGGATAGCAGCGGGAAACGGCATTGGAATAAGGGAGTTTCCCTCAAAAAAAGGGAGGGTTGACAGCTATGGATGTGTTGCAAACAGGCAGTGCTATTGTCATTCTTTGTGTATTTATTTTTTTTAAAAAAATTGAGGCAATGTGCGTATTTCTTCCATGTATGATGCCTCCCAAGTCACTGAACAAAGGAACTTCAAAAGGAGTCTCCAACATAAAACCGCTAAATTGCACCTCATCAATTGCGCCTCTTTAGAGATTTCCAGTTATCACTGAACTCTTTTAACTCGGGGTCTCAAATTTCAACTGTGACACCAAAATCCAGCAACTCCAGCACTCCATTCTAAATCATAGTTGCGGCGTCGCCCAGAGCGACCCAACCCAACTGGTCTCGCTCCCCTAGATCTGCTGCCGCCTCCCCCCATCACTTACAACTTCACGGAAAAGTCATCGCAGTCCGTCCTGTTTTTCAGATCGATGACAACCAGCCCCTGGAATATTTATCAGAGCTTCGACCTGTGACGATCGTCTTTGTGAATTTGCAGTTTGACGAAGGCGCCAACACTCACCATCTCTGTAAGGCCATCCAGGATGCCAACACACAGATTGCGGCGATCATATACCCGCTCAGTGGCAAGATTAACAAGGTCTTCATGTTTGACAAAGTGAGTCTCCTGCAGGCATGGTCCTTATCAGCAAAGCATGGCAAGAGTCAGTGTTGGCACGGATCACTGTAGGATGGGCCCTACATACATCCTTTATATGATGTACTCATGTCATCGGGGTAGCTGTGGGCACTTTTGAGCTGTGCCCTCAGATCATCATCATCATCATCATCATCATATATTTATACCCCGCCCATCTGGCTGGATTTCCCCAGCCACTCTGGGCGGCTCCCAATAGAATATTAAATACATGATAAAACATCAAACAATAACAACTTCTCTAAACAGATGTCTTCTAAAAGTCAGATAGTTGTTTATTTCTTTGACATCTGATGGGAGGGCGTTCCACAGGGCGGGCGCCACCACCGAGAAGGCCCTCTGCCTGGTTCCCTGTAACTTCGCTTCTCACAGTGAGGGAACTGCCAGAAGGCCCTCGGGAGCTGGACCTCAGTGTCCGGGCAGAACGATGGGGGTGGAGACATTCCTTCAGGTATACTGGACTGAGGCTGTTTAGGGCTTTAAAGGTCAGTACCAACACTTTGAATTGTGCTCGGAAACGTACTGAGAGCCAGTGTAGGTCTTTCAGAAATTTTGTTGCAGTCATGTGGTGTGAATAGCAGGTGATGAAAGCCCCCGAGGCAGCAGCCTGGGGGTGCATCTCCTGCCCCCAACATGGACACAGTAACGCCGCTGGTATGCGCACAGTTTTCGGCTAAAATTTCACCCAGAGTATATTTTTAAAGTAGATGAATAAATGAGCAAATTAATTTTATAAAACTGCAGGTTATTACAATAATCCCTCCATGTTCTTATCTATTTACAGTTTGTAAACATTCAATAAACCATTATCATTCTTTTACAAAAAGTTTGCTATCTTGATTTCTTATTTTTCTGGTAAGTTTCGCCATTTCTGCATATTCCCTAAGTTTTTGTATCCGTTCTTCCTTTTCATTTTTGGGCAAGTAACATTCTTGCCACTGTAGTCGCATACATGAATAAATTTCTATACCGTTTACGTAGTTCGGTCCCTATAATTCCCAAAAGGAATTAATACAGTGCAGTATTAATTAACATGTTTACTCACCCACCTTTCTTCCAACAAAAGAAGAATCACCTTTTTTCCTCCCTCTCAGTTTATCCTCACCAAAACTCTACAAGGTAGGTTGAGAGGCAGCGATTGGCCAACATCACCCAGTGAGCTCTACGACTGAGCCAGGATTTGAATCGTGGCAACATTTCCCTCAGAGCTGGTCGATGGCCAGTCGGCGTTAAGACATCCTCACTGCAAACCCTCTCTGTCAGAACTAACCGCCAGTGCTGAAAACATAGTGTTCTTCTATTTTATTGTATGCTTCACTTGAATTTTAGGGTTTCCTACTACTTAGCTTTGTTTCATGTATTATTCTTATGGGACAATTATTTTAGAATTTTATATGTCTGCTTTGGGAGACCATAGCTTGAAAACCTGCACACAGAAACCCTGCATGTGTAAATACCTGTATTTTGCAAATGGCAATAAGCTGCTCTTATAACAACTTCTCCGATGTTCTTGCCTCTGCCCCCATAAGGGTTGCACGTTGCTTTGCATCTTTGGCCTCCCTGGGGATAAACAGTCTGACGAAGGTGCAAATGCTCTGGACAGCGCCAATAAAATCCATGCTTTCTGTTCCACGGCACTCATGAAAGTAAGGTAAGTGACTGAGTGGGCTAAACCACTGAGCCTCTTGGGCTTGCCAATCAGAAGGTCAGCGGTTCAAATCCCCATTAAGGGGTGAGCTCCTGCTGCTCTGTCCCAGCTTCTGCCAACCTAGCGGTTCGAAAGCACGCCAGCGCAAGTAGATAAATAGGTACCGCTGTGGCAGGAAGGTAAAAGGTGTTTCCGTGTGCTCTGGTTTCCATCATGGTGTCCTGTTGCGCCAGAAGCGGTTTAGTACTGCTGGCCACATGACCCGGAAAGCTGTCTGTGGACAAACGCCGGCTCCCTCGGCCTGAAAGCGAGATGAGCGCCGCAACCCCATAGTCGCCTTTGACTGGACTTAACCGTCTAGGAGTCCTTTACCTTTACATTTGCTCTCTCTTGTGTTTTCAGGATCGTCTCCATTGGAGTCACCAGTGGGCCAGTTTTCTGTGGGGTAGTTGGCCATCGTTTGAGACATGAATACACAGGTATCGTGACTGTGGCCTCTTGTACCTTCCCTGTGTTCAAGGCCAGTTTTATGAATGTTGGTGCAGTAAGTCAAAGATTCGCTCCCACCTCAGTGCTTCCCAGAAGTGCTTCCTTGTTCGTCCCCTCATGGCCTCTGCTTTGGCAAACTCCCAGCACCGGCTTCCTTCACCTGCAGACTCCTGCTCCTGCTCCCTGGAGCCTTTGCATTGCTGCTCAACCCAACTACTGTTTCATCTCTTGGTGGGTTGCCTTCTCCAGGTGGCTGCTTCTACGGATTCTCCCGTACCGCACAACTGGGCAGAAATCTCGCTGCTTACGATAGGGTGGAAAGTTGGCATGCTATGAAGGACTTGCTCACAGATTTATTGACAGCTGCACGAATTATGATAGCTAGGAAGTAGAAGGGGCAAGCAGAATATAAAATAGAAGAATGGTATAAAGAGGTGTGGGATATACAGTGGTACCCCGGGTTGCGCACTCAATTCGTTCCGGGGTGCCGTTCGCACCCCAAACTGCGCAACCCGGGCGGCGCTTTTCCCGCAAGCGCGAACTGCGTATAATGCTTCTGCGCATGCGCGGACATGCGCAGAAGCATCCGCGCTCCGTGTTGCACTTCCGGGTTTGCGGAGTACGCAACCCGGAGTACTCAACCCGGAGTACTCAACCCGGAGTACTCAACCCGGAGCGTTCGCAACCTGAGGTATGACTGTAGTTATTAATGATAAATTAACACGTGCCATTAAGGTAAAATGATGATTATGCAGGAGAAATGATTTTGAAGGGTATTTGTAGAATTTGTACTGTTAAAATGGAAAGGGGTCAAACCATCGAAAGAGGTGTTGACATTTTGGGAGGCTGGATAGTTATAATGGAATGGTCTCAGGGGTGGGATGCACATTTTTATTCTTATTTATGTAGAATTATTACTTTGTCAAAATAATATAATAAATTCAAAATAATAATAATTAAAAAGCAACATTTATATACCAAGGGGGGGGGGAATCTTGCAGCTGAAATCCTTTTGGCTTATAGCATTGGCTTTTCCCATGTCGTCCTTATCTATTTATGCAAATGTTTAAGACTCCAAAGTAGCTTACATTAAAAGAAACATATCGTAGCAACAAAATAGTTCAATAAAAAAAAACCAAAAAAGTGTTAGAATGCACAACATTAAAGAAACAACAAGATACAGTGCTCATTCACATTTCTGTTCACCCTGCTGCTTTCTCCTGGGAAAATCCCATGATTTAGCACTGAATTTAAGCAAACAGCAATTGGGTTTTCCACGAAGTGCCATTTGCTCTGATTTAGTGCTAAAGAGTGGTGGGGTTTCTGTGGGGAAGCTGTGCAGCAAAGGCAAAACCACTACTGGAAAAGCAGAAAACCACTTGGCCCCTGTGCTTTCTAAGCAAGGGACACACAGAAGGATGGGCGAGCCCTGAGACATCCTGAGTAGGCGGCCACAAGTAAAGAGACTCGGTGCCCTATCAGCCAGACCACACCTCTAAATCGCCCTGCTGCCACTTCTACACAGATTGTTTGGCACTACGGACGCTCCCTCCCAGAGAGAGTCCCCCATCAGGTCTTGTTGAGACCTGGTGCTGTGAACGGAGGGAATCAAGCAGGTTTCCATGAGATGGGCCTGCGGGACTTCTGTCATTTACCGGTATTTGCCCACTGCTGCTGTGCCACAGGAAGATCCTGTCAGGAATTCATCCTACACACGAGTAGGACCTTGGCAGAGACACATGCCCGACTGACATGTTCCCTCCTTCCTGGGCGATCATTCAGGAGCTTCATAAGCATTCCTCAGCCCGAACATCACAGCGACTGGTGCCAGATGACACCAGCACACTTAGGGATCCGCAGAGGTTTGTGCAGTTGTGTAACAGAACTCAGCAACTCAGCATTTAGGCTAATCTACTTTATTTACATATAAATACACATGGAGCACTTCATCATGGCTCCCTCTCTCTCTAGCATCAGGCAGCAAAGAGAAAGAATAAAAGACAACAGTCCCACTTCAGGGAACACAGTAAGACAAACATCCTGTCTTCCGTCACTTCCCACTCTGTGGAATCAAAACACATACCCAGTCATGTGATAGACAATAAACCCATGACTGCACACAGGGAATGAATCTCCAACAGTTCCATCTTTTGGTCTGGCAGAAGTATTGTCCGGCGCAAGGCGGTGCTTGAAGTGGCCCAGACATAACGCCGCTCCTGTTTCTCTGTGTTAAGAGACCAGCTAGAAGAAAGACAAAAGTATGTTTTGTCGTTGTTGTTTTTCCCATGACACAGTCATTGGCCGGAAAGTAAACCTTGCGGCCCGGATGATGATGTATTATCCCGGGGTAGTGACCTGCGATGCCGTCACTTGCGTCAAATCCAAGTTGCCATCCTATTTCTTTGAAGAGCTCCCGTTAATTGAGATGAAAGGTGTTCTGAACCCTGGGACAGTCTATAAATTCCTTGGGGTCACGGAGAAAACGTAAGTATTACCTTCGCGTGCAGCCGGCCAATAAAAGGTGTTTTCGTCACCGCTCCTCCACTTGCAGCTGCTGGGTGACCTTGGGCTAGTCACACTTCTCTGAAGTCTCTCAGCCTCACTCACCTCACAGAGTGTTTGTTGTGGGGGAGGAAGGGAAAGGAGAATGTTAGCCACTTTGAGACTCCTTCGGGTAGTGATAAAGCGGGATATCAAATCCAAACCACCACCACCACCTCCTCCTCCTCCTCCTCCTCCTCCTCCTCCTCCTCCTCTTCTTCTTCTTCTTCTTCTTCTTCTTCTTCTTCTTCTTCTTCTTCTTCTTCTTCTTCTATGTCTGGCTCACAGTTGTATGTGGTTGCGAATAGATGATTTGAGTTGAACTTACGAGGTTTCCTTTTCTTGTCCTCATTCCTTTAGAATGATTTACAAAGCATATCTGAGCAGAGAGAGATGCGAATATTACCCTTTGCTAGGTAGGTGACATATCCTTCATTCAGCGACATTGATGATGGTCATTTATTCAATAGAAGAAGAATAAATCTTCATTGTCATTGTCCCCATTGGAGCAAGAGAGAGAAAATGCTATGGTTCTGTGGTATTCAAATGGTTACGTATTATAATCAGCTCTATTATTGATGTTCAGGTGCAATTGCTGTTGCCTTTGTAGCCCAAAGAGCACCACCCATGCAGAAAGAGGTACCAGTAGGGTTGGGGGGGGGACCCAAGGTTTGCAGACATAACCCCCACCCTCCCTTCCCCCCAAAAAGAAATCTGAAGAGGGGAACTTTCAAAAGCCGCAATGCCCTAGAGCAGTGATGGCCAAACTTGGCCCTCCAGCTGTTTTGGGACTACAACTCCCATCATCCCTAGCTAATGGGACCAGTGGTCAGGGATGATGGGAATTGTGGTCCCAAAGCAGCTGGAGGGCCAGGTTTGGCCATCACTGCCCTAGAGGATCAAATGAAGTACCAAGAATACAATCCAGCCAGATTTCAGAGAGGGAGCCATGCTAACCTGTAGAAACAAAACGAAACCAGACCAGACCAGTGACATCTTAATCAAGTGAGAGTTAAAAGATTTTGAAACCCCACTATGCTTAACTCTTCCACTGAGAGCAAAGGGGCTGCCGCATGCTTAAACCTTGGCTTGATTATGTCTTTCGTGTAAAATGGCTTATTTTTAAAATCTCGCAGCATTTATTTATAAAGTTCAAGAAACCTCTGTGTTGCAGTCTTCAAACAGAAACCAAGAACGAGCAACACGGCGGCCAATGAAAGTAGCATATTTTTTTCATGTATAATAACAGTAAGACAACGGACAGTGATCCGGTATTAACACTGTTTCATGTACGTCTTCTTCAGCATGTAACTGCAAAATATAGATAAACAAATAAACAACCAAAAACCTGCATGGACATGTATCACAGTAATCCATGAAATCCATACATCTAATGCAAATATACATAATTCAATAAAACATAGCACTAATACAATAATGTAATATAATAGCATACCTCAATATACAATGGAAGTTTTCAAGGAGCAGTGGGCATATGAATATGTAACCACTGCTGTTAGTTATTCGGAAATGGATCTTGGTTGCTTTATTTAGCTCTGGTTAAGGAGTGATGTTGCTTTAACTGTGTTCATTCATGATTATAATGGAACTAGTAAATTAAGCCCGTTGAAATAACGGGCGCTAGAAGATATGTGTTGAAACATGTTAATAAATTGTAGAAGGAGAGTTGTTGTAGTTTAAAAGGAAGTTGAGGAGCATGCCGCGCTTTGCTTTGCCGAGGATGTTAAGCGGCAAGCAATGAGGAAGGCGGAGGCAGCGGGAAGGTCCGCTGGAGGTGGTCGGCAAAGGCGGCGGCAGCGGAAAGGTCCGCTGCAGTAACGGAAGGCACAGGGCGCAGCGGAAAGCTCCGCTGCACCAACGGCAGCCACAGGGCGCAGGGTGCACGATGACCGGGCGCACCAGCGGCCTGGGGAGGTAAGGGCAAACGGCGGTGAAAACACTAAGGACGGCAAGCTACTGTCAGGCAAAACGGTCGCTCGCAGAATGACCGTTAACGCCAGACAGCGTGCTAAACGGCTCAAACCTGCGGGGGTGGGGAGGTATAGGTGTAACCGCCAACGCCTATTGGTCTGCACTATCCAATCCCTGTGGCAGTGGAGCACATGCCCAGTTGCGATTTCCACTGACACACGGAAAGTACGCACGGACACAGGCACTTTATTATATAGGATTCACCTGGTGCCATGAGTGGGTTCATAAGCTCCTGATAACTAACAGCAGTGGTTACATATTCATATGACCACTGCTCCTTGAAAACTTCCATTGTATATTGAGGTATGCTAGCATTTATTTATATACAGTATGCTTGCATCTTACGCGGGGCTTTCGTTCTGGGGATAGCATGTTGAAATAGCACGTCGTCAGAAAAACCAGGAAATGGTCCATAATAAAGAACACACTTCATAATAGCCTGCCACATCCTCAGCATATTTTTCTCCTCCTCTCTGCTCTCCATCCTCCCATCTCCTTTCTCGACTCCTGGGTCCTTCCCAACACAAGCTTCTTAAAGCACAGACTTGCAGCTAACAGGTTATGGGTTTAACAAACAAACAAACAACAAACAAAACTCAACAACTCAGGTGTAGGATAGCACTGAAATGTTAGCACCGGTGGAAGTTTTTTTTGCATTCAGAACGCAAATGTAAATTTTGAATTCAAAATCTGAACCATTTCATGAATATTTGTTTGAGTTGTGCAAGGCTTTCCCTTCCTCTTTTGAAGACGTCCCGCCGGCTTTATTTGCTTCCCCTAGGCCGCAAGAAGGAGACGGACCTCTTTGAAAACTTGCTGAACGATTTTAAAGCCGACAGGAAAAGCCGCATTATCATATACGAAGGCCTCATGGGATATGGAAAAAGCCAGCTGTTGGCTGAGATTGCCTTCTCAGGACAGGAAGCAGGCCACAGGTTAATGCTTTTAACCATACTTTGCTGTATATTCCCAACTCTCTTTGCTCAGGGCTGGGCAGCAAGAGTCTTTATAATAATAATAATAATAATAATAATAATAATAATAATAATAATAATAATAATAATAATTTCTTCCCCAGCCACTCTGGGCGGCTTTCAACCGAATATTAAAAACAATACAGCATCAAACATTAAAAACTTCCCTAAACAGGGCCGCCTTCAGTTGTCTTTTAAAAGTAAAATAGTTGCTTATTGCCTTGACATCTGCTGGGAGGGCGTTCCACAGGGCGGGTGCCACTACCGAGAAGGCCCTCTGCCTGGTTCCCTGTAACCTCACTTATTGCAGCAAGGGAACCGCCAGAAGGCCCTCGGCGCTGGACCTCAGTGTCCGGGCTGGACGATGGGGGTGGAGACACTTTCCTGTCCCTCGTGTAAGCAGGATCCGTTCCAGAAGCCCTTCCCAGATGTTCTGGTGGGCAACAGCTACCTGTGCCCTTGTAATGTAACCCCCCAGTTCAAGGATCTGATCTTCCCCCACCCAGCAGCAAATGTTTCTCCATCGGTTGTGGAAGAGGCAGTGAAACCTTTTCACCAATAGTTCTTGTCATCAAGCAGGGTTGTGGCGATGGAGCTCACAAAGATCAATGTGTGGCAGAACTTCTTTGTCATCCGGACCCTGATGGCTATGTTTCTGGGGATTGATACTTGCAAGACCTACGATGCAAGACAGTATATCCTTGTGACCAAAATCCGAGGAGAAGTTAAGGAAGAGTATTTCTGCCTTCTCAACAATCTCTATCATGTTAAGGTAAAGATGCAAGCAGGCAAGACCTTAACTCTTCTGAATTCATTTTCCTGGTGCTTGGTGGTTTGTTTGTTTGTTTGTTTGTTTTACATATTCCAATACCGGTAGCACAACTAATATAAAATACATTGACATGGGGTAAAAAAAAGCTGCAACAATGTTGGTTTGCAGAAGATTCCCTGTTCTTCTCAGGAAACTCTGGAAATTATATCTCTTTGAGAGGAACGGGAGATGTCTCCTAACATCTCTCATAAAAGGTAAAGGTACCCCTGACCGTTAGGTCCAGTCGCGGATGACTCTGGGGTTGCGGCGTTCATCTCGCTCTATAGGCCGAGGGAGCCGGCGTTTGTCCGCAGACAGTTTCCGGGTCATGTGGCCAGCATGACTAAGCCGCTTCTGGCGAACCAGAGCAGCGCACGGAAACGCTGTTTACCTTCCCGCCGGAGCGGTACCTATTTATCTCCTTGCACTTTGACGTGCTTTCGAACTGCTAGGTTGCCAGGAGCTGGGACCAAACAACAGAAGCTCACCCCGTTGCGAGGATTCGAACCGCCAACCTTCCGATCAGCAAGCCCTAGGCTCTGTGGTTTACACCACAGCACCATCCGTGTCCCAACATCTCTCATAAGAACCCTTAAACTACATTTCACAGGGAAGCCATGACTGGTTAAAACTGTATGGTGTTGTTTTAAATGGAGAGGGCAGATGGCAACTTTGCAGTTTCTGGGGTGGCAAACCAGTAGGACTAATACACTACAGAAGACAATGAAGAATTGAAAAACACTCTTATTATGCCGGCTAAATTAATTTGACACTCCCACCAATGTATTCTTCATCATTGCCGACTGTAGTTATGCAAATTAAAAGAGCCCTGAATAGTCCAGCACCCAGCATTTCAGGCATCTCAGCTAAAGCATCCAGGACAGATGCCCATTGAAACAGAGATCCTAGGCCATTTACCTTCCCGCCACAGCAGTACCTATTTATCTACTTGCACTGGTGTGCTTTTGAACTGGTAGGTTGGTAGGAGCTGGGAGAGAGCAATGGGAGCTCACCCCGTCGCGGGGATTTGAACCGCCGACCTTCCAATCGGCAAACCCAAGAGGCTCAGCAGGTTAGACCACAGCGCCGCCAGCATCCCCAAAACAGTAAACGTCATTTCCGTGTGCTCTGGTTTCTGTCATCGTGTTCTGTTGCACCAGATGAAGTTTAATCATGCTGGCCACATGATCCGGAAAGCTGTCTGTGGACAAACGCTGGCTCCCTCGGCCTGAAAGTGAGATGAGCGCCGCAACCCCATAGTCGCCTTTGACTGGACTTAACCTTCCAGGGGTCTTTTACCTTTACCTATAATGCATATAGGGGACGCGGGTGGCGCTGTGGGTTAAACCACAGAGCCTAGGGCTTGCTGATCAGAAGGTCGGCGGTTTGAATCCCCGCGACGGGGTGAGCTCCCGTTGCTCAGTCCCTGCTCCTGCCAACCTAGCAGTTCGAAAGCACGTCAAAGTGCAAGTAGATAAATAGGTACTGCTCCGGCGGGAAGGTAAACGGCGTTTCCGTGCGCTGCTCTGGTTCACCAGAAGCGGCTTAGTCATGCTGGCAACATGACCCGGAAGCTGTACGCCGGCTCCCTCGGCCTGAAAGTGAGATGAGCGCCGCAACCCCATAGTCGCCTTTGACTGGACTTAACCTTCCAGGGGTCTTTTACCTTTACCTATAATGCATATAGGGGACGCGGGTGGCGCTGTGGGTTAAACCACAGAGCCTAGGGCTTGCTGATCAGAAGGTCGGCGGTTTGAATCCCCGCGACGGGGTGAGCTCCCGTTGCTCAGTCCCTGCTCCTGCCAACCTAGCAGTTCGAAAGCACGTCAAAGTGCAAGTAGATAAATAGGTACTGCTCCGGCGGGAAGGTAAACGGCGTTTCCGTGCGCTGCTCTGGTTCACCAGAAGCGGCTTAGTCATGCTGGCAACATGACCCGGAAGCTGTACGCCGGCTCCCTCGGCCAATAAAGCTAGATGAGCGCTGCAACCCCAGAGTCGGACACGACTGGACCTAATGGTCAGGGGTCCCTTTACCTTTATAATGCATATACAACACATGCAAAATGCTTTTTCTTTATCAGTCTGGCTGAGTCCCAAGTTCACAGGGTGGGAAGCCCAATACCTCGAGGTTTCAAATAGATTTGAGGTTGCTTCTTACCATATGCACTTCTGGCAAGGAATGTAGAGCCCTCTGTTGCTAACAAAAGCACTGTGTGATTTTCTTTGTTTGGTTTCTCTGGTCAGTTCCCCACATCAGAAGAGGTTTCCAAAATGAGCAATCACGCAAAGGATGAAATGCTGGAAAACATTCTCGTCAAGATTCTAAAGAATGTAAGTGATACTTTTCATCACGCAGTAGCAGTTGTTATGTTCTTGGCAGCTCCCAATAAACTGGCTGGGTGATATGCAACTAGGTCCGCGACCAGAGGGAACTAGGCTCCGCGACCAACTAGACTCCGCGACCAGAGGGAAGAAGCGGTGGAAAAAGAATGGAAGAAATTTAGAGAATATCTTAAAAATTATTGCAAAATTTAGAGTTAAGATAATGCCGAAAGAATAGTAATTTACAGATTAGAATTTAGAATGATTAAGTGGAAGTATGATATATGAATAGATAAGTCGAGGATAGAATTTAAGGAATAGAAATGTAAGTGATATAAGTGATAAGATATATCACTTATAATAAGATAATAATGAGTCAAGATAAGAAAATAGAATTAAGATAGTAAAAACAGATAGAATATTAGAAATATAGCATTAAACGATGAGAGGAAATTGCTAAAGAGAATAAATATATAAATATTGAAACGCAGAGGGAAAGACAGGAGGAAGTCAAACCAAAATGTAAAGGAAAAAAGAAGGGAATTATTTTTGTGTGTGTGTATTTGTAGTTTTGTAGTAGTGTATTTTTTGTTGTGTTATGTATTGTTTGTTTTTTATAATAATTATGTGTAAAACCCAATAAATATGAATTAAAAAAAAAAAGATATGCAACTAGGTCCTACTCAGAGGAGGCTCAATGAAATCAATGGACCTAAGTATGTTAAGCGCTGGAGCGGTCGGTCGGGGGTGATCTCGTATCCGAGAGCCCCGGCACGGCAAGGGGAAGGGGAAACCGCTACTGCGCAGCGGACCCCTTGAAAACCCCCAGGAAGAGCGTCCTGGGGGCATGGCGATCCGGCGGGGGCTCCTATTCAGAGGAGGCTCAATGAAATCAATGGACCTAAGTATGTCCATTGATTTCATTGGGTCTGCTCCAAGTATGGCTAACACGCATTGCAGGGTTTCCCAGACTTGGGTCTCCAGCTGTTTTTGGACTACAATTCCCATCATCCCTGACCGCTAGCTAGGGTTGATGGGAGTTGTAGTCCAAAAACAGCTGGCGACCCAAGTTCCAGAAAGACTGAGGTCCCAACCAAAGAAGAGGGGCAACTTACGGTAAGTTGACAGACTAGGCACAACTTGCAGACTTAACATACAGAATAAGAGAACAAGAAGAACATACGTTTAAAGAAGATTGGAAATGTTTATTGAATATATGGGAAATAATTGTTTACAGCTGAAAAAGCTGGCAGCATTAAGATAAATTCAACAGTGTGAACAAGTTTTGATGGATGTAACAACAGAATACTGAATGGTATAGTTTTTGTAAAATAGGCAGGGATTCTATTACCGGTATATGTAAAATGAACCATGGAAAGAGAAGAAGGGAAGTCATTGATATCTTAAGGATGTAAAATGAGTATTTGAAATTGTGAAATAGAAAATTTAATAAAAATCATATATAAAATTATATATGAAAAGGAAAGACTGACCCACTGATCTCTGTCACGTTTACCTCCCCACGACAACCTCAGAATCATTTGCATTCAGTTGATGGCTTAATCTTTCTGGCTCAAAGTTGATTCTGTAGAACCAGTCCATGGTATAAGGGGGACTATCTCTAGGCAAACCCATAGATCCTAACCACCGAAACATGGCTGATCAACTGGGTCCCTATGACATGGATCTGATTCTCAATACAATCTTTATCACGCTCCTGACAGCCGCACACATTTTTTAAAAAAGAATATTTATTGAATTTTATAACAAATAAAAATAAAAATCTTAATCATCATATTATATACATTTATTCTCCCTCCCCTCCCCCTGGACTTCCCTCGACTCTCCCTCTACTGAGTTGCCTGATTTTATTTATTGTCTCCTGCATTTTTTATATAAAAGTAACTTCCCTTATCATTTCTCTAAATTATATGTTACTGTAATAAAGTTGTGAACGTTTATTCAAAACCTGCCAATGAATCCAGTCCGTTTTGTTGTTTCTGCAAATAGACTGTAAATGGTTCCCAGACTCTTTTAAAGTCCTTTTTGTCCTTCTCTCGTAGTTTATCTGTTAACTTAGCCAATTCTGCATAGTTCATCAGTTTTTCTTGCCATTGTTCCTTTGAGGATATCTCTTCTGTCTTCCAATGCTGTGCAATTAAGATTCTCGCCACTGTTGTAGCATACATAAACAGTGTCCATTTTTCTTTTGGCAGCTCTTTATTTGAAATACCCAACAAGAAGGCTTCAGGATGTTTAACAAAATTCATTTAAAACATTTCCCCCCCAATTCATTATATATCATTTCCTAATATTTTAATACATTTACATTCCCACCACATGTGATAAAAAGTTCCTTCCTTTTCCTTACATCTCCAATATCTATTATTTTCTTTCCTAAACAACTTAGCCATTTTCACTGGTGTAATATACCATCTATACATCATTTTCATGTAATTCTCTCTTAACAGCCACACATGACACGACTAGTATAATATTAGGAAAAATAGTAGTAACTACAGGAAAGAGAGGGGACCATCAGGTTGCAAGGTGGTTTTTAAAATATTGCAGTTGCTCTTTTAAAAACCACCACCAGCATCATGCAGACTGGATTAAGGAAATTCAGTTTGCTGCCTCTAAGTACATTCTTTAGAAGGAAGAGTGGGCTATAAATTCGATAAGTAATAAAATAAGAACAACAACAAAAATATATGTAGTGACTAAATCAAAGGCTGAACAGTGAGTTTATTTATTAGAACTCTGTGGTGTAGTGGTTAAGAGTGGTAGTCTCGTAATCTGGTGAAACGGGTTCGCTTCCCTGCTCCTCCACATGCAGCTGCTGGGTAACCTTGGGCTAGTCACACTTCTTTGAAGTCTCTCAGCCTCACTCACCTCACAGAGTGTTTGTTGTGGGGGAGGAAGGGAAAAGGAGATTGTTAGCCGCTTTGCGACTCCTTTGGGTAGTGATAAAGCAAGAAATCAAATCCAAACTCTTCTTCTTCTTCTTCTTCTTCTTCTTCTTCTTCTTCTTCTTCTTCTGCTTCTGCTTCTGCTTCTTCTTCTGCTTCTGCTTCTTCTCCTCCTCCTCCTCCTCCTCCTCCTTCTCCTTCTTCTATAATGCCTCCTAGGCAGTGTAAAGGGGGGGGGGGGAATGAAACAATTTAAAATGCATATCAGATACTAGAACCATCTAAGATAAAAGCTCCTGGTAGCCCAGGGAAGAGTTTAAAGTATCGCGCCCTGCAAGAGGTATCACTTCATTTTTTGTGGGGTTTGTTGTCGTTTTAGGCAGTGATGAAAGAAGTTATCATTTTTGTCATTGATGAAGCTCAGTTCATGGATCCGGCCTCGTGGGACTTCCTGGAGAACATGCTACGCAATATCGGTATCCTTGTGGTCATGTCGTTGTCTCCAACAACCCGCAAGGGGAGACTGCCTTGCGCTGCCGCAGCGCGGCTCATGAGCAGCGAAGACACCACCTACGTTCAGCTAAGGGAGTTGGCTCCTTCCGTCATTATTCAGAAGGCCTGCCAAGATCTTGGGGTGGTCAGCATCGCCAGGGAGCTTGAGACGTAAGTGGGAAGTCCTTGTCCAGTAGATCTTTTTAAATTTTCTCTTGAACCATAAAGCTAAAGGTTAAAGGGACCCCTGACCATTAGGTCCAGTCGCGGACAACTCTGGGGTTGCGGTGCTCATCTCGCTCTATAGGCCAAGGGAGCCAGCGTACAGCTTCCAGGTCATGTGGCCAGCATGACTAAGCCGCTTCTGGCGAACCAGAGCAGCGCACGGAAATGCCGTTTACCTTCCCGCCAGAGCGGTACCTATTTATCTACTTGCACTTTGACGTGCTTTCGAACTGAACCATAACATGCTGTAAATTTTATATCCATATTCCACAGTCGTTCCCATGCTTCCATATGTAGATGCATCATGATCTAACCCTTGCTGGCAAACCTAAAGAGAAAGTCTTGCTTGCAGTCCTACAGCCTATTAAGGATTCCTATCTACATCAGTAAATAAGCGATTTTCACAGATATCTGTGCGGTCTCTGTACAATGTGGAGAAGTGGCTTTGTGGATTATAACCTTTGTGCTTTACATGTGTATGCTGTTCTGAGTCGCTGTGATGATATCTCGATCAGGTTTCCTTTCCAGCTATTGTCTACAAGGAATAATAATTAGAAAGGGGCTATGATCTGAAATATTGGGACAGATTGCAAAGTAACACTAGTTATTAAACAATTAATTTCTGGTTACATTGCTGCAGATGAACTGGCTTGTGTGTTGGGGGGGGGGAAATCAAAGACCACTCTCGTTTTCAAATTCAATATTATGGTCTAGTCAAAGCTGTTCTCTAAGACATAGCATGAGTTTATGCCATCAAATGTTCTCAAATTTCTGTCACAATCATTTTACAATTAAGCTTTCCTGTGCTGTTGTATAACAATACAGTGGTACCTTGGTTCTCGAACGGCTTGGCTCCCGAACAAATCGGCTCCCAAATGCCGCAAACCCGGAGGTAAGTGTCCTGGTTTGCGAACGTTTTTTGGAAGCTGAACTTCCGATGCAGCTTCCGCTTGAGTGCAGGAAGCTTCTGCAGCCAATCGGAAGCTGTTCCTTGCTTTTCAAACGGTTTCGGGAGTTGAACGGACTCCCGGAACGGATTAAGTTTGACAACCAAGGTACCACTGTACAGTCATACCTCGTGTTGCGTACGCTCCATGTTGCGTACATTCGGGATACGCACCGCGACGACCCGGAAGCCCTCCGTGGAGCGCGCACAATGCACGGGTGCTCAGAACCATTCTGCGCATTTCGCGCATGCGCAGAAGCGCTCAAATTGCGCTTCTTCCGGGTTCTTTTTGAGGTTTTTTCGTGCGTTCGTGATACGCACGCCCGGGTTACGTAGCGCGAATGGATCGCGTGCATAACCCGGGGTTCCACTGTACATTAATAAAATGTGTGGTAATTCAAAAAGAAGAAGCACCAGCTGTCCGCCCCAGGGCGGAGGAAGGGGGTGCAGTGGGGGCGACCCGCCCCAGGTGTCTTCGCTGAGGGGGGTGACATTTGGCGCACCGCCCACCCGTGACTCCCAAGCCTACCCTGAGCCATCGGGGGAAGGGGGGAGCTGCACCACTTTGCTGGCGGCATTCCCCCCTCCCCCCTTTGTTTTGGCAGCCGAGGGAGGCTTGGGAGTTGCGGGCAAGCGGCGCACCGAATGCCCACCATCTGCGTCTCGCTCCGCCCTCGGCTGCAGGGCGCACGTGCTGCTCCATGCACCTGAGCGGCTATCCCACGCCTGGGAGGGCACCCTCCGCGCCCCACCCCCCTCGGGAGTGCGCCCGCCCTGGGCAGCACAGGCATATGCTCTGCTCCTGTGTCCGCCAGGCCCCAAACTATTTTAAGTTGGCTCTGCTGCACTGACAAACTTACTGCTTTCTGCTGCACTGACAAACTCTCCAGCACTACAGGAGCCAGTCAAACATCAGGAAGCTGCAAGTGCATGCATAGCTGTCAACCCTCCCTTTTTTTTGCAGGAAACTCCCTTATTCCAATGCCGTTTCCTGCTGCTATCCCGGATTGTTGATATCCCTTAAATTCCCCGGATTTCCAAGGAAGCAGCTCCTCTCTCCCCTGCCGGCCAGGGAGGCTCCTCAGCTGCGTTGCTCGGCTGCCAATAAGGAGTCTGAGACCGACTGGGGGCGGAGCTTGCATGCCTTGTGCAGCCAGACCCTCACGCCCAACCAGACAGCCAGCCTGCCTGCCGTCTACGCGCTCGCTCTTCCGCTCACCCGTTCGCACGCAGCCTCTGGAGCACAGGGTGGCGAGGCTACTTGGTGCCATTGCACCGCCCTCTCGGCATCCCTTATTTTCAAATCTGAAAGTTTTGGAAAATCCCTTATTTTCAAATCCGAAAGTTGACAGCTATGAGTGAATGTGGCCTTCAAAAAAATACATGTAGCAGCGGACACTTCTCACCAGCCACATCCAAGAGCAATCTTCATATTTCCTGGCCCAACCCTGGGTGCTCCTGGCTTGTGCACATCTGGTCAGAGACAGTAGCATTGCCAGATGTTGCACAGCTACTGAGCTATAGGTTTTCCAGGAGCCCAAGCGTGCCTGGAGCGTGCTACGAATCAACACAACGTTGTCCACAAGTTGCACCTTAAATCCTGGCATTCACTTGTGACTCTCTGCCCCCAGGTTCTTAATACAAAGGAGCCACGGGAACCCGTTGTACTGCGAGGAACTTCTGCGGAACCTCCACTTAAACAACGTGCTTGAGTTCCGCATGATAGAGGAAGACGAAGAGAGAGAAGACGAGTGGGACAACCTTTTCAGTAAGCGGCCGCTTATTAACTGCCGTGGATTTCTGTGCCACATCTTCTGTAGAATGACCGGTGCTCGGTGCTCTTCCATTTTGGCAGCATCCTAACATCTCCGTTAGGAAAGGCTCAATGACACACAGCTGGCCTGCAACGGCAGCAGGAGCCGGCTGCGCAACAAGACACAGACCAGCAGATTTTGCAGGGAAATCCAAGAGGAGTCACTGTCATCCCAGAGGCAGGAAGGTCCATGTCAGGGGGCTGCCTTCCCCTTCCAGCCCGGCATTGTGTGGCTATAGGGAGCAGCCCCCGATCTTGACGACCGATTCCTCCTCCCCCTCTGACAAAAGCAGTGGAGAGGGGGAAGCGGTGGGAGGGCTTCAGCCAAGCAGGCAGAGCCCTCGCAACGTACCGGGGGAAGGAAAAAAGAGAAGGACACGGTCCTTTCATTTTCCCAGATGGGCTTCCTGGCGGGAAAATCACAAAGGACCACTTCCGGATTCTGAGAGTGATGGATGAGAGGTTTATGATTTGCTCGGTATTGTAAAGTAATTAGCCTAGAATAAAGCATTTAAGCTTTATGGCTCGGACTCATTCTTCGAACGGCCAGCAAAGTGGGGGAGGCCAGGCCCCCTGACAGTCCAGCTTCCCATTTTAGGGAAGTTTTTAAAGTTTGATGTTTTATCATGTTTTTAATATTCTGTTGGGAGCCGCCCAGAGTGGCTGGGGAAACCCAGCCAGATGGGCGGGGTATAAATAATAAAATAATAATAATAATAATAATAATAATAATAATAATAATAATAATAATAATACCTTGCTTAGTCATGACTAAGCTTTTATATCCATTCTCCCTTTGCTGGGACTTCTGCTTCTTTCCATTTTGGGGAGAGTAACATTCTTGCCGCTGTAGTCACATGCATGAATAAGTTTCTTTAGGTAGTTCTGTCCTTATAATTCCCAGTAGAAAAGCTTCTGGATTTTTTTTACAAACGTTATTTTAAACATCCTTTTCAATTCATTATATATCATTTCCCGGTAAGCTTTAACCTTACTATAAGACCACCCCATATGATAAAAACAACCTTCTTTCTCTTTAAATTTCCAACGCTTATTTGATTGAGATTTATACATATTTGCCAATTTACTTGGTGTTAGATACCATCGATATATCATTTTCCTATCATTTTCTCTTAGATTATAACATGCTGTAAATTTTATATCCATATTCCACCATCGTTCCCATGCTTCCATGTCTATATTGTGACCAATATCTATTGCCCAATGTTTCTTTGAGGATTTTACTTGCTCATCCTTTGTCTCCCATTCCAATAATATTTTACACATTTTAGACAGCACTTTTACATTACATTCCAACAGGTCTCTCTCCAGTTATGATATTTGTTCCCCAAACTCTCGAAAACGCAGTATTTAAACCCTGTTATCTCGTTGTTCTTTCTCCGTGTAGCTGTTACTGCTCTCAAGACTCAAACCTCCATGACCTCCCGGGAGTCGGCTTCATACGTTTGCTCCATCACACAGAACGTGAAGATGCACAACATAATGCTTCCTCCGACATTAAAAGGTGAGGCATTGGCCCGTCTCTGTGAAATCCTTCCTCCTGAAGTACAGCATGGGAAGCTTGGTTGGAAGCAACACCAACACACCAGGTTCAATGAGCTTCTCAAACCACGTAAGGCCTTAGGACGTCGTCATACATGAAACTTCGAATGGCGCATTATTAGCAGTAAGTACAGAAGCAGAATCTCCTTCACTTGGAAGTGTTCACCCCTCCCAGCAGTGCCAGTGTGGTGTAGTGGTTAAGAGCGGTAGACTCGTAATCTGGTGAACCGGGTTTGCATCTCCGCTCCTCCACATGCAGCTGCTGGGTGACCTTGGGCTAGTCACACTTCTTTGAAGTCTCTCAGCCCCACTCACCTCACAGAGTGTTTATTGTGGGGGAGGAAGGGAAAGGAGAATGTGAGCCGCTTTGAGACTCCTCAGGGTAGTGATAAAGCGCGATATCAAATCCAAACTCTTCCTCCTCCTCCTCCTCCTCCTCTTCTTCTTCTTCTTCTTCTTCTTCTTCTTCTATTTTGCATATAGGTCACATGTGAATGTAGCCCCTTCTTGATTGTTCCCCCCCATTCAGCCCTTGTAATTCATGATGTAATTCATTATGCGCATGTCGTTTCTCTTTAAAAATAGTAAGATTCATTTGGTTTTTCAAATTAAAATTTTACAGAGATATATCAAACATAAATAATAAAAAACAAGATTCCAATGAATCTCCTGGACTTCCCTCCCCCCCCCCCTTTGTGGGTCCTATTGTTAAACATACTGATTGGTTCAAAATTGGGAAAGGAGTACGACAAGGCTGTATATTGTCTCCCTGCTTATTTAACTTATATGCAGAATTCATCATGTGAAAGGCTGGACTGGATGAATCCCAAGCCAGAATTAAGATTGCCGGAAGAAATATCAACAACCTCAGATATGCAGATGACACAACTTTGATGGCAGAAAGTGAGGGGGGATTAAAGAACCTTTTAATGAGGGTGAAAGAGGAGAGCGCAAAATATGGTCTGAAGATCAACATCAAAAAAACTAAGATCATGGCCACTGGTCCCATCACCTCCTGGCAAATAGAAGGGGAAGAAATGGAGGCAGTGAGAGATTTTACTTTCTTGGGCTCCATGATCACTGCAGATGGTGACAGCAGTCACAAAATTAAAAGACGCCTGCTTCCTGGGAGAAAAGCAATGACAAACCTAGACAGCATCTTAAAAAACAAAGACATCACCTTGCCGACAAAATGTACTGGTTTTCCCAGTAGTGATGTATGGAAGTGAGAGCTGAATTGATGCTTTTGAATTATGGTGCTGGAGGAGACTCTTGAGAGTCCCATGGACTGCAAGAAGATCAAACCTATCCATTCTGAAGGAAATCAGAGCTGAGTGCTCACTGGAAGGACAGATCCTGAAGCTGAGGCTCCAATATTTTGGCCACCTCATGAGAATAGAAGACTCCCTGGAAAAGACCCTGATGTTGGGAAAGATTGAGGTCACAAGGAGAAGGGGATGACAGAGGACGAGATGGTTGGATACTAACATGTCTGACCAAACTGCAGGAGGCAGTGGAAGACAGGGGTGCCTGGTGTGCTCTGGTCCATGGGGTCACAAAGAGTCGGACACCACTAAACGACCAAACACCAGCAAATTGTTAATCATGTCCTCCTACATCTTTATGATAATCCAAAACCTTTTACCTGGGGCCCTCGTACTTAAGGGACCGTCTCTCCTGGTATGCCCCAGGTAGGACCTTGAGGTCATCAAATAATAACCTTCTGGAGATCCCAGGTCATAAGGAGGTCAGGTTGGCAGCCACCAGGGCCAGGGCTTTTTCGGTTCTGGCCCCGATATGGTGGAATGATCTGCCACAAGAAACGAGGGCCCTGCAAGAGTTAGCACCCTTCCGCAGGGCTTGTAAAACGGAGCTGTTCCGTTTGGCTTTTGGGGTAATTTGAGTGTAACTTTTAAAATTCAAAATTTTTAAGTTTTAAAGTGTATTTTATATCTGTATTTTTAATCTGTGTTTTTATATTTGTATTTGATTGTTAGCCGCCCTGAGCCCGGTTTTGGCGGGGAAGGGCGGGATATAAATAAAAGTTTATTATTATTATTATTATTATTATTATTATTATTATTACCTCTCCATTGTGTCTGAAATTCACCATTAAACTACAAGTGATATCCCAATCCTACTCATTGTAAACATTGTGTGCATGTCGTTTCTCGGGAAGTCCAAGATAGTCGGAGGACCCAACCTCAGTTATAATAAAGTGACAGATTCCTAACCATTATTACCTCTCACTTGGGCACAACCCATAGTTTGACAAGCAGAGAGAGAACGTTAAAAATAAGAATGCTAGCAAGCTCATGGCAGCAGGATTACTTGTGAAACCATATAAGGAAGCTCTCTATGTTGCATTGTTTTTTCAGCAAAAACCATTTCAGGACAGTGATTAGGAAAGGGAGAGAAGTGTCAGAGCTCTCAAAGACTCCAGCTAAAGCGTGTTCTCCTTCTTGGAGAGCACGTGTTGCGGTGGGGGCCAACCAGTCTCCCCTCTGTTGCTGGGCGGGTTAGTTTGGATGGCCACTACATTGATTGGGTCTCTGGCTGTTACTGGGGAAATTTATATGTTGCAATTTGGTTGATGGACAGCCAGAGCCGATATATTGCCCTGCACGCGGTTCTGGAGCCTTCTTGGCTGCGTGCTTTGGATCACCCGCCCTCCCTCCCTGTTTTTAGGCCTCTGTGTTGACCTTGCTATGCCTGTCATGGGGTCGTCTGCTTTGAGGCAGGGGCCTGGTAGGAATTTTTCCATTTGGCTGATTGGCTGGTGCCATTTGGTTTTCGCTTACTGCGTAGCAATTCGTCACAACTTGTAAGGTTGGCGGTTAGGCATTGGTTATAAATTGGTTGATGGAGGGGCAGGTTGGCTGTGTTTGCCCCTTTAATGCTGCTGCTGCGCAGGGAATTCCGTTAAAGGAACTCAGGGGCTCGCCTTCGCTTGTCCATACCCCCATGCAAGAGCCCCTGGGAACATCAGGGGAGAACGGGCGCTCAGAACTCTCCCCGAAGTGTTTTCCCTTGTACTGACTCCATAGGCGAATGGAGGTCAGTTCTGTCCCCAGTGGGACAGATAGTCTTAACCAATGCCTAAGCAACCACTCACATAATTTGTATTTTAATAAAAAAGTTGTGGCCAAAATTAATGCCAAAAACCTTAAACAAAATTCCTGTGTGTATAGTGTTTTTCTTTGAGGGGTGGTCTGGGGGACCTCGACACGCAAACAGTGCCTTCTGCAACCAACCTTCCTTGCAATCAAACTCGGAGTTTCCCCAAAACGTCATTATTTGTGGGAGGGGTTTTAGTGTATCGTGGTGCTGTTGGTTTGTGCAACTAAAAAGGTAAAGGTAAAGGACCCTGACAGTTAAGTCCAGTTGCGAACGACTCTGGGGTTGAGGCGCTCATCTCGCTTTACAGGCTGAGGGAGCCGGCGTTTGTCCGCGGACAGTTTTTCCGGGTCATGTGGCCAGCATGACTAAGCCGCTTCTGGCGAAACCAGAGCAGCGCACGGAAACGCCGTTTACCTTCCTGCTGCAGCGGTACCTATTTATCTACTTGCACTTTGACGTGCTTTCGAACTGCTCGGTGGGCAGGAGCTGGTACTGAGCAATGGGAGCTCACCCCGTCGCTGGGATTCGAACCGCCGACCTTCCGAATGGCAAGCCCCAGGCTCAGTGGTTTAGACCACAGCTCCACCCGCGTCCCGTTTGTGCAGCTAAAGTGGATTAAAGGGCTCTGTCGCTGCAGCACAACAAATGGCTACATGACATGACAAATGAGAAGACTTTATCAACACCCTGCAAGCTATTAATCATCCCACCGTCAAAGAAGAATGAGTGTTCAACAAAGACTGGATGTAGTCTCACCACTTTAGACACATATTTGCATCATACAGCTGCAAATAAAACATTTTAATTGTGTTTTAAGTGCTATATACAAAGGACTAAGGCATGGTGTGGCCTAGGGTTGCTTCCTTTAAATGAGGACTGCAATGAGACAAGCCAGGAGCCTCGGTTTGGATGTTACACTACGTTGAACCATGGCTAAGCCTCTTAAATGTATAAATCTAAATCAAATAAGTGTTGGAAATGTAAAGGGAAAGAAGGTTCTTTTTATCACATGTGGTGGTCTTGTAGTAAGGTTAAAGCTTACTTGGAAATGATATAAAATGAAATGAAAAGTATGTTTAAAATAACGTTTGTTAAAAAACAACAACCCAGAAGCTTTTTTTTTTTTTTTTTTGAATGATAGGGATAGAACTACCCAACCTGTATAGAAATTTATTCATGTATACAACTACAGCGGCAAGAATGTTCCTTGCCCCTAAATGGAAAGAAGCAGAAGTCCCAGCAAAAGAAGAACGGATACAAAAACTTATGGAATACGCAGAAATGGTGGAACTTACCGGGAAAATAAGAAATCAAGATAACAAACTTTTTATGAAAGAATGGAACTGGTTTATTGAATATTTACAGATAAATTGTAAACTAGAAAGGCAGAAATATATATAAATATGAATATATATATATATATATATATATATATATATATATATATATATATTTTAAACTTTATTTATAGTCAGTTTTAAAACAAAACATTATAAAACATTGTAACATGTAAATTGTCATTTATACAATCTAAGAATATATCGAAATTAACTCATCTATAATAAACAATATTTCCAGTTGTGTACTTTTAAGTACATAATTTGTTAAGTCAGGCCGAAACTGGTCTTCATATATACTTCATCCTTTCCTTCTTATTTTACTTTGTCTTCTCTTTCCCACATTTATCCACAATTGTTAAAATACTAAATCAGATCAAACATCATTGTAATCTTTACATCACTTTAAAGACTTCCACTTGTCGGTTACTCAAAGTAAAGCCTCTTTCTAGTTTCTTGCATCGCTTGTCTTTCTGTTCTCCTTCACTTATCTTAAATCATATTCTCTTCTCTACCTTTAAATACTGTATGGACTATTTAGAAGTGGATCCACATAGTGGGGCACTGTGGTTTCAAATAATCGTCAAATTTTCCCCAGCTTTTTTCAAATTTTTGTTTGCTGCGGCCTCTAATAGAATTTGTTAATTTATCTAAGTCCAGAAAGCTAAATGCCTTCTCCTGAAGGAGGTGGCAGAAATATATATATTTTAAAAGGATACTACCGGTAAAAGTGTGACTGCTCCCGCCCATTTTCTCATGATGATTCCCCCCCTTTTTGTTAAAATGATTGCAAAATTAGTGAAATGTATAAACTTGAAAAGTACAAATAAATAAAATGGAAACTGAAAAAAAGAACCCTGACTAAGCCTCTCATAGCGGGGGGGGGGGGCATTAAATGTGTTTTTAGCCAGCTGAGTCTCTTTGTAGAAATTATATAAGTCAAGGATTTTAGACAGAATATCCAGCTTTCCTCTCTGATAAAGCTGACATTTGATTGTGCTATTCATCCTTCGGTGGCATTTTTAATGTTGACCTGTTTTCTCACTTCATATATATTTATTTCTGTCTAGGGATTGCTCTGGCTGAGTTGGACAACATGAACCCTTCTGAGCAGATGGTGGTGAAATGTGCAGCTATTATTGGCGTGACCTTCTCTACAGAGTTGCTGTTTCACATCCTCCCTGAATGGACCAAGATGAAGATGAACCAGACCTTGGCAGCCCTGGTGGAATCTCACATCTTCAAGTGTCTTGGTAAAAAAAAAGAAATGAACGCTAGCCAAATTCACGCTGAACTTTCCAATGAGCTCTGCTTCTCCACCAAAGTTGTGAAATCAATGGGACAAGAGTCCGGTAAGCACATTCCTAGGGAACTGATGCTATCCAGAATATTCCAAGTTGGCTACTCAAAAGGAAAAGGATGATTTCACAAGATCTTGGGTGTTTCTATACGTGCATTTCATGTCAAACGGGTAATGTACCGTATATGTATTCAAGGAGTTCTAAGCTCTGTATGTATTAGTTACAAAAAAGGAAATCTACACTGTGAAAGATCCCTGAAACGAGATGAACGTATATTTATATAGTGATACTCAAATAAACAATATGTTTAATGATTCAAGAGCAGAATTGCTCAAGAGCAAAAATACTCGAAAACGTTAAATGGCACAGAAATGCCATTTACCCTCCCGCCAGAGCAGTACCTATTTATCTAGTTGCACTTTGTGCTTTTGAACTGCTAGGTTCTCTATACGTATGATTGTGTCGCTGCTCACCCTAGTAATAGGGTTGTCAAATTTGTAGATGACACAACCGTGATTGGGCTCATCTCTGATAAGGAGGGTGAAACGAACTACAGAGATGAGGTGGAGCAGCTGACGAAGTGGTGCAGAGCTAACAACTTGCTCATAAATACAAAGAAAACAAAGGAGCTTGTGGTGGACTTCAGGAGAAAGAAGAACGATGTCCAACCACTTTTGATTGATGGAATCTGTGTGGAGAGGGTAACAATGTTCAGATTTCTGGGCATTGAATTACAGGAGGATCTGTCCTGGAGTGCAAACATAAGGGGGCTTGTGAAGAAGGCGCAGCAGAGACTGTACTTCCTGAGAGTTCTAAGGAAAAACCATCTTCCGCAAAAGCTGCTGCTTGCCTTCTATCACTGTGCCATTGAGAGCGTGCTCACTTATGGCTTATGTGTGTGGTACGGAAGCTGTACTACCCAGGACAGGATGGGGTTGTGTAGAGTTGTTAAGGCAGCAGAGAGCATTGTTGGCTGCTTGCTCTCCACCTTAGAGCAGATTTATGCCATGAGGTGCCACAGAAAGGCACTGGACATAGTGAAAGATCCATCGCATCCTGGTCACCGTCTCTTTGAACTTTTGCCATCGGGACGGAGATACAGGACGATAACAACAAGAACAAGCCGTCTTAGAAACAGCTTCTTCTCCAGAGCGATCGCGGCCTTAAATGGGAAGCCTGGACTTTGAAGTCATCTAATCTTACCTGTTATGTTTTATCATTGCATGGTTTTAATCAGTGTGTATGGTTTTAATAAGTGTTTTTGCAGTTGTTTTGTCTTTGCGTGGAGTGCCCTATCTGGGTGGATGGAGCAGCCAAGTAATTTCGTTGTCCCCGAAGGGGACAATGACAATAAAATATATTCTATTCTATTCTATATTCTATTCTAGGTTGGCAGGAGCAGGGAAAGAGCAACGGGAGCTCACCCCGCCGCGGGGATTCGAACCACCAACCTTCTGATTGGCAAGCCCTAGGCTCTGTGGTTTAACCCACAGCGCCACCCGCGTCCCATCTCACAATGTTTAGTGCATATATAATTATGTACTTTTGAACTTTCAATAAAGATGTATTAATAATAATAATAATAATAATAATAATAATAATAATAATAATAATAGAGAGCAAACCCCACCTTGCCTTTCAGATCTTGGAATGGTCATTGCCAACAGGCTCGAGCAAGAGGAGTCCGTAATGCAGTGTAAGCTCATGGCGTTTTGCACGCCCCTGCTGCAAGAAGCAGCCTATGAGCTGTGGCTTAAGAGCCAGAAGAGAGCCCTGCATCTCAAATGCGCCAGCTACCTGGAGCTCCAGGCTCACCGATGCCTGTGTTGCGGAGGAGGAGACTTCATTCCCTTCCACCGCTACGCCGTGGAAGGCATGCTGCAGAACATAGACCCGCTGGGCATGAAAGCGAAGAGCAGCAAGGACAGTGTCCTGAATGAGGCCGCCACGGTCCTCGTTTCCGAAACGCTGAAAAAACTGGAGCAAATAAATCAAGGAGGTAAAAGTCATGCCCTTAGCAGGTGCGAAACTCTGATGACGCTCTGATGTTTGGGTGCGAGTGTAGTCACTTGTCAGAGAGCCCAGAGGGCAGGAAGTAATCTGTAACAGACGGAAACTCAAGGGATCCGTTGAAGTCACTGAGAGCACTGTTGTCAGGGACTGGGCAGAGGAGGAATGGTGGAGACCGCCTCCCCATCCTGACCCTTCCAGGGAAGAGGAAGAGGAAGAAAACAGTACAGTGGGACCTCGACTTACGAAGATAATGCGTTCCGACGCGATCTTCAGTAGTTGAAAACACTCGTAAGTCGAGTCCCCATAGGGATGCATTGAGCGAAAAAAATTCCTAAGTCGAAGAAATCCTATTCAAAAATTCGTAAGTCGAAGAAATCCTATTCAAAGCGGCCGCGACTTCCTTTCGCAAGTTGAAAAATTCGGTTGCGGCGGCCATTTTTTTTCTTCCGGAAGTCATTCGGAAGTCGAAAAACACGTAAGTCGGGTCACTCGTAAGTCGAGGTCCCACTGTATACAACAGGGGTTTGAGGGAGGTCGCAGCTCAGAGGCAGATGAGGGGGAAAGCTGGGAAATCATGGGACAGCCGGGACAATACCCAGCTGACACGTTGTCATTAGAAAGCATCCCAGACCCTCCATCTCCCAGAACCCGGCGAGCCTTAAAAGTAGGAGAGCAAAAAGCTCAAAGACAGAGGGCACGTAGCAGGACCCATAGAGTACAGGATGAGAATGATGAATGAGGAAGTGGGCAGGGGGGCGATGGGGGCGGGCCGCCCTGGGTTCCACCCCAGAGGGGGGTGACACTTAAAAAAAAAATTAAAAATATTTTTTTTTACTTTTTTTTTTTTACTTTTTTAAAACTTTATTGGAAAAAAGAGATAATAGACACACACACACACACACAACCCCCCACACCTCACAAAGTGGCACCATCAGAGGGGGGTGACACTTCTTTATTTTTTTATTTATTTTTTAAAAAATTAAATTTTAACTTTATTGGAAAAAAAGAGATAATAGACACACACACAAAAAACCCCCACACCTCGCAAAGTGGCACCATCATTTTTTGGGGGGTGGGGGTGACTTGCTATGCCACTGGGTGCAGCTCCGCCAGTGCCCTGGCAAAGTGGTGTTGGGGGGGGTGACAAAAAAAATTCCGCCCCGGGTACCACCTGGGCTGGCTACGCCTCTGGAAGTGGGAGAGACCGAGGTGGGGGGGGTGCGGGTGGGGTGGAGATTCACTCGGGACAACGCCATTATCCAAGAGGTTGGGTTCTATAGTCTCTCTCTGTAATATTGAAATAAAAAAGGACGGTAAGAAACGTTCCCTTGTCTTTATACTTTCCTGGGCAACCAGCTGGGAGCTGCTGACAGCACCCTGACAACTGTAGATGAAAGGTAAAGATAGAAGCAAAAATAGAAAATAGAATGGCCTTCAAAGGCATCTAATTCAACTCCGTTAACTGTGATATGTTGTTTATAAACTGCTTAATATATTAAACATATGTTTGTGCTGTGTAATATATATGCCTATTCTCTATGCTTTGGGTCCACCAGCTTTGCGCTGTGGCCCTGCTTCACCCACCACTGGTATACAGCCCCCTCATGGGGACATGGTCCCCCAAGGAGCAAAAGGTTCCCCATCCCTCTGTAGCACAGCATGCAGTGTAGCCCAGAGTTTGTACTGATGCTAAATACAAATGCAAGAAGTGTTCACATCAGCTCCTGTCTCCCTTTGGCAGTGGGTTCGAATGAAGACGTCTCAATGTTTGTTCCGTTCGTTTCTTCAGTCAACACTACAGGATCTTTCCCAACATCAGAAACAGGTAAAACTCCTTCTGGAAGTTTTATATTGATTGGAGGATGAATGGGATTGCATGATGTAAAAATTTGGGGTTTGGCTTTTGCTGCCCAACTCCCCATGGGGCTCTGAGTCCCCCAAGTCCATGATCGGTCAGGGAATCATAGAATCATAGAGTTGGAAGAGACCACAAGGGCCATCCAGTCCAACCCCCTGCCAAGCAGGAACACCATCAAAGCATTCTTGACAGATGGCTGTCAAGCCTCTGCTTAAAGACCTCCAAAGAAGGAGACTCCACCACACTCCTTGGCAGCAAATTCCACTGTCGAACAGCTCTTACTGTCAGGAAGTTCTTCCTAATGTTTAGGTGGAATCTTCTTTCTTGTAGTTTGAATCCATTGCTCCGTGTCCGCTTCTCTGGAGCAGCAGAAAACAACCTTTCTCCCTCCTCTATATGACATCCTTTTATATATTTGAACATGGCTATCATATCACCCCTTAAACCTTCTCTTCTCCAGGCTAAACATACCCAGCTCCCTAAGCCGTTCCTCATAAGGCATCGTTTCCAGGCCTTTGACCATTTTGGTTGCCCTCTTCTGGACACGTTCCAGCTTGTCAGTATCCTTCTTGAACTGTGGTGCCCAGAATTGGACACAGTATTCCAGGTGGGGTCTGACCAGAGCGGAATACAGTGGTACTATTACTTCCCTTGATCTAGATGCTATACTCCTATTGATGCAGCCCAGAATTGCATGGGCTTTTTTAGCTGCTGCATCAGACTGTTGACTCACGTCAAGTCTATGGTCTACCAAGACTCCCAGATCCTTTTCACATGTACTGCTCTCAAGCCAGGTGTCACCCATCCTGTATTTGTGCCTTTCATTTTTTTTGCCCAAGTGTAGTACTTTACATTTCTCCCTGTTAAAATTCATCCTGTTTGCCTTGGCCCAGTTCTCTAATCCGCTAAGGTCATTTTGAAGTGTGATCCTGTCTTCTGGGGTATTAGCCACCCCTCCCAAAGAATGGAAGAATGGATGGAGGCAGGATGCGGTGGAAAGCAAGGCAGATCTTTATTTTTCTATTGCAACAGAGTTCCCTCCCCTCCTTCCAAGGAGGGAGAGACCCTGAACAAAAGTGTGCATGAACTTTTAAAGACTTTTGACATTGCCCAACCCCCTTAGCCAAAGACCACCCCAAAATCATCACATGTACACCATAGGAGGCACTCTACAGCAGAGATCCTCTCTGCCAGGATACCTGATAATGGTAGCTGGTTGCATTACCTGGGCAGCCTGGCCATTCTTTGGTGATGGTTAATACTTTAGTTCCTGAATCCAGGTCAAAGACTCACCCTATTCATACACAAATACGCCCTTAAAACAGGATTTGTAAGTGAAAAGACAATGAGAAGGCTCTCCCCATTTGCCTCCCTTACTGCAGAGGAATATTTGAGGTCATTGGGAGAGACAAAAAGGACTGCTCTCCCACACTATTTCAGTCACATGGTTTAAATATTTAGATATGTGTGCATTTATGAATATTTATTCTATATTTGAGACCTTAAAATTATTCAAAACAAAATTTAAAAAAATCCTTCCAGTAGCACCTTAGAGACCAACTAAGTTTGTTCTTGGTATGAGCTTTCGTGTGCATGCACACTTCTTCAGATACACTGAAACAGAAGTCACCAGACCCTTATATATAGTGAGAGGGTGGGGAGGGGTATTACTCAGAGGGGTGGTGGGAATGGGTGATAGGCTGATAGCTGTGGTAAAGCTGTTGACGACTGTTAACGACTGCAATTAGTCTTACAGGAAAAAGCAAGGGGTGAGAAGGTTAAAAAAGCTTTGCCATGTATAATGAGATAAGAATCCAGTGTCTTTGTTCAGACCAGGTCTCTCCATGGTTTTAAGCTTGGTAATGAGTTGCAATTCAGCAACTTCTCTTTCCAGTCTAATTTTTTTATTTTGTTTTGACTATGACAGACCAACACGGCTATCTACCTGTAACTTAAAATTATTGTAACAGCAAATGGAATGCAGGGTGATGGGAACATAAAAGATAACTGATCTTAAACAGTGGGCTCACACAACCTGTTGAGTATAGTAATGTCACTATTTTGAATCTCTCCCTTACGGAGAAGAATACATGATTCTTGGTCCCTCTGCTGAGCAACTTGAGAATTTTCAACAGCTCAGAACATGTCAGCTGCCCCAACCAGCGTTCCTGATACTGGCACAGACTAAATGTCTCAGATGACCATGTTCTTACTAAGCTCTTTTTAAAAATTTATTTATTTTATTACAAGATGTATACAAAATATTACAAATAAACTTTAACATTCATACCTACAAACATATAAGTCTCCTAATTTCGCGAAAGAAAGAAAGAGAAAGAAAAGAAGAAAGAAGAAAGAAAGAGGAAACATATAAGGAAAAGGTAAAAAAAGAAGTGAAGAAGAAAAAAGAAAAGGGAAAGGAGAGAGAAAAAGAAGAAAAAGTTCAATTTAAAAATTACATTAATTGACTTCCACTGCTATACATCACAACTTATATCCAAGCTAGGGTTTTCATCTGTCCTTTTTTCATCTGACACCAATTAATACCTTTTCCGGTAACATCACAAATCTAAACACAACCAAAATCGATCATTTGTTCCTTGTCTATTTAAATACTCGTTGAAGCATTTCCATTGTTTGCATGGCTATGTCCCTCCCTCCCCTTGAAGTAAAGACACAGACACATTATATGAATTTTAATGGGCGTGAAGGCCACAACTTTATTGGTTACGGATGTAGAGCGGTATTGGCTTAGGCATTGGACCCTAACAGGCTATATCCGACCCCAATCCGTGTGTTGGAAGTCTGGGAAGGGTTAATCCCCAGTAAGGAGCCCCATTGATGTACATCGAATGGAACTCCCCCTGTGATCACCGTTGGGGCGTGCCTTGGGCCCGAACCTCCCTAGGCTTTGGACATGGCCACACCCCCAGAATCCATTTACCGGAATACCCTTCAAGATAGGGGCAGGTGATGGCGCTACCTCCCCTCCTCAGCTCTATGACGAATTCTTCCAATGCCTAACCGCCAAACCAAAGTTGTGACGATTTGCTATGAGGTAGGTGAAAAAACCCGAATGGCTAGTCCAAACGGGAAAAAGAACTACCAGGCCCCTTGGCCAACCAAGGCAACCAACCAAAGTCCATAGCAAGGCCAAGGGCTAAGAGTAAGGGCGGGATGGTGGGGAGCGGGGCGGAAAAGGGAGGCTTTCCCGCCCTCTTCCCGCTTCAGAGGCAGCAAGACATGCCCCCAGGCCGACCGGATTGGTCGGCCTGAGGGTGATGCAGGCGGGAAATCCCAACATACCGGGCTGATTCCCAGCCCAGTAGGCAGGGTCGGTCGTGACGCCTGCAATGCCACCTCCTGTTGACGACGGAAGTGGGGCTTTTGAATTACATTTTTCGGTTTTTAATCGGTCAGCTTTGCCAACTCCAAGTATTCTGCCAACTTACTCTACCATTCTTCTTTGGTTGGGATATGTTTACCTTTCCAGTGCTGACTTATTAATATTCTCCCTGCCGTTGTCGCATATAAGAAAATATCTGCTTTCTCTTTGGGGATATCACTATTGATTATTCCTAAAAGATATGATTCTGCTCTTTTATTATGTGATACTTTTATTAATTTTTTAATTTCTTCATGTATCATATTCCAGTATTTCTTAATTTCAGGGCATGACCACCACATATGGAACAATGTTCTTACTAAGTTCTTACTAAGCTCTGCTGAGCAACTAAGGACAGGTGGTTGGGCACAAAAGTGTTGTGATAAGCTTAGGGCTTATAATCTCCAAATGGAGAAATAGTTAGCCCTCAGTCCATGCGAACTAAGAAATTGGATCTTTGATCAGGATGCCAACCAAGATAGAGCATTCATTATGGCTGCCCTTTATTCTGTTTGGTACCCCCAAATCAAGATCAACCACTTAAAGCCCCATTACCTTGACACACTGACCCTGCTGCTTTGCCCCTTATATTCAATGCCCAGAGAAATTTTTTTATCCCCTGATCTTGACTGTCTCTCAGGATGATACCCCAGGAGGGGACGCTTGAGCTCCTTCAGGCATCCCCAAACTACGGCCCTCCAGATGTTTTGGTCTACAACTCCCATGATCCCTAGCTAACAGGACCAGTGGTAAGGGATGATGGGAACTGTAGTCCAAAACATCTGGAGGGCCGAAGTTTGGGGATGCCTGTGAAGACCTACGGATTACATACCTGGTAGCCAAATTTGCCCTGGCACCTAAGAAGCTCCATTCTGGATATGTTAATGCTCTCCAATTTTAAAGTTTTATGCTGTAAACGTTTTATAGGGTATATCATGCAATTTCAGAGGGAAGCCTTGCCTTGCCCTCTGCTATGCATTGTAGCGGCCTTTGGTTATGCAAAATAAACTGATTGAAAACCAGTGTCCCATAACCGAGAAACAGTGATGTTAGTGCAGGTACCGAGAGATGCTAGTAGGCTTAACACTGGACAGTACGTTTCCGAGCACAATTCAAAGTGTTGGTGCTGACCTTTAAAGCCCTAAACGGCCTCGGTCCTGTATACCTGAAGGAGCGTCTCCACCCCCACCGTTCGGCCCGGACACTGAGGTCCAGCGCCGAGGGCCTTCTGGTGGTTCCCTCACTCCGAGAAACGAAGCTACAGGGAACCAGGCAGAGGGCCTTCTCGGTGGTGGCGCCCGCCCTGTGGAACGCCCTCCCATCAGAGGTCAAAGCAATAAACAACCACATGACCTTTAGAAAACACCTGAAGGCAGCCCTGTTCAGGGAAGCTTTTAATCTGTGATATTTTAATGTTTTGTTTCTTTAATATTTGCTGGAAGCCGCCCAGGGTGGCTGGGGAGACCCGGCCAGATGGCCGGGGTACAAATAATAAATTATTATATTATTATTATTACTTATTCTTTAATTATTATTTTTTTGCTTTACAGGATACCGATCCAGCATTAAAAAGTCTGCTTCAGAATACTTTCTAGGATCAAGTAGCGGTAAACAGATTTCACCGAAACCTCAGATGTACACAATTAACCGCTTTCTTGAATGATGGAATCATATCAGATGCATCTGTTCTTTTGCTTTCTTTTCCTCCCTCAGAAATGCTTGTTTCTGACAGCTGGAAGCAAAATAGAATCCTAAGACGCATTCTTAGCAAAGGTAGGCTCAACCGTATTTAACAGTTCACGACTGAAAAATCTCCATATGATGCTTCCACACCCCCCCATCCAAATGAATGCTTGGTTTAGTCTCATTTATACCTATGAATTCCATTCGTTTTCTTACTTAACAAGAAACCATAATTTGTGCAGCAATGCGTTTATCATTCTTCCCTTCCCTTCCTTTTTTAGAAGAGCTTCTGTGGAAATCCAGCCTGCAAGACTCCTTTAGGTTCGGTGAAAAGAACTTCTATATTCCTTGGCATTCCGCTATGACTGGGGCACTTTAAGGGTCTAAGGATCTCTCTTATATGAAACCAGAGTAATAGTTCATCTTGCCCAGTACTAAAAACGTTGGCTGGTAGTTGTCCGGTTGATCAACTGGGGGTCTTTTTCAGCTCTGTTAACCTGAGAGCCCTTAGCTTAGAGATAATGTAGGGGATTAAATAGTCTTCACTGTCAGAAGACTACCAGAGGTTGTCTACTAAGAGTCAGAAAATAGAGAGCTTACAGGCAGGGCTTTTTGCCACCCGTGAATCCATATCTGATGTATCTTGGCAGATTTAGTACCGGCTGTAGTTTCCCAAGAAATTCAGTGTTCATTTTTCTTGACTGTAGTTCACCACCCTTTCTCCAAAGAGTACAAAGTAGTTTAGGGCAGAACTAAAGCTTTGGGAGACACAGGGCAGTCTGCTCCCCGTGATTTGCTGCAACTCATCACTTGATGTGACCTTGCTACTCCGTTTCCCCTCCCCCAAGTCGTAATTATGTGCAGCAGAGATGGGGAAACTCGTGATATGATTATGTCATCATAAATATGGCACAGTGAGCTTCCCTAGAGGTTAGAATTGGGGACTCAGCTCTTTTCATCTGAAATTGCTCTGAGGTCTAGTTTTATACAGTATTTTTACTCAAAAGATGGTTCAGTCGCAATATAGTAAAATATTTTGTTGACTTTTCAATCCAATGTTTTCTTTTAAAGCCATTCTCTATTAATCATCTTTATACTTCATAACCCCAAAATATACTTTCCTCTCTCCACAGGTTTCTTTGAACCCCATTGCCCCCTCTCCTTCCCTCTCTCCCTTCCCTAGCAAGCTTTATCTTCCCTGATAGTTCTGCACTTTTTCACTTTTTCATCTCCTCATCTCTCCCCCCCACCTCAACCCATTTCTTCATGGTTTCCCTTGATGCCCCATTTCTCAGACGCTCCCTCTTTTTCTCTGTATCTGCGACAGTTTATTAACTTCCTGCTCTGCTGCAAAGCAGTCCATAGCTGTCAACTTTCGGATTTGAAAATAAGGGATTTTTTCAAGCTTTCGGATTTGAAAATAAGGGATGCCGCGAGGGCGGTGCAATGGCACAAACTAGCCTCGCCACCCTGCGCTCCAGAGGCTGCGAGCGCATAGACGGCAGGCAGGCTGGCTGTCTGGTTGGGTGTGAGGGTCTGGCTGCACAAGGCATGCAAGCTCCGCCCTCAGTCGGTCTCAGACTCCTTATTGGCAGCCGAGCAACGCAGCTGAGGAGCCTCCCTGGCCGGCCGGCAGGGAGGGAGAGGAGCTGCTTCCTTTGAAATCCGGGAAATTTAAGGGATATCAACAATCTGGGATAGCAGCAGGAAATGACATTGGAATAAGGGAGTTTCCCGCAAAAAAGGGAGGGTTGACAGCTATGAAGCAGTCATGTGGATTGGAGTGTCGCAGGGTTCTATCTTGGACCCGTTTTTTTCCCCCAACACTTTTATAAATGACTTGGATGAAGGAATTGTGGGGAAGATCATCGAATTTGCAGATGACACCCAACTGGGAGGGGTAGCTAGTGGCGCAGAAGACAGAATCGGGATTCAAAAGGACTTTAACAGTCTAGAGAACTGGGCCACAACAAATTTGAGTAGGGACGAATGTCAGATTCTGAACTTAAGCATTATCAGTGGTGTCCAAACTTTTTTCAAAGAGGGCCAGATTTGAGGAAGTGAAGGGCCGTGAGGGCTGACCAAAGGGCCAACCAAGGTTGTTGAAGTTGTGGTGGTTTTTTTAGGATTTTACTCCAGGAAATAAACTGCCATAGGGGCCAGATTAAACCGACCGGCGGGCCGGATTAGGCCCCCGAAACGGACTTTGGACATGCCTGTCTTAGATAGCCCTTTTTTAAACAAACGTAATGGGGTCCAGTATATTCTAAATATCAGAAATGCGGAGCAAAGGTAAGTGTGGACTTAAGTCTTTCTGTCCTGGGTTGAGGAGCCAAGCATATGTTAGGAGTTTGATGAGATTCCCCCCCTCCCCACTGTCCCCATTTGGTCAGAGCGGAAGATACAGAAATGGAGTTTTTAGAGAGGATGGATGAAATCATCATGCTTACTGAGATGGACAAGAAAAGAAGCAAGACCTTGAGCTCCTGTGAATGCGAAGAGATTGTGGAGTACATCCTCATACCTTTGTCTCAACACTGTGTGGCTGTGGAAGATAACGCCCGGGCCCTTTATTACTTGTTGGAGGCTGCGTGTGGTTATGTCCACCTTTCTAACAATTATATGGTGAGTAAGACCCACTCAATCTTCCCACTCCAGCTGCACGTGTCCTTCATCCCTCTCTCCTTCTCCACAGTCAGAGGCTACCCTAAACATTGCATGTGTCACGTTTTGTGAAAGTCCAAGCCGCAGGATAGTGACAGGGCAAAACTGTGTATGACAGAAGTTTGTACTCTTATTTGTAGTGCCTTGTGGGGAACAGGACCGTTGCTAGTTTTATTTTACTCTACTGCAGGGCAGTTTCCCATGCTTGGTGAGTTTGCTCCCTCTCTTCTGTTGGTTGGGTGGGTGAGAGGGTCAGTTTTGTCAATGAACAAAAAAGGCTTGGGCTTGGGCAACTATTTGAGCCTTGCAGGACCAGCCACCGGGCTCCCTATACCCCAACCCATATAAATAAGAGACCAATAAGACAATAACAATGTTGTTGAATACAGATGAAAGAGGTTTGGCATGGACATGGGGCAATCTAAATACTTCTGTCCCTCTCACCGGAAGTAATGCGTGGTCAATCCAGGCGGGGGTTCCTAAGACTTACATCCAATAGGGCATAGCTGTCAACCCTCCCTTTTTCTGGCGGGAAACTCCCTTATTCCAGTGCCGTTTCCCGCTGCTATCCCGGATTGTTGATATCCCTTAAATTTCCCGGATTTCAAAGGAAGCAGCTCCTCACCCTCCCTGCCGGCCAGGGAGGCTCCTCAGCTGCGTTGCTCGGCTGCCAATAAGGAGTCTGAGACCGACTGGGGGCGGAGCTTGCATGCCTTGTGCAGCCAGACCCTCACGCCCAACCAGACAGACAGCCTGCCTGCCGTCTATGCGCTCACAGCCTCTGGAGCGCAGGGTGGCGAGGCTACTTGGTGCCATTGCACCGCCCTCATGGCATCCCTTATTTTCAAATCCGAAAGTTTGGGGAAAATCCCTTATTTTCAAATCCGAAAGTTGACAGCTATGCCAATAGGGTGACCCCTGCAGGGACCGCTGTCTGAGGGAGTGCCGTCCACTCCCCCCCAGATTCCTTTAACGGGATACCCCAGTGTTTGGAGGGGCAGGCGGAGACTACAAACTCCCCTCCATCCAAAACAAAGGATTGCCCCAATGCCCAATCAGTTGTGAGGTAGGCAAAACAACTGGGTCAAAGCCAATTAGCTAAGTGGGCAAATTCCTACCCGGCCCTATAAAGTGGCGATGACTGTAGCCACAGCAAAATCATTGACTATCAGCTTAAACCGAGGGTGGCTGGGTTGGTGGGGGGTACCTGGCGAAGGAACAAACAGGCAGTGCCCCAGGTGTATCCTGCTTAAATGGGCAAGGAACAAATACAATATGAAAAACTTTATGAAATGTTTCTAAACATCAAAACTAACAAACTGAAGTTTCTGAAAGTCAATGAAAGTCCTTAAATGAATCACGATGCCAGACTTTACCCAGCGAAGAACAAGCTGTGAAGCTTTGTATAATCAGCAAATGTCCAATTCTGATGTCCATCTCTGAACAGTGTGTCTGGATAACAACTACTGTTTCGTTAAATTCTTCATCAGCGAATGAGTTCAACACTTGTTAGTAGAAAGATATGTAATTTCTTCATTAACCAATCTTTTCCCCGAATAGATATAATATACATGAAAATGAAAAATACTCTGGAATAGTGCTCATGCAATTATGTAGTCACTGCTTCATTTCATAAGGTTTTTAATATTGTATTTGTTTCTGGTCATTGTGTTGCCTTTGATATTGCTGATTCACCTTTTGCAACACAGGGGTTTGTTTACTAAATGGGCAAGGGGCAGACCCAAGGGAAGCCCACTCGCTCCGTCGGCTCTGCCCCCTGGCACAGCCCAAATCTCAGCCTGCAGCCCCATTCGCCAAAGCAGGATGCAGGCTAGGATCTGGTTTCCGATAGGCAGTGGGAGCATAAGCCCCTGCTGCCTATCAGGAAGGGCACGGAAGTTCCAGTTCCCTCTTTGGGGCTCTGGTGAAGCCTCTGCCATTCCGCAATGCCACCGCACTAAGAGGGGTGAGCGGACCTGTCAGGAAGGCAAAGAGAAAATCTTGCCCCCTCGCCCGTTTCACCGTACTCCTCTGATGAATGGAGAGTGTGTGCACTGAGCTCAACCCCAGATGCACCGGAATATGGGCAAGGGGTGGGTGTAAACAGGGATCAAGGAAGTAAATATTCTATTCTGTGTTGTCCTTCTTTGAGGCTTTTACATATCTGAACACAGCAGACCTCCTGCTGAAATCTATGAGTCCCAAGCAACGAAACATTAGCTTCTTTGAGGAGTCAGTATTGAACAGCCTCAAGGGAGAGGTAAGAGGACCTGCTGGATTTGGTTGATACGGGGAGGGTGGAGATTTCGAAGTACGAAGCCCTACATGGCTTGGGTCCAGGCTTTCTGGAAGACTGTATTCCTCCGTAGGAACCTCCCTGGGCTCCGAGATCTTCAGGGGAGACCTGTCTTTTGGTCCTGCCACCCTCACACACACCCTGGGAGGGGGGCCTTCTCAGTGGCTACTCCCAGGCTCTTGAACTCCCTCCCTAGAGATGCCCGACTGGTTCCTTCCTTGTTGTTGCTTCACCAGCTGGCGAAGCCCTCCTTCTTCCAACAGTCTTTTGGTAGCTGACTGCTTTTAATGAGGGGGCTGATGCTGTGCTTTTTAAATTGCATTTATTTGTATGGCTTTAATAGATCTTACACACATGCACAAACACACACTTAATTCTATTCTATTAGTTTTTAATGGTTGGTCGGCATGCAGAACTAACAATGTGCACCTTATCACTTGGTGCACACATGCCCATAGAGATGGCCTGAGGGCTAGAGCTATGGGGCTTCCCTTTCTTCTCAAGTATGACCCCTTTCCCCACATTTCTATTTTTAAATCAATCCATCATTTCCTACCCAGTTGCTCAGTCAGAAGTCTTGGGCAGGCCGAGATGTAAATTCCACTCCAGTTATTTGTTAAAATTGAAATTACTATTCATTAAGCAGTGAAGGGTTTTAAAAATAGCAACCTTCTCAATTCTTAAAAATAAAATTGGTTAATACTGGACAGTATGGGCAGAAAGCTACCGCCCTGTGGATGACCGGTGAGGGTGACTAATAATAATAATAATAATAATAATAATAATAATAATAATAATAATAATTTATTATTTATACCCCACCCATCTGGCTGGGTTTCTCCAGCCACTCTGGGCGGCTTCCAACAAAACATTAAAATACAATAATCTATTAAACATTAAAAGCCTAAACAGGGCTGCCTTCAGATGTCTTCTAAAGGTCTGGTAGTTGTTGTTCTCTTTGACATCTGAAGGGAGGGCGTTCCACAGGGCAGGTGCCACTACCGAGAAGGCCCTCTGCCTGGTTCCCTGTAACTTGGCTTCTCGTAGTGAGGGAACCGCCAGAAGGCCCTCGGCACTGGACCTCAGTGTCCGGGCAGAATGATGGGGGGTGGCTTAACCTTTTTGCTCCTCCCACAAGCTGTTTCTCCACCCCCACAGGAACTAATGGAGCCACTCATTCACATGGAGGCAGGAAAAAGACCCTGCAATGGCAAAATCAGATAATAGAACCATAGAATTGTAGAGTTGGAAGGGGCCACCCATGAGGATCATCTAGTCCAACTCTCTGCAGTGCAGGAATAGTTCGTCCAATGCAGGGCTCGAACCCACAACCCAGAGATTAAGAGTCATGTGCTCCACCAACTGATCTATCCCTCATGGTGGGGTTGAGGGTAACCCATCTCTTGGGCATCCCACATTGGGATAACCTTCAGCTCCCACCCCTTGAATAAGCTCCTTCTTTTTCTCACCCCCTCTGGGAAAACTGGATACAATAGTTCCTACAGAAGTCGTTGCTGCTGTGTGGTGAGCAGAGCTGCTGGACACCCCACGATTTTGTTTGCAAAAATTAAGTAGTGGTGTTCACTTTTATGAGCAACTTCACTCTGCTTCTTGCAGCAGCCCCTCGCAATCGCTGCGTAGGCAACATGGATGATCATGGCCAAACATTATTTCCGTTGGAGTCTTGCTGCACAAATGCAATACTCCTTGCCCCATATCAGCCCACCCCCACGAAAAGATGGGCCCAGGAGGCTCTCTTGCAGGTCCATGCATTAAACAAGGTGTCTGGGATTCAGGGGGAGGCCAGTGAAGGCGGTGAAGGTCCTGTGAGTGTCTGGAGGCGGTTGGAGGATGGATGGCAGCTATCAAATTGAGGTTGAATCTGACAGAAGTAAGGTTGAATTCTGACAGAAGACAGAAGTACAGTGGTACCTCTAGTTAAGTACTTAATTCGTTCCGGAGGTCCGTTCTTAACCTGAAACTGTTCTTAACCTGAAGCACCACTTTAGCTAATGGGGCCTCCCGCTGCCGCTGCACCGCCAGAGCACCATTTCTGTTCTTATCCTGAAGCAAAGTTCTTAACCTGAAGCATTATTTCTGGGTTAGCGGAGTTCTTAACCTGAAGCGTATGTAACCTGAGGTACCACTGTACTGTTTTGGGGGGGCAGGGGGCGGGTGGGTGTAGGGGACTCCCTGGTCCTGAATGGGATAACCGTGCCCCAGAAATACCAGGTGCACAGCTTGGGAGTCATTTTGGACTCACAGCTGTCCATGGAGGTGCAGGTTAATTCTGTGTCCAGGGCAGCTGTCTACCAGCTCCATCTGGTACGCAGGCTGAGACCCTACCTGCCCGCGGACTGTCTCGCCAGAGTGGTGCATGCTCTGGTTATCTCTCGCTTGGGCTACTGCAATGCGTTCTACGTGGGGCTACCTCTGAAGGTGATCCAGAAACGCATTCTACGTGGGGCTACCTCTGAAGGTGATCCATAAACTACAAGTAATCCAGAATGTGGCAGCTAGGCAGGTGACTGGGAGAAACCACCGGGACTATATAACACTGGTCCTGAAAGACCTACATTGGCTCCCAGTACGTTTCCGAGCACAGTTCAAAGTGCTGACCTTTAAAGCCCTAAATGGCCTCGGCCCAGTATACCTGAAGAAGCATCCCCACCCACATTGTTCAGCCTGGACACTGAGGTCCAGCTCCGAGGGCCTTCTGCTGCTTACCTCACTGCGAGAAGCAAAGTTATCAGGTGATACTAAAGGACTGACCAATAACCATTGCATTGTTGTCTCCCGCACGTCTCTGTAGGTCTCGTACAACATGGGTCAAATCAATTTGGCAAAAAAACTGCTGAAGAAGGCTTTGAGTTCATTGAAGAGACGCTTCCCAAGGAACATTGTGGGAGCCTTTTTCAAGTCCATGGTGGAAACTTCCAAACACTTGTCTCGTCAGAAGAAGCAGGTTTCTTGGCAAATGTCCAATGGGTATGGTGATTCTGACAAATTGTTTTTAGAAGGTGGAGTGGATGTGCTGCTGAGTTATAGAATTGAAAGGGGTATTGTGGATCAACAGGTCCACCGTCGAGATCTCAAGTAACCTATACTTGGGTGCCTGTCAAGCCTCTAGTAGGAACATAGCTGTCAACTTTCGGATTTGAAAATAAGGGATGCCGCGAGGGCAGTGCAATGGCACCAAGTAGCCTCGCCACCCTGTGCTCCAGTGGCTGCGTGCAAACGGGTGAGCGAAAGAGCGAGCGCGTAGACGGCAGGCTGTCTGTCTGGTTGGATGTGAGGGTCTGGCTGCACAAGGCATGCAAGCTCCGCCCCCAGTCGGTCTCAGACTCCTTATTGGCAGCCGAGCAACGCAGCTGAGGAGCCTCCCTGGCCGACAGGGAGGGAGAGGAGCTGCTTCCTTTGAAATCCGGGAAATTTAAGGGATATCAACAATCCGGGATAGCAGCGGGAAACGGCATTGGAATAAGGGAGTTTCCCGCAAAAAAAGGGAGGGTTGACAGCTATGAGTAGGAAGCTTCTCAAGTCGAGGAATTGTTCCAACTCTGTCCCCCTCTAGGCAGCATATTGTTCTGCTCAGCTGCTGCTTGGGCCATAAACTTTTCTCATGATATACTTAGCTGAGACCTACCTTAGAGTAAGGTGTTGGATTGGATTTTATCCCAGTCACTGTGCATAGGATGGACAATTGTTCCTCATCTTCTAAGAGAGGATGAGAAATACGGTAGCACCTTGGCTTACGCTACCCTCGGGTAATGTAAACTTCTGGTTGCGAAAGCAGGAAAGCCGGAAGTGTTTCACCGCACGCGCAGGCGCAGAAGCGCTATACCATGCCGTGTGCATGCGCAGAAGCAGTCTGCCGCCACGCATGCATGTGCACAAGCGGTCCCTCTGGAAGCTCCGGAACGGATCCCATCCGCAACCGGAGGTACCACTGTACATTTTTCTCTGCATCTGCACCTATGTTTGTGCTCCCACATCACCTGGTGCAAGACAGGTCAGCTTGCACCCTTGTAACTCCAACCTGTCCCATTGGCTATGATGCATAGGTCAATCCAGGTGGGGGGTTCCTGTTCCTAAGACTTACATCAAATAGGGTGACCCCCAGAGGGACTGCTGTTTGGGGGAGTGCCTTCGGCCCTGGCCCCGCCTGGGCACGCGGACATGTCCACTCCCCCCGGATCCCTTTAACGGGATACCCCAGCGTTTGGAGGGGCAGGCGGAGACTACAACCTCCTCTCCACCCAAGGCAAAGGATTGCACCAATGCCCAACCAGCTGTGACGGTTGCTATGAGGTGGGCAAAACCACCAGGTCAGAGCCAATTAGCCCGGTGGACAAATTCCTACCCAGCCCCATAAAACGGTGACCGCCGTAGCCACAGCAAAGTCCTTGACTAACAGCTTAAACCGAGGGTGGGCGGGCGGGGGAACCAGATGAAGGAAAGTAGGCAGGGCCCCGGGTGAGGGCTATTTAAATGGCCAGGGGGCGGACCCGAGGGAAGCCTTCCTGCTCTGCCAGCTCCGCCCCCTGGCACAGCCCATGTCCGAGCCTGCATTGCCATTCGCCAAAGCGGGGTACAGGCTAGAATCCGGCTCCTGATAGGCAGTGGAGTGAGGTTACCAGATTTTTTTTTCAATGAATCCAGAGACACTTTTCAACTTCAATGGATTTTGTATGAGGGCTGATTTGTAGAAACGGGGACGTCTGGTAACCTTACGGTGGAGGCCATCAAGAAGGGGCACTGAGGCCATGCCTCTCTCGTTGGGGTCCCAGGTGAGCCTCTGTCGCCCTGCGACCAAAAGAGGCAAGCGGACTTATTGCACCAGTAAATTGGAACTTCCTGGATTATCTCAAAGATAGTAAGGGGGATTGTGAGGAGAGTGGGTAGCCTGAGGCTTTCTGATCCCCTGCACTCCTATGGTATCTTTTATAGCAGGGAGAAGAAACTAGCTCTTCTGTACCAGCAAGGGCACTGCCTTTCCCTGCTGTGGCAGCTCTTCAGCTTAGATCTTGCCAGCACCAGCAAAAAGTTATCCCGCTTAGCAGCTCTCATGAATGTGAACTGTGCAGAGGAATCTCAAGACGAGTCCCAGGTACAGAATGCTCTTGCTCCTGACTTTTTGCCGGCTGCTCCTTCATGGGAAAATTTGCCTGTGAGCAGCACTTGGCACCGACTGCAACTTCCAAGTCATCTTCATTGGCAGCTCATTTTAGAGGGCATTGCAATGATCAGACCTGGTCGATATGGAAGTACAGTGGAACCTTGACTTAAGAAGTACTTGACTTACGAATTTTTCGACTTCCGAAAGGAAATCCGCTTGGATTTTAGATGCGGTTTACTCGACTTACGAAGTTTTAGATGGGGTTTACTCGACTTACGGTTTACATAGGGTTTTCTTACGAATTTTTCGACTTACGTTTCCAATGCATTCCTATGGGAATGCCGTTTTTCGACTTATGAAATTTTCGACTTACGAGTGTGCTTTCGGAATGCATTAAATTTGTAAGTCGAGGTTCCACTGTAAGGACCAGCATAGCAAAATCTAAGCTGTCTAAAAGAGGGGGAAACCTCCTGGACAATTAGAGACCAAAAAAAGGACACACCTCTATGTTTCTCCCAAAGTAATGCACCCTCTAGTCAAATAAGGTCACACCGACCGCATCATTCAGAAGTAGGCTTATCACCTCTAAATGTCAGGGAATAGCAGGGCTCCGAGGAGTGGCAGGATTAGCTGGTTAGCTGGGGGGGGGCAGGAGGCCGATGCGGGGGAAGGGGGTAGAGATATGTGGGGTTTTGTGCCAGAGCTGGAAGATGGGGAGAGGTCTGTGCTACACCGTCAGATGAGGGGGACTGGATTTTGGAGTGTAGACGTTGCCATCCATTGCTCCAACAGTCCTGGCATGGGTGGGGCTAAAGCACTGAGCCTCTTGGGCTTGCCGATCAGAAGGTCAGCGGTTCGAATCCCCCCGACGGGGCGAGCTCCTGTTGCTCTGTCCCAGCTCCTGCCAACCTACCGTAGCAGTTTGAAAGCACGCCAGTGCATGTAGATAAATAGGTGCCGGTGTGGTGAGAAGGTGTGCTGGTCCCGTGGGTTACCTGAAAGGCAAAGTCCAAGTCTGGTCCGTGGTCAGAGGTACAACGTAAAGGCAGTCCGTAGTCACTGAAGCTGGGTGCAGGGCAGGGAGTCAGGCGAAGTCAGGAACGGGTAGGCAAGCAGGGAACCAGGGCGGGTCAGGAGCTCAGGCAGGAAAGTAGGACAGGTTTCAAGCAGGAACTGGTCAGCAACAATGTTGCTCCTGCAACTTGGGCTGGGGCTGGCCGGCTTTTATCTGCCCCGAGGCAGAGGGCGGCCCCGATCCTCTGGTGACTCGCCTCTCCTGGCTTGGAGGCGAGCACTCCTCCTGCGGGAACTCAGTTCCCTTCGCCTCTCTGCCCTGAGCCTCTGAAGCTCAGGAGAGGCTGGAGGGTTACCGGACCCAGAGGCAACCTCAGCTTCCCCTGACAGGGCTGGGAGTGGAGCACCTGCAGGCAATGGGTCCTCCATCCCAGCAGGAGCCAGAGCAGACTCATCAGATGCCTGCACCTGAGGATCCAGCACAGGTGAGGACCCTTCAGACTCAGGCCCTAGCCCCGGCTCTGCTGGTTCTGGAGGCGGGGAATCCTGTGCAGGCTGGGATCCCTCAGGTTCAGCATCTGAGTCTGAATTCCAGGCCATCACAGAAGGTAAACGGCGTTTCCGTGCGCTCTGGTTTCCGTCACGGTGTCCCGTTGCACCAGAAGCGGTTTAGTCCTGCTGGCCACATGACCCGGAAAGCTGTCTGCGGACAAATCCCGGCTCCCTCGGCCTGAAAGCGAGATGAGCGGTTCAGGGAACTTCAAGTCCAGGGAACAAGTCCGCAACCCCATAGTTGCCTTTGACTGGACTTAACCGTCCAGGGGTCCTTTACCTTTACCTTACCAACAGTCCAGCTCAGAGAACAAGTCCAGGGAGGGGCACCAGCTGCCCAGCCACCAGAAGCGTATGTGTATGTGTTTGCATTTAGTGCACCTCACGAGCTCCAGACAAATGTTGCCCACCCACCAGAGCCACTGACTCCCCCCTTGGCCCTCTCACTGGGGTGGAAGTCAGAATGAAAAGGGTCAAGGGAAGAACAGCATAAATTCAGAGGGCTTCTGATCTATCAAGGTGTTTCCTTAAATCCATTTCAAGTGCTCTCTGACCGAGAGCTCACTTGTCTTCTTGTTTGCATCGCCATAGATAATCTCCTCCTACATGGAATTCGCACTCTGCTGTCAGCTGATGGGCTGCCAGCATGAATGGATGAAATATGAGTTAATGGCTATCCAACGCAGCACACACCTTCGAGTTGTTGGAGAAGAGCTCTTAATCATAGCCAAGCTTGCAATGTCACTAGCCTACATGAAGCTCTGCTTGGGGAACTTGCCTTTAGCTGTCCAGCTTGGTAAGTCAGCCGGTTGGCCGGCTCCCAAATGTGACTGTTGGGATTGAAAGAGTGGCAATTTTTTAGACAGTGGAAGTGGCCTTGAGACTCTTCCAGGTGAAGGTCCTCCCACTACTACTGGTGGGTATTGCCTTGGGTTCATGCAGGGATTTTATCAGATTGGAATCGATTCAATCGCAATTTCTCAGGGCCGTCCTCAGGATCCCCCCATCTGTTGCGGGTGCGGTCATGAGAATAGAGGCTGGTTGTCAAGCCTTTAGGTATGTGGCCCTGAAAGCGAAATTATGGCTATGGCTTAAACTATGCTTCAGACCAGTGGGTTTGGCCCCCCTGATACTGAAGGATAATTTCAAATCACCATGGGAAGGGGAGGTGTTAGAGGAAGTGCAGAAGTGTGGACTGTCCTCCCTTTATATAGTCTATGACATATAGTCAGGCCAAAGTGGTGATCGCTCAGAGACTGGGGGACATCGCCAGACAAGAAGACATAGCCCGCGTGAAACCTGGGATGTTTCTGGGGGAGCAGGTGTACCAGGCCGTACCAGCCCGCTATCTTGCGGATATTAAATATCTGGAATATCGTAGACTTCTCACTGCGGCCAGGCTGAATGTTCTTGACTCGGCGGTATTAAGGGGGAGATTCAGAGGAGTTCCATATAGTCAGAGAACGTGCCATTGTGATCTGGGAGAGGTAGAATCTACGGAACATATCCTACTGAGTTGCCCCTTTTATGCTGAGCTAAGGCAATATCTCATAGCCCCATATTTATCCCATCTTAGTTTTCGATCAAGAGAAAGGCAGGTTGCATATCTGCTGAACAAGCCCTCAGGGAAAATAGCCTTATAATAAATAGGCTAAATTCCTCTTCCTGGCGCTTAAGTGTCGGAAGCGTAAAATCGATTGTGGGTTTACCTGTACAATGTTAATAGTGCTGCCCGTGTTTTTACTTGTGTATCTTTTCGATGTTTTTATTGATGTTTTTCTGACTATCGGTCGAATAAAGGAATACCGGTAATTGAATTGAATTTTATGCATTGCTTTCTTTTCAGGTTACCGGGCGCATGAGCTGTGTGTGCAACTGAAGAAGCCCAAACTCGACTACATTGCTCTCAACGACCTTTTCAACGCTCTTTTTCTCAGGACCAGGTACTTTGCCTAATGCATCTCCCACTGTTGACTAAATGTCTTGCCAAATGTAAGGTGGTTCTTTTAAAATGAGATTCAGAAGTAATATAAAACACGAGTGAGTGAGAAGATTAAAGATTTTATTCTAAACAGCAAGCAATATACAGCCGTACCTTGGAAGTCGAACGGAATTCGTTCCGGAAGTCCGTTCGACTCCCAAAACGTTTGAAAACCAAAGCGTGGCATCGGGTTGGCTGCAGGAAGCTCCTGCAGCCAATCGGAAGCCCCGTCGGATGTTCTGCTTCCAAAAATAGTTTGCAAACCCGAACACTCACTTTATGAACCTAATAGCCATTTGCACATAACAAATAGGATTAAGTTGGAGAACCAAGGTACCACTGTATATAGAAATGAGCAAACCAGTGATATTTTAGGGGGCAGGCTAGCAGGCGGGGCCCATTACTTACATCATAGGAGCCTACACAACACAAAACACTGTTGCTGTATGTAGGTATTATTTTATTTGTTTTTTATCTTATATTTTGGAAATGTACATCTACCGGTAGTGGGTTTTTTTTCCTTTAAATTTTTTGGGGCCCTAAGCTATAGCTTGTTTAGCTTATACGTAAAGCCGGCACTAGGTTCAAGTCACCTTTAAGCCCCTCACATGCTATTTCTTGTGAATGGCATTGCAAGGAGGACCACACAGCTTTTGCATTCTCACAAAAAAAACGCTTTGGGCAACAAACAGTTTGGAAAGCCTACATGAAGCGCACAGCTATGATAAGTCAGCGACTGCCTAGTATGATGGTCAGAAAAATGCCCGGCCACCATGTTTTGACAACAAACCAAGCCAGCTTGGGAAGAACTGCAGTACCTTACCAGAATTGCCTGGAGAGACTCCCCACCCGCCTTGTGCTTCTCTCTAGATACCAGGACTCTGTGTATGTGCTGAGCTGTCTGGAGGAGTTATCCACTCGAGATGATAATGTCATTGGGCAGGCCTGTTTTGTGACTGGCTGTCTCGATCTCATGCTTTATGCTGGTAAGAACTGTGCGCTTATCACAATGTGGCTGGAATGCCAGGGTTTTTTTCTTCAGCCGGAACTCGCTGGAATTCATTTCCGACAGCTCTCTGGTGGGTGCCATTGCCATTCTAAGAGAACAAGGTGTTTGTAATGAGTTCCGGCACCTCTTTTTCTAGAAAAATAGCACTGTGGGTGACTTCTGAGAAACAAGGATGTTATGTACTGAGCTGAATCCTAGAACAATAGGATCCAGAATGCAGCAGTCTGATTGGTCCGCAGGAGCCACCCAATCCAGCTCCAGGTGGAAGTGAATCAGTGACCTGATTGGCCTGCTGGAGCAGCCAATCAGGCTCCTGGAGGAAGTGAATCCGCAACCTGATTGGCCTACAGGAGTAGCCCGGAATTAGCCAATCGCGTGGGGCCCATTGTGTAAATAATGTATATATAGCAGACGTTTTGGGAAAAGATTCATTGCTACTACCATATGAGCTGAATAAAGAGCATGAAATTCACACTTGACTCCGAGTATATTGACTTCCTTCCCCCTCTTTCTGCGGTTCCTTAAATTTATTTTCTGCATATCCAAATTAACCTTAATTTGTTCATTTATTTATCTGCTTTAAATATATACCCTTATGAAACTGCAGGTTATTACAACAATCCTGCCAATGTTCTTACAATTTGTTTCTATTATTTTACAAAAAGTTTGTTATCTTGATTTCTTATTTTTCTGGCAAGTTTCGCCATTTCTGCATATTCCATACGTTTTTGTGTGACCCGTTCGAGCCAAAAATGTGTGTGTTCTCTCATTAAACCAGAAGACTGCACACCCTGAAATATACAATTTAGCCATTGTGGATTGGAATAACACTTGTAGTTTAATGGCGAATTTTGGATATAATGGAGATGTAAAAAGATTTGGATTATTATAAAAGGTGCAGACTAACAATAGGATCCACAAAGGGGAGGAGGGAAGTCCAGGAGATTCTATGGAATCTTGTTTTTATGATGTATGTTGGATATGTGATTGTAAAACTTTAATTTGAAAAACCAAATAAATATTTTCTTTTAAAATATACAATTTAGCCATTGCAACAAACTCACACACACACCTGTGAGAAGGGGCCACAGGTCAGCAGGTAGGCATGCTCCAAACATTGCAATTACTGTGGGGATGTTCAGGGAAGCAGGAGAGGATATATTGTTTAATAATATATTTCCTAAATTAGCAAGTCCCTTTACTTAGCAGAGTACATCCCCCTCTTAAACACTCAGCGGTTTGCTTGTTGCAAGCTTATTTAAGCTTCTCAATATAGGATTCCTAGTAATCCCCTTATCTTCCCCTTAAAAGGAATAGACACGACACAATCTTGTGTAAAGTATTATAAAAGAAGTTTACTCACACATTCAGTTCACAGATGGATCCCTGAAGGCAGACTTCGGTTACAAAGTATATGCACGTGGAACTACCCCATATGGGGGTTAGTCCCAGTGACTGCAGACAGGCAGTCACTGCTGCTCACGTGGCGAAAGCAAAATGGAGAAGAGAGAGAGAGTGGTGCCTGCCTTGCCCTTTTGTTACCTGGGCAGGTAAGGCCACGCCCATCTCTAGTCACATGCAGAAGAAGTTTGTCCCAGCTCAGGAGGAAACAGGAAGTTTTCTACTGACTGGAGCAAACATCCCCTTTCATGTCCACTCTAGTAATGTTGTACTTGATTGCTATCTATGTATCACATCCCACAATTACCGATAATCAATACATATTGTTAGCTCCCATGGGAAGCCATCAACAATCAGTGAGCAGTCCAGCTGGGTCCTTCTCCAAACTAGTTGTCTTCCAGTTCTTTTGCCATAACTTTTGAGCGTTTGGTAATCTCAGACTTGGGCTATGATCAGAGGCAGGCTGGCTGTTTACAGCACAATTCAAAGTGTTGGTGCTGAGCTTTAAAGCCCTAAACGGCCTCGGTCCTGTATACCTGAAGGAGCGTCTCCACCCCCACCGTTCAGCCCGGACACTGAGATCTAGCGCCGAGGGCCTTCTGGTGGTTCCCTTACTGCGAGAAACAAAGCTACAGGGAACCAGGCAGAGGGCCTTCTCGGTAGTGGCGCCCGCCCTGTGGAACACCCTCCCATCCCATGTCAAAGAGATAAATAACTACCTGACATTTAGAAAACACCTGAAGGCAGCCCTGTTTAGGGAAGTTTTTAATGTGTGATATTTTAATGTATTTTAGTGTTTGTTGGAAGCCGCCCAGAGTGGCTGGGGAGACCCGGCCAGATGGGCGGGGTACAAATAATAAATTATTATTATTATTATTATTATTATTACTACTACTACTACTACTACTACTACTACTACTGGTGTCTTTCCTTTTGCAGGTTTTGCATTTAAGTCCTTTGACTACTGCCTGGAGTTTGTTTTGAACAATCAAATGAACTGCATCCTTATGTCTCAAAACAGCATCATGCTTGGCCTGTATTCTTCTCTGGCGATTTGGTAAAGTTTAGCACTCGGTGTTTCTCATCTCAACATTAAGACTGCATGTGGTGGACTTGTAAAAGGGTAAAAGAGTATTGGGAGATAATCCATAATGAAGTGGGGGGGGGGGAATGTTTAAAAGTACTTTTTGAAAAAACCCAAAAAACTAGAGTCCTTTTTGTTGGGGATAATTCAGGCTGAAATTCCCAGGTGTCAGAAAATGTTATTTATGTATGCTACTACTGTGGCCCATGTTTTGTTAGCCCCCCAAAATGGAAAATGAGCAAGGTCCCAACTAAAGAAGAATGGCAACTTAAACTGACGGAATATGCACAGCTTGCGGACCTAACATATAGAATAAGAGAACGAGAGGAACATACGTTTAGAGAAGATTGGAAAACGTTTATTGACTATATGGGGGGAAATTATGTACACCTGGAAACGTTGGCAGCATTAAGATAAATTCAACAGTGTAAATAAGTTTTGATGGATGCAGTAATGGAATACTGAATGGTATAGTTTTTGTAAAATATGCAGGGATTTATGATATGCAAAATACCATGGAAAGAGAAGAAGGGAAGTCATTGATATTTTAAAGATGTAAAACGAGTTTTTTAAATTGCAAAACAGAAAATCTAATAAAAATTAGAGAGAAAGAATGGGGAGGGGCTGCCCCCGTAGATGGTGTCCCTGCATCACTTGCCTCAAAATGTCGTGGGCGAAAAAGGCCGAAAAATATTTAAGCAACACACACTCATTTCCATGTATTTAGCCATTTATTCTAGGGGGAATACAGTTCTATGTTCATTTGCCACTCTGTTTGGAGGGGGCAGTGTTTGAGGTTGGGATTTTCGGTTGCACAGATGTACTTGAAGATAACGCGAGGCTCTTGCAACCCTAGAAGTATCACAGCATCAAGGGTGGACCTTGGTAATAGGGCACCCTCTGCAAGGCCAAAATCTGACGTGCCCCTTATCCACTGCCTCCCCAAAGCACAGTAGACAGGGCGCTGGGCTTTGGGTAGGAGGTGCAGGGGCTCTAGGAGGGACTTAGAGCTCTCCCAGCTCCTTCCCTAAGCTGGGCAGGCACATACAAGACTTTGGGAAGCAGGAGGGAGGATTCTAGGACACGTCAGTACCCTCGCACTGTAGCCCCCTTCCCAAAGCAAGTGCTTACTGACCTTTGGGAAGATGGCGGGAAGGCGTCCACTTGGCCCCTGAACCCTTTGTGGGGAATCTGGTCACGTTGCCCTAAATCCACCTCTGACAGCATTTTAGATCTATTGCCCTTTTGTGTTGGAAATTGGAGCTTAGAGTCTACAGTTTTAGAAAGAGGACTTTCCTCTTGACCTGTAACTGACATTGCTCCATCTTACAGGTGTGGCAGAATTCAAGAGTGGGATGACTTTATGGAGCTGTTTGAACAGGCGAGAAGGTTGGTGAGGAGAACGAGTGCTTCGCTTTATGCTAACCATGGATACTGCAAGTTTGTGGAGTGTGAGGCTCTGCTGCTGAGAAAATATATCGAGGAAAGGCCCGGGAAGGCTCATGAGATGTACAACAAGATCACAAAAGTAAGGGGCTTGGAGGTGGGCTCTGGAAATTTCCTCTGTCTCAAGTACCGGAATTAAGAGTCCCCTACAGTGCGCCAAAAGATAGGAGTCACAGCGCGTATTGTCTCCCTTAGCCTCTTGAGACTACACTTTTGCAACACATTAAATACAAGATAATGGCCACCAAATAGCTGATTCTGAGATTGGCTATGTTGCTTCTCCTTGGGTCTTTTTGCTCCTCACCATACTGAGCTAAGCCGAGGTTTATTGCCTGAGCTGTGACCTGCGGTTACGCTATCTCCTCGCTAACCCTGAGCTGCAGCCAAGAACAAACCTTGGCTACAGTTTGTCTTTAGTGAGGTAAGGGCCTCATCGCAAGCCACGGTTTGGACAGCAGTTTGTCTCCCTGTGTTGTGCAAACTAAAAAGGGAGAAGTCGTGTTTTGTCTTTGCTTCCCACCCTTCTTCTCCTATTCAACCTCGTCAGCCTTCTGACTGCCTGGCATGATTCTCCTATTGTTCCCATTAGAATTTGGAACAAGCAATGACTCAGTGCTCCACAAGCCCCATCTACTATTCCAGGGTTTACCATATGAAGGCCTACGTCCAACTGATGCTTGGGCAGGATGAAAACAGCCAAAGCTTCCTTGAGAAGGCATTCGAAGACAGCAATCTGTATGGAAACCATTTGGAGCAATCCTGGCTGGAAATTACCAAGGTAAAGTCTTGAGATCGCCAGTCAGTAAAAAATATTTCTCCAGGGACAATGGACGATGGACCAGGCAGAGGGCCTTCTTGGTAGTGCCGCCCTCCCTTCAGTGTGGAATGCCCTCCCTTCAGATGTCAAGGAAATAAACAACTATCTGACTAACATGTTGTAAGCCGCCCAAAGTGGCCGGGAAAGCCAGCCAGATGGGTGGGGTATAAATAATAATAAAATAATAATAATAATAATAATAATAATAATAATAATAATATTATTATTATTATTATTATTATTACTTGTGATGCCCAATAATAACATGGTGGTATGTAGCAGATTGGAGACGACTAGATACAGCATATACGAAACAGACAACACGGTACAGTAGAATAATATATCAAAAAGACACAAACCGTGAAGAAACCCGTTTCACTATTATCGTTTCTATTATCATTGTATTATCGGGGATAATACAAGCTAGCCGCCCGTCAGGAGAAGCAGACGTGGACTCCTGAGAGACTTTAGCACTTTATGACATTGGACTTGTTGCACATCGGACATTGCACTTTTGAATCTCTTTGCACCTTTTGAGACATTTGTACGTTGTATGGAGTAGATTTCCTCCAGTTGCATATGCACATATATATGATTGAATATTCTTCACGGTTTGTGTCTTTTTGATATATTAGACTAGATACAGCATGGCATGGCTGGCGCGGAATTTTGACTGATCTGTATTTCTTAATAAAAAGGCAACAACTTAAAAAAACCTCAATTGCACACAATTAAACATCAGAGTGGCTTCATATCTTGTGCAGCTTGCTCTTTTCCATGTGGTACGCTAGTAACTTTTTTTCAGCTGGAACTCAGTTCCAGCAAGGAAGGAGTTCATGGTGAGTTCCCACACCTCTTTCCCTAGAAAAATAGCACCGGGTATGTTCCTTGTCATTTCCCACCAAGCAAAGTGGTGTGCTGGCCAGAACGTGGCTCTTTCACAACTGTGTTACGATTCTAGTGTGCAGCCCATGACAGGCAGAGATAGTACCAGGCAAAAGACGAATGGATTCCTCTCCGCTCCTCTCTCCCTCTCTCTCTCTCTCTCTCTCTCTCTCTCTCTCGTAACATTCTTAGCAGTTCCTGTTTCCTTATTTCTCCTAGGAGTGGTGGTTCACTGGAAAAAGTCCAATGGAAGACTACTGGTTAAAGACGGTTCCTGATTTTCCCATATGGGAAGTAGGAATGGCAGAGAAAGACATGGGAGCCTTCCATAAAAACAAGTATCTGCTGGATGTGCCAGAGCTGAACATAGACAATCCATTCCCAGACTTAGAGGGTGAGGAAGAGATGAGCTGAGATAATTCTCAAGTGCACCAACTCTCTTCAGAAATCCTTTCTTCCTTTGCTAAACTCTAATATTTAGCCTGTCCGTCCCATTTCCTCGTCACTTTATCTTTTCAAATAGATAGCATCCCATAAAACCTTGCAACAGAACACTGGAATTCAGCTTCTGCAATGTTGATTTCAGTAAAACTTTGAAATGAGACAATGATATCTATTTAAGCATATTTTCATGCTTTCATTCCAGAAAACCCAAAACCTACATATGCTGCTTGCCCTTGGCTGATTCCTCCCCCCCCCCCCCCAGTCCTGTAGATTTTTTCAGGTATACAGGGCTGAGGCCCATTTAGGGCTTTAAAGGTCAGCACCAACACTTTGAATTGTGCTCGGAATCATACTAGAAGCCAATGTAGGTCTTTCAGGACTGGTGTTATATGGTCCCAGCGGCCGCTCCTAGTCACCAGTCTAAGCTGCCGCATTCTGAATTGCAGTTTCCGGGTCACCTTCAAAGGTAGCCCCACGTAGGGTGCATTGCAGTAGTTCAAGCGGGAGATAACTAGAGCATGCACCACTCTGACGAGACAGTCTGCGGGCAGGCAGGGTCTCAGCCTGCATACCAGATGGAGCTGGTAGACAGCTGCCCTGGACACAGAATTGACCTGCACCTCCATGGACAACTCTGAGTCCAAAATGACTCCCAGGCTGTGCACAGTTGCCCCATTCAGGACCAGGGAGTCCCCCACACCTACCCGCACCCTGTCCCCCAAGAAAAGGACTTCTGTCTTGTCAGGAATCAACCTTAATTTGTTTGCCACCATCCATCCTCCAACCGCCTCCAGACAAGACACATGCAAGACATATGCAACAGGGTGTTGTTCCCTGTGGCTCCAAATCTTATATTGGAGTGGCACCAGAAGAAGTCGTAGAGATTTCCCAGAGATGAACTGGCCCTGAGTGAATTATTTGGCGATCACTCGTAGTTGAGTAAGATTGTCTTCCATGAACATGGTGACTGTGGAGGCCAATTCTGGATCCACACGTCCTTCCATAGTGGGGACATAGGTTTCTGGGCGGGAGTTGATCACGGTGTGGATTTGCCAAGCGTGCCTTCCTCTTAGCATGTTTCTCCCTTTCTCCCTGAGTTTGGGCGTCTTCAAAGTCCACGGCACCTTTGGTAAAGGCTGTTCTCCAATTGGAGCACTCGCAGGCCAGTGTTTCCCAGTTTTCAGTGTTTCTACTTCATTTTTTTAGATTTGCCTTGAGAGAGTCTTTCAACCTCTTTTGTTGACCACCAGCATTACACTTTGCATTTTTAAATTCGGAAAAGAGTACAGTAGTTGCTTTGGAAGACGATAATCAGGCATCCGCACAACATGACCAGTCCAACGAAGTTGATGTTGAAGAATCATTGCTTCGACACTGATCTTTGCTTCTTCCAGTACACTGGCATTAGTTTGCCTGTCTTCCCAAATGCCAAGTGGATAGACACAGAATAAATACAACAGTGACACCCTGTGCCTGTAGCATCCTCAATCTAGCCTTGTTTTGGAATATTTGGAATATTTCCCCCAGGTAAGTAGACAGGGAGCCAGCATAGTGTGGTGCTCAGTGTGTTGGACTAGCTCAAATCCCTGCTCGGCCATGAAACTCACTTGGCGACTTTGGGCCGGTCACCCCCTCTCAGCCTAATCTACATCTCAGGGTTGTTGTGGGAATTAAATAAGGAAGGGGTGAAAGCCCCCCCCCCCCCAAAAAAAAACCCAGACAGGAGGTGGGAAAGACATTCCCAGGGTTAACAGTCACACTTACAGCAACTATTATATTCATATAAAAATCAGAGGAGATCACACTCCCCTATCTTACTATCTGACTTTCAGAAGACATCCCTGTATAGGATTTTTTTAATGTCTAATGTTTTACAATTTCCTATGTGTTGTAAGCTCCCCAAGGTTGTTTGGCAGGGTATAAATAATAAAATTATTATTAATTTATTTTGTTGTTGTTGTTGTTGTTGTTCCCCGCGAGGTGGAAGATAAAATAAATGAAAACAGGAAGGGAATTCAGTGCTCAGAGCACTGCTCTCTCCCCTTTGACCTTTTCGTCACTCTACGCCTTGAGTTCCCGCCGCCATGACACCAGAGGTAACAGAGGCAGAAACCCTCCAGGCAGCTGAGTAGAATAAACACAGCTCCGTCAGGAGAATAAAGAGCGGAGCTCTTTCCCACCCCTTTCCCCCACTTTCTCTCGTAATGCCCACTCTTTTTAACTTGTTTTTTTTTTTTATTAAATCTGAGGACGGTCAACAGAAATCCTGACACGTGTTACCTTCAAGGACCGAATAGCGGGGGGTGGGGGGTTGGAGGAGAGAAGGTAAGCGAGAAAACAAAAGGCTTCTCGGCAGCCGATTGGGCGTGACGTAAAGGGCAAGACGCAAACGCTCGCGCGAGCGAGCGAAGAACAGAGCGGAACGACGCGAGCCGGGCCGCTGATTGGGCGTGACGTCATCCGAGACGCAGGACTGACGTGTGTGTTTGTGTGCGCGAGCGCGGGGCGTTACCCGCCAAATTCAAACGGCCGAAGAGGAGGCCTCAGTTCTTCCGGGCTTGAAGAAGGGAGGATTGAGCGCCGAGGAGGCCGCGGCTTCCCGAGAGGAGCTTCCGCTGCCGCATCTGTTGAGGCGTCTCTCCGCTGCTCGGTTGCGGTAAACAGACAGGCGAAGATAAAACGGCGACTTCATAGGCCTCTGGGTAGGAATGTTTTTCGGCAGGAGCCAGAAAGAGCCCCCCCCCCACAAAAAATGGATTATTATTAGTATTATTAGTATTGTTATTATTACTATAGCTCCCCACCGCGAACATAGTTTGTTGCTGCTGCTGCTGTTGTTGTTATATTGGGTTGTTTATTGTTATTATTATTTATTTATCTATCTATTTATTTATTATTATTTTATACTTATTATTCCGGCGAAGCTCTTTTTTCTTTTTTAAGTGTTTAATGGTGTTAAAGTGCTGCTATGAAGCAGAACCATAGGCTAACATTTAAACACAATTCCACTACACTGCTAAATGAGATTACCTTGTTTTTTTGCTTTTTGTTGAACATGGTTTATTGTTTATTGTTATTATTATTATTCCGGCGAAACTTTTTCTTTTTTAAGTGTTTAATGGTGTTAAAGTGCTGCTATGAAGCAGAACCATAGGCTAACATGGTTAGGGAAGTTTTTAATGCGTGATATTTTAATGTATTTTAGTGTTTGTTGGAAGCCGCCCAGAGTGGCTGGGGGGGACCCGGCCAGATGGGCGGGGTACAAATAATAAATTATTATTATTATTATTATAACATTTAAACACAATTCCACTACACTGCTGAATGAGAGCGCCCAGCCCTATCTAAAGAATAATAATAAAAAATAATCTACAGGACTGAAATTAACAACCCCATAATTATACTTGGCAATGAGTTATGAATTTTATAAGCATTTCTCCCTCGCTTCCCCCCCCCCTTTAGTAATTATGGGGTAGGCAAATTACTTAGTCTCAAGCAAGTGTCATAAATGAGGTCTCTAAAAAAAGTTTAAACTTGATAAAGGAACAATAATAAAAATCATTGTAGTCAAAAACTTAAAAGATGAAGCAAAGAAGACCTCAAAGTGGAGGGGAAACTTAATGGCGAAACTTGCCAGAAAAATAAAAAATCAAGATAAACTTTATCAAAGGATGGAAATGGTTTATGGAATATTTACAGATAATTTGTAAACAGATAAGAACATTGGCAGGATTATTGTAATAACCTGCAGTATCATAAGAGTATATATTTAAAGTAGACGGATAAATGAACAGATTAAGCTAATACACGGAAATGCAGAAGATATTAAAAATAAATTTAAGGAACTGCAGAAAGAGGGAGAAGGAAATCAAGTTTTGAAATGTTAAAATGACTGTAAAATTATTGAAATCTATAAACCTGAGAATTATAAATAAATTATTATTATTATTAGTTAAATTCACAGGCAGCCCTCGGTCCCAAGACTGCAGTGTAAAAATTCAAAAAATAGCTCCCACTTCCAAGAACCCCTGAAATTAAAAATAAGCAATTATTTTGGTATCAACCCTTTTACACGCACACATTCCACAAAGGTCTGTTAGAGAATTGGGGCGGGGACCACAGAAACTCTGGTCGTTGATCCCTTTCAACCTCCCCCCCCCCCCCCCGGGCGGTGGTTTAAAAGTTGTACTTGACTTTTTCTTTTTAGGACGGACCGCCTTATGGAATGGAGAACTGCACCTTTCCAAGGTACAGTGAGAATGACATCATCATGCACATCCGCAGCTGCTTGCTCACAGCAAGCGAGGCCAAAACCTTCTCCAAGGGTGACTTATTTCCAAACGCCAAGGTAAGTGCTGTAAGAGAGCGGATTTATGGCACAGAATCAAAGTGCAGCACTGCGGTGGGTAAAATATGCATTTGATTTTTCCCTGTGTACAGAGCCAGAATTAGTGAATTTAGCCAAAGTAGCTGTTTGCATATCAATATATGTTGCTTTAACTCACTGCTATGCTAGTGCTGCGTATGACTGTATGGCAAAACAGACTCAGCTCAGGGGGTGGAATCGTAGAATTGTAGAGTTGGAAGGGACCCCTGAGGGTCATCTGGTCCAACCCCCTGCAATGCACGGATCTCAACTAAAACAGCCGTGGCAGGTGGCCATCCATCCTCTGCTGAAAAGCCTCCAAGGAAGGAGTCCAGTAACTTCTTAAAGAATCCATTCCTCTGTTGAATAGCTCTTATTTTCCGAAAGATCTCCCTGATGTTTAGTTGGAATCTCCTTTCTTGCTACTTGAATCTCTGTTCGTGTTCTAGCCTCTGGGTCAGGAAAAAATAAGCTTGCTCCCAGGGTGGATTTGATTTAAATCAAATTGATTTAAATCACGATTTAAATCACAATTTAAATCACTAGTCAGTAAGGCTTGATTTAAATCACTAGTCAGTAAGACTTGATTTAAATATTTTTTTTACAGAAAGACTCATTCTTGCTGGTATAATCTTAATATTTACAACCATATGAAGGTTTCATTTTTGGAATAATAAATTTTCAGAGTAGTTTTTACAGTTATATCAAAAATTACTGATTTGGTTATACTACTGGAAATACATAGACAGATAATTATGAAGTTATGGTGAGGTTTAATAAGTTAACTGTTTATATTTGGTCAACTTTTCTGCTGTACTTTATTGGAAGGAGAAAAATAATCATTTCCTTAATAACCATTGAAACAATTTATTTAACTAAAACAATAACATGATAGCATATGTATCCATGTTTGTTAACTGATGTGGTTAAACATTTTTTTAAAAAAACAGACTGAGTTTTAGCACACTTGATAAACTTAAAACAAATCCTTATTTCCTGATGAATAGCCTTTGGACTACAATGTAACTTAAATAGAAGACTATATTTAGAAAGATTTTTCCTCCAGAAGCATTTTATTTTAAAAATCCAATTTAAATCAAAAAAATCCGATTTAAATCAAAAAAATCTGATTTAATCTGATTTTTATCCACCCTGCTTGCTCCATCTTCCATATGGCTAGTGTAATATCAATGAGATGCAGCAAGTACACATATTGGACTGGCACCCACAAACCCGCTTCCCACCCTTTGGGGAGGAGTTTGGAAGAATTTTCTTCCAAACTGGTTTGTTTAACCATAGCTTGTTGCATCATCTGGACCAACAAACTGGTTAATGTTAATACTTGCTACTTGAAAACCAACCAGCATCAGACTGTGTATTACGAAGCTGACTTCCAACTAGCCATAGTTAAGATCTGTGGCTGTTTTTATAATTTCTTACGTTCTATTTTTGTACTGGTCATGAGGGTGAAGTGTGAACCTGAGGCTTCCTGTAGCTCATTCCCCATGGTTTAGTGTGGCATTTAAATGTTGCTATTGTGCAGAAACATATTATTAATATATGCATTTGTAAAAAAAATTGCCTCTGGCAGTGAAAAATGAAATAAATAAAATCTAAACTTAGTCTGGGTTGCCATGGCAAATAAAATTTCGCCTCTTCTTAGCCTGAAGTGCTGCAGATGATCTTTATGAGAGCCTTGCAAATTGTGTATGGAATCCGCCTGGAACACTTTTATATGGTAAGTATATAAACAGGACATGGGGAAAAGTGCAATGAATCCAGAGTATAATGGAACCGTAGTTATTTTTAGTGGAGAGTTTGGGGCACCTTAAAGAACAACAAATTTATTCGCTATATTTGCCAGTCGTGGTAAACTATAAATCATTGTTCAGCACTCACAAGCAAATTATGCCCATTTAGCTTCTACTTTTTCATGTTGGAGGAAAAGCAAGCCACAATCTGTGACATAGTGTTGCATCCAAACCAGGGATCATGACTTATTGGGATCCACACTAGGGCTTTCTGTGGTGTGTGAGTGCAGCCGTTGTTTGGCTTAGGCTGGAAAAAATACGTTAGGCCTTAAGGAGTCTTCAACATTCTTAGCCTATTACATCAAACATGGCTTCCCCGCTCAGAACAGTCAGCCATTTTCATAACGCAGGAGATAATGCTAATTTGAAGCACTTGTGTATTTATGTAGAGTTATAGCAGACACGGGTGGCGCTGTGGTCTAAACCACTGAGCCTAGGGCTTGCTGATTGGAAGGTCAGTGGTTCGAATCCCTGCGATGGGGTGAGCTCCCGTTGCTCGGTCCCAGCTCCTGCCAACCTAGCAGTTTGAAAGCACGTCAAAGTGCAAGTAGATAAATAGGTATCGCTCCGGCGGGAAGGTAAACAGCGTTTCCGTGCGCTGCTCTGGTTTCGCCAGAAGTGGCTTAGTTTTTTGCCTCTTGGTGCCATGAACATCAGGACATCTCAGTAAACCAAAAACCACAGGTTACATTTTATGGGTTAAAATTGGTCCACAACTTTACGGATTACAAATGTCAGCGAGTTTGGCATGGCACTGGGTCAGTCACCATCCAGCAGGCGGGCTGGACGGGTACCAGGGGTCAAGGCTGAATCTAGGATTGACCCATAACATATATCAAGTGGATGCAACCCCCACGGTCTTGCTGCATTGTGTAGTGCTGTGGCCCTCAGCCCCTGCCTGGGCTCATGGACAGAAGCCCCTTCCCTGGGATTCCTTTAATGGGATACCCCATCACCCTGGAGGGGGAAGCAGAGGCTCCCAGTTCCCCCTTTGCCAATGACTAGGAACCAACCCAAAAGCCCTATCTACCGGTGTTGTGATGATTGCTGTGAGGAAGGCGAAACCCACAGACAGGCCCAGTTTGTCTGATGGGAGAAATTCCTGCCTGGACTCAAATACAGTGACAGTAATGACCGCAGCAAAGTCCATAAAGGTACAAGGCAATTGAAAAACAGAACATTATAAACCATGAATATAGGTCTTGAGTGAAGGCCATTCTGGCTTTTAAATGCTGGGAGTCCTGAAGACTCCTGAGAGTCAGCCTCAGGCCCACATGCTCTGTCCGCACATGATTGGATAAATCACGGGCAGGAATTTTGAATTCCAGCAGCCATCAGGAGAGGGGAATTTGTCTCCTGTTGGTCGCCAGAAGCAAGACCCACAGCGGTATGGCAGAAGGTGGCAGTAAAGGCACTGGGCCGCAAATGCTGCGTCACCCCAGGAGAGGGTGAGCGGATAATAATGCTACAAAAAGAAATTTTTCAGGATTGTCTGAAGAATTAAGTAAAGAAATTGCATCTCTTTACTGATTCTGTTATAATTCTTAGATGCCAGTGTCCTTTGAAACTCCGTATCCCCAGATTTTTGAAGGCTTCCTCCCTATAGCGAATCTCTTTAGTAACATGTGAGTATGCTGAAATCACATTCTGTACACCTTTGAATTCGATCTGTGAATGTATTTTGTATGGTTTGATTCAATTTTTTTCATTGTGTTCATCTTTTATCTTAGTAAGACATTAAATGTGTTGCAGGTGTTGTGAGTTCAGGTAATTAGATATTGTGGCTGTGCCTGGGTTATGGAGTTGCCTGGCTCAGGAGATCTATCTAGCCCCTCTCTCCTGATGCTTAAAAAAAACCTTTTCTTTTTTCCAGCAGGCTGGGGCTGATGAGTTTTTAATAGCTTAATGATCCCTTGTCCTCAGTGTGTTTTTAATCTGTTGTGCCCATCTCTTGCTTTTATTGCACTGTTTTCAGGACTCATTTTTGTAATAATTTTAAATTTTCTTGAAGCTACACTGAGCATTGTAATAGTGAGGGAATAGCAGGGCATACATTTTCTCAAATACATACATCTTGTGTAATGGCTGATCTTGTTCTGCAAAATATGCAAGCTGAGTTCAAAGTTCTAGTCAGCCGGGCTTTGCACCACAGCTTTTTCAAAGCGCTGTGCCACATGCAATGTGTTTCATAGAGTTAAGTACATGTTTCTGCTAGATTTCTTTATTGTAAAAACAACAACAACAAATTTTAATTCTTCGGATTCAGAGACTAAGATAAAATCTGAAATCCTAAACATGTTTACTAGGGAGTAACCCCATTAAAAGATTGCCTTGTAAACACTTCTACAGGTATAACTGTCAGGTTCTAATTGTTTGCCCTAATAATAAGTTTATAAGTATACGTATAGTCTATTTTAAAAATGCTTAATGTTTTGTACAATTGACAGGGGACGATTTTTCCCGCTCTGCCGTGTCAATGACTTCCAGATGAGTGACATTCTAAATCCAAGTAAGCTTTTAACGTCTCTTGTGTGTTCTAATGTGTTGTGTCTTGGACAATTCTTGGTTTGATCTTGAGGGAATTGCCACCGAGGGCTCATTGGCTGCAGTTTGGTTGGGATTCTGTTTCGCAGTCGCGGTGTTCCCCACAGCAAGGGTTCGTCTGGGGGAATTTCCACACTAGCACTACCTAGGATGTGTTGTGCAGTCATGGATTTTTATTGCATGACTGCCTGTCCTACAGTTTGTTAGGACTGCTGAGGCCCAGGTTCAAATCCCTGGTTAAGCTATAAAGATCACGGAGGGAACCTTGGGCCAGTCAGATCTTCCGGTTACAATTGTTGCCGTCACAGGGTAGAATTGCAGCCAAGCGGAAGGCACATCGTGCTACAGGAGGAGGAAACAAGTCCTGAACTTTATTACATTAACATTTTATCATCAAAAACGGATAAGAGACATGCCTTAGCGTCCAAGGCGACCTGTCTGCCAACAACAATACCAATCTCCATAGCAACCCGCTTCTAGAAATTGTGTACAGTGGACCCTCGACTTACGAAGGTAATCCGTTCCGACGGATTCCTCGTAAGTCGAAAAAATCGTAAGTCGAGTCCCCATAGGAATGCGTTGAAGAACACATTCGTATGTCGAAAAAACCTTCGGGACTCTAAAAAACCGCATCTAAAGCGGCCGCGGCTTCCGATCGGAAGTCGAAAAAATTCAGAAGCGGCGGCCGCTTTGATCCCTCGTAATTCGGAAAATACGGGAGTCGGGTTACTCGTAAGTCGAGGGATTACTGTACATGCATGACACATATACATCCCCCCCATGTATGCCAATATGTTCCTCTCATCTTAGGACCCCGCCAGCGTGAAAACTGAAGTTTTAATTAATTCGTTAGTTACTGTGTTAGGTGTTTTTGTGTTCATATTGTAAACCACCCTGTGATCCTCAGATGAAGAGCAGTATAGAAATTTAATAAATAAATGAGCCCATAAGAGTTACTAGCTTGCACGTTGTTTTTTTAGTAATTTAGCTGTAATTAAGGTTCGTTCTTGGTTTACAATTCATGATTTGTCTGGAGGGTGCAAACTATGAACCCAGGTTTGGATGACACACTGAGCCAAACCGTGGCTTAGCTCCAGTAGCATGGCAGTAGGAGACGGGGTGTGGGTGTGTGGGGAGAATGCATAGGTGCCGTTCTTATTTCTGAGAACTTGTGCATTTGTGTAAAGCCCTGGTTTTGGTTTGCTGTTATGTGCAAAAAGAGCCATATTGTTTATTGCAGAGATTGATCGGGATCTACTAGTTTTGATCTCTGGGTGATTTTCAGTAGGTTAGCAAGATTGCACAATAATAGTAAAAACTGACCCACCCACCCCACCTCCCACAATTTTAGGCTGTTGAATTGTGATGAATTTTTGTGTGACAGTTCAGTTTTCCAGTTCTTATTGCAGTTTCCAACAACAGCATTAGGATAAAGTCTGCAAAAATAATAGCAGAACTACATGTACAGTTCCTGATAATATTCCATTAGACATGCTGTGGCCAGCTCAAAGGGGATCTCTTTTCTGAAACTTTACGATTAACTCCCTTGATTGTACCCAACACACAATATTCATGGATTCCAGAGTTTCTATGTATCATTTGTATGTGGCAGATTCCATCTATTGTGTGTTTAAAGTTCAGGCAGCTTTTTGAATTTGAAAAATTGTATGCCCCATAAGTCTTACAAAAGCATTCCCTCTTATGTTGCTCTTCTAGATGCCAGGAGGACATCTCGTTTTTTGAGTGGCCTCGTTAACTTCCTTTTCTTCCGTGACTCGCGTCGTGATGTCTACCTGGAAATCCAGAGCACGTTTGTAAGATTAATTACAGGGTTTGGGGTTTCTAGGCTTTACATGTCAGAAAAAGATCACTCCATAGTAGCATTTCATAGAATCGTAGACTTGTACTGACAAAATGAAGCTGTGGGCAATAGGATATATGCAGTATTTCAGTTTCTTTTGAATAAAGGTCAGTGGGAAGGGCAGGAAGTGGGACAGCAGGAGGCAAGATAAAATGGCTAAGGGTAGTAAATCTCATTAGGAAAATATCCCACTTTAGGAAGTCGATCCTACTTCCTTTAGTTTGCCTAACTCCCTACCAGCTCTTTGTTCTACAGGACACCAAATCTTGTTTTCGACAGCAACTATGAGAAATAGTGGGTGGTGGAGAGGCATGGGTTTCAACAAAAGGGGAAGAAGATTCAGACAGAGATAGGGGTAATAGGTGACAGCAAAAAGGGACTTCAGAGGCAAAGTTTAGGGACTTGGTGGTTGTGGGGTAGGAAGCCAAGGGGGATATAGAATTGCCAGGTGGGCTCTTGTTTCTTTGGAATGCCACCTATTTATGTATTGATTGATTGCCAGAACTAAGAGAAAAATCCACACCTAATGAAATTATTTCCTTTTAAAACAGCCTTTTAGTTATGATACAGGACTCTGGATACAAAGACTAACAAGTGTGGCAAAACCCAAAAGGCAGTGAGGGAAGGATATGGGGATCTGAATTTCACAGACTGGTGATTAACCAGTTGGTTCTCTCTCAGAACAGGAGGAGGAGATCCAGTGTGAGTTCTCACATCAGTCACTGGAGACAGGGCTTGGTAGAATTGGTAGTAGGCCTGGGCGATGTATCGGTGCATCGCCCAGGACCGGTATAAGGGGCAGACTGATGGCAGCTTCACCTGGCAGCATACCGCAGGTGAAACTGACACTGCTTCTGAGTCCCTCTGCTGCCAGCGCTGCTTTCAACATCAGGCTGCCGGTAGCAGAGGGACTCGGCAGTGGTTTCACCTGCGATGTACCTCTGGGTGAAGCAACAATCGCGGTGCCCCTCGTACTGCAGAGGGAGGAGCAAGGTGCATTGCCAGGCCGATGCAGCTTGCTCCTCGCTCTGCTTCTTTAAACTGCTCCCGTCCCCCAGCTGAGTGACCCCTAATGCCACACACGAAAGCTGGAGAGGCATGGGGCTCGCTCTGCGGGGGAACCCTCCCTCTCTCCAGCTGTGCCTTGCAAACAAGCTACATTGTCCCAGCGGCGAGGCGCTGGGGTGAAAGCGCCTCAGCTCCCGCGGTGAGAGCTGTGGCAGTTTCACCTCGCAAGCTGGGGCCAATGCAGCTCGTTGTTTCAACATTGCAACGTATTGCCAGACCACAATGTTTAATATATCAAAATGACACAAACCGTGAAGAATATTCAATCATATATATATATGCATATGCAACCGGAGGAAATCTACTCCATACAACGTACAAATGTCTTGAAAGGTGCAAAGAGATTCAAAAGTGCAATGTCCGATGTGCAACAAGTCCAATGTCATAAAGCGCTAAAGTCTCTCAGGAGTCAACGTCTGCTTCTCCTGACGGACGGCTAGCTTGTATTATCCCCGTTTCACTATTATCGTTTCTTCAGGGACGGACATCGTCTTAAATAATAATTATAATTTAGCTTGTATTATCCCTGTTTCACTATTATCGTTTCTTCAGGGACGGACATCGTCTTAAATAATAATTATAATTTACAGTGTACATAGTGAGCGTTTATATTCTTAGAATAAATAAACAAATCATCACTCTATATGACATTCAACTGTCTTCAGTAAGTCGTGGAATCTTGAGTCTATAAAGTACAGTACTATAGGCTAAAAACTGTCACTGCTTCAGTGGGACCTAAGCATAGGCCCAGTTAAAATGCAAGTTCTCTGGCCTGTAAGATCAAACTGTTTTGTAGAACCAAGTGTACATTTTGAGTTGCATGCAATGTAACCATACATTTTTATTTATTTATTTATTTTTTGCAGAAATCAGCTGTGGAAAAAGAGCAACGACTTCAGACAGCAATTCAGGAGGCAACATGGAAGTTGGAGAAACTTGAGTAAGTCAACTAAGGGTTGGATACCTCACTTTAAAGCAGGGGTCAGCAAACCTTTTCAGCAGGGTGGTCCACTTTCCCTCAAACCTTGTGGGGGGCTGGATTATATTTTGAAAAAAAAAGAATGAACGAATTCCTATGCCCCACAAATAACACAGAGATGCATTTTAAATAAAATGACACGTTCTACTCATGTAAAAACATGCTGATTCACGGACGGTCCGTGGGCTGGATTTAGAAGGTGATTGGGCTGGATCCGGCCCCCGGGCCTTAGTTTGCCTACCCATGCTTTAAAGCTACCTATGGAATTTAAGGGACAGTTTCTAGGGCTCCAAAGTATGGAAAGACATGAATTACGCTTCAAGACATGCATGCCTTTCCATAAAATCTGTAGTCTTACTTGGAGCTGGCAAGAATAAACAGTGCTTACCTGTCCTCTGTGCAATCTTTTCCTGCATTCTACGAGGGCTGGGCGCTTTCAGTTTACAACTTTGTGATGTATCCCCAGCCAAACATTGCACTATTGTGATTTTGAAAAGCAGAGGGAGGAATGAGCCACATTTGCCAAGGTGCCGGAGGGAAACCACCTCATCTCCCTAGGCAGGAACGGCAGCTAAGGGAAGAACAAATGGCATCGGTCCCAGTGCCTCACAGGGCCAGGGCCAATGCAGCTCACTCCTCCCCCCGCATTTTAACATCCCACTGCATATAAAGCCATGCTAGTTCAATATGCAAACTAACCTTAGATGAAATTGTTCAGTGCTGAACATTAACTCCAGAGTGCCAATGCATCTCCCACAGAGGTCAGCCCCTGCCTACATGAGAGTAAAGTAAAGCCTGTAATCACCGGCTCACTTTTGGACTGTTCTGTTCTGTCCTTGCCCATAAATACTTCTGTCTTGTAAGTGGGAGGGAATTTATATGCAACATCAGAGGAATCTGCAGCACCTTGCAGATGGGCATTCACTAGAGAAGAGAGAACAGATTCTTTCCCCCCCTTTGCCTTCTGCTATCCTCAAATTTGATTTCTCGCCCTGCAATTACTCTCAGCGGGAGGCTCCATCCCCCTACTTGTGCCTTACAGTGGGTCACAGCTATTTGAGGTTCATCTGTAATGGTTGGCATGACTTGCCATTCTAAAGTGGGTCTATGAGGCAGAGGTCTGCTGACCATGCTAATAGGTTACCGTGCTAGCAAGCACTGGGACCTATGCTTTTAAACTTGTTTATAAATGACCTAGAGTTACGAGTGAACTGTGACATAACAAAGTTTGCTGATGATACTACATTGTTCAGGGTCATTAAAAAAAAAGATTTTGAAGAGCTTCAAAACTTCCTCTCTAAACTGAGTGAATGGGTGGTGGTGGTGGTGGTAATAATAATAATAATAATAATAATAGTAGTAGTAGTAGTAGTAGTAGTAGTAAAGGTAAAGGGACCCCTGACCATTAGGTCCAGTCGTGTCCGACTGGGGTTGCGGCACTCATCTTGCTTTATTGGCCGAGAGCCGGCATACAGCTTCCAGGTCATGTGGCCAGCATGACAAAGCCGCTTCTGGCGAACCAGAGCAGCGCACGGAAACGCCGTTTACCTTCCCGCCAGAGCTGTTCCTATTTATCTACTTGCACTTTGACGTGCTTTCGAACTGCTAGGTGGGCAGGAGCTGGGACCGAGCAACGGGAGCTCACCCCGTCGCAGGGATTCGAACCGCCGACCTTCTGATCAGCAAGCCCTAGGCTCTGTGGTTTAACCCACAGCGCCACCTGGGTCCCTAGTAGTAGTAATAATAATAATAATAATAATAATAATTTATTATTTATACCCTGCCCATCTGGCTGGTTTTCCCCAGCCACTCTGGGCGGCTTACAGCATATATAAAGCACAATAAAATAACAAACATAAAAAAACTTCCCTATAGAAGGCTGCCTTCAGATAACTTCTAAAAGTTGTGTAGTTCTTTAACTCCTTGATGGGAGGGAGTTCCATAGGGAGGGCACCACTACTGAGAAGACTGGACAGCTCATATGCAGTAGGACTACATTTGGTTTAGACAAGTCTTTTAAGCAAATCTATTTGAGAGCCGTTAGTTGAGAGAATGCTTCACATTTATACGCTTAAAAATAAATAAATCCTAAATTTAGCAGCATCCTGTATGTTGTGACACTTGGGGACTTCCAGTGAAGTCATTGCACTTGTGAACTTTAGCTCACCCACCAGAACTTCCCCTCTCTTCTCTCCTATATTGCTCTCCCTGCCACCAGATAGAGGGAATGGGCAAGGGAAAGCTTGGCTGCATTCAGAGTCTTTGGTGGGATACCACCCCTAAGATTGTAAGGCAATTGCCTTAAAGTGTGCTTTTGAACTAAGTGAAAATAAGTACCGTAGGTCTTTGTGAACATATACGGCAAGTACAAATACCCTTTCTCTGTTTGTGCAGTACTGTTCCTCCAGATCAAGAGGCAGAGTTCAAGGAGCTCTCTCAGGATATTCAAGAGCTGGAGCAAAAACTGAACCATGAATATCGGCAGAAAACGGTGTGTGTTCTTTCTTACAGAGGTCAGCTGGAGATCCAAAGTTGCTTTGATAATTAAAATTTGCTGTTAAATGATACGTAGGGGTTTTGTTTAGTTTTTGTCTTTGCTGAGAGTGTTGAACACCTTGTTCTTTAAATTTCTCTCGTTACCATTTGTAGAACATGAAAGTCAATGTCATGAGTGGTTGCCTCTCTTTTTGGGGGTGCATTTGGAATTTTGAGATGGTGGGCACCCATCACAAAATGGCTGTTGCTAGGGGTGCAGCTGAGCAAATTGGTTGCCACCTCCAAAATAACCGAAAAAGAGATGGAAACAGAAAATGGTTCAAATATGGAAAAATCTATTCACTTTTTTATTAACAAAATATGTTTGAAAAATCTTGCTTTTCCACGTACTTGCTCATTATGCTGTGCTGCTGTAGATAAGAGCAAGAAAAAAAAAAAAAAACTAATTCCAGGAATAATTCTTAATTACTAGAGCCTGCCATAGAAACAGGCTGGTATTTCTCTCATTTGAGTGGGGGCTTATGAAAGCCCTGTGTAATAATAATAATAATAATTTTTTTTTTAAAATAATATTTATTAAATTTCCACAACAAATTTTAAACATACAGACATTAACTGTAGTGGAACTGCAGTGGAAAAAGATTGGAGAAAATTTAAAAATAATTTTATTATTTTTACCCCGCCCATCTGGCCGAGTTTCCCCAGCCACTCTGGGCGGCTTCCAGTCAAATATTAAAACAATACAGCATTAAATATTAAAAACTTCCCTAAACAGGGCTGCCTTCAGGTGTCTTTTAAAAATAGGATAGCTGCTTATTTCCTTGACATCCGCTGGAAGGGCCTTCCACAGGGAGGGCGCCACTACCGAGAAGGCCCTCTGTCTGGTTCCCTGTAACCTCACTTCTCGCAATGATGGAACCGCCAGAAGGCCCTCGGCGCTGGATCTCAGTGTCCGGGCTGAACGATGGGGGTGGAGACGCTCCTTCAGGTATACAGGACCGAGGCCGCTCTTTCTCTCTCTCATATTGCTGTGTAGGAGCAATATGAGAGAGAGAAAGAGACCAGCTTGTATTGGGCACCTACCTACTGCAATTATTTCATCTATGGTCCTGTGGGTATGTTATTCCCCTAGCTTTCTACAAAATGGCTCTATAATCTGAAGGACAACATGTGAGGTAAAAGTCTAGATTCTTCTAGAGTTCAGAATGAGCCCCTTAGAATTTCATTTCCTAACTAGCAAGTGATTGCTCTTTCGTACTAGGCTATTTTGCAAGAAGAGATCTTCCAGAAGAAAACAGAAGTTGCAGAAAAAGCACAGAAGCTGGTAAGTAGAGCCTAGTGGAGAGCTGGAATGCTAGTCCTGAAGAAATACCAGCATATGTTTATCTACAACTAGGTATATTTGATATGGGAATCCTTAGTTTTAAAAGAGTTTTCAGAAATGCCTGTCACTGAAATTTTCATTTGAGAGGTTTTTGTTATTTGCTACCATCAGCAACTTACTGCAACAAATTTGCTGAAATATGGAGTAAATTCTGTCCTAAGCATTTACAAATTTTCATCCCCCCCCCAAAAAAAAGATCCATGTGATGCTTGTGATAGAGCAGTAGCATGACTCACCCCCCAGACAAAGCGTAGTAGCAAAGAGAAGAGTTTCTGTGTTTGGCATTAAGCCACATGTTTCTTCTCTCGACAATATGCTCTCAACATTCTACAAGTCCTGAAATATCTCATGGTTTTGATTTCTACTTCTGTTCTTCTGAGTGACCCAGGTTCACATGAGGTAGTTTTGTGCCTGATTTACAGCAGCAGCCTTTTAAATCTAGGACAGTGGTGGGCAACCTTTTGAGCTTGGTGTGTCAAAATTCGCCAAAAAACCGAGCATAACTCAGGTGGTGTGTCACTTCGAGGGGAAAAAAACCTTCAAGCTTTGTTTCGTTTTTTGCTTGAGCTATGAGCCAAGGAGTGAAGCGGCCCCTGCCGCAGACGGCGTACAAAACAAGCAACAAGTCTGGGAAACAGATGTTTAGAAAGGGATCCGGCTCCACTTCGGACAAGAAACTCCCCTATTGCCCTTTTGAATGCCCCTGAAATGCAATACATAAAGAGTTGTGTGTGTGCACTAAGCCCACAAAAAAGGGTTTAGTGCAAATGATTCCCCCACCGCCCCAGAGCACAGTCCTTACCTGCGCAGTCCAGGAGCAGCAAGTGGGCAGCCGCCCACAGGATCAGGGGGGGGGCCAGCGGAGGAGGACGCGCCAGGGCCGACAGGGGCAAGGGCAGATCTGAATTGGGGCAAGAGCGCACCTGATGACTGCCCAGCCCTTTCTCTTTCCGTTCCTCCTCTTGCTTTTTTTTTTTAAGCGTCAAACTATGTGCTGCGAAATTTGGATCTCCCGCAGAAAACCCCACGCTCCCATTGGCCCATGTTGCACCAGTCCGTCCCCGCCCACCGGATATGATACATTTTGCCAGGTCTCCCTTTGCATGCCTTGCTTGCTCTCGCTTAAAGCGACCGGCGGAGGCTTCGGCAGTGCCGCCGCGTCCAGCCTCCGCCTCTTCCTGGCGCCCTCTAGAAGGTGGCGCCATGGCTAGGACGCCCCTGCGTGTGTCACCAAAAATGGTTGTGCGTGTCACTGCTGACACGCGTGTCATAGGTTCGCCATCACTGACTAGGAGGTTATATTTTAAAATAGCATGTGATCATGCACACTGCAATGCAAATACCTTTTATTTGTTTGTGAAGTAAAACTTTGATAAACTCTGTATTCAGCTGTTTACAATTCTTTATAGTGTTGAATAAGGCATCTCCTCTACTTTTAAGGCAGAATTACCTGCATGCTGCTCCTTGTAGAACAGGTTCCAGAATTTGGAAATTCAGAAATGGCTGCATGTTGCACTCTTTGTGCTGCTCTCCAGAGTATGTGCATGGAAATGAAAGCCTTGACTACTTTAATCAAGTGAAATGGCTTTGCTTTGTTTTGAAAGCAAAAAAGTCTAATTGTCACCAACTTCAGTCCAGTAAAAGATGTGCTTAAAAACAGCTGTTCAATATCTAATTTAAACCTGTGGTGACATTAAGAATATTTATATTCTTTTGTTAATTAGAATGAGCAAAAACTAATCCTATGTAATCTAAAAGAAGAACAAAGTCAACTAAAGTCCAAAATCACAGAGAATCCCGAGGAGCTAGCTAATCGTAAAGAACAACTTCAGCAGACTGTGCAGAAACTCAAGAAAGACAAGGTGGGTCCTCTTGCTATCCTGTCTTTCCCCCCTTTGTATTATATATCAGCAGCAATTAAGCCCGCTGGACAAGTGAGCAAAAACAACTTTTCTTTTGCTTGTTGTATGCTTCATATGCAGAAAATCTTCTTTTTCTGCCTTATGATTGCTTATCTGTATGATTGCATCAGGGAAGAGGAATTGAATGCTTTTTCTGCACCCTTCAGAAAAAATATAATACAATATCTACCTAGAATATCTCGAATGCTGATGTGTTTTTATAGCTTATTGCTGTTTTAATTTTTTGAATCTTTTAATGGCATTCGCTAATAATTTCATTTTATTCTTTTCCCTTTTATATATATACATTTTATTAAATAAATAATAAATGCATACAAATCCTTCAGAAAATTTTACTAAGTTCTTGAAAGTGGCCAGGTATGGTAGGTTTTTCTGAAAAATATTGTTATACAAAGTGCATGGGATGCTAAAATTCTGCTCAATTTTTCAAAAAATGATAAAGCAAGAAGTGATTAAGAAGTATGAAAGTTACAGAGACCTGGTAGAAATCTTACCACCGTGCCAGCAGGAGATCCAGTTGTACCAGAAAAAAATGGAAACCCAAGTAGCCAATATGACCAAACTGTCAAATATATTTGCAGAGGTATGTATTACAAATTTCTCTCCCTTACATTTTAGCTATGGAACTGTTGTTAAATCTTTTTTTGGCCTTAGCACAACTCTGAGGTTAATTCTTGGTAGGTTCCTGGTATCAAGATGGAAGACTGGATGGGGAAATGAGAAAAATAAGACCCATCATGTGGCAGTCCCTGTGTGTGTGCAGAGGAAGGGGAAAGTCAAAAAGGGGCTGTGGACTTACCTGTATGGCTTTCTTTGCAGCACACAGCCATATAATTCTGACATAAGAATATAAGGAGAACCTGCTGGGCAAGCAACCTTCTCACAGTGGCCAACCCTGTGCTTATGAGATCTCCTCAAGCAGAACCAGAGTGCAGCAGTGCTCTCCCCTCTTGCGATTCTTTGGTATTCAGATGTAGAATGCAGGTGGCTTGCTGATCAGGAGGTCAGCAATTCGAATCCCCATGACGGGGTGAGCGCCTGTTGCTCTGTCCCAGCTACTGCCAACCTAGCAGTTTGAAAGCACACCAGTTCAAGTAGATAAATAGGTACCGCTGCGGCGGGAAGGTAAACGGTGTTTCCATGCGCTCTGGTTTCCGTTACGGTGTTCCGTTGCGCCAGAAGCGGTTTAGTCATGCTGGCCACATGACCCGGAAAGCTGTCTGCGGATAAACGCCGGCTCCCTCGGCCTGAAAGCGAGATGAACGCCGCAACCCCATAGTCGCCTTTGACTGGACTTAAGTGTTCAGGGGTCCTTTGCCTTTGCCTTATTCGGATGCCTTTGAGACTGGAGGTAGAACTTGGTCATTGTAGCTAGTAGCCATTGATAGTCTTGGCCTCTGTGATTTTGTCTTTTAAAGCCATCCAAGTTAGTGACCATCACTGCATATTGTGGGAGCAAATGTAGTTTTTATGGAGCATTGTGAAAAAGTACTTCTTTTGACTTTATTGAATCTTCCAACATTCAGTTTAATTAATTCTACCGGTAGTATTATGTCGGGATTCAACCTCAATCCGTTGACTGCCATCCCTCCTCCAACCGCATCCAGAAACTGACACAGGGTGTTCATTGCCTTCACTGGTTCGTGGACTCCTTCCTTGCAGGTTTTAAAGCAGAGGTTGGACAGCCATCTTTCTTGGATGCTTTAGTTGAGATTTCTGTATTGCAGGGGCGGTTGGTCTAGATGACCCTTGCGTTCCCCTTCCAACTCTACTGTTCTATGATCAGAACGTCTACTTTAGCTAAGCTTATTACTATAGAGATTTTTTTTCCTCTGCCTGAAAATAAGAAATGTTAATGTAATTGGGAACTAACATTTCTATTGTGGCTCTCCACCAGTTTAGCTTGGGTTAATATCTAAACTGGGGAAGACTTATTCCCCTCTTACCCCCAGCAAGACAACTGAGCTATTTACTGATTTGACCATAAATAGCTTGGCTTATATCTTAGCCCATCTGATGTGAGTGGGGGCAGGTACGCTCATCTCTAAAAAACAAACAAAACCCCAAACACAATTCAGTAGCTCAACAATACTGTGAAGTGACTTTATATAACCGCTGTTTGTATTTTTTGCCAATCAGATCCGAACCCTAGAGGACCAGATAGAGAGCAACAAAAGTGAATTAAAGAATGGCAAGATGGAGGAAATAACTTTGAGGAGACAAGTGACTGTTAAGCGGGAGAAACTCACCACTGCTGAAATCAAACTTAAAAAGACATGTGAGGATATTGAACAGCGCAAGCAAGCAATAACTCAGTAAGAATGAGTTAATATTTCTGTTCTTATTTTGCTTGGTATCTTATAACATCATAATACAGTTTCAAAATTTGCATTCTGACGAAAGCATACATATTGTGACACCCTTTGGGAAGGAAGGGGTTGTGCTACTTTGTGAAGACAGTTTTGCTTCTGGCAGGTGGTTTGTTGCAATGCAAGTTGACTTTGAGCACAGTCCTCATTTAAGGCTTCTTTCTTCCATTATCTTGTAAAAAGCCACAAAGGCTCACTCGAAAGTCCGTTTGCCTTTCATGAATCTTTCATAATTTTCTGCCTCTTCTGGTTATCAAAAATCTCGAGACCTGTAGGGAATTTTTGTGCTTGTTTCCAAAAGTGTGGTGTAGTGGTTAAGAGCAGTAGACTCGTAATCTGGGGAACCGAGTTCGCGTCTCCGCTCCTCCACATGCAGCTGCTGGGTGACCTTGGGCTAGTCAAACTTCTCTGAAGTCTCTCAGCCCCACTCGCTTCACAGAGTGTTTGTTGTGGGGGAGGAAGGGAAAGGAGAATGTTAGCCGCTTTGAGACTCCTTCGGGTGGTGATAAAGCGGGATATCAAATCCAAACCTTCCTTCCCTCCCTCCCTCCCTCCCTCCCTCCCTCCTTCCTTCCTTCCTTCCTTCCTTCCTTCCTTCCTTCCTTCCTTCCTTCCTTCCTTCCTTCCTTCCTTCCTTCCTTCTGCAGTAGATTCACATGGCAACACTTGCCACATCACAGTTCCAATCCCCTCCAAGGAATTAGGACTTTGACGCAGCTTAGCTCCTGAGTTATTTAGAATGCAAGGCTCATTCTTATTTCTCCATCTCAGCCCTCAGAGCAGAAAGGGGATTGGAGGCTCAAGGTGAGCAGCAGGTCTTTGAGTAAATAAGCAAAAGTCTGTAGGCCATTCTCCTAATCTTCAGAGGAGACACTGGTGTGGAACTTGGGAGATGAATCTTCTCCTAGGTGCCTCAGTCCTGAAGGGGAGGAAAATCCACCAATTGTGAGGACTCTATCCTCTGCTAAATCACCAGTGACAGATTTAGCCATGCCCTCATTTATTTGGTTTGGCATGTTTATATCCTGGCACGTCCGAATTAGCGTGAGAAGCAGGAGAATGAAAGGTGCCTCGTGTCTTCTCCCTTTGTCAGCTGTTGTGCTTCTGTTGTTGAGATGTTCCTGCTACTATGTCATTGGTAAATTTGGGCAGTAATGACAGGGAGAGCTCATGGAGGGATGGAATAGGAGAAGCAAGGATAATCCTTAGAACTGCTCTCCTTTGGAAAAAGGAACTTTTTAAAAAAGATAGATATGATAAAAAATAAGGTAGCTCTATTGCCATGCCAAAAGAACTGAATTCAAGCAAAACTCCCAAAGTTATTTTCAAAACTTTTGTTGACATCATTAGTAAACTCAGCTAAATGTTTCTTACTCTAAAATCCTCATTCCACAGTATTATTTTGTGAATAGAGTAATGTTAATCTAGACCAGGGTTCCCCAAACTTGAGAAACTGCTCCAACTGTTTTTGACTACAACTCCCATCATTACTACCTAACAGAACCAGGGATAATGGGAATTGTAGTCCCAAAATAGCTAGAGACCCAAGTCTGGGAAACTCTGTTCTAAACATTCATGAGCAGAGAAACCCAGTTCTGCTTTTGTCTTATTTCAAGATGAAGCATGAAAAAAAAACAGATGTAGAGAATCGCCGGTATATGAACTGACATTTGCTGCTAGTACAAATTTTATCTATGTGGTTTTATTTGAGATTAGTGCTACAATAACTAGTTAATTGTTTTCTAGGTACTGCAACAAATTTCAGGAGAAGAGAGGGGCTGTCTGTGAGATGTTAACAGCAACTCAAGCAGAAATCAAGCGGCTCAAAAGTGCTATTCGGCAGCTAAATGACAATGCGGAGAAAGAGAAGTTAAAAGCTCAGGTGAGTGCAAAGATTAGACATGAAGCAGACACATGCATAAGTGGAATAGGTCAATCTTCCCAGAAGCCAAGTGAGCAGTCATGCTGATGGGGCTTCTGCTGAGAAGGGATACACACTAGTACTTAACGTGCGTGGACCCAGAGAGGAACCTGTGGAACATTTTTATAGAGGTTTCTTTCTCTCTCTGCTTGAAATCAACACATCCTCCTACCTGTGCATGCACACACAACACACATGCCAATGGCCCTGAACATATTTATGTTCCCAATATAAAACATGTTCTCGTTGCTTGTAAACGGCCTCGGTCCTGTATACCTGAAGGAGCGTTTCCAACCCCATCGTTCTGCCCGGACACTGAGGTCCAGCGCTGAGGGCCTTCTGGCGGTTCCCTCGCTGCGAGAAGCCAAGTTATAGGGAACCAGGCAGAGGGCCTTCTCGGTAGTGGCACCCGCCCTGTGGAACGCCCTCCCACCAGATGTCAAAGAGGAAAAACCAGACTTTTAGAAGACATTTGAAGGCAGCCCTGTTTAGGGAAGGTTTTAGTGTTTGACGCATTATTGTATTTTAATATTTTGTTGGAAGCCGCCCAGAGTGGCTGGGGAAACCCAGCCAGATGGGCAGAGTATAAATAATATATTATTATTATTATTATTATTATTATTATTATTATTATTATTAATCCAAGATGTTAAAATGGTGAGTATGCTGGTAAAGCCTTTGCCAAGAAAAATGACCGGGTTATGCGTTTATAATTTTGGGAAATGTCATTGAAGCACTAGGACCCAGCTTAAAAAGCCTGGTGCAGTTTTATAGAATTCCATAATAAAAGTAAAGGTAAAGGACCCCTGACAGTTAAGTCCAGTTGCGGACGACTCTGGGGTTGTGGCACTCATCTCGCTTTACTGGCTGAGGAAGCCAAAGTTTGTCCGCAGACAGTTTTTCCGGGTCATGTGGCCAGCATGACTAAGCCGCTTCTGGCGAAACCAGAGCAGCGCACGGAAACGCCGTTTACCTTCCCGCTGGAGCGGTACCTATTTATCTACTTGCACTTTGACGTGCTTTCAAACTGCTAGGTTGGCAGGAGCTGGGACCGAGCAACGGGAGCTCACTCCATCGCGGGATTTCAAACCGCTGACCTTCCGATCGGCAAGCCCTAGGCTCTGGTTTAACCCACAGCGCCACCCGCGTCCCAGAATTGCATAATGGCCAGCAACAAAACACTGGCTGTCATTTATAGAGCTTCACTATGCATCATGTGCTAAGGGTCATATAAAGTCCTTGCATGGCGCTCGAATGGATGTGGCAGAGATGAGATGAGGCTGCAGATGATACCATTATATGAAATGCTTTGAAGACAGTGGTCCAGTTTTGTGCTGCTCTGGTGAGCTTAGCACATGTCAGAAATTGCTGTACTATATAGATTATAGCCTATATAATCTATATAGCTGTACTATATAGTACAGCTTTTATAGCTGTACTATTATAGCTGTACTATATAGATTACTATATAGATTATAGCCTATATAGATTATAGCCTATAGATTATAGCCTATATATAGGCTATATCTATAGCCTATATAGATTATAGACTATATTGACACCTATAGGTTTGTCCATGTTTTTTCCTCGTTTGTAACAAGTAATTATACCTATCTCTCCCCCCACCCCACCCCAAAAGGAGATTTGCCTTAGCCTGAGGGATGGCTTGGATAAATACCACGAACATCTGGCAAGTATAGTGGAAAAGACGACATCTGGAAGAGAAGAGAAGATTGCCGAGTTAACTAAACTGCTTTGAGTTCATATTTCTGCAGCTGATATGTACATATTTTGTTCTGTCTCGTTCATCTTTAAGGTTGTATTTCAGCTGCACGTGAACAATGGTAAAATGGGCATTCTTTTGGCCTTGATTGGCGAGGGAGGGGAGCAAAACTAGATAAATCCTGTTGGAGTGCTTTGTTCAGGCCATCTGTACTTTATTTCTGTTTGCTGTTTCATTTTGTTCCTATGCTACAACCGTTCTAGCATTTTGCAGATCTTTAGTGGTAGGCTTGGTCTTCTCTAAGGAATGGCTGTGCCGGGCAAACAAGCCATGTCCTTGATGTCGGAAAATGCATGTTCATGTCAATTTCTGCTAGTTTGCTTTGGAGACTCCCCACCACTTGAAAATGGAAGCATGTGATTTTGTCACTACAACTGGGAACCATGATTAAAAAATTATATGTATGCAATAAAGCTTAATACACATGGAGATAATCAGTTTTCTTTATTACAGTACAGTAAATCTGAAACCATTTCCCCCAATATTTTCTTGACGCACGCACATGCTCATAAGCCACCTCAGTTTTTCACATGTTCAGCAACAATGAGTATCATTTTAATGGTTTCGTTTATTGTTACAGGGTAAAAGGGCAGGTGGGACCCAGGTGGCGCTGTGGGTTAAACCACAGAGCCTAGGGCTTGCCGATCAGAAGGTCGGCGGTTCGAATCCCCGCAACAGGGTGAGCTCCCGTTGCTCGGTCCCTGCTCCTGCCCACCTAGCAGTTCGAAAGCACGTCAAAGTGCAAGTAGATAAATAGGAACCGCTCTGGCGGGAAGGTAAACGGTGTTTCCGTGCGCTGCTCTGGTTCGCCAGAAGCAGCTTTCTCATGCTGGCCACATGACCTGGAAGCTGTACGCCGGCTCTCAGCCAATAAAGCGAGATGAGCGCCACAACCCCAGAGTCAGACACGACAACCTAATGGTCAGGGGTCCCTTTACCTTTTTAAAAGGGCAGGTAAAGGACCCCTGGATGGTTAAGTCCAGTCCAAGGCAACTATGGGGTGTGGCGCTCATCTTGCTTTTCAGGCCAAAGGAGCTGGCGTTTGTCCACAAACAGCTTTCCGGGTCATGTGGCCAGCAGGACTAAACAGCTCCTGACACCATGACGAGTGCCAGAGCACACAGAAACGCCGTTTACCTTCCCACTGTAGGGAAGGTAACCTAATACTTGCCCATCAATTTGCCCATTACTTTATTGTTACAAAGGTCGCCCAATACTTGCCCAATACTTTGATTTTTAAACCAGTTGTAATGATCCTTTAAAGAGAAATTATTTCTTACCGACCATAAGCATTCCAAAATTTGCACTTGAATATTAGGTCCTGTGCCCGTTTTACCATAATTTAAAAGCTTGTTTCATTTCACATTTTAAAGTTTGTGTGTAAGGGGGTTTAAGCTTTGCGTGTAGCATGGGTTGCTACACACAAAGCTTAATATTCTGTTGGGATGTCGGAAGTTTTTATGTTTGTGATATCCCACCTCCCTTTGCATTCTCTAGAGATAGAATAAGGAAGGGTGCCTGTACAACAAAGTTCCGTGTGTGTCCACTGGGTGGCACTGTTGCACCCTGAAATTTATATTCTGCCAGAGCTGAACAAATCTTTATTTCCAGCCTCCAGAACAAAGGTGAATCCTCTTGCCAGCCCCTCAAAAAGAAGCTTTGAACACCGCTAGACCTGCATGTCACCCTAATTGCTCCAAAAAGCCTGCATGCTTCCGTTGCCCATTTATATGCTCTTGCGGGTGATCCAGAGGGGTTTAGTCAAAATGCCTGTGACCAATTTCTTACATTAAGATGAAGAAGCAGAGCAAAAAGGAAGCTGGGTGATAGTTGATGCAAACTTTGAATTGCTACCTGGATCTTTCTTAAACTGAAAAAGAGTCCTGAGTTTGAATGGGGTGAGGATAAAGAGGGCAAGAGACAAACGGCCTTAGGGAATTGCCTGAGAGTTTATAGGAGGCGCTGATTTCTTACAGCCAGGAAGATGCAGGTACATTTTAAAAAATCTTTTTTATTTGATTTTACAAATATAAATTTATAACAAAACCAAATATATAATAATAATAATAAATTTATTTATTATTTATACACCGGCCATCTAGCTGGGTTTCCCCAGCCACTCCGGGCGGCTTCCAACAAAATATTAAAATAAAGAAGTCCACCAAACATTAAAAGCTTCCCTAAAGAGGGCTGCCTTCAGATGTCTTCTAAAAGTCTGGTTGTTTTTCTCTTTGACATCTGCTGGGAGGGCGTTCCACAGGGCGGGTGCCACTACCAAGAAGGCCCTCTGCCTGGTTCCCTGTAACCTCACTTCTTGCAGTGAGGGAACTGCCAGAAGGCCCTTGGAGCTGGACCTTAGTGTCTGGGCAGAACGATGGGGGTGGAAACGCTCCTTCAGGTATAGTGGGCCGAGGCCGTTTAGGGCTTTAAAGGTCAGCACCAACACTTTGAATTGTGCTCGGAAACGTACTGGGAGTCAATGTAGGTCTTTCAAGACCGGTGTTACGTGGTCTCGGCGGCTGCTCCCAGTCACCAGTCTAGCTGCTGCATTCTGGATTAGTTGTAGTTTCCGGGTCACCTTCAAAGGTAAACCCATATAGAGCGCATTGCAGTAGTTCAAGCGAGAGATAACTAGAACATGCACCACTCTGGCAAGACAGTCTGCGGGCTTGTTATATTCCCATATAAAGTGATTTCTCTGAATCTCGAGACCTCCCCCCCCCCCATCCCCTCCATGGGTCCTATTGTCAACATTTTCAACTGCATATTATATCATAATCTATGTTTTATATCTATCCATATTCATAGTATTTTTTACACTACAAGTGAGATTAAAATCCTGCTAATGTTTCCATCTGCTTACAGTGGTCCCGTAAATAAATTATAAACTTCCCCCATTCTTTCTTGAAGTTTTTGTCCTCTTGCTTCCTGAGCTTTCCGGTCAGTTTTGCCATTTTGGTGTACAACAGCTTGGTTTGCCATTCTTCTCTGGTAGGGACTCTTACCACCTCTGGGCTAGTAGCATCCGTGTGGCTGTCGTCACATACATTAAAAGTCTTTTCTGCTCCTTTGGGATATCAGCACTTAGAATTCCTAATAAAAAAGCTTCTGGGTTTTGTTTTGTTTTGCAAAAGTTATTTTAAACATTTTTTTCAGTGCATGATATGTCATTTCCCAGAAAGCTTTTATTACCTTACACGACCACCACATATGATAAAAGGTACCTTCTTTCTCTTTACATTTCCAGCAGATATTTGTACTTGTTCTAGGACAGGCATGTCCAAAGTCCGGTCCGGGGGCCAATTGTGGCCCTCGGCCCGGTTTAAAATGGCCCCACAGGCAATTTGGAAAAATAAATCTGTTGCTTCCCCCGAGCTCTCCCTTGGAGTCAATGCTCCGCCAAGAAAGGTTAGGGGTGGGCAGGGCGGGCTGCGATTGGTGCGTCTCCGGCGGCGGCCCTGCGTGATTGGTCGGTGCTGCTCTTGCTGCACCATTCGTCAGGAGTGTTGATATCCAGAGGGAGTTGGGAGGGCAGCTGGCTAGCCCCCAGCTGTATCAGGCCCTCCCCGGCCGAACTGCCGGGCGAACTCCGATGCAACGTAGATAGCTGCTCAGACTTCAAAAGCCTGAGCTCACTGTATTTGCAGATCGCACGCAACAGAAGTGGCGAGAGAGAGGCTTGTGTGAAAGCATATTTACAGTAGATTTATTAAGCATAAAACAGAGCAGAGAAAAACATGGCTCTCTGTCTTCTCCGAGAGAGAGTCAAAAGCAAAAGCTATACACAAATGGAAATTCCCAGCAATCTGTGCTGGTGTGCAAACAGACCTGTGATACACGTAAAAGCCCCATGTCTGCAGCTTAAGGTGGAATGGAATCTCAACAGGGAGCTCAGTGTGCAGGCAAGGTGCAGCGAGGGGAATTCTGCAGCAGCAGCTCGGCAGCTGCCACCCGCGATGATCGGGGGCCGAAGCCCTCATTCCCCTTCCCCTGCGCAGCCATTCACCTTAGAGCACTGCCTGCTCGCTCTCCCGCCCGCCACTAGGCTTGCGCTGCCGTCCGCTGTTCATCTCTCACTCCCACCCGCTGTTTGGCTCTCTGTTCTGCCTTTGGACCTAGTTTCCGCTATTCCAAAAGGTGTTTCCTAAGGATTTTGAGACCCTGCACAATCCTTTAAAAAGGTCAACAAATTTGGGGGAACAATTGAATACAGTGGACGCTCGGGTTATGAACGTAATCCGTGATGGAGGCACGTCCGCAACCCGCAGCGTTCGTATCATGCAGCGCTGCGTCTGCACACGTGCGTGACGCAATTCGGCGCTTCTGTGCATGCGCGAAGAGTGATTTAGTGCTTCTGCGCATGCCGAAACCCGGAAGTAACCCGTTCCGGTACTTCTGGGTTCAGCGCAGAGCGCAACCCGAAAAAACGTAACCTGCAGCGAACGTAACGAGGTATGACTGTAATGTCAGGCAGAATGGTCGGCCCTCGCGCATGTGCACTTCATCAAATCTGGCCCTCTTTGAAAAAAGTTTGGACACCCCTGTTCTAGGAAGATGGGCTTTCTTGGGAAGTGAGCTGTATGCTACTGTCTGATGTAGGAAGCCTCTCAGAACTTCCAGCAAAGGGGCTAGCAAGATCTGAAATTCTGCTGAATCCCCCACCTGAATCACTGGCTGAAAAGGCAACTGCGTGTCTCAAATGGGAAGAGCCTTTAAGTCAATTAATTTTCTTTTAAACTAGGAGTTCCTGTGCCACGTAGCTCCTTCCGAGTGAAACTTAATTTGTCCTAGCCAAAGGCCACCCAAAGTCTTAAGGTTCCCACAACGGTTCAATTTCTTTTTATTATAATTTCTAACTAATTATGGGTATAATTGATATTGCACCATTGATATGCACGGTGCTCTATAGGAGTAACAAGCTACAGGCAGGGGGAGCCTGCGGAATAAATTCCTAAAGGAGGAGAAAACAGGACGGGGGTGGGGGTGGGCAGGAAGGAAGTAGAAGCAATTGGCCGTCAACGGATTCTGATGAAAACCACACTCAGTTAATTTTTTACTTTGAAATTGTACAAGCAGCTAAGGTAAAAACAAAAAACAGCCACCGACTAAAAGTTGGTGCAAACACCTATTGTGCGATTCATATCACAGGCCTATGATGTACTTGTTGTTGCCGAAATCTCCATAAAAAGCATGAGAGCTTACTAAGCACATCGGCAGTTACTGTGATGGCCTGGGATTCAGACTCAGATGCTGAACCTGAGGGATCCCAGCCTGCACAGGATTCCCCGCCTGCAGAATCAGCAGAGTCGGGGCTAGGGCCTGACTCTGAAGGGTCCTCACCTGTGCTGGATCCTCAGGTGCAGGCATCTGCTGAGTGCTCTGGCTCCTGATGGGATGGAGGACCCATTGCCTGCAGGTGCTCCACTCTCAGCGCCGGCAGGGGAAGCTGAGGTTGCCTCTGGGTCCGGTAACCCTCCAGCCTCTCCTGAGCTGCAGAGGCTCAGGGCAGAGAGGCGAAGGGAACTGAGTTCCTGCAGGAGGAGTGCTCGCCTCCAAGCCAGGAGAGGCGAGTCACCTCAGCGCTGGATCTCAATGTCTGGGCTGAACGGTGGGGGTGGAGACGCTCCTTCAGGTATACAGGACCGAGGCCGTTTAGGGCTTTAAAGGTCAGCACCAACACTTTGAATTGTGCTCGGAAACGTACTGGGAGCCAATGTAGATCTCTCAGGACCGGTGTTATGTGGTCCCGGCGGCCAATCCCAGTCACCAGTCTAGCTGCCGCATTCTGGATTAATTCCAGTTTCCGGGTCACCTTCAAAGGTAGCCCCACGTAGAGCGCATTGCAGTAGTCCAAGCGGGAGATAACTAGAGCATGCACCACTCTGGCGAGACAGTCTGCGGGCAGGTAGGGTCTCAGCCTGCGTACCAGATGGAGCTGGTAGACAGCCGCCCTGGACACAGAATTAACCTGCACCTCCATGGACAGCTGTGAGTCCAAAATGACTCCCAGGCTGCGCACCTGGTCTTTCAGGGGCACAGTTACCCCATTCAGGACCAGGGAGTCCCCCACACCCGCCCGCCCCCCGTCCCCCAAAAACAGTACTTCTGTCTTGTCAGGATTCAACCTCAATCTGTTAGCCGCCATCCATCCTCCAACCGCCTCCAGGCACTCACACAGGACCTTCACCGCCTTCACTGGTTCTGAATTGAAAGAGAGGTAGAGAGGTAGAGAGGAAGAGTCGGACACAACTAAACAACAGGGCAAGGCAGCTCCTGCCTGCTGCTTCCTCCCCTGGTCACCATTATAGTAATTTGCGCTTCCTTGCATTTCTCTTGACATCTACCAGTTAGACTTCCTAACTTGTTTGTAGAAATCAGAACACCTTCTGTCCAAAGGGTACGCACACAATTGCAAACTTCAGTTCAGTAGGTATTAAGTAAATTATTTCTTTAAGATCATATGGCATATCTATAATTAATTAAACCTCTCCACAATATTGGCACAAGATGGTGTAGCCTTTCTGAAAAGGTGTGTGTAATTTGCCAATGTGGTATTCGGGAATGCATGCCCCAGAATCAATTCCTTTAGTTTCCAGAGAATAGAAATGAGAAGCAATCTCATTTTAATTATATCTCTTTATTGCTAACAAAGGAATGATTTATGCAATTAAATTAACTGGCTAGAAAATTTTCCTCAGCTGGGCTGTCCTAATTCTTTGCTTTTTGAATTGCAGGCTCTCGTGCTTTTCTATGGAGATTAATTTTTCTGATAATGCAAACAATGTTCCTTGATGTGCAGTTTGAACACTTTTAATTCAGCTCCCCTTTTCTTCACGCAAATGACATGAGTAATATTTGTGAACTGCTGGGTTGCGAGTCGTTGTTTTTTTTCAAATGTAGGAAGTAGGAGGGTGAAGAGGGGGAGCATTTTCTCTTCAATCTCATTATTGCGAGCACAGAGAATGGCATTCAAGTAATTTTATCTATTGCAAAGGAACATGAATAAATTGCAGATATACAAAAGATGCAGACTTCTAAGCAAAACACATTAAAGACTGGAAGGAAAGGGAAGCCTTCTAGAGCCAGAGTCAAAACACACCCAACTTTGCTCTGCCCTCTTAGGCGCTGTGGGTTAAACCACAGAGCCTAGGGCTTGCTGATCAGAAGGTCGGCGGTTCGAATCCCTGTGACGGGGTGAGCTCCCGTTGCTCTGTCCCAGCTACTGCCCACCTAGCAGATGAAAAGCACGTCAAAGTGCAAGTAGATAAATAGGTACCACTCCGGCGGGAAGGTAAATAGCGTTTCTGTGCGCTGCTCTGGTTCACCAGAAGCGGCTTTGTCATGCTGGCCACATTATCTGGAAGCTGTACGCCGGTTCTCGGCCAATAAAGCGAGATGAGCACCGCAACCCCAGAGTCAGGCACCACAGTTCAAGAAGGATACTGACAAGCTGGAACGTGTCCAGAGGAGGGCAACCAAAACGGTCAAAGGCCTGGAAACGATGCCTTATGAGGAACGGCTTAGGGAGCTGGGTATGTTTAGCCTGGAGAAGAGAAGGTTAAGAGGTGATATGATAGCCATGTTCAAATATATAAAAGGATGTCATATAGAGGAGGGAGAAAGGTTGTTTTCTGCTGCTCCAGAGAAGCGGACACGGAGCAATGGATTCAAACTACAAGAAAGAAGATTCCACCTAAACATTAGAAAGAACTTCCTGACAGTAAGAGCTGTTCGACAGTGGAATTTGCTGCCAAGGAGTGTGGTGGAGTCTCCTTCTTTGGAGGTCTTTAAGCAGAGGCTTGACAGCCACCTGTCAGGAATGCTTTGATGGTGTTTCCTGCTTGGCAGGGGGTTGGACTGGATGGCCCTTGTGGTCTCTTCCAACTCTATGATTCTATGATTCTATGACTGGACCTAACGGTCAGGGGTCCCTTTACCTTTACCTTTACCTTATCATGGTCAAGGGATGTGTGGACCCTGCCCCAGGAATCTCACTGGTCGTAACAAATCATTTTTCTTTTTTCATTGCTCAAAATTCCTTGGAATTCCTGTCAAACAAAAACCTCTAAATTCATCTCAAAATTCTGCTTTAACAGGAAATTCAACCACAATGTCAGTGCCCGCCTGCCAACCAACTAACTTGCCCACCTTCTCTAAAACCCTGCTGTCTTCGCAGAAGCTTACGAAAAACTTGGCCTGTCGCTCAACATCCACATAACCAAAGCGCTACACCAACAAGCACAAAATAACCCCTCTGCGGTGCCACAAATCCAACTCAATGGTGTAACATTGGAAACTGTTGATCACTACTCCTACCTGGGCAGTTATCTTTCCACAAGGGCCGACATCCAGTCTCGCCTGAGCTCTGCGAGTGCAGCTTTCTCCCGATTGAAGTGCAGAGTGTTTGAGGACCCGGACATTTGCAGGGAAACAAAAATGCTTGTTTACAAAGCTATTGTAACACCAACCTTACTGTATGCTTGTGAAACGTGACCACTTATAACTGCCATCTTCAACTCCTCGAAAGATTCCATCAATGGTGTCTCCGAAAATTAAACACATCACTTGGGAAAACAGGTGAACTAATGCCAGTGTACTGGAAGAAGCAAAGATCACTAGTGTCGAAGCAATGATTCTTCAACACCGACTTCATTGGACTGGTCATATTGTTCGGAAGCCTGATTATCGTCTTCCAAAGCAACTGCTCTATTCCCAACTTTAAAATGGAAAGCGTAATGCTGGTGGTCAACAAAAGAGGTTGAAAGACTCTCTCAAGGCAAATCTTAAAAAATGTAGTATAAACACCGACAACTGGGAAACACTGGCCTGCGAGCGCTCCAATTGGAGAACAGCCTTTACCAAAGGTGTCATGGGCTTTGAAGATGCTCGAATTCAGGACGAAAGGGAGAAACCCGCTAAGAGGAAGGCACGCTTGGCAAATCCACATCATGATCAACTCCCACCCAGAAACCTATGTCCCCACTGTGGAAGGACACGTGGATCCAGAATTGGCCTCCACAGTCACTTATGGAATCACTGTCAAGACCATGTTCATGGAAGACAATTTTGTTTTGCTCAACTTTGTCTGGTTCTTTAAAAAACACGCCTATAGGAAGATCTTTCCAAAATAGCCTGTTTCACTCTTCTTCCCCTAAACGTTTGTGTGGCGAATACCATGATGTTTGAAATCTTAAGCATTCTATAAATGCTTTTAAATAGATGTTTAAAAAACATGGATCACGTTTTCGCCAAAAAAACGATGTCTGTTTCACTCCTGAAGGCAGCCGTGTTTAGGGAAGTTTTTAATGTTTGATGTTTTATCGTGTTTTTAATATTCTGTTGGAAGCCGCCCAGAGTGGCTGGGGAAACCCAGCCAGATGGGTGGGGTATAAATTCTGCATATTCCCCCACCATGGTCCCTCCAAATCTGACTGACTCTCGGTCCTTCAAGGGCTTAATTTGAGCCAAGCATTAACCTTGGCACCAGCTTTAATACCCAGATCCAGTAGAAGAAGAAGAAGAAGAAGAAGAAGAAGAAGAAGAAGAAGAAGAAGAAAAAGAAGAAGAAGAAGAAGAGGAGGAGGAGGAGGAGGAGTTTGGATTTGATATCCCGCTTTATCACTACCCGAAGGAGTCTCAAAGTGGCCAACATTCTCCTTTCCCTTCCTCCCCCCACAACAAACACTCTGTGCATAGCTGTCAACCCTCCCTTTTTTTGCGGGAAACTCCCTTATTCCAATGCTGTTTCCCGCTGCTATCCCGGATTGTTGATATCCCTTAAATTTCCCGGATTTCAAAGGAAGCGACTCCTCTCCCTCCCTGCCGGCCAGGGATGCTCCTCAGCTGCGTTGCTCGGCTGCCAATAAGGAGTCTGAGACCGACTGGGGACGGAGCTTGCATGCCTTGTGCAGCCAGACCCTCATGCCCAACCAGACAGCCAGACAGCCTGCCTGCCATCTATGCGCTCGCTCTTTCGCTCACCCGTTCGCGCGCAGCCTCTGGAGCGCAGGGTGGTGAGGCTACTTGGTGCCATTGCACCGCCCTCTCGGCATCCCTTATTTTCAAATCCGAAAGTTTGAAAAAATCCCTTATTTTCAAATCCGAAAGTTGACAGCTATGACTCTGTGAGGTGAGTGAGGCAGAGAGACTTCAAAGAACTGTGACTAGCCCAAGGTCGCCCAGCAGCTGCATGTGGAGGAGCGGGGACGCGAACCCGGTTCACCAGATTACGAGTCTACCGCTCTTAACCACTACACCACACTGGCTCTTACTTCTGAGTGAACATACAGGCAAATACCAAGTGCTTTCCCTTCACCATCCAATTACCAGAACTGGCCTCCACTCCAGGAGAGGGACAGGAGAGTCAAGAGCTGGTGGTGCAACTCTGAGAATGCCCTGAGCTTTGGGATTCTTGTCTGGAAATGGAGCCTTCATTATGCCATATACCAGAAGGGACAGGAGGAAGGAAAGCCTGTTGATCATTAATCCATATAGGTCTGGCATAGGAATTATTGATTAGTGTGTTTGCATTAATGGGGTGAGTCTTCCAAGCGCTTGTTTTGAGGAACAGTTCGGCTTTTGTGGCCGGGATCTGACACCACCTGAGATCCATCTGAAGCAATTCCTCTACGTCGTATTGATTCCAAACCCTTGAAATCATGCTATAATGAGGAAGCAGCTTGGGGGATGCAGGTTCTTTGGTGCTTCTTTTGGCCTCTGTAGACCTCCCTTTATGCAAACCAAACTTTGCTAGATTGTGTTACTCATTGAAAGGTAGTTTCAATTAAAAATTCAATTACACTGTCTTGGGGAGACGGGGCTGACAGTTTTCTTTGAATTTGGCACATTATAGAAAGTTCCAAAGAACCATAAATCTGCTAATTGATTTCTGTACCTGTAATGTTTGATTAGGTGTATTTTATTGTCTTCTTGGTTTTAATTAACCCCAGGCTTGTCAAAGTGCTTCCACTGACAAAGGATGTATGATGAACTGTGATAAACTATTAACGGAGGCTGGCTCTTGTCAGTAATTGCTATCATGCCTAAGAGTTATTAGAAATTAGCATATACACAAAGGGGAAGAGAGAGAGAGAGAGAGAGACTATACTTTTGGAAGCAACCTTTAGTGGCTGCTATAAATCTCTGGTTTGCCCCGTTGTGTGAAAGATACGCCAATGCGGATGACCAGCAGGTCCCAACAAGGATCAATTACTTGCCAGATGTCTTATAAGTATAAAGAATGACAACGCGGGAAGAGTTATGAAGTCTAAGTGTTGGATGTTAAATGGCTACTAATATACCTAATCAGTTTACAACCAGCCGCTGGCTGCTGTGTCAAGAAGGGAAGAGGTAATGATGGGGCTCAGGTGGGGGACAAGGCAGAATAACAAGCGAAATGCCCAGTAAAGGGAAGAAGGGAAGAAAGAAAAGCTCACACTGAATGAGTATTGGTCTTGATAGTTTTTGGAATCTCATTCCCTGGTCCTGAATGGGGTAACTGTGACCGTGAAGGAAGAAGAAGAAGGAGGAGGAGGAGGAGGAGGAGGAGGAAAAGGAGGAGGAGGAGAAGAAGGAGAAGAAGGAGAAGGAGAAGAAGAAGAAGAAGAAGAAGAAGAAGAAGAAGAAGAAGAAGAAGAAGAGGATTTTGGATTTGATATCACGCTTTATCACTACCCGAAGGAGTCTCAAAGCGGCTAACATTCTCCTTTCCCTTCCTCCCCCACAACAAACTCTCTGTGAGGTGAGTGGGGTTGAGAGACTTCAGAGAAGTGTGACTAGCCCAAGGGCACCCAGCAGCTGCATGTGGAGGAGCAGAGACGCGAACCCGGTTCACCAGATTATGAGTGTACCACTCTTAACCACAACACCACACTGGTTCTCCAGGTGCACAGCCTGGGAGTCATTTTGGACTCACAGCTGTCCATGGAGACGCAGGTCAATTCTGTATCCAGGGCAGCTGTCTACCAGCTCCATCTGGTACGCAGGCTGAGACCCTACCTGCCCGCAGACTGTCTCGCCAGAGTGGTGCATGTTCTAGTTATCTCCCGCTTGGACTACTGCAACACACTCTATGTGGGGCTACCTTTGAAGGTGACCTGAAAACTACAATTGATCCAGAATGCGGCAGCTAGTCTGGTGACTGGGAGTGACCGCCGAGACCATACAGTGGTACCTCAGGTTACATACGCTTCAGGTTACATACGCTTCAGGTTAAGAACTCAGCTAACCCAGAAATAATGCTTCATGTTAAGAACTTTGCTTCAGGATAAGAACAGAAATTGTGCTCTGGCGGCGCAGCGGCAGCGGGAAGCCCCATTAGCTAAAGTGGTGCTTCAGGTTAAGAACAGTTTCAGGTTAAGAACGGACCTCCGGAACGAATTAAGTACTTAACCAGAGGTACCACTGTATATAACACTGGTCCTGAAAGACCTACACTGGCTCCCAGTACGTTTCTGAGCGCAATTCAAAGTGTTGGTGCTTGACCGATGGCAGCAATTAACCAAGTTACTTTGTCTAGCAAATGTGAACTTGCAAAGGAGATCATTATTTTTACCTGAGCATCTTTTTAGCTGAAGAACAAGTGGAAATAAGTGAAATGAAACAAACCAGAAAAGCTTATGAAGTGAAGTTGTCTGTTTCTACCGGTAAGTTGTCTGCAGTCATGCCCATCTATAATAAGGATATTTTTAAAAATCAAAACACTAACAGGACAATACCTTTAATTCACTTTAAGTGAAAATGTTACGAAACGGTCAAACAGACTGTTATGCTTTACAAAAATAGCAAAAAGAAAATAAACTAGGGGGGGCGGGCCTAGCAGAAAACCCCATGTATGGTATGATTTCAGACATGCGGAAAATGGGATTTTAGATTTAAAGCAGAAACTTCTACTTTTGTGACTCATGAGAGGGTGGAGTTTTGGAATTGGGGTTGTGGAAGGGGACTCAAATTACATGTTTGTACTGGGCTCCAAAATGGAATTTGGACCCTGGTTACAACTTGATCAATGTCACTTTATTGCAACCTACATACTTCCCAGAGATCCTAATTTAGCAAGTTTTCTTCCCACCTGAAGCAATTGGGGGGGGGGATCACAAAAAGCTGTTTATTTCAGCTATCTCTATGGAAAAACGGCACTGCCAACATGGGGTGCCATATGTCCAGGTTTCCCCAGACATTTTCCTGATTTCAGCCCAGCCTGCCTGCACAGCAACCCTAATTTGCGTGTGGAGGTCACCAAGCCACTCCCACCAATAACTCACACAAGAGACATAAATTTTTGTTTGGGTTTTTGGCATATTTTTGGCCACAACTTTATTGAAATACAAATCACGTGAGTGGTTGCGTAGGCATTGGTTCATGCTGTCCGACGGGACAGAGCTGACTCCTAGTCAGCGAAGACTAGCTGTCCAGCGGGACAGAGCTGACCACGTGTCAGCGAAGGGAAACCATTAGCTGGGGGAGAGTTAACAGAGGCTGGTTATATCAGAGCCTCCCCCTCCCCAGGAGTCCACAGGGGCTCATGCGCGGCCCTGCAACCCACCGGGTTCAGACAAGCATGTTGAGCCCCTGGATTCCTTTAACGGAATTCCCATCACCATCATCACTTTTGGAGGGCACCGCCCTCCCATACCACAGAACCAATGCCTAACCACCAACCTTACAAGTTGTGACTAGTTGCTACGAAAACCAAGTGGCACAGCTAATCAGCCAAATGGAAAAATTACTACTAGGCACAAGCCTATACCAGGGAGGGGGGGGCGGGAGATCCGTAGCTCGCAGCAAAGAGGGCAAAATAGATCCATGTGCAGATCTATTTAAAGGACGCTGGGCTGTCCATCACAATTGCAACATGTAAATTTGCCCAGCAACAGGCTGGTCAATACTGCTGTGGCCAGCAAGCCAAACCCCCAGAAAGGGAGGTGGCTTTTTGCCCCACCACAACAGGAGCTCTCTCTGAGAACTCACTATATGTGCAGCTATAGTCATGCATATTCACTGAACATAATACTCAAAGAGAGGTCATTTTGTTAAGATTTAAGGGCCTGCAGGTGGAAGAAGAAATGACAGCATCAAGTATCAGCTGATGTACAGCAGTTTGCATTTCTTGGTACAGAAAGTATTGATCTGACGTGTAGAGCAGGGGTAGGCAACCTAAGGCCCGTGGATCGGATGTGGCCCAATCGCCTTCTAAATCCGGCTTATGGACAGTCTGGGAATCAGTGTGTTTTTACATGAGTAGAATGTGTCCTTTTATTTAAAATGCATCTCTGGGTTATTTGTGGGGCATAGGAATTCATTCCCCCCCCCCAAAAAAATATAGTCCGGCCCACCACATGGTCTGCGGGACGGTGGACCAGCCCACAGCTGAAAAAGGTTGCTGACCCCTGGTGTAGAGAGAGCTTTCCTGTTAATTCAAGAGGGTTCTGGAAGCTTCTCTGCGTGAAAGAAACAAGCAGAAGGTTCATGATGTTTGGGTTATTCCTTCAGAGAAGCTGAGTACAGCTGGGTTACACTGGCCCTGTTATCTCTTCTGTCAAGGTCATGCTGACTACCGTCAAACCTCAGTTGTCGAACGTAATCTGTTCCGGAAGCCCGTTCAGCTTCCGAAATGTTTGACAACCATGGTGTGGCTTCCGATTGGTGGCAGGAGCTGTTTGCACTCAAGTTTACTTCCGGGTTTTCGTTGTTTGGGAGCCGAGACAGTCCAAAATGAAGGCGTTTGGGATCCGATGTTTGACTGTATAATAATAAGGCCAGAAGCAGCCTGGGTGTGAGGACTCTGCAATGTCTCCTCGAGAGTAATCAGCCGGACCACGTCCTTTGCTAAACTACTTGCTTTATTCACAAAGTATACATCAGAGCTCTCAAAGTTCATGACCACTTGAGTCAGTTCCAGATTCCGGGAGTGGCCTTTCACGGCTCCGCCTCCAGCATAAGAGCTTCGGGAAACCGAAATGCTTTCTTGCTTCCTTCCGCTTTCTCCCCCTGCACAGCTGTGGAGTGGCGCTGGGCGCCCTCCCCAGATCCCCCTCCTCTCCAGCTGGCTGATCTGGGTCTTTGGCAACTTCCCAGAGCCCTTGCCTTTCCCTGTGCGCCTGCACTTCCTCTTCCCCTCCAGCTGGTGGTTCTGGGTCCCTGGCAGCCTCCCAGAGCCCTCCCTCGTCCCTACCACTACTTCCTTCCTGGCTTTCCTGTGCATCGCTTTCCGACCTGATCTCTCTTCTCTCTCTCCAGCCAGTTCCCCCTGTCAGCTCGGCTCTGGGGATGGGCTAGTCCCTGACACTGGGTTTCACTTTCTCTTTCTATCTCCCCCTTCTGGTGTAGTGTTCTGTACACAGTATGCTTAGTGTTAAGGTTTAGACTTATTGTAAGTTATTGTGGCGCTGTGGGTTAAACCACAGAGCCTAGGGCTTGCCGATCAAAAGGTCGGCAGTTCGAATCCCTGCGACGGGGTGAGCTCCCGTTGGTCGGTCCCAGCTCCTGCCAACCTAGCAGTTCGAAAGCACGTCAAAGTGCAAGTAGATAAATAGGAACCGCTCCGGCGGGAAGGTAAACGGCGTTTCCGTGCGCTGCTCTGGTTCGCCAGAAGCGGCTTAGTCATGCTGGCCACATGACCCGGAAGCTGTACGCCGGCTCTCGGCCAATAAAGCGAGATGAGCGCTGCAACACCAGAGTCGTCCGCAACTGGACCTAATGGTCAGGGGTCCCTTTACCTTTAAGTTATTGTAAATTTAAGTTAAGTCTGCTGTAACTGGATTTCTTCTGGACAGTGCCAATCCTGAATGTTTTGGATTTGCGACCATGATGCTCATTTGCCTTCAGGAGCAGTAAAGCTCTGCAGGATGAAATACAATTGCCTCTGACTATCGGTCGAATAAAGGATATGTATGTAATTGCCTCTGGTCTATTTTTGGGGGGAATCCCACAGTGTGTTTAAGTTTTGACTTTGCTAACTGTTGTAAGAATTTAAGGTATTTTATTTATATATATAATAATTCTTATTAATATAACACAAGCAAACAAGGCCACATGTCTGAAAACAGCACAGAAAGACAGGCCTCACACCATTTTGACTCCTAGCTGGCCAGGTACCAGATGGCCCATTTCCCTCACAAAGGACAGTCGTTAGCCTTGCATCTGCCCTGCCCTGCCAGGGCAGGAAATCAGGAAACCTTTTGTTTTCCAGAAATGTGTGTCTGGGAGGGGTCGAGGAGGGATGACCAGGTGTGGGAAATTCTCAAGTTACCTTCTCTGACCCTCCCAAGTTGTGATGTAGTTCTGATGTATCTAGGGGTGGGCTGGACTCCAAGGGGGGGAATTTCAAAAGTCTATATAAGGGCTGGCACACCATTGTTCTGGGTTCTCCTCATCGTACCTGCTACGTGGCGGGGAACCTCTGTTGCAACAGATTCAATAAACGGGAAGCTCCGCTTTGCTTTTGACAACTCCGGTGTGGTCTCTGTCTGTGGCACGAAGGGAAAAGCTCTAAAATTCCAGCTCTTCCCAGGGAGAAAACTCCGGACTCCCCCTTGGGAAAACCAGACCCAACTTTCAGCCTTTTCGAGTAAAATTTTGCTTATAGCACTAACTATACGCTGGAGTTCTGCTCTGCATCATATTGAGTAGAATTCCATGACAGCCCTTTGACCATTCTGCCTGGGGAGACTATTTGGTTGAGCTTGCAAAGGATGTTTGGTGAGAGCGGAATGCTAATGCAGTGGGATTTGGAAAGGGCCCAGGGTATTCCTGGCCAGACTTGCTTGCCTTTGCCTTTGCCTTTGCCTTCCCCCCTGGGGATGTCTACTAATAGCTCAGCTGCCTACCTCTCCTTTTTGTTTATTTAATGAACAAGCTGATGAGTTATGGGCAGCACAAACTGCATCTAAAGCAGGACACTCCGAGTTTATTATATTCACATAACTCAAAACACAGCCACATTGATTTCATTTCCACATTCTGTAAATCTTGCAAGTGGATTTAGTGCTGTTGGATGGAAGCTGACCTGACAATATGGAGAATGAAGTTCTGAGGAGGCAAACAAGCAAAACAAGGAACTGTATGTCCGGGCAACCTCTCTGCGTAATTATTTCCTCAGGTTTCCCTGCGGGAGCCTTGGAGAGAGACAAAACAAAGGGGTAAAAAGCATTCTTAAAGGAAGTCCTGCTTCATCCTTTGGTTTAGTTAGGAGCGTGAGCCAACAATTCCTTTATGTTATGTACTGAGTTGAATAGGATCCAGAATGCAGCAGTCTGATTGGTCCTAGAACAATAGGATTCAGAATGCAGCAGTCTGATTGGTCCGCAAGAGCCACCCAATCCAGCTCCAGGTGGAAGTGAATCCGCAACCTGATTGGCCTACAGGAGTATCCCAGAATAAGCCAATCACATGGGACCCATTGTGTAAATAATGTATATAAAGCAGACGTTCTGGGGGAACTTTCATTCCTCGCTACTATGAGCTGAATAAAGAGCATGAAATCCACACTCCAAGTATATTTCATTTGTACTTCCCAAAAACTCCCAACAAACTATCTCCCCCAAAGTGCCCAAGGACCTTAAACTGTCGTGGAATAGAAGGGCAAGACTCTGCAGCAACTTAAAAGAACTGGAAGCAGAGAGCAGGAATAAATAAATTAGAACTGAGCTGAAATTCCTGGCAATAGGTTTTTCTGATTTTTATTTTTCTCATCCCGCCTGGAAGAATTTTCTCTGAATACACTCAACTGTTTTGTTTTGTTTAACTAGGGCTTGTTGATCAGAAGGTTGGCAGTTCGAATCCCCGCGACGGGGTGAGCTCCCGTTGCTCGGTCCCTGCTCCTGCCAACCTAGCAGCTCGAAAGCACGTCAAAGTGCAAGTAGATAAATAGGTACCGCTCCAGGGGGGAGATAAACGGTGTTTCCGTGTGCTGCTGTGGTTTCGCCAGAAGCGGCTTAGTCATGCTGGCCACATGACCCGGAAAAAATGTCTGCGGACAAACGCCAGCTCCCTCAGCCAGTAAAGCGAGATGAGCGCCACAACCCCAGAGTTGTCCGCGACAGGACTTAACTGTCAGGGGTCCTTTACCTTTACCTTTTAGAGACATCTATCATCTCTCCATGACAATACCCCAGAACCACAAGCCCAGGGCACCATGGGACAGGCAAAATCGTGGGCAAGAATGCCAGCACAGTTGCAGCAGCAGAGCAAGCTAACAAACAAACCTCAGGAAAATAGAAAGTTGCGCCATAGCCCCTGCTAACGGTGTGCCCCACTCCTGAAGAAAAATGGGAGAATTTCTTCTCCCCGTGGAGAAATTCATTTAAATGACTCTCCCCATCCATGCCAGTGAACTTCTCTGTCCCACAAATAGCGTGGAGAATTTCAAGAGTCCATTTGTGCACAGCTTCAAATAAATTACGGATAGGTGAGAGTAGCTGTTCTTGCTCTGAAAATCAATGGCACCCCCCCAAGTGTTATTGACAAACTCAGGCAAACCCTCAAGGGGGTCTGATAAGTGCTCGCTAAACTAAACTTAAAAGGGTTGCATTCAACAGAGCACTAAAGTGAATGTTCCATCAGCACCGGGGGTTTTCCTTGCACAACAGAACATTCTCCCCCTCTCTTAGCCCTGCATCTGTTCCGGAGCACAAGGGAGGAGAGAGGGGAGAAACCCCCTTGTGCCAGTGTCAATCCTTGCACAACATGTTACTTGAATAACATCCAAACAAACTGTTACAGGAATTTCCCCGAACCACCCAGTCCCACAAGCACGACACACACACACACACACACACACACACGAGTGAAAATATTTCTTTCTCTATAGTGTTTCTGTTATAAATTCATATAAAATCAACCGTATATCGGATCAGGACCGTTCCACCTTTGTTCTTCAACATATTAGGAGAGCTATCAAAAGGGGGTGGCCTGATGTGCTCACAAGGTGGCCATAATCCCCTAACCATACCAGCACGTCCACAGCGGAACCCTACCAGAGGGGATGCAACCACTTAAACCTGCCAGACTATGGACATTTCCCTCACAAAGGATCCAGCACCTGGAAATGTATTCGGCTGGGCTAACACAAAGGACGGTCGTTAACCCTGCCGGCCAAGCCAGGAAACTTTGAACACTCTTGTTTTGTTGGAATGTGTGCCTGGGAGGGGTTCAAGAGGGGATGATATAGGTGTCAAAATACTCAGATTACCTCCTCTGACCCTCCCAATTTGTGATGTAGTTCTGATGTATCTGTGATGTAGTTTTGGGGGTGTAGCTTGGGGATTAGTAACTGATAAAAGTTGGGGTTTCTTCCTGTTCGGGGCTACCATTTTGTTCCACCTGGTGGCAGGTGGGAGCCCTGTCGTGACAGTCTCAATAAAGACCAAGCCTACTGGCTGCTTTTTTGCTCTGGCATTCCTGGCTGGTGTCCTTGTTGTTGTTGTTGTTTTGTCCAAGGGAGCCCTCAGATTTCTCCTTTAACAAAACACAAAGCCACACCCACACCGTCATTCTCTGAGCATGGGGAAAGGAAGAAAACTACAAGATCTACCCCTGTAGTGATACCTCCATTGGGAATTCAGACCCACAGGGTACTTTGCAATATTCAAGCCAGCTTATCGGTGGTGACTCAGATGTCTGGAGCTAAAAGTGCCATAAAGTGCCCAATTTATGATTTTTTACAGTCTATGGAGGCACATGGGATCTACTGATAGCAGTTGGGAGAAGAGCTGTTGAAAAACTAAGCACGTACAAATACCGGCTGGAAATGTAAAGAAAAAGAAGGTACCTTTTATCCTATGTGGTGGTCATGTAAGGCAATAAAGGCTTTCTGGGGAATGATATACAATGAATTGAAAAAAAAGTTTAAAATAACTTTTGTAAAAAGACCAGAAGCCTTCTTATTAGGAATTATCGGTACCGACATCCCAAAGGAACAGAAAAGACTCTTTATGTTTGCGACAACAGCAGCATGGATGCTACTAGCCCAGAGATGGAAGGAAGAAGAAAGAGTCCCTATCAGAGAGAAATAGCAAACCAAGCTGTTAGACTACGCTAAAATGGCAAAACTGACCGGAAAGCTCAGGGACCAAGAAGACAAAAAATTCAAGAAAGAGTGGGAAAAGTTTATAATTTATTTAGGGAACCACTGTAAACAGATGAAAACATTAGCAGGATGAAAACATTACACTTGTAATGTAACAAATGCCATGGACAATATGGATAGATATAAAATATAGATTATGAAATAATATGCAGTTGAAAATGTTGACAATAGGACCCATGGAGGGGATAGGGGGAGGGGAGTCTTGAGATTCAGAGAAATTTCTTTGTATGGATAAAGGTAAAGGGACCTCTGACCATTAGGTCCAGTCGTGACCGAATCTGGGGTTGCGGCGCTCATCTCGCTTTATTGGCCGAGGGAGCCGGCGTACAGCTTCCGGGTCATGTGGACAGCATGACTAAGCTACTTCTGGCGAACCAAAGCAGCGCACGCAAACGCCGTTTACCTTCCCGCCAGAGTAGTACCTATTTATCTACTTGCACTTTGACGTGCTTTCGAACTGCTAGGTTGGCAGGAGTCGAGCAACGGGAGCTCACCCCATCGCGGGGATTCGAACCGCCGACCTTCTGATCGGCAAGCCCTAGGCTCAGTGGTATAACCCACAGCGCCACCCGCATCCCTCTTTGTATGGATATGTATTTGGTATTGTTATAAATTTATATTTGTAAAATAAATAAAAAACGATTTCAGTGAAAAGAAAAGAAAAACGAAGCAATTTCAAGAGGGTCCAATTTACCGGATATACTTTTCAGGAGGGAAAAGGAACCACAACCCCACCATCTTGTGGCAAAGGGGTGTGTGAAGAAGCCTAATGGGTGCTGGGAGAAACCCTTAAGGGTGCCACGTTCGGGACACCAGCTACACCTGCTTATCTCAGGGTGCTAGTTCCATCGAACTCATTCCATGGTCAGCTGAAAGGCACAGTCTGACTTGCCGGAGGTCTGCCTGGGCCACAGAAAGCACCCAAACCCTGGCACAAGAAGAACTAGGAGAAATGTCTTAAGCAGAAGGAGAGGCACTGAATATGTATGGCCTGGGCCTCTGTGTTTTGCCAAGATCTAATGCTATTTATTCTCCTTGATTACACATTCCGGCTATGGCACAAAGGGCTGGAAGGAGCTGCTCTCTTGTGCTAAATAATTTGAACAAATTTCCATTTCAATGCAGCCCGTGATACGTTCTTTCCTCCCCCCCTGTAAGGAGCTGCACGGAAAGAACTGCGGATCCTTACTCTGGGGAGCGGAGTCCCTGTGGTGCTCCCGAAAGACTTACTGCTGCACTTTTCTGAATTTATGCCTTCGGAGCGCTGGGGTTTTAGCTTCACTTTGTCTGTAAATCACAGATTAACAGGGAGGAAAGGTACAAGAGCCAAGCAGCATCCAGGAGCTCAGGGGTTGAATTGGTGCAGGATGATGACCCATACTTGTTGTGGGTCATTGACAGATCCTTCCCCTTCTATCTCAGCCTCAGTTTCCTATGCGTAAAATAGTAATAGTAATAATAATAATAATAATAATAATAATAATAATAATAATAATAAATTTTATTTATACCCCGCCCTTCCCAGCCGAAACCGGGCTCAGGGCGGCTAACACCAATAAAATTACAATAAAATATAAAAGAAAGAAAAACTGTTAATTAAAATACGGGTTAAAATACAATTTAAAATTTAAATGCCGCTTCATTTATCGCCCATAATCAAAACCATAAGGGGAGGAAACATCAGACTGAGTCCAACCCCAAAGGCCAGGCGGAACAGCTTTGTCTTGTAGGCCCTGCGGAAAGATGTCAAATCCCGCAGGGCCCTGGTCTCTTGTGAGAGAGCGTTCCACCAAGTTGGGACCAGTACTGAAAAGGCCCTGGCCCTAGTTGAGACCAGTCTAACAACTTTGTGGCTCGGGACCTCCAAAATGTTGTTATTTGTGGACCTTAAGGTCCTCTGCGGGGCATACCAGGAGAGGCAGTCCCGTAGGTATGAGGGTCCTAGGCCGCATAGGGCTTTAAAGGTCAAAACCAGCACCTTAAACCTGATCCTGTACTCCACCGGGAGCCAGTGCAGCTGGCAAAGCACTGGATGAATGTGGTCCCGTGCCAAGGACCCCATAAGGAGCCTCGCCGTGGCATTCTGCACCCGCTGGAGTTTCTGGGTCAGCTTCAAGGGCAGCCCCGCGTAGAGCGAGTTACAATAATCAAGCCTGGAGGTGACTGTCGCATGGATCACTGTGGCCAGATCAGGGCGAGAAGGTAAGGGACCAACTGCTTGATACGTCATTGATAATAGAGTCTTGGTTGTTGCTAAAGCATCATGAAAATGTTTTTTTAAAAAAACGACACGAAACAGTCTTGCTGCAGTGCTTCTTTGTGTGGCCCTCTCAAGTCTGTATTAAAATGCTTTAGTTTTGAGAGGTCCTAACTACAAATGGTCCTACCTTGGAGGCAAGAGACTGGGCTCAGTATAGCCTCAGTGGCCCAGAGTGCCTTCCATCAGCTTCGGCTGGTGGCCCAGCTACGCCCTATCTGGACAGGGATAGCCTAACTACTGTTGTTTATGCTCTGATAACCTCTAGGTTAGGGACGCAGGGCGCTGTGGGTTAAACCACAGAGCCTAGGGCTTGTCGATCAGAAGGTTGGTGGTTCGAATCCCCACGATGGGGTAAGCTCCCGTTGCTCGGTCCCTGCTCCTGCCAACCTGGCAGTTCGAAAGCACGTCAAAGTGCAAGTAGATAAATAGTCTGGCGGAGGGAAACAGTGTTTCCGTGCGCTGCTCTGGTTCGCCAGAAGCGCTTAGTCATGCTGGCCACATGAACCGGAAGCTGTACGCCGGCTCCCGAGGCCAATAAAGCGAGATGATTATCTTAAAATGCACATTTTGGTTTGCGCGACGGAAGGATAACTGTGCTCCTTCTTTTAACTGTATTCCAGTCTGCTTTAGATCAAAGCTTAATTTCTTCTATGTGAATGTCTCCCTCGTCTTCCTTTCTGCCTTTCTCTCCTTGCCATAGGAAATGCTACCTTAAGAAATGCCCTTTCGCAGAGCTTGGAAGCCTGCTAATACTGCATTTTCCCCTATCAACTTGAGATGCTTCTGCAGAATGATTGGCTTATGCTTTAGATCAGGCTGCGATCAATAGCAAGCCCTTGCCAGCTTCTTATTAATTGAGTCTTATGCTTAGAGTCCTGGCAATATTGATTTTAACAGTAAGTCAGCTGAAATTTGGGAAGCATTTATTTGAAGTCTGAAAAATAAGAGAAGAGAACATTGCCTTATTGGGTCGACTTCATTTCCAGCAGATTACACGCTAGTAATTGCATGTGTCCAGTCACTTTCATTGCTTGTAGTCCTAATAAAATGCTTTGAAGCCTTTTAGATTTCCCTTTGTGGGATGAGTCTGCTCTCACCTTAGAACACAGCCAGAGGGACTCAAATTCAGCATAAGGCATGGTCACTTCTCTTCAGGTTAGGGTGCTATTTCAATTCTATTCCTTAAATAATAACAAAATACTGGCCCAAGAAATACCTGCCACGCATAGGGTCCATTAATGTCCCATGGGCTTATCCAAAAACCAGGACATTTTCTGCAGAACAAGGGGTGCTTCATTAAGGAACAAGAAAGAAGCAGCAAAATGAGTGGAGCATTGGTAATAAAGCAGTACTGTACTTAGTTTTACTGATGAGTGGGGCCCTGCAACAAAATGTTGCAGTGTGGAGAGCTTCTGTTCAGGGTTCTGGTCACTCTATTCCAGCCTCCCTTTCACTCCTGTTTTCTGCCACGGTACGTTTCTGATCAGAAGGTCGGCAGTTCGAATCCCTGCGACGGGGTGAGCTCCCGTTGCTCGGTCCCAGCTCCTGCTCACCTAGCAGTTCAAAAGCACGTCAAAGTGCAAGTAGATAAATAGGAACCACTCTGGCGGGAAGGTAAATGGCGTTTCCGTGCGCTGCTCTGGTTCGCCAGAAGCGGCTTAGTCATGCTGGCCACATGACCCGGAAGCTGTACACCGGCTCTCTCGGCCTGTAAAATGAGATGAGCGCCCGCAACCCCAGAGTCGGACACGACTGGACCTAATGGTCAGGGGTCCCTTACCTTTACGTTTCTTTAAGACACCCGAGCTCTGCAGTCACAAAGCCTTCCGAGCAATCAAATCATGTAACTCCCATCACTTTTGCATTAACAATCTGAGTCCTTCCTTGAGATACTCAGTCTGCCAGGAAAAGACTGGACGCTCATTCCATCTCTGCATTGCCTTCCTGCCATGTTTGACTTTCGCCCATTGGTTGTGCCAGGCGCTCAAGGCCACCTGGGGTCAAACACCTTGAATATGGAGGATGCTGCCAATATTCTTTTGTTCCCACTCTGGCCACCCAAGGATGATGCATCTACACTTAGTGACTCAACCTGTGTGCAGGCCTGTCTTGCACATAGAGGCTAGTGGCGCAGGGCGCCAGGAGGGAAGTGGAATGAATTTTATTCAGAATACAGTGGTACCTCGTGTTAAGAACTTAATTCATTCTGGAGCTCCGTCTTAACCTGAAACTGTTCTTAACCTGAGGTACCACTTTAGCTAATGGGGCCTCCCGCCACCACCGCGTGATTTCTGTTCTCATCCTGAAGCAAAGTTGTTAACCTGAGGTACTATCTCTGGGTTAGTGGAGTCTGTGACCTGAAGCGTCTGTAACCTGAAGTGTCTGTAACCTGAGGTACCACTGTAGCAGTTTAGTTTGGATCAGGCCTAGAACACCCCACCACACATGAACTCATCTGCAGTAAGCATATTGTTATGAATTTTGGGGGGTGGGGCAGGAAGCAGTCTGTTTGCGAGACCCTTCTAAGCCCTGGATCAGCAAGTGATAAATATAAGCCAGGCTAGCTTCCTGTGTTGTGGTGATCGCCTGGGCGATGGGCCATTAAGGGGAACAAAGGAAGGGGGCTATGTGCGAGACAGCAAATGAGTGGAGCTGCTCCTTCGACTCCTGGATAGTTAGGACAAAGCCTGAGTTTAGAGTTTCAGTGAGGTGAGCTAGAAGAAAAGCAGCAAGCTGGAGAGAGAGCCATGCCTGATTTCTGCTGGTATCCAAAGCTATGCCTAGGGGAGAAGCAAGACCCTCTTGGGGGGTTAGTGCCTGTGAACCTCTCCATCGTAGGCTCAGGTTGTATATGTGTGTAAATAAACCACGTATCCTGAAGAAGAAGAGAGTTTGGATTTGATATCCCGCTTTATCACTACCTGAAGGAGTCTCAAAGCGGCTAACATTCTTCTTTCCCCTTCCTCCCCCACAACAAACACTCTGTGAGGTGAGTGGGGCTGAGAGACTTCAGAGAAGTGGGACTGGCCCAAGGCATAGCTGTCAACCCTCCCTTTTTTTTGACGGGAAACTCCTTATTCCAATGCCGTTTCCCGCTGCTATCCCGGATTGTTGATATCCCTTAAATTTCCCGGATTTCAAAGGAAGCAGCTCCTCTCCCTCCCTGCCGGCCAGGGAGGCACCTCAGCTGCATTGCTCGGCTGCCAATAAGGAGTCTGAGACCGATTGGGGGCGGAGCTTGCATGCCTTGTGCAGCCAGAACCCTCACACCCAACCAGACAGCCAGACAGCCAGACAGCCTGCCTGCCGTCTATGCACTCGCTCTTTCGCTCACCTGTTCGCAGCGCAGCCTCTGGAGCGCAGGGTGGCGAGGCTATTTGGTGCCCTTGCGGCATCCTTATTTTCAAATCCGAAGTTTGAAAAAATCCTTTATTTTCAAATCCGAAGTTGACAGCTATGGCCCAAGGTCACCCAGCAGCTGCATGTGGAGGAGCGGCGATGCGAACCCGGTTCACCAGATTATGAGCCCACTGCTCTTAACCACTACAGCACACTGGCTCTCACCGCACTCTCCTCTGTACCTCATTGCAAAAGGAATCTCGCGCTGCTAGGAGATTGGGATATATTGCTTTTTGAAAATGTGGCATTTGAGGAATGCAATGGACACCAAAAAAAGAGCTCTTGCAGTGAGACTCCTACATAGTGAATGGCAAGTGGCGTGGCAGGCAGCGGCAGCAGCAGGAGCAAGAGTTGAATTCCCATTTAAATAAAATGCCAAAAGGCCGTCAGTGGAAGTGACATTTATGGTGTTACTACAAATGCATTCAGTGGGAAAGCTGAGTAGCAAGAGCAGGAGCAGGGGGGAGAACAAGCTGTAGTGAAAACTGCCATCTGTATATTGTGCCCCGTTTTTAATATTCTGTATTCTCATAAAAAGTGTTGTTTCTGTCACCATTCAATCTCACAAACTCACACGGAACACTGTTAAAAGTCAGCAGTGTGTGAAATGGTATTTTAAAATAAATGAAACCGGCTCGCGGAGCTGCGGAGGAATATTGCAATGCTGGGGTGCTGACAGACAGGCACTGAAAAGTAACAACCGTTATCATCTTAAAGCAAAGCGGATTAAATAAAACCCACAGCTACTGGTGCATTACCAAGTCTGATATTGACACAGCTGCTGGGGTGGTATTTTTCATTGTCTCATCAAGACAAAGCATCACGGGATATCAATCTTCCCTCTGTCAGGCCAAGCTGGTATAAAGTTATTTCCCCCCCCCCTTGTTGTTGTTTACATTTTCACTCAGCAGCCAGCAATTTGGGGAGGGTGGGAGGGTGCCCGGGGGCAGCTCTGAATTGTGCACCGGCCGCCAGGACCGCTCTGCCGGGGGTGCAACATTCTTGAGTGTGTGGGGGGTTTCCCCCCCTCGCCCACCCCTGGCAATTCTTCAGAGAATGTTGGTCGTTATTCTTGTGTTTTGGTGAGAGATTAAAATCCGTGCGAGGATGAGCTGAGAGGTGGGATGGAAGGTACAAATTGCTTCTTTTGCATCTATCCGCTAGGGATGAGGTTGGTCGCACGTTGGAAAATTCTTGCTCCCTCGAGGCTAAAAACAGCTGAGAAATATGATTAATGGACACCCTCCACCCTCCCGGATGACATATTCTGTAGCGGACTTGCCTTTTCCCGTAACCGGCTTCAGTTTCCAATGAGCTTGGCTGGCCTAGGAAATGTAATTCAGCTTGTAGTGAATTATTTCTTGGGTTGCATTTGTTTGCTGTCACACATTTTCCGTTCTTCTGCACATGTGAGGCGTCCTGACGGGTTGATTACAGCTGAGGTGGGGGGGGCGCTCCCCTCCCTATTTAAGCATAGGTGAAATTCACAAGGCCTTGCTTAAATGGGCAGAGGGTCCCATTTTGCCAGTGGGTCTCAAACTTTCCACTTGGAAGGGTGAAAGAACGATGTGGCCCACCAGAGACAAAGTGGTGGTGCCAAACAGAGCCAGTCACAAAGCGGTGCAAGAGTTTGGCATAATTGTTTTCCGACATCTCATCCATCCTTAAAGGTAAAGGTACTCCTGACCGTTAGGTCCAGTCACGGACGACTCTGTGGTTGCGGCGCTCATCTCGCTCTATAGGCCAAGGGAGCCGGCATTTGTCCGCAGACAGCTTCCGGGTCATGTGGCCAGCATGACTAAGCCACTTCTGGCGAACCAGAGCAGCGCACGGAAATGCAGTTTACCTTCCCGCCGGAGCGGTACCTATTTATCTACTTGCACTTTGACGTGCTTTCGAACTGCTAGGTGGGCAGGAGCAGGGACTGAGCAACGGGAGCTCACCTCGTTGCGGGGATTCGAACCCCCAACCTTCTGATCGGCAAGCCCTAGGCTCTGTGGTTTAACCCACAGCGCCACCCATCCTTAGAAATAGCTAAATTCTTTTGCCCATCCACTTTTCTTGTGGCAAGGAGTGCCGCTGCTCTGCTTTCCTCAAACTAACTGCAGACATTTGCTCCGGATGTCTTGTGGTAGCCTCCCGGTTTTAAGGCAGAATCACGGAAGGGCAGATGTTAGTCATCTGCAGAGCTCCATCTGACTGAGATGATTCAGAAGGGGGGGGTAGAACATGGTTGTCATCCACATACTGGTCGCATTGTGCTACAAATCCCTGAAACGACACACTACATTGGTAGTGATGTTAAAAAACGGGGGGTGGGGGGGAGCCAGGGCTGGATTTAGGTTTGATGAGGCCCTAAGCTACTGAAAGAAATGGGGCCCTTTATATGTCCAGCTGTCCTTTGTCAACAACAAATCGTCCCTGTTTTTTTGTGTTGAATATATGCTATATGGTAATTTATGGACCTAATAGGTATCTAAAGCCATTTGCACATGCAGAATGTAGGCACCCTATATATAGGTAAAGGTAAAGGGACCCCTGACCATTAGGTCCAGTCGTGTCCGACTCTGGGGTTGCGGCGCTCATCTCGCTTTATTGGCCGAGGGAGCCGGCGTATAGCTTCCAGGTCATGTGGCCAGCATGACAAAGCCGCTTCTGGCGAACCAGAGCAGCGCACGGAAACACCGTTTACCTTCCCGCCAGAGCGGGTACCTATTTATCTACTTGCAATTTGTGCTTTCGAACTGCTAGGTGGGCAGGAGCTGGGACCGAGCAACAGGAGCTCATCCCGTCGCAGGGATTCGAACCAGCGACCTTCTGATCAGCAAGCCCTAGGCTCTGTGGTTTAACCCACAGCGCCACCTGGGTCCCACCCTATATACAGAAATGAGCAAACCAGTGATATTTTAGGGAGCAGGCTAGCAGGCAAGCCCATTACTTACATCATAGGAGCCCACACAACACAAAACACTGTTGCTGTGCGTAGGTTTTATTTTATTTGTTTTTTATCTTATGTTTTGGAAATGTACATCCAGTTTTTTTTTTCTTTAAATTTTTTTGGGGCCCCCAAGAGAGTGGGGCCCTAAGCTATAGCTTGTTTAGCTTATACGTAAATACGGCATGCTATAAATCCATATGTTATATGGCAGGGATGTCCAATAGGTAGATCGTGATCTACCGGTAGATTGTGAGGGGTCTGTGGTAGATTGTGGGGACCCCCTCACCCCCCAAAAAACTCAACAACTTTGGTAGATCACTGCCAGTTTTTTTTAATAGTGGGAGTAGATCTGTCTTTTGAAAGTTGGACATGCCTGCTATATGGTAATTTATGGACCTAATAGGTACCTAAAGCCATTTGCACATAACAAAATATGTATTTTATCAAAGTCATTGTTGAACTTATCTTATATTTTGGAAATGTACATCTAGTTTTTTCCCCTTTAAATTTTTTGGGGGCCCCCAAGAGAGTGGGGCCCTAAGCTAGAGCTTGTTTAGCTTATACGTAAATCCGGCACTGGGACAAGCTGAAACCCTTCAATACCTCCCAGCACAACTGCCGAGAAGTTGGACTGCTGTTCTCCAATGCCTCTCTCTGATACCAGTCATACAGGTCAAGTGTATTTACTTGCACTGGCATGCTTCCAAACTGCCAGCTTGGCAGGCACTGGGGCTGAGCAACAGGAGCTCACCCCATCGCAGGGATTCGAACCACCGACCTTCCGAGTGGCAAGCCCTAGAGGCTCAGTGGTCTAGACCACAGCGCCACCCACATCCTATCTGATGCTACAGCAATAGGGGAGTCTATCCATCTGCTCACTTTGAGTAAGATGGCCAGAATTGTCTGCCTGGATCAAAGGAAAGGCTCAGCTGCCTTTTGGTTTCCCACCAGCCAGGAAGGACAGGAGCAGGACCGTGGAGGTGATGGCCCCATGTTTGTACCCAGCATTCTGATATGTAGAAGCTAATCTCCTCTGAATCACTTAGTTTTCATTTATATATACTGTATATTCCTGCGTATAAGACTACTTTTTAACCCAGGAAAATCTTCTCAAAAGTCGGGGGTCGTCTTATACGCCGGGTCGTATTTCTTATACGGCGAGTATATCCCAAACTCTATATTTTAACTGGAAAAGTTGGGGGTCGTCTTATACACCCAGTCGTCTTATACGGCGGAATATATGGTATATATAACTTTTATTAAATTTTCTGTTTTACAATTTTAAATACTCATTTTACATCCGTAAGATATCATCATCATCATTCTTTTATTCGACCGTCAGTCAGAAGAATACATTTGTACAGAATTAAAAACATCTGAGAGAACTTTGAAAAAAGGAAACATAGTCCACAATAGAATGGAACTAAACAAATAGCCCCATATCGATACAATCAAATAAAATCTTGTGACGCTTAGAAGCTAAAAAAAGAAACTTAGCCACCAGGGAGGCTGCATTTCTAGCAATATTATTCAGTAAATATAAAACCTGTCTTTCTCTGGGTAGAAAGCTAGATTGACGTAAAAGTGGAGTTATAAGATTTTGCCTAAGTTCTGCATAGAGAGGACAAGACAGAAGGATATGTTCGGTAGACTCAACCACGCCCATAGTACAGTGATAGGTTCTCTGGGCGTATGGAACTCCCTTGTACCTTCCCCACAATACCGCGGAATCAAGGGCGTTTAGTCTAGCCGCTGTAAGAAGTCTGCGGTATTACACATAGTGGATTTCCGCGAGATAGGGGGCTGGCGTCATTTGATATATCTGGTCCCCTAGGAACATCCCTGGTTTCACTTGAGCTATGTCTTCTTGTCTGGCAATATCGCTCAGTCTCCGGGAGATTGCAGTTCTAGCTTGATTATACGTCATGGACTCCAGGTGGAGGTGTGACAATCCACAGATATCAATGACTTCCCTTCTTCTCTTTCCATGGTTTAATTATTTTGCATGTCATAAATCCCTGCATATTTTACAAAAACTATACCAATCAGTAATCCATTATTACATCCATCTAAACGTATTAACACTGTTGAATTTATCTTAACGCTGCCAACGTTTTCAGCTGTACACAGTTATTTCCCATATATTCAACAAACATTTCCCAATCTTCTCTAAATGTATGTTCTTCTTGTCCTCTTATTCTATATGTTAAGTCTGCAAGCTGCGCATATTCTGTCAACTTAAGTTGCCCTTCTTCTTTGGTTGGGACCTTGCTCGTTTTCCATTTTTGAGCTAACGAAACACCGGCCGCAGTAGTGGCATAAATAAATAACCTTTTTTGACACCTGGGAATTTCAGCCTGAACAGAAAGGGCTCTGGTTTTTCTGAATCACTTAGCTTTCATAGCTGCCCCCTACTTATGCCTTGATAAACAACTAACCCTTTCTTACAGCCATCTAAGTTTGTGGTCATCACATCTTTGGCGTATTCGGCTTGCAGTAGTCAGAGGCGTAGGAAGGTCAGGTGGTACCAGGTGCAAAAAAAATCTTGTCACCCCCCCCCACATTGTTTTGTTTTGTTTTTGCCTGCAAAAATGGTTTTACGTTATTTCATATTTTCTTACAAAGGAATAATAATAAGTAAAAACAAACTTTTATTTATATCTCGCCCTCCACGGCCGAATGTCAGATAAATGACATTCATATAAAATCAAACAATAATTAAATTACCTCCTAAAAACATGTCAAAGTCAAATTAAAGTCAAATTAGATGGCTTTCCGCAGGGTTAGGGTTGGGAACAGTAAGTGCTCCACTGAATTGAAATTTCAGCCTTCACGACATAGGAAAACGGCCAAGTAAACAGCTATTTTCGTGGAGGAGGGTCAAGATATTAACTGATATGCATGAAATTTCATATATAGCTATATAATCCCTAGTGTAGTAAGATAAGACGTTTGGAGCACGCATTTTTTTTTAAAAAAGTTTTTTATGAACCACCCTAGTAGGGCAGTAATTGTTCCTTGATAATTTGTCACCCCCTCCATGATGGAACCTGGGGCGGACCTCCCCCCCTGCTCCCCACTTCCTACGCCCCTGGCAGTAGTTGGCTTGGAAGAAAAGCACCTGGGGTAATGTGAAGCATGGCGGGAGGGGGAGGTTCTCTCACCTGTGCACCAGTTTCGATCCAAAAAGCACCCCGCAATACTCTGCTTTATATAAGGATGGGGTAGATGAGTATACAGCTTCTGTGGCATTTGGCCTCAGGCATTTGGAAAATCTAAAATATTTCATCCTCTATATGCACAAATTGAGACTCTTGAGAGTCCCATGGACTGCAAGAAGATCAAACCTATCAATTCTGAAGGAAATCAGCCTGGTGTGCTCACTGGAAGGACAGATCCTGAAGCTGAGGCTCCAAGACTTTGGCCACCTCATGAGAAGAGAAGACTCCCTGGAAAAGACCCTGATTTTGGGAAAGATGGAGGGCACAAGCAGAAGGGGACGACAGAGGACGAGATGGTTGGACAGTGTTCTCGAAGCCACCAACATGAGTCTGACCAAACTGCGGGAGGCAGCGGAAGACAGAAGTGCCTGGCGTGCTCTGGTCCATGGGGTCACGAAGAGTCAGACACGACTAAACGACTAAACAACAACAACAAAATATGCACAAATTAATAGTGGATGCAGGCACAAGGCAGGGGTAAGGATTCCTTGCAGAAGTACCATTTGTTACCTCCGCGCACAAACCTCTTGTCTGTAACACTCTTGGATTCCTCTAAAGACGAGTGAGCTGAAAACCCAGAAGATCTGGATGTGTTTGCTGAAATCCCAGTCCAAATTGTTAAGGAGGCAGCGGCTGTGTCTTGATTTCTCCAGCTGACAATGGCAGTCCCTGTGTCACGAAACACCGTGACGGAAGCCAGAGCGCCTGGAAACGCTGTTTACCTTCCCGCTGCAGCGGTACCTATTTATCTACTTGCACTGGCATGCTTTTGAACTGCTAGGGGTTGGCAGGAGCTGGGACAGAACAACGGGAGCTCACCCCATCGTGGGGATTTGAACTGCCGACCTTCCGATCGTCAAGCCCAAGAGGTTCAGTGGTTTAAACCACTATTTCTATTTCTAGCTGCACACATTACACAATCATGAATCTCTTCCCTTTGAAACACAAAGGCCCAGGTTCAAAATATGAAGCCCCAGCAATATAGCCGTTTCTGCTACGGAAACTAATATTGTCACAGGAGCGACCTGAATTGGACAGCACTTGGTGTTGAGGCATCCTTCTGCAACTTTGTTTCACAAGTGGAATTGCTCCTCGGTTGCAGAAGGTCGGCGGTTCTGAATCCCCGCGACGGGGTGAGCTCCCGTTGCTCAGTCCCTGCTCCTGCCAACCTAGCAGTTCGAAAGCACGTCAAAGTGCAAGTAGATAAATAGGTACCGCTCCTGCAGCAAGGTAAACAGCGTTTCCGTGCGCTGCTCTGGTTCACCAGAGGTGGCTTAGTCATGCTGGCCACATGACCCGGAAGCTGTATGCCGGCTCCCTCGGCCAATAAAGCGAGCTGAGCTGAGCGCCGCAACCCCAGAGTCGGACACGACTGGACCTAATGGTCAGGGGTCCCTTTACATTTAATATGGACAAATAACAGCTCCGCTCCCAGACTTGGCATTTTGTCTCACTGCATATTCCAAATGCAGGCACCTGCAAAACTCTACAGCTGCATGCCAGCGACCACGGCTGCACGTTTTCAAAGCTATACCCTCAAAGGAATCCACATTGCAGTGACTTGCGTTGCGCACCGTTATTCCTGAATCTTTTGGTTCTCCTAGTCCCTCCACGAGACTCTGCAGCCTTTGCCACAGCTGGACAGTTTCAAGAGAATACAAAGCACAGCAGATGCATAGGGAAGGGGAGTGAAAAAGGAGAAAAGCAAGGATGAAAGCCAAATAAAGAAATGGAAGAAGCAATCTCTTCTGAAAATGCATGTCTCTTTCAGAAAAAAAAACCAAGTGCTGTAGCTCAGGAGCTGGTAAATGATTGGCTGAGCTGCTGTGATGTCATGTAATGCTTATGAGCATTAAACTACCTGTGCAAAGTGCCTTGGATGCAGCAGGGGCACAATTCGCTGTTGGCATGAACAGGGTTGCCAACGTTTTACTAGCTTTGCCTCTTATACTTTTGAAAGCAGAATTAGAATGCAAACAATCAGCAGCCAGCCCTTTCCTGTCACATTTCTCCATGCCAGGAAAATTGACACCTGCTACATTTCTGCCATCGGGCCAGATTGAGAAGGCGATTGGGCCTTAGGTTGCCTACCCCTGGTGTAAAGGTAAAGGGACCCCTGACCATTAGGTCCAGTTGCGGACGACTCTGGGGTTGCGGCGCTCATTTCGCTTTATTGGCCAAGGGAGCTGGCGTACAGCTTCTGGGTCATGTGGCCAGCATGACTAAGCTGCTTCTGGCGAACCAGAGCAGTGCATGGAAACGCCGTTTACCTTCCCGCCGGAGTGGTACCTATTTATGTACTTGCACTTTGACATGCTTTCGAACTGCGTAGTGGAACCAGAAAGACGTTTGTGGCAGATTCCTGAAGAGTCATTGCGCACCTCCAGAGTGCTTCTGTTCTTTCAGCCACTTCCAACTGGAAACCCAAAACTCTCACTCTGTCATTCTCCTCCACCCTAGCAAAACAAGGAGGGGCAGGCCCACTGCTACTCTCCTGTAGCAAGGATGTGCAAAATTGGGGGGGGGGGGGACTGCTGCTTTGTTTCCACATTCATTTTCCTTCCGGTATGTTTCCACTATGCTTTGCTTTATTTGCAATTAAAAGAAGTATTAAAAAGAAATAACGAGTCTCCAGGGCTCCTTCCCTCACCAAAAGTAGGAAAGGATCAAAGAACTAAATTAAGCAGAAGGTTTCTTTCCTTCTTTCTTTCTTTCTTTCTTTCTTTCTTTCTTTCTTTCTTTCTTTCTTCTATCCGCCCCCCCCCCAATGGAAGCGGCTGGGAGGAGTCTGCTAGTGACTAAATTGTTAGCCACCTTCCGAGTGTCCCTCCCTTGCTCCCACGCTCTCCTCTCCAACATATCAGAGATGTTTATTAAGAGATGACAAGTCTATCAGGCCTCATAAGCAGCCTTCACAAGGAGGAGATCTTACACCCAGAGAGGATCATCAATCTTCTCCTTGCTCTGCTCTCCTGAACAACGGAGAGCCTACCAGCCTCCCCCCTTCCTCCCTCGCCCCTCGCTGCGCACACGGCAAGAGATGTTGTTTGCCAGAAGAAGCGCATGGAGAGAATCAGGGTGCTTGGAGCAGAGCAGAGACATTTTTTCCCTGAGTTTTGATTCTTAACGCCAAAATGTGCTTATTTGCATTTGCTAAGGCAAAAATCTTTTGTTTCTGTTGTTCATCCAAGGCCTGTTAACCCTTCCTCCTAGTCCACAGCATCGGAGCCAACTCCTAGGGGCTGAGGTCTCTTCGTCCCCCCATAAAATATTTGAGGGGCCAGCCCCCCCGTTGCCATTCAAATGGTGTGTGTGGGCTGCATCTTGTGATCAATTATTTGGGGCGGGGCTTACCTCCCCCCACCAATATTTTATTTAAGTTGGCACCCCTGGTACAGAGGGTAAGCTAGGTTTATTTATGATTTTCAATTTTATACATTTCAATAATTTTACAATCATTTTAACATTTCAAAACTTGACTTCCTTGCCCCCTCTTTCTGCGGTTCCTTAAATTTATGTTTAATATATTCTGCATATCCAAATTAACTTAACTTGCTCATTTATTTATCTAATTTAAGTATATACCCTTATAAAACTGCAGGTTATTACAATAATCCTGCCAATGTTCTTATCTGTTTACAGTTTGTTTGTAAATAGAAGAAGAAGAAGAGTTTGGATTTGATATCCCGCTTTATCACTACCCGAAGGAGTCTCAAAGCGGCTAACATTCTCCTTTCCCTTCCTCCCCCACAACAAACACTCTGTGAGGTGAGTGGGGCTGAGAGACTTCAAAGAAGTGTGACTAGCCCAAGGTCACCCAGCAGCTGCATGTGGAGGAGCGGAGATGCGAACCCGATTCACCAGATTACGACTCCACCGCTCTTATCCACTACACCACACTGGTAAATATTCAAGGAACCATTTCCATTCTTTTATAAAAAGTTTGTTGTCTTGATTTCTTATTTTTCTGGTAAGTTTCACCATTTCTGCATATGTTTTTGTACCCATTCCTCTTTTGCTGGGACATTTTCTTCTTTCCATTTTTGGGCAAGTAACATTCTTGCCGCTGTAGTTGCATACATGAATAAATTTCTATGCAGTTTGGGTAGTTCCCAACCAAAGGACACAATGCAAACTTAGCTGCTTAGAAACCGAAGAGTAGGTTTGGTCTTCAGCTGACTTTTAAGTTCAGCTGAACCCTGCAGTGCAGTTATAGAAAACTGTAGATTTGGTCAGGCTTAAATTTAGTGAGACTGTTGTCTTCCCAAAGGGAACAAGTCCTCTTCAGTCTTAACACCCCTTGAGCATCACTCCTTGAGCATCACTTCAGTCACTCCTATTGTAAAATAAAGTACAACACTCGTTAGTAAAACTCTTGCCCTATTCCTTTTGGCTGGTGATATGGCAAACAGGTGGAAAGAAACCTCAGAAGTCAAAGAACATTTATTTAGGACTGGAAACAACTTAAGGACTTTTTGCATGACTTTTTTGCATGAAAAGGACTTAAGGACTTTTTTGCATGAAAGAGAAAATGAACTTGTAATATCTGGATTTGAAGATTGAAAAAATACTGTTTGATAGAAGATAGAATGGTTTTGAGATCACTCGTAGCCGAGTAAGATTGTGATGATCCAGGGAGTGAGATACTATGTATAGCTGCAGGACAGAGAACCAGAAGTCTTAGATTTCTTTATCCTTTTCTCTCTTTTCCTTCCTTCCTTCCTTCCTTCCTTCCTTCCTTCCTTCCTTTCCTTTCCTTTCCTTCCTTCCTTCCTTCCTTCCTTCCTTCCTTCCTTCCTTCCTTCCTTCCTTCCTATTCTTTTTGCCTCAGTTCTTCTTTAGATTAAGTATTAAGTAGAAGAAGAAGAGTTTGGATTTGATATCCCTCTTTATCACTTCCTGAAGGAGTCTCAAAGCGGCTAACCTTCTCCTTTCCCTTCCTCCCCCACAACAAACACTCTGTGAGGTGAGTGGGGCTGAGAGACTTCAGAGAAGTGTGACTAGCCCAAGGTCACCCAGCAGCTGCATGTGGAGGAGCAGGGAAGCGAACCTGGTTCACCAGATTACGAGTCTACCGCTCTTAACCACTACACCACACTGGCTCTCAATATTTCAGTGTATTAAAAAAGATACGTTGGTGAGTATGAATTTTTGTATATCTTTGGACAAATATAAATAAAAATACTATGAGAGAGAGAGAGAGAGGGAAGCTCCTCAGGTCTTTACTCATCTTCCAGCTGGAAGATGAGCAAAGACCTGAGGAGCTTCCCCCCCCTCTCTCATAGTATTTTTATTTATATTTGTCCAAAGATATACAAAAATTCATACTCACAACGTAGCTTTTTAATACACTGAAATAGTGAGAGCCAGTGTGGTGTAGTGGTTAAGAGCGGTAGACTCGTAATCTGGTGAACCGGGTTCGCTTCCCTGCTCCTCCACAATTCAGGTGACAGAAGTGACTTCCTGAAGTTCAGGGGATATGATGTGAGCTCTGGTGTCAGCAGATCAACATGGGAAGACCCATCTCCTCCTGGGGGGTCGGGTTGTGCTGTAGGTGAGAATTCCTGGTCCAAGATCATTACAAAGAAGAATAAACTCCATGGAATCTCTGGTGGTGGAAATTTAAGATACAAAAAGCATTGGGAGCATATTACCACTACCTTGAACAATCTTCTGGGGATAATCTTGGGATGAAGAAAGAGATCAGGGAAATGGTGTAATAATGGGTGGTTTCAACTGTCCTATTGAATGTCCAATCTTGACAAGAGATTCATGCGGTGACAGAAAAAGGGTCATGAAATCAAAAACGGGGGAAGGCAATGTCGCGCCCAGGATCTCGTGCACCATCAGAGTTGTTAAATGACTCCGGAACAGTGACAATGCACGCCACTGTCAAACTCAACATTTATCTGAGAGCTAAGAAGATCCAGCACTGTCACCTACAACTTCGAAAGAGGAAACTTCTCAAAGATAAGGGGATTAGTTAAACGGCAATTGAAAGGGAGGGTCAATAGGATCGAGTGTCTTCAAGGATGCTTGGAGGTTGCAGCCACAATAATAGAAGCTCAAGTAGAATGTATGAATTAGATTATGGGAGATACAAAGAGGAAGAAGAAAGTCTAAGAGGATGCTGGCAGAATCGAGGAAGCATTAAAAAGTGAGGAGGCTTCCTTTAAAACACAGAAGGCCTGGCCACGTGAGAAAAATACAAAAGAGCACGAATTATGGAAGAACCAATGCAAATCAGCAATACAGGAACCGTCAGGCAAGGTTAATACCATTGTACACAGGTTGCACATTGACAATAAAGGTATTATTATTATTATTTATTTACTCAGCCCATTGCTGAAAATACAAATACAAAGAATGTAAACTTATTTAACAACAACAGAAGCAGGAAATCAACCGGGATGCTGCTGGGTTCTTACATGGCTCAGAAGTGAGAGGATTGCTGGAGGAGGATAGGGAGATGACAGAGAAACTGAATTAATTTTTTGCATTGGTCTTCAAAGCAGGAGGTAGCAAAGGAGGAGGCCACTTTTGTGAAAGACAACACATTTCCCAGGATGCTGAAGACCTAAGCAAATGGCAAGAGACAGTGGTAGCTTGGTTCTCAAACTTAATCCGTTCTGGAAGTCCGTTCCAAAACCAAAGCGTTCCAAAACCAAGGCACGCTTTCCCATAGAAAGTAATGCAAAACGGATTAATCCGTTCCAGACTTTTAAAAACATAAAATGAAAGCAATATTCAATGTACTGTACTATAAAATAAATATCGATATTTAAAGTCCCTTTAGGGCTTTAAAGGTCAGCACCAACACTTTGAATTGTGCTCGGAAACGTACTGGGAGCCAATGTAGATCTCTCAGGACCGGTGTTATATGGTCTCGGCGGCCACTCCCAGTCACTAGTCTAGCTGCCGCATTCTGGATTAATTGTAGTTTCCGGGTCACCTTCAAAGGTAGCCCCACGTAGAGCGCATTGCAGTAGTCCAAGCGGGAGATAACTAGAGCATGCACCACTCTGGCGAGACAGTCTGCGGGCAGGTAGGGTCTCAGCCTGCATACCAGATGGAGCTGGTAAATAGCTGCCCTGTACACAGAATTGACTTGCGCCTCCATGGACAGCTGTGAGTCCAAAATGACTCCCAGGCTGCGCACCTGGTCCTTCAGGGGCACAGTTATCCCATTCAGGACCAGGGAGTCCCTCACACCTGCCTGCCCCCTGATGGGAGCTGCAGTCAGCAATGTCTCAGAGGCATTGCCTTGGCTACGTCTGGTGTGGAGAAAAAGTGACGCTCATGATATTAGAACTCTGGGTCACCCAGTGAAACTGATTGGCAGCAGATTCAGGACAGAGCAAGAAATGCATTGCTTTCATGTTAGCTTCTCAGAAGCATCTGTATGGCCCCTGCTGGAAACAGGAAGCCGCACACGGTGAATATTTGGCCACATTCACTTTTTTGATGTGTCTAGATTCAGACTTTGTGTGCTTCTGTGTTGACGCTAATAAAAGAGCTTCTAGCTGAGCTGCGTGCTCTGTTTCTTTCTGCTCTTTAGGGGGGGGGTGTTTGCTGCCATCTCCCCCATGAAGCCTCCATGCAAGATGGGGAAGAGGAGGGGACTCTATTGCAACAGAAAAATAATGACCTGCCTTGCTTTGATGGGTTCCTGCCTACACCCGTTCTCCTTTGATAAATAATGGACAGGGGGCTCTGAATCCCTTGATGGGTAATTGAGCTGTAAGAGCCAAGCCCAGATATTTCTTATATCCAAAGGTAAGCACCAGCACTGTGAATTGGGCTTGGAAGGGAAGAGTCAGCCCATCTGCTTCTTTCAGAATAGGTGACCCAATGCTGGTTGTGCCAGTCAAAAGTGTGGCAGCGGCCTTCTCTCCTAACTGAAGACCCCGGGCACCTTGGAGAGCAGCCTGACATGTAATGTATTACAGTCACCCGGTTTGGAGGTTGTGAATCTCCATGGCATGCCTGTCCCAACAAGAAAGCTTTCCGTGTCATGTGGCCAGAATGACTAAACCGCTTCTGGCGCAACAGAACACCGTGACGGAAGCCAGAGTGCACGGAAATGCCATTTACCTTCCTGCTGCAGTGGTACCTATTTATCTACTTGCACTGGTGTGCTTTCAAACTGCTAGGGTTTGGCAGGAGCTGGGACAGAGCAACGGTAGCTCACCCTGTTGCGGGGATTCGAACCGCCGATCTCCCGATCGGCAAGCCCAAGAGGCTCAGTGGTTTAGACCACAGCGCCATCCACATTCCACAATGTGATCTCCAGTTACCTGGGGCGTCCCATGTAAATTAATTGATGCTGAAGATGACATCGAAATAAGAAGGAAAAATAGTGTCATTATAGTTGCAGAGAGGGAAACGGAAGGCATTGCAGGATCCCAAACCAGAAGATTTTAACAGTTATGGGGGGAAATGTTTCAGCACCCCTGCCTGAGCCAAAAATCGAAACAGAAGGAGATGCAATTCTCCAAAACATGATGCATTCACCTGCCACGGTGTTGTGGGCCCCCTCCATGTATAAACATGCCCCCCCCATATATCTGCTGTAGCATGAACAGCGTTTTCCATTCCCACCCACTCGCCCCCTGAAGTTGGCCACGTGGGGTCTGTGCACCAGATAGTTTTGCCACCAGTGGACAGCCGTTCATCTCAGGATTTTCACAATCTCCCCACGTAGACGCATCTCTGCCAGACTGGCAGCCACTGCTCTGGACGGAATGAAAATGGATTCTGAATTACCTTGCCCTCCCTGGAGACCGCCCGATCTGCAAAGGTCAGGGTTAAGGCCATTACTGAAGTAGCGCTTGGAAGCTTTGAGCAGGGCTGTCTTCCCCGCAGTCTGAGATGTGGATAAAGAGAGAACTTCTGTGACTGACAATACTGACACTTCGGAGACGCAGCGCTTAGAGACTGAGAGTTGAGGGTGTACCAGACCTTAGTGAACATGCATCTCAAGTCTTCTGAAAGCATTTGGAGAAATTCTCCAGGGGTTCAGGGATTATATATATATATATATATAGAGAGAGAGAGAGAGAGAGAGATGGAAAGGAGAAGGTGTTCTGGCCTTGTTCCCATGGAGGAGATAAACCTCTTTCTGGACGGTACTATTCAGACTGTAGGTGGGAACTCACAAACCTGAATTTCTTGCACCTAGTATGTTTCCGAGCACAATTCAAAGTGTTGGTGCTGACCTTTAAAGCCCTAAATGGCTTCGGTCAAGTATACCTGAAGGAGCGTCTCCACCCCCATCGTTCAGCCCGGACACTGAGGTCCAGCGCTGAGGACCTTCTGGCGGTTCCCTCGCTGCGAGAAACCAAGTTGAAGGGAACCAGGTAGAGGGTCTTCTCGGTGGTGGCACCCGCCCTGTGGAACGCCCTCCCAACAGATGTCAAAGAGAAAAACAACTACCAGACTTTTAGAAGACATCTGAAGGCAGCCCTGTTTAGGGAAGCTTTTAATGTCTAATAGATTATTGTATTTTAATATTCTGTTGGTAGCCGCCCAGAGTGGCTGGGGAAGCCCAGCCAGATGGGCGGGGTGTAAATAATAATTATTAATAATAATAATAATAATAATAAGTACTGTAAACTGGTATGTCAGGGGAAAGGCTGGTCTAGGGTCTCTTTTTTTCTGCCCCTCTATCGTGTGTGTGTGTTTAATATTTGGGCCTGCTGCACCAAGCTTCAATCATGGGTTTACCATCTCAATGAGAATGAGGTCTGTTTGCTGCTGCTGCTGTCCCCATCATTTGCCAAGGTCTGGATGGTCATTTTAGGTCCTTGGGTCCTGGACTTCAGTCGCATTGTCTAGCACCAGACAATTCCTTCCTGGTTAAAGCATGTAGCACATGCCCTGGTCACAACTAGATTGGAGCACAGTAGCATGCTCTATGTTGGACGCAGGTGGCGCTGTGGTCTAAACCACTGAGCCTCTTGGGTTTGCCAATCAGAAGGTCAGTGGTTCGAATCCCCATGACGGGGTGAGCTCCTGTTCCTCTGTTCCAGCTCCTGCCAACCTAGCAGTTCGAAAGCACACCAGTACAAGTAGATAAATAGGTACCACTGAAACAATGAGATAAATGGTGTTTCCATGCGCTCTGGTTTCCCTCACGGTGTTCCATTGCACCAGAAATGGTTTAGTCCTGCTGGCCACATGACCCAGAAAGCTGTCTGTGGACAAACACCAGCTCCCTTGGTCTGAAAGCGAGATGAGTGTTGCAACCCCATATTCACCTTTGACAGGACTTAACTGTCCAGGTACTTTACCTATGTGATGCTGCATCTGAAAAGTTTCAAGAAGTTCTAGTGGGTTATAATTCGAAGCCAATCTAACAAATTCACAGTTCCTGAAAACAAAATGCAGCCCTACTTCAAAATTCACGCTTATTCGAATTTTGCGGTTCGATTCTCCACCCAAACAATGTTTACAAAATGCATGTATCAAGGGAACGCGTACATGAGGATGAATATGTTTGTGAAGATAACATACAAAAATGCATTATGTCAGGGAAATGGCTTGCAAAAAAATGTGTACATCAGGCAAACATGTATACTAAAGTGGGTTTCTTGGGAGAAATTCATACACAAATTCTGGAGAACGTTCATTAAGCTTTTTTAAAAACAAACAAGCAAGCAAGCAAACTTAAATTGCTGCAGAAATGTGGAAAAATGAGAAACTGTGACAACAAAAAACTGACAGATCCTTCCCTCTCTACTGCACACGCAATGCACTGCAGTTGGGTAACATGAGACTTCATGAGACCGTCTCTCCTGGTATGCCCCACAGAGGACCTTAAGGTCCATGAATAACAATAGTTTAAGGGTCCCGGGCCCTAAGGAAGTTAGATTAGCCTCAACCAGAGCCTAATCTATTAATGTATTTTAATCAATTGTTTTTATACTTGGTGTTAGCCGCCCTGAGTCCGGTCTTTGCTGGGGAGGGCGGGGTATAAATAATAATAAAAATTATGATGATGATGATGATGATGATGATGATGTTGGATTTTGCCCACTTACCACATTGTCAACAGATCAGGAAAATCTGAAGTACATGGGTTTAAAGTCTGGGCTGCCACTTGGAAGCCACATGTATACAATAGATGCATCCAACCCACTTTAAACTGCCTTGGGTATCTTTGAGGGGTTTTTAAAGGATTTCCTCACATTTTCTCCCATCAGACGCCCTGCTATTCATGCCAACACTTCCAGAGATATGGCAAAAGGAAGGTGTGGAAGGAGGGATGAGAGGAAAATCGTACACCTCTCCTTCAGTCTTTTGCGTCACTTTTCTGCACTGACTTCCCCCCCATCTCTCCCGGCTGCTCCGGCCTCGGCCTTCCCTCCTAACCTTTACTTGAAGTGACAACAGCAGGAACACAAACACATCCATACAACTAATTCTCACCGGGGGCAATTTATTTTATTCAATGGCATTTTTTTTCTAATACATGAAAAGAATTGTTTTAGCAAGTCGAGGAAATAGCTTAATTAAACAGAAGTCCCGGTGCATTTCAACAGAACGTTTTCCTCAGAGACTTATTTTAGAAAGATTTCTTATTGCTCATTATGGAGATCTCCGGTAAGTTATCTTTTGGGTTCCATCAAGGATGCAAATTCATTAGACCAAGGTCGCGTCTCTCCAAATGGGACTCCAGTTCCTACCAGCCCCAGCCATCAGTGTAGGACTTGAGGGGCCCCAAAAGACCCCCAAAGAAAGAGCCACCTACAAAAAATATTTTGAGGTATGACCAAAAAAAAGCTCAACTCTGGAACATGATAATTAATTCTCCACCACATGCCAAACTTGCCAAACGATTGAAGTTCTCATGTGCAAATGTACACGAGATGAGTAAGGATGGGTGGACTGCTCCCTGCTATTATTATTATTATTATTATTATTATTATTATTATTATTATTAATTGAGTTTATATACCGCCCTATACCCGGAGGTCTCAGGGCGGTTCACAGAAAAGATCACAACACATATAATCAGAATAAAAACAACAACCCAATAACACACACCCCAGAAAAGAGCCACATTTTAAAAGGGTATAGGATGTCAAACATATCAACCAAAGGCCTGGTTAAAAAGGAACGTTTTTGCCTGGTGCCTAACTGTGTATAATGAAAGTGCCAGGTGAACTTCCCCGGGGAGAGCATTCCACAGATGGGGAGCCACTGCAGAGAAGGCCCCGTTCTCGTGTTTCCACCCTTTGGACCTCTCGAGGAGGAGGCACACAAAGGAGGGCCTCAGAATATGACCTCAAGTAGGTTCATAAGGAAAGAGGCGGTCCTTGAGATATTGCGGTCCTGAGCCGTTTCAGGCTTTATAGGTCAAAACCAGCTATACCTGTAACCCTCCATTGTGTTGAAGGGCAGAGTCTGAAACATGGATCGTCCTCTCTACTCCTGACATAATTTAAAGACAGATTCTAAGTGGTGATTTAGTAAGCTTAGTTCACTTTTCCTTACTCACCTATTTGCATGCAAGCTGCACACCCAGTTGAAGCACCAATGTCCTAAACTAACTCTCTCATGGTTGACCCCGACAAAGCTATGGGAAGATCCTTGGTTCTGAATGCTGTCGTGATGTCGTCTGTGATCACACTGCAGCAATTTGAGAACGGACGGGTTCTATGCGCCTCCGTTGCTGCTGTGGTTGAACATCCGAAATGTGCAGTTCAAAATGTTCTGCGGCAACTAGCAGCTGCTGCATCGGAAGGGTAGCCGTAATAAGCCCACGCTCAGTCCAGGAGCAACCAAGTCGCAATGTGCTTTCTGTCATCTCCTGGAGGAGATCGTGGGTAATTACCTTTCCATTCTGTTCTCCTCAGCTGCTGACTTCACTTCAAGTTCAAATATTTCTTGACAGGAAGAAAGGTTTTTAGAGCCATATTGTTAAAATTGTGGTGGCACATTGTCAAGTCAACATGCTGCAGTGTAAGATGGAAGTTTACATCACAGGGCTTCTATTGTCATCCTGAAGGTGATGTTGCGGGTGGGGGGCGGGGGCGGAGAACCAAATAGATCCTGTACTGAGAAAATTGGTTCAGTATTTGTGAAGCTGCAGAGTGTGCCGAATAGTGTTAAATCAAAATGTTGCAGCTATGACATGTGGTGTAATTTCAAACTCTATGCTTCGTGTGAATTGTCAGGGCGCGGGGGACAATTAAAAACAATTTTGGGGGTCTTGGTCACCAAGAGGAGGAGGAGGAGGAGTTTGGATTTGATATCCCACTTTATCCAAAGGAGTTTCAAAGCGGCTCACATTCTCCTTTCCCTTCCTCCCCCACAACAAACACTCTGTGAGGTGAGTGGGGCTGAGAGACTTCAAAGAGTGTGACTAGCCCAAGGTCACCCAGCAGCTGCATGTGGAGGAGCGGAGACGCGAACCCGGTTCACCAGATTACGAGTCTACTGCTCTGAACCACTACACCACACTGGCCCAGTCCAAGGCGACTATGGGGCTGCAGCACTCATCTCGCTTTCAGGCCGAAGGAGCCGACGTTTGTCCACAGACAGCTTTTCAGGTCATGTGGCCAGCATGACTTAACCGCTTCTGGCGCAACGGGACACCGTGACGGAAACCAGAGCACACGGAAACACCGTTTACCTTCCCGCCACAGTGGTACCTATTTATCTACTTGCACTGGCGTGCTTTGGAACTGCTAGGTTGGCAGGAGCTGGGACCAAGCAACAGGAGCTCACCCCGTCACGGGGATTCGAACCACCGACCTTCTGATCAGCAAGCCCAAGAGGCTCAGTGGTTTAGACCACAGCACCACCCATGGAGGAGCGGAGACGTGAACCCGGTTCACCAGATTACAAGTCTACCGCTCCTAACCACTACACCACACTGGTTCCAGTTTTGAAAGGCAAGTACCTATTAATGTTATTTTATTTTATTTTATTTTTTTAGGGCTAGTTGGATTAAATTGTGATTAAAGTACTAAACTTCATTATTTGAAGATTTCATGGGCAAGTGAATGAAAAAAAGAAGTTTGTGATTCTGATGCAAAAAAAGAGAGACCACAACCATCAAGATGTACCTAAACGGCCTCGGTCCTGTATACCTGAAGGAGAGTCTCCACCCCCACCATTCAGCCCAGACACTGAGATCCAGCGCCGAGGGCCTTCTGGCGGTTCCCTCACTGCGAGAAGCAAAGCTACAGGGAACCAGGCAGAGGGCCTTCTCGGTAGTGGCGCCCGCCCTGTGGAACGCCCTCCCAGCAGAGGCTAAAGTGATAAACAACTATCCTACATTCAGAAAATACCTGAAGGCAGCCCTGTTTAGGGAAGTTTTTAACCTGTGATATTTTAATGTATTTTAATATCTGTTGGAGGCCACCCAGAGTGGCTGGGGAGACCCAGCCAGATGGGTGCGGTACAAAAAATTTATTATTATTATTATTAGCAAAGCTGTTGTTTTTTTTGCAGCTGCTGCTGCATCACACTGTTGACTCATGTTAAGCTTCTGGTTTACTAAGACCCCTAGATCCTTTTCACATGTAGTAGTACTAGGCCAGGTGTCCCCCGTGTTATTATTTGTGCAGCTGGTTCTTCCTGCCCAAGTGTATGACTTTACATTTGTCCCTATTTGCATTCATTTTGTCAGTTTGGGCCCAGTTCTCCAATCTGTTAAGGTCATATTGAATCCTGATTCTGTCTTCTGTGGCATTAGCTACCCCTGCCAGTTGGGTGTCACCCCCAAATTTGATGAGCATCCCCTCAATTCCAAGTCATTTATAAAGACGCTGGATAACAACGGGCCCAGGACAAAACCCTGCGGCGCCCCACTTGTCACTTGTTCCCAGGATGGCGAGGAACCATTAATGAGTACTCTTTGGGTTCGGTCAGTCAAGCAGCTACAAATCCACCTAACAGATACCTTATCCAGCCCATATTTTACCAACTGATCTGCAAGTATGTAATGGGGGACTTTGTCAAAAGCATCACTGAAGTCAAGATACACTATGTCCACAGCATCCCCCTGATCCACCAAGCTTGTAACTCCACCAATCAAAATGAGATACATCTGGCATGACTTGTTTTTGAGAAACCCATGCTGAGTCCTAGTAATCACAGCATTCTTTTCTAAGTGCTCACAGACCAACTGTTGAATTATCTGGATCTTTCCTGGTATCAATGTCAAACTCCCCCTACTCCCCCTCCCCTTGGAAGATGCGGACAACATTTGCCCATCTCCAGCCTGCAGGGTCTGAAACTAGATGATTCCTGGCCAGATAGGGTTGTAGCTGGGCCAACAGAACTGCCCTGAGACCTCTGGGTATAGAGTGGTATATAAATTCAATAAACAATAACAACAGCTTAAGATGATGGAAGTCACTCTGCATCATTGAGGTGACTTGGGTCACCAGTGACAATAGTGGATTCACTCCTTTACTGGGGAGCAACCCCATCCAGAACAGTTTGAACCCTACCTATTCAGGGCAACATCTGAGGAAACACCTCCTGCTGTGACCTTATGGGTTTCAAACTACTGGCTCTCATTAATGTCAAGATATTTAGGTCTTCTGCCAGGCCTGTGCCTAACTTGTGATCCTGTGTTTTAAACTTTGGTTCTCTGTATGTAAAAACAAGGTGGTGTAAAAATCTGTGAGTCTATATTTCCCACATATTCTGAACATAACGCCAAATAATATGTTTTTTTGGGAAATTCAGTAATAATTGAAATAAGGAAGATTTTGGGTTATGAATTGCCAAGAGACTCTTTAATAATATTATTGGTTACATCAAAGATGTGTTGTCTCAAGAGGATAAAAAAATAATTATCCGTCTTCTGATGACAGCCCATATTAAATCTAATCAAATCATTTTATTATGGTCAAGGACCAGTATCAAGACAAAGACACCAATTACAAAATTTTAAAAACTCAAGACAAAAATAAGATGATATAAAATCACATATACATAAAAAAGGAGTTTGAGGTGGTCATTTATCTGTCTGAAAAGAAATGATTTTATGTCATATGTAGGAACAATTCAGAGCCACCTCACTTAGAAACTTAACTAAACTTTGAAATGTGGTGCATATGATAAAGTTTACTAATGTACTTGGGTTACAAAAAGTAGGCAAAGAAACAACTGTTTTATTGAAAAATGTAGCCTATTTATGTCTTATCTGCATGAAAAAACCCACGATGCCTTGAACCCTTAGGTGTTATTGGGAAAGATATAAGATTGGAGAAATTACTATTTATGTGCATTTTGTTATTGTTTATTTTCTCTGTTGTTTAATTGCAAAAGAGAGAGATGGAAAAACTTGCTGATTGTTTTGCTTTTGTTTTGCCTTGACTATTTATGCTTATTTTTAATTCAACTTGCCTTTTGTGTGGATGTATGTTTTTTCTTTTTTTTAAATTAGACTAAAGTAAAATGAAGGGGACGCGGGTGGCGCTGTGGGTTAAACCACAGATCCTAGGGCTTGCCGATCAGAAGGTCGGCGGTTCAAATCCCCGCAATGGGGTGAGCTCCCGTTGCTCGGTCCCTGCTCCTGCCCACCTAGCAGTTTGGAAGCACAACAAAGTGCAAGTAGATAAATAGGTACTGCTCCGGCGGGAAGGTAAACGGTGTTTCCGTGCGCTGCTCTGGTTTGCCAGAAGCGGCTTTGTCATGCTGGCCACATGACCTGGAAGCTGTATGCCGGCTCTCGGCCAATAAAGCGAGATGAGCGCCGCAACCCCAGAGTCTTCCATGACTGGACCTAATGGTCAGGGGTCCCTTTATCTTTAAAGTAAAATGAAGGCCTCAAATTCCCCTTTTCTGTCGCCTCAGGTCCTTTATCTGGAGACCTCAGAGGCTGAAGCTGGGACTTTGTGAATACCGAGCACATGTTGCACACCTGAGCCATCATTCTTCCTCAGACATGTCCCCCCCCCCCTTTTTGCATATTTACATCTCTTAAGGTTGCATTCCACAGGGACTCAGGTGGCGCTGTGGGTTAAACCACAGAGCCTAGGGCTTGCTGATCAGAAGGTCGGCGGTTCGAATCCCTGCGACGGGGTGAGCTCCTGTTGCTCGGTCCCAGCTCCTGCCAACCTAGCAATTTGAAAGCACGTCAAAGTGCAAGTAGATAAATAGGAACCGCTCTGGCGGGAAGGTAAACGGCATTTCCGTGTGCTGCTCTGGTTCGCCAGAAGCGGCTTTGTCATGCTGGCCACATGACCTGGAAGCTGTATGCCGGCTCTCGGCCAATAAAGCGAGATGAGCGCCGCAACCCCAGAGTTGGACATGACTGGACCTAATGGTCAGGGGTTCCTTTACCTTTAAGGTTGCATTCTGAGTTTCTGGTGCAAAAGCACAGATCTTTCAAATGCAATTTCCTACATAAATGGGATATCATAGAAACAGACTTCCATTATATGATTTAAAAAATAAATAAATGTACAGTGGTACCTTGGGTTAAGTACTTAATTCGTTCCGGAGGTGCGTTCTTAACCTGAAGCGTACTTAACCTGAAGCACCACTTTAGCTAATGGGACCTCCTGCTGCCGCCGTGCCGCCAAAGCACGATTTCTGTTCTTAGCGGAGTTCTTAACCTGAAGCGTACTTAACCTGAAGCGTACTTGACCCGAGGTACCACTGTATCTGGAAAAGCCAGTCTTCTTCCAAAGGGCAACTATGTACAACATTCCTAAGGATGTTGCTGGAATGTTCCTGAGCAGTGTGTTTTCTCCAGGTGAAGATGGTCTACTCCTGCTCCTTCATAGAGTCTGAGACTGCTGCCACCACACCCAGTAAGTTTTCCAAGGGACCCCCCCAGGATAACCTCACAAGCAGAAAATCAGAGTGTGGTTTCCTTCTCTCCTCTTCCTTCAAAATAATATTGAATACCGTTCAATATTATTCCGCTCGTGCTATAGCCTCCCATCACAGCACTAACAGGAAAATATTGGTGATTTTCAGTGATGGAAAGAAAAGTCTGAGGAGATTCTGCACAGCCAGTGAAGACAACACAGCCCACAGCACAAGGAGATTTCATTGTTTTAAATATATATATATATATATATATATATATATATATATATATATATATTTATTGGGTTTTAAACATAAACAAAAAAAACCCCTTAACATCAAACATAATACAAATACAAAATACAAAGTACAGTGGTACCTCGACTAGCGAATGACCCGCCCAACGTATTTTTCGCCTAACGAAGGACTTCCGGTAAAACAAAATGGCCGCCGCTAACGAATTTCTTCGCCTAAAGAACAGGCGTCGCAGCCGCTTTGAATGGTTTTTTTTCGACGAACGAATTTGGGAATAGGATTTCTTCGCCCTACGAATTTTTCCCCAATGCAGCCCTATGGGGATTCACCGAACGACGTTTTTCGCCTAGCGGAGATCGCGACGGGACGCATTATCTTCGTTAGGCAAGGTACCACTGTACATAATACAGAAACACAAACATGCATCATAATTTCCTTTTCATTATATCTAATCATGTTGGGGGGACTTCCTCACGTCTCCCCTACTGCGTTTCATTATCAATCATCTTTAGTAATTTCTTGACATCTTTAAATATTATTTGTCATTATGACTTATATCCTTTTCTTATATTAGTCTTAACCTAAAATCAAAAGTCTGCATTACTTAAACCTAATTTTCTATTCTGTAAGCTGCCATTAAATCATTAAGTCATTAAATCTTACAATATTTCTTTAAGTATACTTTAAATTTTTTCCAGTCTTTTTCCACCGTCTCCTCCCTCTGGTCACGGAGTTTTCCGGTCAGTTCGGTGAGTTCCATATAGTCTATCAATTTCATCTGCCATTCTTCTATCGTTGGTAAATCCTGTGTCTTCCAGTTTCTTGCAATCAAAATCCTAGCTGCTGTTGTGGCATACATAAAAAAAGTGCGATCCTCCTTAGGTATTTCTTGGTTCACCATTCCAAGTAAAAAGGCCTCTGTTTTTTTGGTAAATGTGTTTTTCAACACTTTTTTCATTTCATTATAAATCTTTTCCCAGAAAGCCTTTATCCTACAGCACAAGGAGATTTCAGAGTGGCCTGTTCCCCGCCCGGATTTTACCAGCCCAGAGATGGAAAGAAGACAAGGTCCCTACCAGAGAGGAATGGCAAACCAAGCTGATGGACTATGCCGAAATGGCAAAACTGACTGGGAAACTCAGAAACCAAGAGGACAAAAGCTTTATAAAAGAATGGGAAAAATTATAAGTTATTTAGGAGACTACTGTAAGCAGATGGAAACATTGGCAAGATTTTGATGCCACTTGTAGTCTAACAAATGCAGTGGTACCTTGGGTTAAGTACTTAATTCGTTCCGGAGGTCTGTTCTTAACCTGAAGCGTACTTAACCTGAAGCACCACTTTAGCTAATGGGACCTCCTGCTGCCGCCGCGCCGCCAAAGCACGATTTCTGTTCTTAGCGGAGTTCTTAACCTGAAGCGTACTTAACCCGAGGTACCACTGTACCATGGACAATATGGATTGATATAAAAGTTAAGAGTATGGAAGAATAGGTAAAGGTAAAGGGGCCCCTGAGCAATAGGTCCAGTCGTGTCCGACTCTGGGGTTGCGGCGCTCATCTCGCTTTATTGGCCAAGAGCCGGCATACAGCTTCCGGGTCATGTGGCCAGCATGACAAAGCCGCTTCTGGCGAACCAGAGCAGCGCACGGAAACACCGTTTACCTTCCCACCGGAGTGGTACCTATTTATCTACTTGCACTTTGACATGCTTTCGAACTGCTAGGTGGGCAGGAGCTGGGACCGAGCAACGGGAGCTCACCCCGTCGCAGGGATTCGAACCGCCGACCTTCTGATCAGCAAGCCCTAGGCTCTGTGGTTTAACCTTGTAAATGTTTAAAATGGGACTCCATGGAGGGGGTGGGGGGAAGTTGCGAGATTCGGGGGGATCTCAGTATATGGACTTATATTTGGATTTTTATAACATTGCATTTGTAAAATCAAATAAAAATGATTTCAAAAACAAAACCACAAAAAAACCAGGGTGGCCTGTTCCCCTCGCAGCCGGGAGGTGGCTCTGCAGCACATGCAACCACAGAAGCCCTCACATCCCGATCTAATCCCACAAAAGCCATCTCCCAACGAGAGTTAAAACAGGAAGCAGATGTTTTTTCTTTTTGTTTATGGAGATGAGATGTATGAATGGGCCCTGACATCCATATGCAAATGCAGCTACAAAGAAGAAGAGAAAGAGCAAAAGAAAATGATATGCCAATTTAAGGGAGATGCAAGGTGCATCTGTTATCGCGAACAAAAGCCAGACGCATCGCGCAGGCCTGCTCTTGGCCGCGCCGATGTAAAACTAGAAGGTGGAGGAGAATCGAGGCTGCTCCGTGTAAAGAAAAGAGGATGTTCCTTGGAGAGGAGGAAGCAAAGCTTTGCTTTCCAAAGGAAACAAAGGAAAGAAGCATCTGGCCGGCTGCTGTGGGAAACAGAATACCGCAGGGCCTCATCCCGCAAGGCAATGCACATGCTCCCAGTCCACGGAGGGCGAAGGAAGGAAAATGCCCTGACCCGTGTTTAGGTGCTTTTCTTGCATCACCCGAGACTTTTTGGCACAAGGCAAGCATTATACCACATATCTGAAAGAGGCTCAGGGGCAGGGCAGGACACAGATTTCAGTAAATAAACATTGGAACCAGGCGAGGGTTTTTGCTCCCCTCTGCCCTCCCCATTCTGCAATGCAGAAGACGAAGCATGGAAATGTAAGGTCAGCTCCCTATTTGTATGTTGTACGCTGGTAAAGCGTGTTCTCCCTTTATGTAGAGCACGTGTTGCGGTGGGGGCCAGCAAGTCACCCCTCTGTTGCTGGGCGGGATCGTATGGATGGCCACTGTGATGATTGGGCTCTGGGTGTGGCTGGGGAGATTTACATGTTGCAATTTGTTGATGGACAGCCCAGACAGGGCCGGCGCGTCCATTTAGGCGAACTAGGCAATTGCCTAGGGCACCAAAATGGAGCGGGCACTGGCCAGCCTGCCCCCCGCCACCCGGTGCCGCCCCAACCAGCGGCGGAGCAAGCAGGTTGGGGCGAAAACCGCGGTGGCGAGGGCGCCAAAATGGAGGGGGCACTGGCCAGCCTGCCCCCCCGCCGCCGCCCCAACCAGCGGCGGAGCAGGCAAACCGCGTCGGCGGAGGGCGTCCGGCCGGGCAGGGGGCGGGGCACCGCTCCGCAACGTGCGTCATACGCAATGACGTCACGTGGCCCGCCCCCTCGCCTAGGGCGCCAAAATTGCCAGCACCGGTCCTGAGCCCAGAGCCTATATATTGCAACGCACGTGGTTTGGGAGCCCTCTTGGCTGCGTGCATCGGATCTCCCTCCCTCCCTCCCTGTTTTTTAGGCCTCTGCGTTGACCTTGCTATGCCTGTCATGGGGTCGTCTGCTTTTGGAGCAGGGGCCTGGTAGGAATTTTTCCATTTGGCTGATTGGCTGGTGCCATCTGGTTTTCGCCTACTGCGTAGCAATTTGTCACAACTTGTAAGGTTGGCGGTTAGGCATTGGTTTAAATTGGTTGTTGGAGGGGCGGGGTTGGCTGTGGCTGCCCCTCCAAGGCTAGAAGGGGCGGGGTTGGCTGTGGCTGCCCCTCCAAGGCTAGAAGGGGCGGAGTTGGCTGTGGCTGCCCCTTCTATGCTGCTGCTGCACAGGGAATTCCGTTAAAGGAATCCAGGGGCTCGTCATGCTTGTCCGTATCCCCCGGTAGGGGGCCAGGGCCCACGCAAGAGCGCCTGGGAGCATTAGGGGAGAAGGGCGCACATTCTCTCCCCAAAGTGTTTTCCCCTTTACTGACTCCATAGGCGGATGGATGTCAGTTCTGTCCCCAGCGGGACAGATAGTCTTAACCAATGCCTAAGCAACCACTCACATATTTTGTATTTTAATAAAGTTGTGGCCAAAATCATGCCAAAAACCTTAAACAAAACTTCTTGTGTGAAGTGTGTTTCATTCGAGGGGTGGTCTGGGGACCTCGACACGCAAACAAGCAAACCTGCAAATGAGCTCCAGAATCTTCTGCAGTTCTCAAGTGCACAGTCTCCAGTCATGTAAGGATCCCCCAGCGCTGCTTAGCACAGCAGAAATAGCTCAAGCCCTGGTTAAGGCAGTGGGAGGGGTCTTTATATTCCACCTCTCCCAATTATTCCATAAGTGAACACTAAAATTCTTCTGACCACCATATAACACACACAAACACACTATCTGCAAATACCCATTAGCATATTGTTTAGGCTTTTGCAGTTTTTCAACGTGGCAAGCACTTGTGGCTTGAGCGAATTTGCGCGGCAAACTTGGTTTATAACCGATTTAATTGCCTTGGCTTCCTGCGAAGTATCCTAGGAAGTATAGCTCAGTGCTGGTGCTGAGAGTTCTGTTAGAGACCCCTCAGCTGTGCTGTATTGATCCCTTTGGGTAAGAGGAGGGGGAATAAAGGTAAAGGTAAAGGGACGCCTGACCATTAGGTCCAGTCGTGTCCGACTCTGGGGTTGCAGCGCCCATCTCACTTTATTGGCCGAGAGCCGGCATACAGCTTCCAGGTCATGTGGCCAGCATGACTAAGCCGCTTCTGGCGAACCAGAGCAGCGCATGGAAATGCCGTTTACCTTCCCGCCGGAGCGGTTCCTATTTATCTACTTGCACTTTGATGTGCTTTCGAACTGCTAGGTTGGCAGGAGCTGGGACTGAGCAATGGGAGCTCACCCCGTCGCAGGGATTCGAACCGCCGACCTTCTGATCAGCAAGCCCTAGGCTCTGTGGTTTAACCCACAGTGCCACCTGGGTCCCTGAGAGGAGGTGGAATAAAGCATCTCAAATCTCTGACGAAGCAATGCCCTTTGGTTCTTTGGATAGCAGGCATCAACCAGATCCTTGCTTCCAGTCCCTTGTCAGCCACAGTGTTCCAGCTATTTTGGATAAGGCTGTGTGTTGTCATCCATCCTGGATCACTGAAGTTTACGTTGCCATTTCTCGCCTTCCCCACACCTCCATACCTGGATTGCATAAATTCTCAACTCCAAAGGCCTCTTGAGATTTTCTCCAATACCTCCCTGCCTCCTGAACCAATCCAGGCAGAGGGCTTTGCAGAATGTGCATATTTATGAACGTCACTTATTATTGATTCACTAAAGGCATCTGAAAACGTCGCACTCAAACTGTCAGAGAATTCACCAACCACAGGCAAGTGTGATGAAAGCAAATGTAACCATAATTGATTGGGACTCATTTGCTCATCCCTATTACATTAATTAGAGCCACAATCCTGCCTCTCTCTCATAGCAAATGGGTGCCGGAGGAAATCAAGGACAATTTGGGTGCAGGCAAAAGGATTGTGGGAACAACCCCCCTTTTTCAGTTACAAATTTACTCCTGAAAAGCCAACTGTAACTTGGCTTCTCGTAGTGAGGGAACCGCCAGAAGGCCCTCGGCGCTGGACCTCAGTGTCCGGGCTGAACGGTGAGGGTGGAGACGCTCCTTCAGGTATACTGGACCGAAGCCAGTATACAAAGGGTAAAATACAAAGGGTTAACTATTTGGTGGTGAGATTTAACTTCCTGGTGGCAACCACATCATTGGGATAATGTAGGAAACAGACCTGGGGAAATAGTTATGATTAGTGCAGACAGAGATTGAACAAAAACAGGGTTTTGTGCTATCTTCAAGAACTTTTAATCTTGTTTTAAAATGTTTTAACCCAGTTTAAGGCAAGGATGCACAGCAGGTTACAACTTTGGATAAACATATGAACCCATCTCGTGAACTTAAACAGAAACACCAGCAAAATACTCACAAACACCCGGTAGTGATTCACTTCCATGAATACATGAATACAGTAGCTCAGCAAGAGAAGGTGAAACATATTTGCAGCCTTAGCAAATGAAAGGAGCCTCTGCAAAATAGCAGGAGGTTGTATTTTTCATTATGTAAATAGAGCTCAGCTGGGTAATTAATTGATTATTCAGTTGCTATGGCTCTTTCTCCAATGAGAACCGAATCGAGACCCTCCAGTGCTTAATTCATGAAACAACAATAAAGAAAGTTTGGTCCCACATTAGAGAGTGAAAGAAAGCACACCTTGAAACTTGCTTAGTTTAGACACATAGCTGTCAACCCTCCCTTTTTTGGCAGGAAACTCCCTTATTCCAATGCCGTTTCCCGCTGCTATCCCGGATTGTTGATATCCCTTAAATTTCCCGGATTTCAAAGGAAGCAGCTCCTCTCCCTCCCTGCCGGCCAGGGAGGCTCCTCAGCTGCGTTGCTCGGCTGCCAATAAGGAGTCTGAGACCGACTGGGGGCGGAGCTTGCATGCCTTGTGCAGCCAGACCCTCACGCCCAACCAGACAGACAGCCTGCCTGCCATCTACGCGCTCGCTCTTTCGCTCACCCGTTCATGCGCAGCCTCTGGAGCGCAGAGTGGCGAGGCTACTTGGTGCCATTGCACCGCCCTCACGGCATCCCTTATTTTCAAATCCGAAAGTTGACAGCTATGGTCTAAACCAATGAGCCTCTTGGGCTTGCCGATCAGAAGGTCGGCGGTTCGAATCCCCGCGATGGGCTGAGCTACCGTTGCTCGGTCCCTGCTCCTGCCCACCTAGCAGTTCGAAAGCACGTCAAAGTGCAAGTAGATAAATAGGTACCGCTCCGGCGGGAAGGTAAACAACATTTCCCTACGCTCTGGTTTCCATCACAGTGTTCCGTTGCACCAGAAGCGTTTTAGTCATGCTGGCCACATGATCTGGAAAGCTGCCTGTGGACAAACGCCGTCTCCCTCGGCCTGAAAGCGAGATGAGCGCCGCAACCCCATAGTCGCCTTTGACCGGACTTAACCGTCCAGGGGTCCTTTATCTTTTTCTCTTTTTTTAGCACAGGAAAGCATGCATGCGCATGTAGGCCGGCATGCATGTGTACCGACACCCCTTTTCTCCTCTCTCCTTCCCCTGCTGCCTCCTCCTTGCCAAGCGCCAGGACAAAGACAGACCAGTTTTTATAAAGTAGTGCGGTTGGGAGGGGGAGCAACGTAATATATTCTGAAAATGCTTACATGTCAGCAAAACTCCTGCAAACTCTTCAATAGATTAATCCTGTAGCTGAGCTGAAAGTGATGGGTTCAGAGCCATAACTGAGATGGGGAAAAATTGATTTCCATGTTCTTGTTTTCTGAATAAGATAAAAAAAAAAAAAAGCAAACACCAACAGCTAACAATTGGCAGGCGCAGCCTGGTCTAGAATTTAGATAGAGCCTCTAGTCTATGGTATACCCCCAGGGTATTTGTAAAATGCAAAGCTACGTGAGGCAAACCACAAGGCCAGGGTGATTTCAGAAGCTTGCAGGGGAAGGTTTACGTGCTGTTTGTGGTGACTGGGCCAAGCAGGGATGTCAGATCGAGGGGCAGAGATACAGTTGTTTGAGAAAAGAGAGAACCATTTATATTCCATGGGAGAAGTCCAGGGAAACCTTTGGAAATAAGAGATATCTGACCATTTGGGGCCGGCATAACGTTTTAGACCCTGATGTTGGGAAAGGTTGAGGGCACAAGGAGAAGGGGACGACAGAGGACGAGATGGTTGGACAGTGTTCTCAAAGCTACCAACATGAGTTTGGCCAAACTGCGAGAGGCAGTGAAGGATAGGCGTGCCTGGCGTGCTCTGGTCCATGGGGTCACGAAGAGTCGGACACGACTGAACGACTGAACAACAACAACAACATAACGTTTAAATTTTACAAGACTGAAACCAGCTTTGAAGAACGCGCTCGGAGATGTGCTTTTAAGAACATTTAGCGTTCTTCCATGCATATTTATTTCTTCTGCTCCCATTCATAGCTGGAATCCCCTTTCTTGTTATCTGAATGCCTTGAGTTGGTTTGTGTCCTACCCTCCAGAACAACAGAAAACTAATGTTCTCCATTATTTTTGAGACAGCCCTTTGCAACAGTGAAGATGCCGGTTATCTCAACTCTAGGCTAAATATGCACAACTCCTTCAGCCTCTCCTCCTAGGACAGTGATGGCTAACCTTGACACTCCAGATGTTTTGGAACTACAACTCCCATCATCCCTGACCACTGGTCCTGTTAGCTAGGGATGATGGGAGTTGTAGTTCCAAAACATCTGGAGTGTCAACGTTAGCTATCACTGCCCTAGGACTTGGTCTATAAGGTCCCTCATTGCCTCTGGCCTCATCCATACTTAAGTTTCTTCCACTCTTTCCAGGCACAGTTCGCACTTTAAAACTCTGTGTTTGAGAACCCCCCCTTTTTTTTGCTCCAGAGCTTTCCTTGCCCTGAGTTCCTCCCAAAGTCCTGCTCTTCACCCAGCATAGGAAAAGACCACACATTTGGTAAGTTAAAAACGGTTTACTTACAAACTCTCCCAAGGTCAGGTTCATGTGCTTTCCCCACGTGTCAGTCAGAAAAGTTGCACAGGCAGTACAACAAAATGAAAATTCCTAAATTATTGGGATGGGAATTCAAGAGTGGCTTGTGAGAGCCATGCGGCTGAGCTGCAGCGACCAGCTTAGCCTCTTCACACGCTGAGCTTCTCAGGTAGACTGAAAGGGAACCTGGTCTCTCCCAAAGTGATGTAAGCCTAGCAGGACAGTTTATCCTATTAGACTTAAGCATGTTGTTTATCTCTCTCTCTCTCTCTCTCTCTCTCTCTCTCTCTCTCTCTCTCCCTCTCTCTCTCTCTCTCTCTCTCTCTCTGTGTGTGTGTAAAACCGTAGATTCATCATTAAGAGGACAATTAAATTTCCAACCCAATATTAAGCAGATAGCTTTGAATAAAATTCCTAGCTTCTGAACAGTGCCTATTTCCCTGCCTTCAACGGAAGCAATTAGCAGCTGATAATCTTTCAATTCATGCCATGGAAATGGCCACCTGCTGATTTCTGCATCTCAAGCCCCTTTCAAAGTCCCAGGATGAGGCTAGGCCAGGTTTTCTTCTGGCCAACTGGCCAACTCTAGTTCTGAAGCTTAAAAACCGGGAATCAGATTATTAAAATACTTATAAATATTTTTCCCCTTAATATTCTAGGGCTACTTAATTAACTGGCCCTTCAACCTTTTGAAATCTGCCTGCAAGGCCCAACAAAAACCTTATTTTGAGAAGAATGGTGTCCTAATTGGCAGTTTTACTATTTTGTTCATCTGGACTTGAGAAGAATTTTTTAAAAATTGAAAACCATGCGCAACAAGACAACCTCCCCAACAACTTGAAACCTCACTAATTAGTCCTCACAATGACAAGCGCACAAAACCAAGTGTCAGCCATGACAGGTGTAGCAAATAAGAAGGCTGATGTATGCATGCATGTGCAATTAAAACTGGGCCATGAAGATTAATGCAGAGTATTTTCAGAAATGATTACCGACTCCCCAGCACAGCATCCCTGCCTTTCCCTCTGGTTTCCTCTCTGCGCTTGTAGACACATAATTGATCTGGGTATAGCCTCTTCACTAGGCCTATTCACTTGTTTAGTTTCAGGTGTGGCTCTGCAGTGTGTACGCATTTTGTCTTGTGGCTGCATGAGGAAACGTCGCATAAACCTGTGCGGTTGCAACCGTTAGCTGGAGAGGAGTAAGTGGATTTGCCTGTGAAGACTCCCCAAAACCACCCCCAAATGAAGACACAATAGACACAGATTTTAGTTTAAGGTTTTTGCCATTAAATTTTGGCCACAACTTTATCGATTAATAAACCACAACTTGGGACGCGGGTGGCGCTGTGGTTTAAACCACAGAGCCTAGGGCTTGCCGAAAAGCTGTCTGTGGACAAACGCCGGCTCCCTCGGCCTGAAAGCGAGATGAGCGCCGCAACCCCATAGTCACCTTGGACTGGACCAGTGTGGTGTAGTGGTTAAGAGCGGTAGACTTGTAATCTGGTGAACCGGGTTCGCGTCTCCGCTCCTCCACATGCAGCTGCTGGGTGACCTTGGGCTAGTCACACTTCTCTGAAGTCTCTCAGCCCCACTCACCTCACAGGAAGGGAAAGGAGAATGTTAGCCGCTTTGAGACTCCTTCGGGTAGTGATAAAGCGGGATATCAAATCCAAACTCTTCTTCTTCTTCTTCTTAACCCTCTAGGGGTCCTTTATCACCTTTTTTTTTACCTTGCAAGGATGCTCCAGCAATATCACTTGTATCTCTTAGCTAGCATCTTGCAAGGCTTCTCTGCTGTGGCTTTCCCGGGCAGTCAAAGGAGCTGAGGAATGCTGGAAAGGACAGGAGTTAAAAGCCAGAGGGTGGGAGAGAAGCCTTAAGGGTGGGGTGGAATCATAGCTGTCAACCTTCCCTTTTTTGGCAGGAAATTCCCTTATTCCAGCACTGTTTCCCGCTGTTTCCCTTTTTTGGCGGGAAATTCCCTTATTCCAACGCCGTTTCCCGCTGCTATCCCGGATTGTTAGATATCCCAAAAATTTCCCGGGTTTCAAAGGAAGCAGCTCCTCTCCCTCCCTGCCGGCCAGGGAGGCTCCTCAGCTGCGTTGCTCGGCTGCGTTGCTCACCAATAGTTACAGAGAATAGGATGTCATTAGACAACAGCACTGTTTGTGCTTTGCTTGCATGTAAAATCAACCACTCTGGCCCAGCCCACAAATACACTCCTTCCAAAAGACTGTTAAAGGATGCAAAGTCTGCAACACGTTTGTGTAATAAGTCATTAATGGATGCCAGAGAGCCAAAAGAGTGAACCTGATCAATCCCCCCATGAAGAATTGACGCTTTTGAATTGTGGTGCTGGAGTCCCATGGACTGCAAGAAGATCAAACCGATCCATTCTGAAGGACATCGGCCCTGGCTGCTCACCGGAAGGACAGATCCTGAAGCATCGCATGAGAAGAGAAGACTCCCTGGAACAGAGACCCTGAGGTGGGGGAAGATGATGGTGTGTAGCCTGGTGTAAATTAATTTGTAGCCTGGGGGGGATTACCGTGGTGTGGACTGTCCCCGAGAACCGTAGACTGTCCCCGGGACAGGTGAGGCTGCTGATCCCTTATTTTCAAATCCGAAAGTTGACAGCTATGGTGGAATAGGAGGGGCAGAAGGAAGGACTCCAGACTTCCCCCCACCCCTTCTTGCTTGTGATATTTCATTGTGGTTTTTTTATTTTGTCAGTTATGCAGCACTTCCAGTGCCATCCATTCTCCTGTCCTGTTGGCACACTTCTGTTTTATTATCTGCACCAGAGAGTTTCTGCCGTGGAAATGGATGGCAGTCATTCACTTCCGCAACACAAAGCAAAACGCTCTTTCGGTAGTCGGAGGCGAAATCTGTTCTACTGCAGGTTCTGATACCGGGTTTAGCACATAGCTGTCAACCCTCCCTTTTTTTGCGGGAAAACTCCCTTATTCCAATGCTGTTTCCCGCTGCTATCCCGGATTGTTGATATCCCTTAAATTTCCTGGATTTCAAAGGAAGCAGCTCCTCTCCCTCCCTGCCGGCCAGGGAGGCTCCTCAGCTGCGTTGCTCGGCTGCCAATAAGGAGTCTGAGACTGACTGGGGGCGGAGCTTGCATGCCTTGTGCAGCCAGACCCTCACGCCCAACCAGACAGACAGCCTGCCTGCCATCTACGCGCTGGCTCTTTCGCTCACCCATTCGCGTGCAGCCTCTGGAGCGCAGGGTGGCGAGGCTACTTGGTGCCATTGCACCGCCCTCGCAGCATCCCTTATTTTCAAATCCGAAAGTTGAAAGCTATGACAGTGTCGGGCAACGGGATGGTTTTGTCTCAATCCCGATGGTGCCCCCTCCCACTTTCCTTTCTGCCACGTAGGGTTTAATTCCTTCTATGCTATTTTGCAAGCAAGAGTTTAAGCAAAGTGTTATAAATAAGATTTTGAGGTCAAATGTTCTGCGAATATTTGCAGAATATTCAGCAATATTGGTTTTTGACACCCTGCAATATGTGATTACTTACCGAAATTGGATTTCAATATCTGAAATTTAGCGGTATTTGACAGTTGCTATTTGACAGCATTTGGCAAACGCTAAGCACTCATTTCCCCCTCAAGGCTTGCGCTGCATTCATTATCTCAGTAATTCTTACGGCTGGGGAGTTGTATTCCAACCAGAGACGCAGGCTGCCCCTCCCTGCTGTTCCACAATGGCCCTTTAAGGAGGGCAAATATAAAAAGAAATATATTCATGTTGCAGAAGGAGCTAAGAGTGGCTTGCCATGTCGTGAGTTTGTGGTTGGAGTGAGATTTAAATTCGCAACTTAATTCCCATCTAGGGAAGCTATAGCACAGGGGTCAGCAAACTTTTTCAGCTGTGGGCCGGTCCACTGTCCCTCAGACCTTGTGGGGGGCCAGACTATATTTTTTTTGGGGGGGGAGTGAACAAATTCCCTAGAGATGCATTTTAAATAAAAGCACACATTCTACTCATATAAAAACACCAGGCAGGCCCCACAAATAACCCAGAGATGCATTTTAAATAAAAGCACACATTCTATTCATATAAAAACACCAGGCAGGCCCCACAAATAACCCAGAGATGCATTTTAAATAAAAGGACACATTCTACTCATGTAAAAACACACTGGTTCCCGGACCGTCCGCGGGCCGGATTGAGAAGGCGATTGGGCCGCATCCGGCCCCCGGGCCTTAGTTTGCCTACCCATGCTATAGCATATTCAGTTTTTCAAATTCCTGTAATGACTCTACTGATCCATATCTTCCAGGCTGATATGTGGATCAGAACATAGCTATCCACTGGGTTTCTCATTTATTTGAGTGCTACAATGCCCTCCGTGCCTCAAAAATATATATATCAAAATGTGTTTCACAATGTATATTTCTGAGATAAAATGCATTTTGAGAGACAATGCATTTAAAATGAACATTTTGGGCTCATCTACATTTGTGCATAGGTCCGTGATTGTAGGAATGGGTCCCAGAGGTTGGTTTTTTTTTGTCCTGCCACATTCCTCAGGGGAACCCACTGTTTACTACTGAATCAGAGCAAATGTCAATCTGAGGAAAACCCAATTGACATTTGTTCCAGTTCAGCAGTAAACAGCGGGTTTTCCTGGGGAAAGTGGAGGAACAACGACAACAGAATCTAGGATGCATGCCTACAAATCCCAGACCTTTGCCTAGAAATCGGGGCACAAACAGAAGTGTGGATTTGCCCTTATTTATGAACCTGCATGCAGATTATTATTATTACTACTACTACTACTACTACTACTACTATTATTATTATTATTATTATTATTAAAACCATTTATTGCTGTTAGTGTGTGCAAAGCTATCGGTGACGGGAATGACTACATAAGGCAACCATATAATTTTGAAGTCATCTGGCTTACTTTCTAGACAAATTCCAAAGTGGCTAGAGAAGAATCTTTCCTCCGGTGAGTTATAAAGAGAGCAGTACAGAATACAGCACATAGCCTGACCTGATCCACAAGAGGGAATTTACCAGTTAGATATTCTGTGGTCACAGTTTGAAATCTAAGCTGAGTAAACGCATGTCTATAACAGGGAGAAAACCAATTCACACATATAAGCCACCCTTTTGTGGCTGGATTTAATTCTAATATACCAACTGAGAAAAAACAGGGTTTTTTGTATATATAAATTCAAAAATGGACATTTTGGCGACTTGAGCAAGAATTACATCACTGATCTTGTGGTTTGAAATGTCCTGACTGAGGTGACAGGGGGTTTCCTGCTTGGCAGGGGGTTGGACTGGATGACCCTTGTGGTCTCTTCCAACTCTATGATTCTATGATTCTATGACATCACAGAGGAAACTGAATAACTTGGCATCAAATGATTGCAACAATTTTGCCCAGCCTTCTCTGTTCAGCAGGTCTAAAAAAGACAATTTTGCTAAATGCTCCTCTGAGTTTTTTCCAGCACAGAATTGTAGATTTATGAATGCATGCATTTAGAGAAGGGTCCTTAAGGTACCTGAATTCCAAGCTGTGATTATATTACTAATTAAGTTAGAAACATACTGTGGTTTGCAATGCAATCCTAACCATGCAAAATAATGTCTGTTGAATTTAATGGCTGTATGGAATTTAATGGATTCAAATTGAGGATTGCAGCTTCAGTTTTTAGCTTCTTGGTCTGTGAATTGAGAAGCAGAAGTTCAGATCTTGGCTCAGCAATTACCTCTCTTAATAGCCAATAACACCGGTCCTGAAAGACCTACATTGGCTCCCAGTACGTTTCCGGGCACAATTCAGTGTTGGTGCTGACCTTCAAAGCCCTAAACGGCCTCGATCCTGTATACCTCAAGGAGCGTCTCCACCCCCATCTTTCAGCCTGGACACTGAGGTCCAGCTCCGAGGGCCTTCTGGCGGTTCCCTCACTGCGAGAAGCCAAGTTACAGGGAACCAGGCAGAGGGCCTTCTCGGTAGTGGCACCTGCCCTGTGGAACACCCTCCCATCAGATGTCAAGGAAATAAACAACTATCTGACTTTTAGAAGACATCTGAAGGCAGCCCTCTTTAGGGAAGCTTTTAATATTTGATGAATTATTGTATTTTAATATCTTGCGGGAAGCCACCCAGAGTGGCTGGGGAAACCCAGCCAGATGGGCGGGGTATAAATAATAAATTATTATTTTTATTATTTTTAAAAATCATCTCTAGGGCTTTGAGTTTTTTTAAAACATGATACTAATTTTAGCCATTCATGACAAATATGTCACATGGTAGTTTGGTATTGGACATAGAAGGTAGCCGTTTTGGAAGCAAACGTACAACAAGCTCAGTGTAAATTAGGGGTTGTTGTTGGTGTTTAATTTACAGAGGCCAGGTTTGCAAATCCAGTGGTAGCTCGGGTTAAGTACACTTCAGGTTAAGTACGCTTCAGGTTAAGAACTCCGCAAAGAACAGAAATTGTGCTCTGGCGGCGCAGCGGCAGCAGGAGGTCCCATTAGCTAAAGTGGTGCTTCAGGTTAATAATAATAATAATAATAATAATTTATTATTTGTACCCCGCCCATCTGACCGGGTCCCCCCAGCCACTCTGGGCGGCCTCCAACAAACACTAAAATACATTAAAATATTACAGATTAAAAACTTCCCTAAACAGGGCTGCTGTTAAGTACGCTTCAGGTTAAGAACGGACCTCCGGAACGAATTAAGTACTTAACCCAAGGTACCACTGTATATAGGACCCAGGTGGCACTGTGGGTTAAACCACAGAGCCTAGGGCTTGCTGATCAGAAGGTCAGCGGTTCGAATCCCTGCGACGGGGTGAGCTCCCGTTGCTCGGTCCCAGCTCCTGCCCACCTAGCAGTTCGAAAGCACGTCAAAGTGCAAGTAGATAAATAGGTACCGCTCCAGTGGGAAGGTAAACGGCGTTTCCGTGCGCTGCTCTGATTCGCCAGAAGCGGCTTTGTCATGCTGGCCACATGACCTGGAAGCTGTACGCCGGCTCTCGGCCAATAAAGCGAGATGAGCGCCGCAACCCCAGAGTCGGACACGACTGGACCTAATGGTCAGGGGTCCCTTTACCTTTACCTTACCACTGTATATAATAGTCATATGTGGAAAAGGCCTCAGATTCTCATCTGAAATGAGACCGTTAACTGTGTGCTCAGAAGCTGAATTAGCTAAAAACGGCCCAACATGCTGTTTGCCTTAGACATGTTAAATAACATTAATTAAATGGCAGGTGGGGTTTTTTTTTAAAGAGCAGACCTGCTGGCCCCTGGTGGGGCAAATCCAGCAACAGTTTGCAAGGAGGTCACTCTCAGACCGCTTGGCAGCCCTGCAGAATATCAATGAAGCTCATTGAAGGCATTTGAGTGACTGTTTTTGGCAAGAGCTCCTGTTACCTCCCCTTGACCGCTGCTCCACAGCCTCCGGGGAAGAGGAGTCAACCATTCCCCAGCTGGCTCATCTTAATTCAATCAACCACAGAGTCCAGGCACCTGATGGCTGTTGGGAATATGATGTGAATGATTAACGTTCAAAGGGTTGCATATGACTGTAGTAGTGAAAGGAAACTTAGGATTCATCGTTCCTGATGTCATGTCGTCGGCGTAATAAAGTGACATTTCACTCATTTTAACAGGCCTGTTTAAGAAAAAGCGCTAGGTCTTCCTGCCCGTCTTTAGCTTGCCATCCTGTCTCCCCACCATATAACCAGAGATCGCCTGGAGCACTTAAAAAAGAGCAACAGTAGCTTAAGAGTTCTCTGTTTTTTAATATCCCTCGGCATCTAGTTGAATGGGTGTTATTTATGTCAAAGTGCTAGTTAGTCTGAAATATTGGGAGAAGGAAAGCTAACAGCTGGATATGCTAATGAGTAAATAAACCATGTGTCTCTTTAATGATACCCACATGAATCTGTGCCACTGATGGGAACGGCCAGCAATAAACAGGATTGGGATGGAGGGACCGGAGAACAAGGGCAGTTAGATGTTATGATGCTGGGGGTGGCAAGGGATGCGTTTGTCTCATTGGTGGCGGGTGTTGCCTTAGAGCGAGTTCTCCATCATAGAGAGCTCGTGTTGCGGAAGGGTTAACAAGACAACTCCCTTGTTGCTGGGTGGGTCAGTTTGGATGGCCACGCGTGTGATTGGGCTCCTCATGTTGCTGGGGAGAGGTTGATGTTGCAAAGTTGATGATTGCCAGCCATAGCCCCTTAAATTCCCTGCACGCTGTGTGGAGCTTTCTCTTTCGCTTCGTGCATCGGATCTCCCGCCCTCCCTCCCTGTTTTCAGGGCCTTTTGCGTTGACCTTGCTATGCCTGTCATGGGGTCGCCTGCTTTGGGGCAGGGGCCTGGTAGGAATTTTGTCCATTTGGCTGATTGGCTGGGGCCATTTGGTTTTTGCCTACTGCGTAGCAAATCGTCACAACTTGTAAGGTTGCGGTTAGGCATTGGTTAAAATTGGTCTACCGCTCTTAATCACTACACCACACAGTAGTGCGGGCCCATACACCTTCCGGTCCTCCGCTCTTAACCCATTACTGCTTTTATGTACCAGAGTTTCGTTTAACATTCAGCAAGTCAAACTTTCGCAGAGCATCTTGGTGCCAAAAGAGAGAGAGAGAGAGAATGAGAGAGGAGACACGGCTGCTCAGAGCCCCTGACTGCTTTCCATTATTCATTTGGTAAAGCAGCCCTTGCTGTCATTGGAGTGTAGTCTCATCTTTGATGATGCTTTCAGTAGTTCGGATGCTCTGCGATCCAGCTAACCGTTTTCCTATGAACTCTTTGCTCCCCAGTCTGCATCCCTTCTCATCCAGTGAGATGCCATTCAGGCCTGTCAGTCTTTCATTTTGCTTTGCGTATCTGCGACACGACAAGTAATTGATTAGGAAATAATTGCAGACTGATTTGTGGAACTTGCTGTGTTTTTGCTCCTCGATGAGTTGCAAAGGAATGAATCATGGATCAGATGATATGGCGTGTCCAGCTACAATTTCCCCACTATTTAAGTGATGCCATTATCACTGGAATTGCCCTTTCTTACAGTACCTGTACAGTATTTCACAATTAGTCTCCAGCTGAGGTTAAGCTACATACTTAAATTTCCAGCACATCTATGCCAACAAAAGCTGGAATGCTAGAAAGATCTGCTGGGGCAAATTCTTACTTGCAAATTGTCTATTTCTGCCCGCTGCCCCGGCTGAATATCATACATCTGGACTTCTGAAAGTCACAAGCTTGTCCAGGAGTCATGTGTGTGCTGCTTATTTTGAAACTGTAAGTTTGGGTGTTATGCACTGAGCTGAATCCTAGAACAATAGGATCCAAAATGCAGCAGTCTGATTGGTCCTAGAACAATAGGATCCAGAATGCAGCAGTCAGATTGGTCCGCAGAAGCCACCCAATCCAGCTCCAGGTGGAAGTGAATCAGCGAGCTGATTGGCCTGCAAGAGCAGCCAATCAGGCTCCTGGATGAAGTGAATCCACAACCTGATTGGCCTACAGGAGTAGCCCGGAATTAGCCAATCACGTGGGGCCCATTGTGTAAATATGTATATATAGCAGACATTTTGGGGAAAGAGTCATCCCTTGCTACTATGAGCTGAATAAAGAGCATGAAATTCACACTTGACTCCGGGTATATTTCAGTTTTCATGTTCAGCTACTTGCTCACTAACACTGTGGTCTCTTTGCACCAGCACGGACACATTCAATCCATAAAGTGGAGATTGCGACACTGGTTTCATAAACTGGAAACATCTCCCCCCAGTTGAAGGAAGAGGAGCTGTGATCTCATTTGATCAATTTGCTACTGCTCTGCCATTCTGTTGTTCACGTGACCAGACGCTTGCATGAAGCGCGATTTCTGTGAGTTGGTGAATTTCTTCTAATAAACACAATTTTGTATGCAGTTTTGACTAATTTACACATTTTTGCAACCAGGTTTCCCTAATGCAATGCATTTTTGTATGGCGTTTTCACACCAAAAAATTTGACAGATTTTTTTGCTACAATCAAGTAAAATGTAGATTTTATGAAATAAATAAACAACGTGTGCATGTCTACGCACACCTCCCCTTATATACATTTTGTACAGATTGAGTGGTTGGACAACTGCAGGGTAAAATTTGAATAAGTACAACTTTTGAACAATGGCTGTATTCCAGTTTGCAGTTAGGTAGTTTTGAAATTCTCCCCCCTCATCTGCCCACAATGTCCAGTGACTGGAATTGCACACAGTACAGTGGTACCTTGGTTCTCAAACTTAATCTGTTCCGGAAGTCCGTTCCAAAACCAAGGCGCGCTTTCCCATAGAAAGTAATGCAAAACGGATTAATCCATTCCAGACTTTTAAAAGGAATCCCTAAAACAGCAATTTAACATGAATTTCAGTATTTAACGAGACCATTGATCCATAAAATGAAAGCAATAATCAGTGTACTGTGCTATAAAATAAATAAGATGGTATTGTAGATGATAAAAATTAAAAAAAAAAAAACTTATCTGCACTGATGATAGTCATTGTTTGGATGGGGGGCTTTTATCCATTTCCGCAGTCACACAATCAATCAATCAGTAGCTGAACTGGGTTCCACACAGTCACAAAAACAAATTAACCAAAAAAGCCTGAAAAACAAAAATGCAAAATAAATAGCAAAAACAAAAGCGCCAAACTTAATCCGTTCCGGAAGTCCGTTTGACTTCTGAAATGTTCGAAAACCAAGGCGCAGCTTCTGATTGGTGCAGGCGCCCCGGAAACAATAGCAGACAGCCGCATCGGACGTTCGGCTTCCGAAAAACGTTCGAAAACCAGAACACTTCCTTCCGGGTTTTCGGCATTTGAGAACCAAGGCAATTGAGAACCAGGGTACCACTGTATTCCAAGTGGAGTAGCACCATAGGTTGTATCAGGGCTTTATGATGCTGGCAACCTTTTCATTCACCATGACCCTTAGATCTCTTTTCTATTCAGTCACTTCCACTTCAGGCCCAATAAATGTACTCGTGAAGTTGGGATTTCATGCCTCAATGTGCATCACTTTATACTTTTTTTGTGTTGAACTACATTTGCCATTTTACTGCCCGTTCGCCCAGTTGAGAGAGCTCCTGGCTATCTCTTGTTATTTTAATCACCCTAAATAATATGGTGTCATCTGCAAACTTAGCAGCCTCACTGCTCTCTCCTGATTCCAGTTCAAGCTAAAAAGCACTGATTACATTCCTCCATTGTGAGAACTGTCCGTTTATTCCTACTCTCTGCGTCTTGTTCTTTTACCAGCCTATAAGAGAACCACAATATTAAAAATGAGGGGTTTGCACCTGCCTCGAGATTCAATTTGTATCCACACTTTTCAGAGGCAGCACAATCTGTTTCAGAGCTGCTTTGTGTCTTTCCAGTTTGACTTGTTAATCAGAACCAAATTATGTCTGTTAAAGTTGAAGCGCTGTTCCCCTCCATTCACTACAATGGGGAATATATAAACAACTATAGCATTTTGCCATTTTCACAGAAGTAGATACAATCTGCAAGGACAACAAGCCCCTTCAGAGTGGATTAAGCCTATTGTAGGTGGATCGACCTAAGTGTTTTAAAGCAGGGCACATTTAATGTCTGGTTGTTGTTGTTGTTTTAGATAAAGGAAACACCAATAACTTCTTGATTCTTTGCCAGAATGGGATGAATGTTTAGCATAGCTGTCAACTTTCGGATTTGAAAATAAGGGATTTTTTCAAACTTTCGGATTTGAAAATAAGGGATGCCGCAAGGGCGGTGCAATGGCACCAAGTAGCCTCGCCACCCTGCGCTCCAGAGGCTGCGCGCGAACGGGTGAGCGAAAGAGCGAGCGCATAGACGGCAGGCAGGCTGGCTGTCTGGTTGGGCGTGAGGGTCTGGCTGCACAAGGCATGCAAGCTCCGCCCCCAGTTGGTCTCAGACTCCTTATTGGCAGCCGAGCAACGCAGCGGAGGAGCCTCCCTGGCCGGCAGGGAGGGAGAGGAGCTGCTTCCTTTGAAATCAAGGGAATTTAAGGGATATGAACAATCCGGGATAGCAGCGGGAAACGGCGTTGGAATAAGGGAGTTTCCCGCAAAAAAAGGGAGGGTTGACAGCTATGATGTGTAGACATGGCCACTTCTTCTGGGGGGAGGGAAAGAAGGCTGCCAAATTTTAGAATGATATCTGCAGTGTGTGTCCCATAAGGACAGAATGTTGTCCTCTTGGGGTTTGGGGTGAGGGGAAAAACTATCATGGATACCCAGGAATGGCTGTGGTGGGAGAAATGAGATGCCCAAGCAAGGAACCTGTTATCCCAAGGGTCTGAGAAGGCGGGTGAAGGCTGCAGCAGATCTACACTCATAAAACAAATTCATGCACAGGCGTCTTCCCAAAAACCCATCCCAAACCCAAACCCCAAAAGTCGCGTGGCAATCAGCAAATGGTAACGGGGGCAGGACCATGAAATCTGGAAGCCCCTAGTCATGAACCAGCACATAGGCAGTGGATATAGATTCAGTCGCTCCTGACTCAAGGAATGAGGCAGTTGAGCAGCTCGGTAGCTGTATCCATGACTGAGCAGCCCTATTTAGGATCCACTCCGCTCACCCCGAAATAATATTAATAATATTAATATAAATAATAATAATAATAATAATAATAATAATAATAATAATAATTTATTATTTGTACTTCGCCCATCTGGGTGGGTCTCCACAGCCACTCTGAGCTGCTTCCAACAAAGATTAAAAATACATTAAAATGTCACACATTAAAAGCTTCCCTAAACAGGGCTGCCTTCAGATGTCTTCTAAATGTCAGGTAGTTGTTGATCTCTTTGACATCTGATGGGAGGGCGTTCCACAGGGCGGGTGCCACTACTGAGAAGGCCCTCTGCCTGGTTCCCTGTAGCTTGGCTTCTCGCAGTGAGGGAACCGCCAGAAGGTCCTCAGCCTATAAGTTATAGACATTGACACTTCTTCTAAGAGCCCTATATATTCTTATTGCAAGAGTTAATCCAACCAATGTTCCATGTAGGTGAAACACCTTCATTTTAGACGACATTCATTTTAAATAACATTCCTCCATTCTTCATTAAATTTATTTTTGTTTTTACCAAAGTAAAATAAATTACCAACAAGCAACTTTCTCTTAGCATGTAGATATGGACCTTTTTTTTTGGGGGGGGGGAAGAGAGGGGATACTGCACCTGTTGAATTTCTGCCTGCCATGCAGCAGTTGAAAGCACAGAAAACCCCAAAACGAAGTGGGGAACCTCTTGGGATACATTTCTTTAGTAGCTGGATATTCAGTGAGGCGATTGGCCCTGCCTTTGCCCCACCCCGGGGGGTCAATCTAGAATTATGAGGGAGTAGCTGGAAGCCTAAAGGCAACTGGGAAAAGGCGTAAAGGCCCCAGAAAGCCATAAAGCTCCAGTGGCTACTTTCACAACTAGTCAAAAAATGAGAATGTTACAGCTAAATCATAACGGAGGCCAAAGGCTGAGCAAAGAGAGAGAAAGTTGCTACTTGTACTTGTCTGAGGTAATAAAAAGGTGACTTGTTGCGTTATTTACAGTCCCCCATAAAGGGAAACCTTTGGTCGCCAGGCAGAAAACCCACAAATGGGCTTTGCTTTCAAGCTGCCGGGCCCTGCAGCTCTCCTTCAAAGCAAGGAAGGGAAAGGGTTAAGGTAAGTGTGTTTGGGGGGGGGGTGTGTAGGTTTCAGCTATTTGGGAATTAAATCCAGGTGGCTCGATGTGTGAACAGACAAAAGATAGAAATCGCAGAGGAAATAGCTCTGTCTGAGCCCACATCATGACGCCTTGGGCTGACCTCACAACCCAGAACCCATCAGTCAGTGTGCCCTTCGCGTGACTCTTCACCTCGTGCACTGCGGATCCGAAACAGGGAGGAGAGCCCCCTCCTCCTTTTCCTCATGTGTAAGAAAAGGTCAGGATTTTCAGAAAACCTTTTTTTTTTTTTTTGCTAGAGGCTTTCACCACAAGCCCAAACGTTTTAACAGACCCTTGAACTATGCCTCTGTGTGTGTGCAAGTAGGGTAAACTCTTGAGGTTTGGAGAAGTCTGAGTGAACTTCAACCCAAGGCTGACTGGGCGTTGCAGCCACCAGCAAGGGAAAAAAACAACCCTGCCTCATCCTGGCTCTTACACGGCCAGAGAATCTCCCCTGATTTGGCGCGCATTACACATGCACAAAAACGGGAAGATTCTCCTTTTTTTTTTGTATATAATTTTATTAAGTTTTCTGTTTTACAATTTAAAATACTCATTTTGCATCCTCAAGGTATCAATGACTTCCCTTCTTCTCTTTCCATGGTTCATTTTATATACCAGTATCATAAATCACTGCGTATTTTACAAAAACTATACCATTCCATATTCCATTATTGCATCTATCAAAACTTATTTATATAATAATAATAATAATAATAATAATAATAATAATAATAATAATAATAATTTATTATTTGTACCCCGCCCAGCTGGCTGGGTCTCCTCTGGGCGGCTTCCAGCAAGCATTAAGATACATTAACACATCACAGATTAAAAACTTCCCTAAACAGGGCTGCCTTCAGGTATTTTCTAAATGTCATGTAGTTGTTGATCCCTTTAACCTCTGATGGGAGGGCGTTCTGCCTGGTTCCCTGTAGCTTTGCTTCTCGCAGTGAGGGAACCGCCAGAAGGCCCTCGGCGCTGGACCTCAGTGTCCGGGCAGAACGATGGGGGTGGAGATGCTCCTTCAGGTATACAGGACCGAGGCCGTTTAGGGCTTTAAAGGTCAGCACCAACACTTTGAATTGTGCTCGGAAATGTAATGGGAGCCAATGTAGCTCTCTCAGGATCGGTGTTATGTGGTCCCGGCGGCCGTTCCCAGTCACCAGTCTAGCTGCCGCATTCTGGATTAATTGCAGTTTCCGGGTCACCTTCAAAGGTAGCCCCACGTAGAGCGCATTGCAGTAGTCCAAGCGGGAGATAACTATTTATTTATTTAAAAAGCGGTTCATTTTATATACCGGTATCATAAATCGCTGCATATCTTACAAAAACTATACCATTCCATATTCCATTATTGCATCCATCAAAACCTATTTACACTGTTGAATTTGTCTTAATGCTGCCAGCGTTTTCAGCTGTACACAATTATTTCCCATATATTCAATAAACATTTTCCAATCTTCTCTAAACGTATGTTCTTCTTGTTCTCTTATTCTATATGTTAAGTCCGCAAGCTGCACATATTCCATCAATTTAAGTTGCCATTCTTCTTTAGTTGCAACCTCGCTCGTTTTCCATTTTTGGGCTAACAAAATACGGGCTGCCTAAAAACTGGAAGATTCTCATTCATTCGTCCTGGAATCTTCTCTCCGATGTATTTGAACAGTTACTTCAAAAATTAGTGGAATAATTTGCAATGATTTATTTATCCGGCCAGCAAAGAGGTGCGAAAAGTGCACTGGCGGTGTTCAAACATTCTCTCTGGTGTGCATTTATTTCCCCATTGGAACAGGTTCTCAGATTGGGCAGAATGCACTGAGGCTTTTTGCACAAACCATTCATGCTTTATTGAAGCTGAAAGTGAAGTATGGTCAAAGAAGAGCAAATTTCTAGACCAGGGGTTGGCAAGACTTACCGGGCATGGGCCGGATCACTCCTGCGGAGATCCTCAGTGGGCCGGGCCAGCGCAGTGCAATGCTGGAAATAGCATCTGCGCATGTCCGCAGTGCCAGAAATAGCTTCTGCGCATGCCCAGACTCTGGAAATCATGCCTGCGCAGAAGTGATTTCCGTCATCTGGGCATGCGCAGAAGCGCTTTCCATCATCTGGGCATGCGCAGAAGCGATTTCCGTCATCTGGGCATGCGCAGAAGCGTTTTCCAGCATCGTGGAAGAGAGTCCCCACGCCGGTTTAGTGCAGCGCACAGGGACTTGCCAAGCAGGCGGCTTGGTTCGGGGGCGACTCGGGGGCTGGCTAAACGGCCTCCGTGGGCTGCTTCCGGCCCATGGACTGCAGGTTGGGGACCCCTGTTCTAGACTTTATTAATATGGGCTGAGTAGTGGGTGGCGCTGTGGGTTAAACCACAGAACTTAGGGCTTGCCGATCAGAAGGTCGGTGGTTCGAATCCCCGCAACGGGGTGAGCTCCCGTTGTTCGGTCCCTGCTCCTGCCAACCTAGCAGTTTGAAAGCACGTCAAAGTGCAAGTAGATAAATAGGTACCGCTCCGGCGGGAAGGTAAACGGCGTTTCCGTGCACTGCTCTGGTTCGCCGGAAGCTGTATGCCGGAATGACCCGGAAGCTGTACGCCGGCTCCCTCGGCCAGTAAAGCAAGATGAGCGCCGCAACCCCAGAGTCGTCCGCGACTGGACCTAATGGTCAGGGGTCTCTTTACCTTTACCTTTAGCTACGGATGAGACTTTGTAACACATCCCCAAACAGCCACACCTTTGATCGCTACAGGCAAAGGGCATGGCCCGATATTCTGCGGAAGCTGCACAAAATCACAAAGAAAATAGCATTTAAATGGGCAGCAATAACCACTTATTATTATTATTATTATTATTATTATTATTATTATTATTATTATTATTTTATTTGTATGTCACCTTCGTCCGTTGATCTCAGGGTAGTTCACAACATAAAAATACAAGATAAAAAACACAAAATATATAATAAAAACTAGAACAAACCAAATCAATAACCCCAGCCCAGCTCTCAACCTCCGCACTTGTTGTCTGTCATAACTGATGTAGAAAAATAGCTAAAGAAGCTGAAAACCAAGACCAAATAAACCAAATGAAGACAACCTAAGAGATATATATAAACCTTTTCCTCAATTTTGCCTTTAGTCTGTTCTCTTTTTAATTCGCTTCTCCCATTATTCCCCTTCTTCAAATCCTTTCTTTCCTTTCTGTCAAATAAAGCATTTTTTCTTTCCTCCCTGCACTGCCCATTACTCTACTTCCTCAGTTTACCCTATTTTTATAATTGTATCCAAGTATTCTTTTGTAATTGTAACCAAGTGTTTTTTATAATTGTATCCAGGTAATTTTAAATTGTATCTAGTTTTGTTTTTGTTTTCTCTCTTGTATTTGTGTCTTTACTCCTTGTAAATGTGAATCCTTACTGTCACCCTTATGCAATTGCTACATTTGGCACCTTTGCAGATGGCATTGACCCCTTTGTATCCTTATGCCTTATCAGCGTTTGTTCAACTTCTCAATGATTGTAACTACTTTCAGGAAAACATGAAATGGAACCCATGTACAGTATTCAAATTGCATCACTTTATTGTAACCATGAAAGTATGTTATTTTTAGCCTCAACCTAATCACTTTCACTCAGCTCCGCTTCCTTCTTTCGTAAAGTGCCAGACAACGAGATCCATCTCATTTGCCCACCCCTCCTGGATTTCTTTTTTTTTTTTTTAATAATTTTTATTAGGTTTTACAACATGAAATAACATACATAAAACACACAAATCACACAAAAAACAAACACATAGAAATACATAATAAAATAAATTCTAAACGTATCTTGTTTCTTAACTTGTTAGATGGACTTCCCCTGCCTCCCTCCACCGCGTTTCTTATCCCTAATATATATTCACAGATACTTATCATTATCTTCCTTTATCAATGATTAACTCTATTACATCAAAACTTATTCTTAATTATTTAATTCCTTATCTTAAACTTATGTTCTATCTTAAACTATATTTAGCAATAAAATTTCCAACAACACTTATGTTATACTCAGCTATAAAAATAACAACTAACTTCAACTTTATCTAATTACTAATTTTGCAACACTTATTAATGTACATCTTAAATTTCTTCCATTCTTGTTCAGTCGCCTCTTCCCTCTGGTCTCGGAGTCTCGAGGTCAGCTCAGCAAGTTCCATATAGTCCATCATTTTCATCTGCCATTCTTCTAGTTTTGGTAAGTCTTTCGTTTTCCAGTATTTAGCAATCAAGATTCTAGCTGCTGTAGTGGCATACATGAAGAAAGTGTGGTCTGCCCTAGGTATTTCTTGGTTGACCATTCCAAGCAGGAATGCCTCTGGTTTCTTGCTAAATGTGTTTTTCAACACCTTTTTAATTTCATTATAGATTATCTCCCAGAAGGCACTCGTGCTCGGGCAGGTCCACCACATGTGATAGAAGGTTCCATCTGCCTTTCCACACTTCCAACATTTATTGTCATGCAAATGATAGATTTTTGCTAGCTTGACTGGGGTTAAATACCATCTGTATATCATTTTCATTATATTCTCTTTCAGCAAAGTACATGCTGTGAAATTAATACCTTTCCTCCATAGTCTTTCCCAGTCAGCCATCATAATATTATGTCCTACATCTCTGGCCCACTCTATCATTGCCGATTTAACCAACTCATCCTGTGTATGCCATTCGAGCAGCAATTGGTACATTCTGGATAAATTTTGAGTTTTTGGCTCTAACAGCTCCGTTTCCAATCTCGACTTTTCCAACTGAAAGCCAAGTTTTTTGTCCATTTTAAAAAGTTCATTAATCTGATGGTATTGCAACCAATTCGTAACTTTATCTCTCAATTGTTCATAGGGTTTCAACCTGACACTTTCTTCTTCTTGCACAAGAATGTCCATGTATCTAGGCCAATTTCCTCTCGAGTTAGGTCTTTTGTCAGCCTTTGCTTCTAGTGGTGATAACCATCTGGGTGTCTTCTTTTCTAGCAGATCTTTATATTTCATCCACACTCTAAACAACGCTTTCCTAATCAGATGCTGTTTGAAGCCCCTATGGACCTTGATTTTTTCATACCATAGATATGCATGCCATCCAAACACATTATCACATCCTTCCAGGTCTAACACATCAGTATTTTCTAAAAGGAACCATTCCTTCAGCCAGCAAAAGGCTGCTGCTTCAAAATATATACTCAATTCTGGCAGGGAAAAGCCCCCTCTTTTCTTATCATCTGTTAAAATCTTAAATTTAATTCTGGGTTTTTTCCCCTGCCATACAAATTTAGAAATCACCTTCTGCCAGCTTTGGAAAGGCTCCATTTTATCCACTATTGGGAGTGCCTGGAACAAAAAAAGTAATTTAGGCAATACATTCATCTTAATCACAGCAATTCGGCCCAACAGGGATAATTTCAATCTAGTCCATATTTCCAAATCTCTCTTAATTTCAGACCAAACTTTTTCATAGTTATTTTTAAATAAATTCGAGTTTTTTGTGGTCATATTCACACCCAGATACTTAACTTTCTTAACAAATGTAAGTCCTGTTTTTGCCTGTATACTCTCTTTTTCTTCCTGCGTCAGGTTTTTCCCTAGAACTTTAGTCTTAGCTTTATTCAGTTTAAAACCGGCTACCTGTCCAAAGTCTTGTATAATGTCCAGTGCCCTGACTGCACTGGATTCAGGTTCCCCCAGGGTCAACACCAGGTCATCTGCAAAGGCTTTAAGCTTGTATTCCTTGGCCCCTACTCTCACCCCCTTAACCTTTTCATCTTTTCTAAGCATGTTCAAAAGGACTTCCAGGACCGTTATAAACAGTAGTGGGGACAGTGGGCACCCTTGTCTTGTTCCTTTTTCAATCCGAATTTCTTCTGATACTACATTATTCACTATTATCTTAGCTCTTTGTTCAGTATATATTGCTTCCAAGCCATTCAAAAAAACCCCTCCCACCTCCATTTTTTCAAAGTTTTTCTTCATGAAACTCCAAGAAATATTGTCGAAGGCCTTTTCCGCATCGATAAACATTAAGATCACTTTCGTGTTTATTTCTGGTTCCAACTTTTCTAGAATATCCACAATGTTCCTTATGTTGCCATTTAGATGTCTTTCCGGCAAAAAGCCAGCTTGATCTTTGTGGATAATCTCCATTAGTAATTTCTTCAATCTGCTGGCCATTATATTTGCAAAAATTTTATAATCCACATTAAGGAGGGAGATTGGTCTATAGTTTTTCATCTGTGTAGTGTCAGTATCTTGTTTAGGTATTAAAGTTATATATGCGTCCTTCCAAGATTCGGGTGCCTTGCTTCCCTTCAAGATTTCGTTGCAAACCTCCATCAGAGGCTGTATTAGCCAGTCCTTTAATTCCTTATAGTATTTTGCAGAGAGTCCGTCCGGTCCAGGTGCCTTTTCTAATTTCATCTGTCCAATCGCTGATTCTATTTCAGATCTTGTTATGAGATGATTGAGTAGGGCCTTTCTTTCTTCTGGGATTTTATGCAAACTGTTTTCTTTTAAAAACTGCTCTATCAAATTTTGGTTATGGTTGTTTTCTTTGTACAGCTTTTTGTAGAATTTCTGAAAATTTTTCCTGATCTCCACAGGGTTCTCCACGGTTCTTCCATCAATTATCAAGGTCGTTATTGTGTTTTGTTTCTGTCTCCTCTTCAGTTGCCACGCCAGCAACTTACCACATTTGTTTGCAGATTCAAAAGATCTTTGGTTCATCATTTTAACCTTCCACTCTATCTCTTGGTTGGTAAGCTGAGAAAATTCCGCCTGCAGATATTTGATTTCTTTCTGCAGTTGTATGTTCTTAGGCGTTATCCTCAGCTTCCTTTCCTTTTCCTTGAGTTGCTGTAGTATTGCTTCCTTTTTCTCATTTTGTATCTTTTTTCTTATTGCCTTTTGCTGAATCAGGAAACCTCTCATCACGGCCTTGCTTGCATCCCATATGACCCTTTTCTCCACTGTTGTGTTCAAATTTAACTCAAAAAAGTCTTTCAGGGTCTTATGGGCCTTCTCACATATCTTCTTGTTCCTGAACAGCGAATCATCCATTCTCCACCGAGGGGAACCCTGTGTTGTCAGTCTTAAGTCCAGCTGTACTGCATTATGGTCAGAGCAGGTTCTTGGATGTATTTCAGCTTTGAGTATCCTGGGAGACAGCTCCCTTGATACCCATATCATATCGATTCTGCTCCAAGCACCCATTGCCTCTGATTGAAATGTGGCTTCGGTGTCTGTAGGGTGTTTTATTCTCCATCCATCTATCCAGTCCAGGTTTTCTGACATTTCAAAAAAGGTCTTTGGTAGCCTCCCATCATTTGTAAATTTTACTCTTTGTGATCTGTCCATCAACGTGGAGGCCACGGCGTTGAAGTCTCCTAAAGCCACCATTTTATAGTCCAGATAATCCAGCAATTTGTCATGGAGCTCCTTGTAAAAATCCGATTTACTATCATTCGGTGCATAAATTCCCAAAATCAGAAATTTTTCGCCTTGCACAGTTATTTGAATAGCAACAAACCTTCCCTCCTGGTCCTTAAAAAGTAATTTTGGATCATATTTCTCCTTGGCATAAATTACAACTCCTCTTTTCTTAACTTTGGCTGACGAGATAAATTCTTGGCCCAACTTTTTATTTTGCAGAACTCTTCGATGTAATCTTGTAACGTGTGTTTCTTGTAGACATATCAAATCCAAGTTTTGCTTGATCAAATTATGGAACACACGATTTCTCTTAGGTTTGATGTTCAAACCTCTTACGTTGAGCGTCAGTAGTTTAAGAGCCATCTTGCTTTACTCTGTTGCTCCTCCTCCTGCTCCTAGGGGGTGATTAAAGCCTGGTCCTCCACCTAATGGTAAATCCGGTGATGGTATTTCTAGGCATTACGTTACTGATGTAGATTAGGATTTGTACCCCACCTTGTATCTTGCACCCGAACCTCCCTTTTGCACCCTGCATCCATGTACCTCCCCCTTGTAAATTGACGAACCTGTGATGAATAAGACCACCCACAATTGCGACTGTATAAAATTCTGGACTTACCTTTGGACGGGGTTCCTCATACCTTTTGTCACCTTTGCGTAGAGAACCCGGTTGCAACCGAATAGAGGATTTTTGGGGTCAGCAAACTTTTTCAGCAGGGGGCCGGTCCACTGTCCCTCGGACCTTGTAGGGGTCCAGACTATATTTATTTTGGGGGGAATGAACGAATTCCTATGCCCCACAAATAACCCAGAGATGCATCCTATATAATAAAGTTGCTGTGTCCCTGCATCCAGTCCGTGTGTCACGGAATTGCTCTACTGCGCATGTCCATGTCCCACACGGACGCAGGGATTGGAGCGGGCGGAGAGGGGGGCGTGTCCGAGAGGCAGCGGCGACGCACGCGCGTTGTCAGTTGCGCCAGCGCCACTGCCTCGCACAGACGCAGAGCCCAATCCCCGCGGCTCCGAGGCCTAGCGGCCTGGGACGGCCCATCCAACGGAGCGCCGGTGCTCCGGAAGCCAAGGAGGGCCGCCCCATCCTCGCCGCCGCTACCGCCGCCGCTATAGCCGCCCCCAGGGAAAAAGAAGAAGGGGGAGGGAGCCCCTCTCCACCCCCCAGTGGCCGCTGTTCTGCCTCCTCCTGCCTCCTCCTCCTCTAGCGCCCGTTATTTAACGGGCTAACCTCAACTAGTTTTTTAAAAAAGCACACATTCTACCCATGTAAAAACACGCTGATTCCCAGACCGTCCGTGGGCCGGATTTAGAAGGCGATTGAGCCAGATCCGGCCCCCGGGCCTTAGTTTGCCTACCCATGATCTTTGCTCTTAAAAAGCCGCTTGCTTCTTTCTCTCCTTGCTTGGACATCACCTGTCTTCTCCTACCCTAGCGGACCCTTTGGGGGTCCCGAACCAAAATTCTAAGTGTTTTACATAATAATGACATGCATTTTGCCAGTTTCAAATAAAGACAGCTCCAGCTACCATATTTCCAGGGCAGAAAAGTCTTCCTGTATTTGCCCAAAGTAAAGGAGCAGGTCAGGTGGGAGATGGCCCCAACTCCCAACAAATTTCCCCTGGGGTAAAACAGGGGATTCACTGGGGCACAATAGTCAACTTTTAGATTGGGAAAGCTTATGGAAAACTGATATGAAATTCTAGGCATGTTGCACGTTGAAAGAAAACTATATGAAAATACAGGTGGTGTTTGATTCCGCTTGCCGATCAGAAGGTCGGCGGTTCGAATCCCTGCGACGGGGTGAGCTCCCGTTGTTCGGTCCCAGCTCCTGTCAACCTAGCAGTTCAAAAGCACACCAAAGTGCAAGTAGATAAATAAGTACCGCTGTGGCGGGAAGGTAAATGGCGTTTCCGTGCGCTGCTCTGGTTCACCAGAAGCGGCTTTGTCATGCTCGCCACATGACCTGGAAGCTGTACTCTGGCTCCCTCGGCCAGTAAAGTGAGATGAGCGCCGCAACCCCAGAGTCGTCCGTGACTGCACCTAATGGTCAGGGGTCCCTTTACCTTTTAAGTTAGCAAAGATGTATAAGACAAGTACAAAAACTTGCTGGAAATGTAAAGAAAAAGAAGGTACCTTTTATCATATGTGGTGGTCGTGTAAAGTAATAAAAGAATTCTGGGAAATGATACATAATGAATTGAAAAAAATGTTTAAAATAACTTTTATTTAAAAAAAAAATCCAGAAGCTTTCTTATTAGGAATTGTAGGTACCGATATCCCAAAGGAGCAGAAAAAACTTTTTATATATGCAACAACAGCCGCACAGATGCTACTAGCCCAGAGATGGAAACAAGACAAAGTCCCTACCAGAAAGAAATGGCAAACCAAGCTGTTGGATCATGCCGAAATGGCAAAACTGACCACAAAGCTCAGGAACCAAGAAGACAACATCTTTAAGAAAGAATGGGGAAAATTTATAATTTATTTAGGAGACCACTGTAAGCAGATGAAAACATTAGCAGGGTTTTAATCTCACTTGTAATGTAACAATCACTATGGACAATATGGACAGATACAAAATATGGATTATGAAATAATATGCAGTTGAAAATGTTGACTATAGGACCCATGGAGGGGATGGTGGGAAGTCTGGAGATTCAGAGAAATCTCTAAATGTGGATATTTACTTGGTATTGTTATACCGGTAACTCTGTGCTTGTATAATCAAATAAAAAATATTTTAAAACAACAAGAACAACCAGGGGATTTAGTATGGTGAGTTTTGCCTTCTCTGGAGCAAGGCAAAGTCTGTGCAGGCTCCCACCTGGCTAGGGTAGATTGGCAGTGGCCTCAGCGTGGTGTGTCCATTATAGAAACATTGAGGACCTTGCGGGCATACGGCAAGGTACACCGTCCATGAATTCAGCCACTGCGAGCCCCTTAAGCTGCCTTTGCCAAGCTGTGCTGATTCCCCGTAATAGCATTTTAAATATGAGGGATGACAGAGCCCTTGAAGTTAATTTGCACAAAGAGGTGATAGCTTTGAATGTCAGCCAAAGTGCAAGGCCTGTCTGGAATTTTGTGGGTGCAGGAACCAGGAGGAAGGCAGAGGCTGGATGCAATTCTCTAAATGTGGCCTGTTTACACCTCCCAGAATCTTGGACTTGAGGTTCCTGTGAACACAATCCGTTGTGTTTTCATGGTTGCGTTTTTCTTATTATTGTGAGCTGCCTTGAGTGCATATATACAGAATGATGGCAGGAATCTAAACCTGTGACTTTATGCATCTAAACAAATAGTAATCATGTGGACCAGCCCATTATATATATTGTGGGAGGTGAGTGGGAATATGGATGAGGGAATATTGTTTAATATTTCCTATCCCAGCTTGTGTTAACAAGCTCCAAACTAGCAGAGATTCTCATCCCCAATTAAACGCAGCAAAACGTGGCGATCAAGTTCTTTTGAACTTCTAAAACAAGGCAGATTCCTGGCATCTTTCCCCTGGTTCCCCCTTAAAAGTAAATACACGACACAGTGCTCTTTAAAAGTAGAAAGGTTTACTCACAGACATTTCCAAGGTTCTACAAGCCTCAGAAAGGCAGGCTAGCTTAGATTAAATATGTGTACGTGGAGACTCTCCTTAAGGGAGAAGGCTCCATCTGGGCCCTCTTGGCTGGAAGCCAAGAGTGAATCTTCTCTTGAGATGTTGCTTGCTCGAAGTTCCGATGAGGAAGAGGGTGGAATGGCTGCTCACCTGTGACTTTGAGTAACTACACAGGTAAGGCCACTCCCACCTCTGGTCACACAGAGGAAGTGGTCTCAGTCCAGGTACAGGAAACTCTAACTGGAGGACTGAGACCCTTTGTGTACATTCTAGGAATGTTGTGATTGACTGCACCAGTGTTATGCATCCCACATATAAATATATATATGGGTGAGCCGCCCATGAGGGGTGGAGCGAGCCGCCCATGACAGGCAGCTTCCTGGGTGGGGTGGGGGTGGGGTAGAGAGCCATGACGGGCGGCTTCCTGGGTGGGGGTGGGGTAGAGAGCTGCAACCCCAAAGCATCTTTGACTGGACTTAACTGTCCAGGGATCCTTTACCTTTACCTTTACCTTCTGTCTGAGCCAGGGTGACACCTCTGATGAAGAGCCCACCAACATGAAACCCAAAGACCTTCTGCGGTCTCCTGACTGCTAGACATCGCCAGAGAAGCCACCGCAGGTCCACCTCTGCTCATGTGCTGTGAGGTCCTACCCTGACCGACCTTGTGCTATTGATCATCCCCTGCTGTGTCGTGTCTGTGTGTGCTCAGAGGTACCGGTAGATGCACCACTATTAATTCAGTGCGCAACGTACTAATAAATGGGCCATTTTAAAGAACTCTGCAAATATTTGTGCAAGGCCACTGGGTTCTCTCTCAAAAGAGATACAATTAGTAAAACTCACCCCCCGCTTTTTTGCTTCTGTTGGTTAAAAGGCCCTTTCACAGTGACTCATAAGCATAGCTGTCAACTTTTGGATTTGAAAATAAGGGATTTTTTCAGACTTTCAGATTTGAAAATAAGGGATGCCGCGAGGGCGGTGCAATGGCACCAAGTAGCCTCACCACCCTGCGCTCCAGAGGCTGCGCGCAAACGGGTGAGCGAAAGAGCGAGCGCGTAGACGGCAGGCAGGCTGGCTGTCTGGTTGGGCGTGAGGGTCTGGCTGCACAAGGCATGCAAGCTCCGCCCCCAGTCGGTCTCAGACTCCTTATTGGCAGCCGAGCAACGCAGCTGAGGAGCCTCCCTGGCCGGCAGGGAGGGAGAGGAGCTGCTTCCTTTGAAATCCGGGAAATTGAAGGGATATCAACAATCCGGGATAGCAGCGGGAAACGGCATTGGAATAAGGGAGTTTCCCGCAAAAAAGGGGGGGTTGACAGATATGCTCATAAGCTGCTCTGAACAACACTATTATCTATTTCAGCATAATATTTCTAAAGTAAAGAAAAGGATGGTCTTGGGCTTGATTTCCTTCATCCTTCCCCCTCATTCCCATCATGCAGCTGAACTGGGTGCCCACCAACCCACCCCTCTCAGTGCAGTACAAAGTAAACTCAAAGAATGCACCTACAGCTGCAACTTCCATTTTAGGAAGTAACAAGCAAATCTTCCGTGCTGTTCTAATCATGCAGGCTCCATGATAATAATAGCCGTGCTGGCTGTTTAATAAAGACATAATAATAGGATGGATGGAGCTGGTGCAGCTGGGGAAACAATGGGATGTTCTGCAGTGACTGCATAATAGACCTATGGCAAACATGGGCTTCCAAGGCTGGATGTTCAGCTAAGCAGAAAACATGTTACTCCTTTTCAAGTTATATGGCCCCCTTTCTCTTCTTTTTTCTTTCCTTTTGGCATAGTATTTTGATTCGTCCAGCCACTCTGCTTTAAGCGATGCATTTTAATTAGGTTCCTTTGCAGCCAGGCCCACAATATCTGCCTATTGCTGTTGAGAATGTTTTGGTTGGAGCAGCTGGGTGCATGGCCTTTCTATATAAAAAAGGTAAAAAGGTAAAGGACCCCTGGATGGTTAAGTCCAGTCAAAGGCGACTATGGGGTTGCAGTGCTCATCTTGCTTTTCAGGACGAGGGCGCCGGCGTTTGTCCGAGTCATGTGGCTAGCATGACTAAACCGCTTCTGGCACAACGGGACACCATGACGGAAGCCAGAGCGCACAGAAACACTGTTTACCTTCCTGCCGCAGTGGTACCTATTTATCTACTTGCACTGGCATGCTTTCGAACTGCTAGGTTGGCAGGAGCTGGGACAGAATAACGGGAGCTCACCCGATCATGGGGACTCAAACCGCCGACCTTCTGATCGGCAAGCCCAAGAGGCTCAGTGGTTTAGACCACAGCGCCACTCGTGTCCCTAAGGCAAGACAACGGTCCAGCACATTCACCTGCTCACTTGCAGATGTAAAGGAGAAATAGAGCTGTGAGTCATCAGCATATTGCTGACATCGTACTCCAAACCTCTGGATAATCCAACTCAGTGGATTCATGTAGATGTTAAACAGCATAGGGGATAGAATCAAACACCGCGGAACCCCACACTGAAGGCATCACGGGGCTGAAAAACACTCCAATCAATCAACCAATCTTTATTGCAGTCAAAGACTAGACACTAGACAGCAAATTTAACAAGGATAATTAGCAGGGACACATTTCCCCTCTCTCTTGACAGGGGTCATCATACAAGGTGACCAAAGCAATTTCTGTGCCTAAACCCCAATTGAAATAGATCTGGAAAATCAGTTTCCTCCAAGAGATTGCCTGGATCTGGTCTGTGACCAACCGCTCTAGAACATTGCCCAGGAAAGGAAGATTAGCAACTGGCCGGTGGTTAGTTAGATTTTTGTAATCCAGGGAAGGTTTCTTAAGGAGTGGTTTTAGCACTGCCTCCTTCAAGCAGGCAAGGACCACCCCCCCTCTCGTAAAGAGGCATTGATCACGTCCCTGGCCCAGCCAGTTGTTCCCTCCCTGCTGGTTATTATCAGCCAAGAGGGGCAAGGGTCCAGAGCGCAAATGGTCCCCCTGACCGATCCGAGCACCTTGTCCACATCTTCAAGCTTTTCTATTTGAAACTTACCCAACACACCATGACTAGACAGTGCTCTGGACACCCCATGAGATTCATCTGCTCCAACAGCGGAGTCAAAAATCTCAGTGGATACAAGCGATTTTATCCTCAAAATGCTTTGCAAACAAGTCACAGCCAGCTGCCGTAGGTTCTACCACCTCCGTTGGGCCAGCCTGTAAAAGGTCCCATACAACCCGGAAAAGCTCTGCTGGATGATAATAATAATAATAATAATAATAATAATAATAATAATAATAATAATTTATTATTTATACTCCGCCCATCTGGGTGGGTTTCCCCAGCCACTCTGGGCGGCTTCCAACAGAACATTAAAATACAATAATCTATTAAACATTAAAAGCCTCCCTAAACAGGGCTGCCTTCAGATGTCTTCTAAAGGTCTGGTAGTTGTTGTTCTCTTTGACATCTGAAGGGAGGGCATTCCACGGGGCGGGTGCCACTACCGAGAAGGCCCTCTGCCTGGTTCCCTGTAACTTGGCTTCTCGTAGTGAGGGAACTGCCAGAAGGCCCTCGGCGCTGGACCTCAGTGTCCGGGCAGAATGATGGGGGTGGAGACACTCCTTCAGGTGGATGACACAATGAAGATGCAATGGAGGCAGCATGGAGCATAACCACGCTATCAAGCAATTTTTCCCAAAGCTTCCATGGCTAATTCAAAGCACTGGTTGTATTACCCAAACCACTAAACAGCCTGCTCACTCATTGCCATCTGCTAGAGAGATTGTCCTTCCCACATCCAAGTCTGTGAAACTCTCTGCAAAGGTAGACTTGCCTTTCCCATTCCCTGGTGTTCTTCTGTCACCTTGTGAATATATTTTTATTCCAAGAGGTATCTGCCCAGAGCCGTCTTTCCCATTGGTGTTAGTGGTTTGTTGCGCCAGGGCGCCGGCCTCTCAGGGGCGCCCTAGTGAGTGGGGGAGCTGTGTGGCTTTGCCGGCAGCCTCCCCTTTCCCTGCACGCCCACCAGCTGCACCCCGCCAACTATATGGCTGGCGGGCGTGCAGCTTCCTTCCCAAGCTCCGCAGGAGGAGAGCGATCCCCGCAGAGGCTTAGGATGGAAGCTGTGCACAGATACTCCCCCCCCCCCAGCCTCTGCATCTGCTAAAGATGGCCTTGCTCCCGGTTGTTGTCCTCCTCCTGCTTCCTGGCCCCCTCCCTTGTTTTGCAGTTGCCGGGTGGGGGGCGCCGGAGGGATCTTTGCACCACGGCGCCGGATATGCTTAAGACGGCCCTGTATCTGCCCTATTGCTAACTGCTTGTAAGCTCCCTGGAATTTTAGTGATTTTAAAATAAGCTGTCCCTGTTCTTTTTAATTGCATCAACTCCATTCTTTTAATTACTTGGTTTTTAGCATGCTTGTTGATCGGTTGTTTTTAACCTCTGACACTTTAGGTCACTTTGAGTAATGTTGTTGTTTTAAACAGAAAAAGTGGGAGATAACCTCACTTAGCTTAGTCGGAAGAGCATGAAAATCTTAATCTCAGGGTTGTGGGTTCAAGCTGAGATTAAGAGTCATGCATTGCTGGGGATTTGACTAGATGACCCTCATGATCCCTTCCAACAACAACAACAACAACAACAACAACAACAACAACTACCGAGAAGGCCCTCTGCCTGGTTCCCTGTAGCCTCAATTTTCGCAGTGAGTGAACTGCTAGAAGGCCCTCGGCACTGGACCTCAGTGTCCGGGCTGAATGATGGGGGTGGAGACGCTCCTTCAGGTATACTGGGCCGAGGCCGTTTAGGGCTTTAAAGGTCAGCACCAACACTTTGAATTGTGCTTGGAAACATACTGGGAGCCAATGAAGATCCTCTAGGACAGGTGTTATATAGTCCTGGCGGCCACTCCCAGTCACCAGTCTAGCTGCCGCATTCTGGATTAGTTGTAATTTCTGAGTCACCTTCAAAGGTAGCCCCACGTAGAGCGCATTGCAGTAGTCCAAGCGGGAGATAACTAGAGCATGCACCACTCTGGCGAGACAGTCTGCGGGCAGGTAGGGTGTCAGCCTGCGTACCAGATGGAGCTGGTAGACAGCCACCCTGGACACAGAATTGACCTGCGCCTCCATGGACAGCTGTGAGTCCAAAATGACTCCCAGATTGTGCACTTGGTCCTTCAGGGGCATGGTTACCCCATTCAGTATCAGGGAGTCCCCCCCCACCCACCTGCCCCCTATCCCTTCATGGAACAACCTTCGTGGTTCAAGATGGCTCTCGGACTGTGTTCCTGGTCCTTCAGGGGCACAGTTAACCCATTCAGAACCAGGGCATCCCCCAATTCTATTATTTTATCATTCTGTTCCCTCCACTTGGGTGTCTCAGATTTGTCAGCCCTTTTTACAAAGTCTGTGATGCCACCATTTAATGCTGATGGAAACATAAAACGGTGCTTGAAAGAGGACAAATAACTGCCTCTCTCTTACTATGTTAAGAGCTGTAGACTCATAATCTGGTGAACCGGGTTCGCTTCCCCGCTCCTCCACATGCAGCTGCTGGGTGACCTTGGGCTAGTCACACTTCTCTGAAGTCTCTCAGCCCCACTCACCTCACAGAGTGTTTGTTGTGGGGGGGGGGAAGGGAAAGGAGAATGTTAGCTGCTTTGAGACTCCTTCGGGTAGTGATAAAGCGGGATATCAAATCCAAACTCTTCTTCTTCTTCTTCTTCTTCTTCTTCTTCTTCTTCTTCTTCTTCTTCTTCTATAGAATAACATAACTTTTTTCATCTCCGTAGAAAGAAGCAAGTTGGCTATTCCTGCTAGAAGCTCCATCCTGGGTAAGTTGTTTGATAAACCGATCTCTGCTGGTTGAAACAAATAAGTGTGTTTTGCGTGTGGAGGTCACCCAGCCATTCCCACCAATAACTCACACCGGAAACATAATTTTGGTTTGGGTTTTTGGCATAATTTTGGCCACAACTTTTATTGAAATACAAATCACGTGAGTGGTTGCGTAGGAATTGGTTCACACTGTCCACCGGACAGGGCTGACTCCTAGTCAGCAAGACTATCTGTCCACCGGACAGAGCTGACCACTGGCCAGCGATTGGGGAAACCATTAGCTGGGGAGAGTTAACGGAGGCTGGTGAAATCAGAGCCTCCCCCTCCCCAGGGGTTCTCAGGGGCTCTTGTGTGGGCCCTGCAACCCACCGGGTTCGGACAAGCATGTTGAGCCCCTGGCTTCCTTTAACGGAATTCCCATCGCCATCATCACTTCTTGGAGGGCACCGCCCTTCCATACCACAGAACCAATGCCTAACCGCCAACCTTACAAGTTGTGACTAATTGCTGTATGGCAGGCGAAAACCAAGAGGCACGGCCAATCAGCCAAATGGAAAAATTCCTACCAGGCCTCTCAATCAGAGACGACCCCATGACAGGCACAGCAAGGTCAAAGCACAAGCCTATACCAGGGAGGGGGGGAGGGGAGATCCGAAGCTCCAGACAAAAGTGACCAAATGGATCACGTGCAGATCCATTTAAAGGACGCTGGGCTGTCAGTCACTTGACATGCAAATTTGGCCAGTCCTACCTGATCAATAATTGCTGTGGCCACAAGCCCTTCCCCCAAACCAAGAGAAATGGCTTCATGCCCACCCCGCAACAAAGGCTCTCTTTGAGAACCCCCTTTTATAAGAATCAATAGTTTTCATCTGTGGGTCTTTGGTTGGTGCAACTGAGCGCACTGTAGACCTTACTGGTTTGGGCACACTTAGAAAAATGTTGGTTACTTTTATTATAATAGATGAATGTTTGTCAGTGGAGGAAGAACAACCACCTCACTTTTCATTCAGAAATCCACCGTAGGTCTGTGGCTGCACTTGAATTATTCCACAGCTGTGAGGACTATTTTATGTTGAAATGTAGAAAATCATGCTGAGCAGCCAGTTTCTGACAAATGTGGGTTTTGCTGAAAACATTATTTTAGGGAAAGACAGAAACAGCCAGTACAGGTGCTGATCACCTTTTGAACTAGATGAATCAAAAGTTGGTTTCAGCCAAAAAACAACAGCAACCCCTCAGCTCATAGCCAGGGCTTCTGGGTGGAAATACAGTCAGGGGTTGCAAATTTTTATTTGATAGTTTTTATAAAAGCCAAAATGATCGATCAGATTATAGAAACCTTTCTCTACAATTTCCTTCTTGAAACATTATGTGTCCAAATCTCTAATTCCCCTCAGATTGGCCTCCCCTAGACTAGGGACTCAGCTACATTAGTAAAAAAAAACCAATGTTTTTAATGCCTTATAAACATGCAACACTAGATGGCGCCGGAGAGCAAAAAAATACCCATGTGATTTTTTACATAGCGTTCCCCCCCCCCCCCGTTAAAACAATTTAATTTCTGACTTATTTATAGTGTGCCCCCCCAATGTGGAGATCCAACCTAGGCCACAAGCTGCCCCAGAGAAGGCAGTTTTTCTGAGGTCGGCTTACCTTGACCCTCTGATTCAGTCAACATTACCGGGATTGGTTTGCAAACCCACTGAAACAAAACAAGAGGAGAGAGAGAGAGAGAGAGAGAGAGAGAGAGAGAGAGAGAGAGAGAGAACACCTGTCTGATAACACTTTACTGAGGAAATTGATCAAAAACAGTGTATTCCAGGGTTGGATCTTACAATTTTAGTTCTCTCCGTTTCTCATTAAAAAATAAAAATCTTCAGTTCAGTTCTCCACATTTATGCAGCAATTTGTGATTTATTTTTATTTTTTATTTAGAAAAAAAGAATCCCCGGGAAAGTTCTTCAGCACCTTAGTGCTAATCTCTCCTAATTTTTCTGTTGTAGAATGTCACAAATTGAGCTTCCTTGCAGCTCATCTTCCATGCACCCACCCTTTCTCTTGGTCTTCCATGGCCCCTTCCAGATGGGGAAGATGGGGTCTCTGGGATCAGAACCCCACCCCCTTTTTGACCTGAAACACTGTGATGAGTGGCGCTGTGGTCTAAACCACTGAGCCTCTTGGGCTTGCCAATCAGAAGGTTGGCGGTTCGAATCCCTGAGACAGGGTGAGCTCCCGTTGCTCTGTCCCAGTTCCTGCCAACCTAGCAGTTCGACAGCACGTCAAAGTGCAAGTAGATAAATAGGTACTGCTCCGGCGGGAAGGTAAACGGCATTTCTGTGTGCTCTGGTATCCATTACAGTGTTCTGTTGCGCCAGAAGCAGTTTAGTCCTGCTGGGCACATGACCCAGAAAGCTGTCTGTGGACAAACACCGGCTCCCTTGACCTGAAAGCAAGATGATGATGATGATGATGATGATGATGATAATAATAATAATAATAATAATAATAATAATAATAATAATAATAATAATTTATTATTATTTATACCCCGCCCATCTGGCTGGGCTTCCTCAGCCACTCTGGGCGGCTTCCAACAAAATATTAAAACACAATAATTCATCAAACATTAAAAGCTTCCCTAAACATGAGGGATGAGGGCTGCAACCCCATAGTTGCCTTTGACTGGACTTAACAGTCCAAGGGTCCTTTACCTTTACCTTAAATAATGTTCTGGAACTTTTTATGCAGTTCTTTTCTGGTGTTGCACCTACATGGCCATCCTATGTGTCTCCCGCGTGAGTCCCACTGAAATAACTAGCGATTGCTCTCTGGGATCCTGCACCCACCAGCTTCCACCGGCCACAGTTTGTGCCGCGTCCCAGCTGTAGGCATTTCCCATATAGCAAAGTAACTGACAGTCAGAGTTGCCTCCTACTCCTGTCTCTTCACGCCTTGTTGGCTTCATTTCTGATGATGGATGACATGACACACGGTTCATGGGTTTGTCAGTACCTGCTCCGTAAATGACGGCAGCACTGCGAGACTGAAGGTGAAGTGACCATCTCTCCCTGCTAGCTTGAGGGATTTCTAAGATGGCAGACACTGATCAATGATTAATGTAAACCGGTAAGCGCATGGCACACACTCGCCGCAGAACGCCTCAACGCAGAACGGCGCCTCTGCTTCAAATCCAAATGCAATCTTCTGCCCAAAGCTGGATTTTGGCTCCTGAAAATCTCTGCTTTTATTCTTGCAAGCTACATGTTTCTTGGCCCCATGGCTGCGGAGATATAGACAGCGGCTCCCAAACAAAGTGGTCAGGTCCAGAGGTAGGTTTTGGTTGTGTGGTTTTTTTAATGTTTTTATTTGATTTTACAAATGTAAAGTTGTAACAATACCAAATACATATCCATAGATAGAGATTTCTCTGAATCTCGAGACTTCCCAACATTCTCTCCATGGGTTCTACTGTTAACATTTTTCAACTGCATAGTATTTCATAATCTATATTTTGTCTCTGTCCATATTGTCCATAGTATTTGTTACATTACAAGTGTTATAAACCACAGAGGCTAGGGCTTGCTGATCAGAAGCTCGGCTGTTCGAATCCCCACAACGGGGTGAGCTCCTGTTGTTTGGTCCCAGCTCCTTCCCACCTAGCAGTTCGAAAGCACGGCAAAGTGCAAGTAGATAAATAGGTACCACTCCGGCGGGAAGGTAAACAGCATTTCCGTGCGCTGCTCTGGTTCGCCAGAAGCAGTTTAGTCATGCTGGCCACATGACCCAGAAGCTGTCTGCGGACAAACGCTAGTTCCCTTGGCCTATAGAGCGAGATGAGCGTCGCAACCCCAGAGTCGTCCGTGACTGGACTTAACTGTCAGGGGTCCCTTTACCTTTACATTTTAGATTCCACCTAAGTGCAAAGCTGAACTGAGAGCGTGGATGTCAGCACATGGCACAGAGGCAGAAAAATTTCCGGCGTTTTCCATTTGCGGAGCTGGCAAAGAGCACAGGAGACAAGGAAGAGCAGGTCGTATGCATCCCTTCTCAAACGGCTGTGACTGGAGACCCCTGGCAAAACCACTCCCTCTGCTTAGAAACTAGACCTGTCATTCACAACTCTCGCTCCCCCACCGCGGTGTTCTCCTTATATGGCAAGCTTGGGGAGAAATGTTCCAAATCTTGCAGAAATTATTTTTTAAAAAATATTTGAATCTACAGATCACTCTGAGTTGCTACAGAGGTCCCCGCTTCAGTTCAGGGTGCTTTGTGGCATAGCTGTCAACCCTCCCTTTTTTTGCAGGAAACTCCCTTATTCCAATGCTGTTTCCCACTGCTATCCCGGATTGTTGATATCCCTTAAATTTCCCGGATTTCAAAGGAAGCAGCTCCTCTCCCTCCCTGCCAGCCAGGGAGGCTCCTCAGCTGCGTTGCTCGGCTGCCAATAAGGAGTCTGAGACCGACTGGGGGCGGAGCTTGCATGCCTTGTGCAGCCAGACCCTCACGCCCAACCAGACAGACAGCCTGCCTGCCGTCTACGCGCTCGCTCTTTCGCTCACCCGTTTGCGCGCAGCCTCTGGAGCGCAGGGTGGCGAGGCTACTTGGTGCCATTGCACCGCCCTTGCGGCATCCCTTATTTTAAAATCCGAAAGTTTTGGAAAATCCCTTATTTTCAAATCCAAAAGTTGATCGCTATGCTTTGTGGAGATCTTGCTTCAGACAAACCCCAAACCCCAAAGCTTCTGTTCAGGATTTCTTCAAATCCAGTGCCTACCCTTAGCAGCAGAAAATCGTGGGGGTGCTATCCTAGCACACAGTTCTTTCATACAATTTTCATGGGTGAGTCACAGGGGAGCAGAAACAGGCGACTGTGGAAAGGGTGGGGCATCTGAATCATGCTCGCCATGCCCACCGTCATGGTCAAAAAGCCACAGTTCCACACAGGGGCGTAGGAAGTGGGGGGCGGGGGGGCAGGCCACCCCAGGTTCCATCATGGAGGGGGTGACAAATTATCAAGGAACAATTACTGCCCTACTAGGGTGGTTCATAAAAACTTTTTTTTTAAATAAAATGCCAGCTCCAAAGGTCTTATCTTGCTACACTAGAGATTATATAGCTATATAGGAAATTTCATGCATATCAGTTAATATCTTGACCCTCCTCCACGAAAATAGCTGTTTACTTGTCCGTTTTCCTATGTCGTGAAGGCTGAAATTTCAATTCAGTGGAGCACTTACTGTTCCCAACCCTAACCCTGCGGAAAGCCATCTAATTAGACTTTAATTTGATTTTGACATGTTTTTTAGGAGGTAGTTTAATTATTGTTTGATTTTATATGAATGTCATGTATCTGATGTTAGCCGCCCTGAGCCCGACTTCGGCCGGGGAGGGCGGGATATAAATAAAAGTTTATTTTTACTTATTATTACTCCTTTGTAAGAAAAATATGAAATAACGTAAAACCATTTCTGCAGGAAAAAAAAGAATAATAATAATCAATGGGGGGATGACAAGAAATTTTCCACACCGGGTACCACCTGACCTTCCTACGCCTCTGGTTCCACAATGCAGCAATGTGAAAAGACCACAGGAAAACAGGACAGAAGCCCATGCGTTATAATTTGGGAAGCGAGTGCAGTCTTCCTCGTGTCCGAAGGAATGTACCCTTAGTTAACCCGTCAGTGGCAGCCCTTTTCGCTATCAAAATGGCCCTGGAGAAATGAGAGCCCTGCTCTTGCGCCACGAGCCATTTGACTTAAGTGGGCAGAATTATTACTTCTGCAATGCAGTCTGCTGATGACTGATTTATCAGACTCTGCTCTCGGTGGTCTCGGTTTGACCTGAACGCTTGAGTATCTCGGTGCTCCCAAATGTTGCCGTTGATCACGTGGCACTCGTAATAGCTTTTCCTGGAAGGAAGTCTGCTGTGGCGGGAACCGACGGCTGCTTTTGGAGCATATAACAACCTCTGCAGAAGGGTCTTTTTTTTCTTCTTTTTTCTTTTACCCCGTTTATAACTCCAAGCAGCCTCTACATTAACAGCCAGAGAGCTTTCTCTTGTGGCCAGGGAGTTAATGGCTTTAGGTTATTTGTAGTTATCTGGATTTCAGATTGACACCATAAATATTCAAACTCTGAACCCGGCTGGATGCAGCTGCTCCTGACTTTTGTATGACCTAGCTGGAAACTTTAAATCAGCTGCCTGCTTGACTTTCAAGGGAACAAAACAGTCCAGACCTACCAGATAGCATCTCCTTCAGTGTTTTATTACCTCCAGAAGACCTCACTGCAGGATGGACTCAGATGGAAGCTTCCCTAAAGGACGCAGCATGCTTTGTTAGCATTGCGGAGTCATTAAGATTTCCATTGGGGAATATGGGTGTCCTAGATTGTGGCTACATGCAGGATTTATAATATAAAACATACATGATTAATATACAAGGAACAATTTGAAAACGGTCCAGATGCAAAAGCAGCAACACATTATTAATGGGCTAGCAGAGATCTCTATCAGTGGCTTTGCTGTTCACAAGATCTTGGGGGAGGGAGACGGGAGAGATTTTGTGTGTGCGCGCATTTCTCTTTTGAGAGAGATACGTGGGGCTTTGCGGTATAGGAGACTCTGCCTCTAAGAGATGCTCCAGCTGTTGGGAGTCACATGCCTGCGCTACAAAATGCTGACTGGGTGATACGTGAAAAAGATACTGCTGCCTTGCTGAGATGGGGAGTGTCAGTGCATTTTGGTACGTCTTGGTCTCAGAGACCACGGCCCCGTCACTTTATCAAGCGGTTTTGCCTAGAGATCAAAATGGGGCTGACAAAACCAAATCTGCCATAAATATCTGCTTTTTGACGGAGCAACAGCAAAAACATTAAAAATATGCAAATAAATATGATGCCTTTTCCAAACAGCTGTAAAAGTAAAAGGTAAAGGTAATGGACCCCTGGACAGCTTAAAGGTAAAGGGACCCCTGACCGTTAGGTCCAGTTGTGGACGACTCTGGGGTTGCGGCGCTCATCTTGCTTTACTGGCCGAGGGAGCCGGCATACAGCTTCCGGGTCATGTGGCCAGCATGACAAAGCCGCTTCTGGCGAACCAGAGCAACGCACGGAAACGCCGTTTACCTTCCCACCAGAGTGGTACCTATTTATCTACTTGCACTTTGACGTGCTTTTGAACTGCTAGGTTGGCAGGAGCTGGGACCGAACAATGGGAGCTCACCCCGTCGTGGAGATTCGAACCGCCGACCTTCTGATCGGAGGACCAGGATTGGTGTAATGTGCTCAAAGCATCTTGCTCTGGTGAGCAACCTGGCCGCTGAATTCTGCACCAGCTGAAGTTTCCGAACTGTCTTCAGAGACAGCCCTACATATAACACATTGCAGTAATCTAACCTTGAGGTTACCAGAGCATAGGCAACAGTCTATCCCTGTCCAGATAGGGGCGTAACTGAAGCTGATGGAAAGGACTCTGGGACACTGAGGCCACCTGAGCCTTGAGTGACAGCAAAGGATCCAGGAGTACCCCCAAGCTACGAACCTGCTCCTTCAAGGAGAAGTGTAACCCCATCAAAAGCAGGTGACCTCCCACCCATCTGGTCTAGGGAACATCCCACTAACAGAACTAAGTGCCTTCCCAACTATTTATCATCAAGCATGCATGTATCTGCATAGACAGTCTCCTGGATTCTGTTTTTGGTCATGCCTGAGATGGTTGCTAGATACAGGTGGACACCTCGACCTGGCCGTTTAAGATTTACTTAAGCATGGAGTCTCCGAAGGATCTCAATAAAAGTGCCAGGTCTTCCTTCTTTGTAGGGCAAAACAGCTAAAATAATTTTGCTTATTATGGGACGAATGGAGCACAAACTTCTCAAGAACATGATGTAAGTGGCAGAACTCAGGTTCTCATACTTCAGAGAATTTGTCTCTCTTTATCTGCGTGGTTATTGCTGTGTTTGAAAGATAAGAATAAGTTCAGACTGATACACCGGGGTGTTTAATGTGCATTTTGCAGATCAATATGCAGAATTCATCATGCAAAAGGCTGGACTGGATGAATCCCAAGCCGGAATTAAGATTACCGGAAGAAATATCAACAACCTCAGATATGCTGATGACACAACCTTGATGGCAGAAAGTGAGGAGGAATTAAAGAACCTTTTAATGAGGGTGAAAGAGGAGAGCACAAAATATGGTCTGAAGCTCAACATAAAAAAAAACTAAGATCATGGCCACTGGTTCCATCACCTCCTGGCAAATAGAAGGGGAAGAAATGGAGGCAGTGAGAGATTTCACTTTCTTGGGTTCCATGATCACTGCAGATGGTGACAGCAGTCACGAAATTAGAAGACGCCTGCTTCTTGGGAGAAAAGCAATGACAAACCTAGACAGCATCTTAAAAAGCAGAGACATCACCTTGCCGACAAAGGTCTGTATAGTTAAAGCTATGGTTTTCCCAGTAGTGATGTATGGAAGTGAGACTGGATCACAAAGAAGGTTGATCGCCAAAGAATTGATGCTTTTGAATTATGGTGCTGGAGGAGACTCTTGAGAGTCCCATGGACTGCAAGAAGGTCAAACCTCTCCATTCTGAAGGAAATCAGCCCTGAGTGCTCACTGGAAGGGCAGATCCTGAAGCTGAGGCTCCAATACTTTGGCCACCTCACGAGAAGAGAAGACTCCCTGGAAAAGACCCTGATGTTGGGAAAGATGGAGGGCACAAGGAGAAGGGGACGACAGAGGACGAGATGGTTGGACAGTGTTCTCGAAGCTACCAACATGAGTCTGACCAAACTACGGGAGGCAGTGGAAGACAGGAGAGCCTGGCGTGCTCTGGTCCATGGGGTCATGAAGAGTTGGACGCGACTAAACAACAACAACAACAACAACAACAAGGTGCTTGAGTAGGCTCAGGCCATACGGAAAGGGAGTTCTTTCATTAGAAGAAGATTGCAATAAGACAAGGAACTGCAGGATCCCTGTATCCTGGCAACCTGGAGATCCCTGTTTTGTCACTGTTTCTAGAATGTTTTGGCTGTTTTAGAATAATGGGGCATTGTTTGATTTTGTTGAGGGTGGCGTTGTTGCTGTTTTGGATATCTCTTTTTGGTATCTTTATTGGTTGTGTACTTTTTGATGCTTTATTTGTGGCCACTTTTGTTATGTTTGCAGCTATGTAATTATTTTCATGTTGTAAGTCGCCTTTGAGCATGGTCCTAGCTATGGAAAGGTGGCATACGATTAAAATTACGTATGTGGATGTGTTTGCCACCTTGCGCTCCTTTGGGAGGAAGAGCAGGATTTAATTTAATTTAATAATAATTAATAAAAAGCAAGAAGGTGTTAAAGTCAGTTGAAGCAGCTGCCAGCCTGAGGGCCAAGTCATGTAACCCTTTTTGCATTATAGCCATATCCTTCAAGTGTCCCAATTTTCGAGGGACAGTCCCGGAATTACAGAAGCCACTCCAGTTTCTGATTTGATCCCAGAATATCCTGGTTTTCCTTTTTGCTCCCTGCCATGTCTTGGAAAACAATTAAAAGTGGGGTGTGTGTAGGTGCAAAAACGGAGTCCTGTTTCTATTGGGGGGGGGAATACCTGCACCAAATAAAGGAAAACCCTTCCTATAATTCTGAAGGAAAATGTCCCAAATCCGCTTTAAATTCTTTAATTGCAAAGCTTCCGCAGCCAGCGATTTCTTAGGAAACACAGGGAGTCTTTATTCCTTTGTTGTAAATGGAGCCTTACACTGTCTCCTCAGAAGTAAGTCCCACTGAATTCAATGGAGTTTACTCCCGGGTAACTGGGTAAAGACTGATTAAACATTTGCAAGTGTTAAATAATGAGATAAGGTCTAACATAGGCAAATATTAAGGTATGATGGTGATTAGTTAAATACTGATAATATGAGGAAACTAAGAAAAAGAGGTTTTACAGTTATGCAGGAAACGTACTTATTTGACGAACCAGAAAAGGAAATGGAGGGAAGTCAGGAGGTTAAAGAGAACCTTTATATATACAGTATTTTCCTGCGTATAAGACTACTTTTTAACCCAGGAAAATCTTCTCCAAAGTCGGGGGTCGTCTTATACGCCGGGTCGTATTTCTTATACGGCGAGTATATCCCAAACTCTATATTTTAACTGGAAAAGTTGGGGGTCGTCTTACACACCCAGTCGTCTTATATGCTGGAAAATACGGTACTGAAAATGTGTCATGGATAAGGTTTATTTATATTCTCCTTTGGGGGGGGGGGTTGGTTTTTTTTAAAAAAAGAATTATATTATCTCTGTGGAGAATACTTGGTGAAGTTAAAATTGTAAAATAAAATTAAAAAATTAAACACTGCAATTCAAAGCATTTTGACTCAGAACTAAATCCCACTGAGTTCAACAGGATTTACTCTGTGGTATTTTCCGGATCATTCTCACAGTTTCCAATATTAGTATTAGTATTAGTATTAGTATTAGTATTAGTATTAGTATTAGTATATCTCGCCTTTTTTGGAAAACTGATAAAGAGGATAGATAATGAATTCAACAGAGGGGGACTTGAGGAATCAACCGAAATATGAAATTGGGGAAAGGAGGAATACCTAGCCCACAGAAATGGGCCAGGCCTAAGCAATGATATTCAATATGTTAGCTACGCTAAATGTATAATGTTTACTGTTTTCCCGGTGAGAGAGGGGGATGGAAATTTGCTTCCCTCAGTGAGAGGGGGGGAGGATGAAAATTTAACGGTATTGTTATGTGCTTAAAATTGTTAAAATCAATAAAAAAATTGAAGGGGAAAAAAAGGATATCCCGCCTTTTTCCATAACAGGGACTCAAGGCAGCTTACAGCTACCATTTTATTTCATTCCATTTATCTGCGGAAGGTGTTTGCACACGATCCCTTCCCTCACACATTTTTTTCCTTTACAACACTCCTGCGAGGTAGGTAGGAGAGGTTGCAATCGGCTCAAGGCGACTGATGTCGATGTGCAGGTGCCATCTCTGCGTGCGGCGAGATCGGACGTGGGAGAAGGTGTAGGCTAGGATGTCTCTCTTTCCTTGGGATAAACCATGGCGGGTGCGCCTGCCAAGATAAGGGACTGTAGCGACCTTGTGTGTCGCTAAGGAGCTGCCAGCGGCATAGCTGTCAACTTTCGGATTTGAAAATAAGGGATGCCGCGAGGGCAGTGCAATGGCACCAAGTAGCCTTGCCACCCTGCGCTCCAGAGGCTGCGCGCGAACGGGTGAGCGAAAGAGCGAGCGCGTAGACAGCAGGTAGGCAGGCTGTCTGGTTGGGCGTGAGGGTCTGGCTGCACAAGGCATGCAAGCTCCACCCCCAGTCGGTCTCAGACTCCTTATTGGCAGCCGAGCAACGCAGCTGAGGCCGGCAGAGAGGGAGAGGAGCTGCTTCCTTTGAAATCCAGGAAATTAAGGGATATCAACAATCCGGGATAGCAGCGGGAAATGGCATTGGAATAAGGGAGTTTCCAGCAAAAAAAGGGAGGGTTGACAGCTATGCCAGCGGGCATTCAGCTTGCCATAGGGCTAGTGACAATCTGCGTTCCTTATTTATGGCAAGGGCCATTTCAACCACATGCGAAACGAAAGCCTAGAAGGGGCCATGCATAGTGCAATGGCTCAGGCCTTGGCATTTCCTGTTTAAAAAAGATTTCTGGTAATAGAGCAGGGAGAGAGACAGGCTCCAGAGACCCATTGCCAGTAAAAGCAGAAGTGGATGGGCTGCAGCTGTCATCCATGTATTTGCACAATTCACGTATAAAGTGGGGCTGGCAGAAGGAACTTTGCTCTAACAGGGTGCAGAGTATCCAGGGGAGGCATGCCGATGTCTTCCCCGACCCAAACCTTTCCTCATCCAAACCAGCTGCCCTAAGGCCCTTTTTTCCTTCCCAGCTGATAGCAGAAGCAAATTGCTTATAGCAACTGTTATAAGAATTATAAGCACCTTAAGGTAAAGGTAAAGGGACCCCTGATGATTAGGTCCAGTCGTGACCGACTCTGGGGTTGCGGCGCTCATCTCGCATTATTGGCCGAAGGAGCCGGCGTACAGCTTCCAGGTCATGTGGCCAGCATGACTAAGCCGCTTCTGGCAAATCAGAGCAGCACACGGAAACGCCGTTTACCTTCCCGCCGGAGCGGTACCTATTTATCTACTTGCACTGGTGTGCTTTCGAACTGCTAGGTTGGGGGGGCTGGGGCAGAGCAATGGGAGCTTACTCCGTTGCGGGGATTCAAACCGCCGACCTTCTGATCTGCAAGCCCTAGGCTCTGTGGTTTAACCCACAGTGCCACCCGCGTCCCATTCAGATATTCTTCTGAAGAAGTGTGCATGCACACGAAGGCTCATACCAATAACAAACTTAGTTGGTCTCTAAGGTGCTACTGGAAGGAATTATTTTATTTTTTGTTTTGTTTCGACTACAGCAGACCAACACGGCTACCTACCTGTAACAAGCATTATAAGGTCTAAGATATAAAATAAATATTCATAAATGTACCAGGCAAGGTAAAAGGACCCCTGACCGTTAGGTCCAGTTGCGGACGACTCTGGGGTTGCAGCGCTCATCTCGCTTTATTGGCCAAGGGAGCCAGCGTACAGCTTCCGGGTCATGTGGCCAGCATGACTAAGCCACTTCTGGCGAACCAGAGCAGTGCATGGAAATGCCATTTACCTTCCCGCCGGAGCAGTACCTACAGGTATTTATCTACTTGCACTTTGACATGCTTTCGAACTGCTAGGTGGGCAGGAGCAGGGACCGAGCAACGGGAGCTCAGCCCGTTGCGGGGATTCGAACTGCCGAACTTCTGATCGGCAAGCCACCAACTTGGATGGCTATATATATATATATATATATATATATATATATATATGTAATATTTACTCATTTTTTAAAAAAAATTAAAGAATATAAAAATGCTTCTGAATACCAGTTGCTGGAAACCACAGGAGGGGAGAGGGTTCCCTCAGTTCTGGAGAGGCTTATAGCAGATGCAAACAGGTATCTTGCAGCTCAACAAAGCGCTCCAAGGATTTGCAAAGAGATGCAAAGAGGTGGAGGCAGAGGCGTAGGAAGGTCAGGTGGTACCCGGTGCGGAAAATTTCTTGTCACCCCCCCCTCCACACACACACATTGATTATTTTTGTATTTTATTTTTTGCCTGCAAAAATGGTTTTACGTTATTTCATATTTTCTTACAAAGGAATAATAGTAAGTAATAATAATAATAATAATAATAATAATAATAATAATAATAATTTATTTATATCCTGCCCTCTCCGGCCAAAGTCGCACTCAGGGCGGCTATCATCAGATACATAACATTGGTATAAAATCAAACAATAATTAAATTGCCTCCTAAAAACATGTCAAAATCAAATTAAAGTCAAATTAGATGGCTTTCCGCAGGGTTAGGGTTGGGAACAGTAAGTGCTCCACTGAATTGAAATTTCAGCCTTCACGACATAGGAAAACAGCCAAGTAAACAGCTATTTTCATGGGGGAGGGTCAAGATATTAACTGATATGCATGAAATTTCATATATAGCTATATAATCCCTAGTGTAGTAAGATAAGACCTTTGGAGCAGGCATTTAAAAAAAACAAAAAACAACAACGTTTTTTATGAACTGCCCTAGTAGGGCAGTAATTGTTCCTTGATAATTTGTCACCCCCTCCATGATGGAACCTAGGGCAGCCCGCCCCCCTGCCCCCCACTTCCTACGCCCCTGGGTGGAGGGAACATGTGGTGGACTTGTAAAAGGGTAAAAGAGTATTGGGAAATGTTCCATAATGAATTGTGGGGGGGGGGGGACGGGACGGGACGTTTAAAAGTACTTTCCAAAAACCCCCAGAGTCCTTTCTGTTGGGGATAATGTTTCCTGTCTGAAACCCTGGAGATTCACTGCTAGTTAGTGTAGATAATACTGAGCTTGTGGGCTGGTGGTTTGACTCAATCTAAGGCAGCTTCCTATATAACAACAACAACAACAACAACAACAACAACAACACCACCACCACTTTATTATTTGTGTTTTCAGAACCAGAAACCTCCCCCCTAAATAAATTCACACTTGACTCAAATTTTGGTTTGGTTTTTGGCAGAATTTAGGCCACAAATTTATTGATTACAGCAAGTGAGTGGTTGCATAGGCTCTGGTTCGACTAGCTCCCTGCCATGCAGGTAGCGCTGACCCAGGGTTCCAGCATAGGTCAGCCAAGGGTGAACACCTGGATAAGCGAAAAGCCAGGAACAGACTATCTCCGTCACCCAAATGTCCCCCTATATCCTAGTTTGGGATATTTATGGCAGCTCAGAGTAAAATCTACTTGTTTTGGGGCTTCTGGTTAATTTCCTTTTGCCCAGGTACCAAAGAACTTCCACCCATTGGGATGAATGGACAGGGTGTCAGCCTAGCCAACAGCTCCAGCCTCAAAGAAACAACCCAAAGGCTGATAAAGATTTAGAACTCTGTGAGTTTATCAACGAAACATTGCCTTCTGGTTTGTTAATGTGAGGCATTGGCTGCATTTAGATGTAACACTAAACTATGGTTTGTCCTCAACATTATCGAGGGGTTTCAAGGCAGCTTACAAATCTTTACTGGAAGGCTTTATCTCAAGTTTGCATGCTCCTCCTCTCCACAGGCACAGCCCCGGGGAGGAGACTGGAAGCTCTCGTTTGCATTTCAATTTACTACCATTTACAGTTATGCAATGTCAAACCCTTAACTGTAGTTAATTTTAACGATGGCTTACTATAGTTAACTACAGAAAAGGGAGTGTGCAAGCCCAAGGCTTGCCTTGGCTCATTTTGAAACAATATATCATAGCTTATTGTTATATCCAATTTCAGGCACTGTCTGCAATTCTCCCAATGGAAATATTAAATGATATGGTTTTGACTTAGAAGAGGCACCTCTATTGGCAGTACCCAGTGCTTTTTTTCTGGGGGTACGCAGGGGTACACATACCCCTAAACATTTTGTGCATCTTTCTACTTTTGTCCATTTACTGTATTTATTTTCCCTGATTTGAACTATAAAATGGTGGTTTTCTGGAGTCAAAATGAGAGTACCCCTAAACATTTTTAAAGAAAAAAAGCACTGGTACTACCCCTTGCACGTACTACATGTGAAAAGGATCAAGGAGTCTTAATAGACTGCAAACCTAACATGAGCCAACAGTGTGATGCAGCAGCAAAAAAAGCGAACACTATTCTAGGCATCATCAACAAAAGTCTAGTGTCCCGATCAAGGGAAGTAATAGTACCGCTCTATTCTGCCTTGGTCATAGCACACCTGGAATACTGTGTCCAGTTCTGGGCACCACAATTTAAGAAGGATATTGACAAACTGGAAGGTGTGCAGAGGAGGGCAACCAAGATGATCAAGGGTCTGGAAACCATGCCTTATGAAGGAGTTGGGGATGTTTAGCCTGGATAAGAGGAGACTGAAAGGAGGAGGAGGAGGAGGAGGAGGAGGAGGAGGAGGAGGAGGAGGAGGAGGAGAAGAAGAAGAAGAAGAAGAAGAAGAAGAAGAAGAAGAGGAAGAAGAAGAAGAAGAAGAAGAAGAAGAAGAGTTTGGATTTGATATCCCGCTTTATCACTACCCTATGGAGTCTCAAAGCGGCTAACATTCTCCTTGCCCTTCCTCCCCCACAACAAACACTCTGTGAGGTAAGTGGGGCTGAGAGACTTCAGAGAAGTGTGACTAGCCCAAGGTCACCCAGCAACTGCAAGTGGAGGAGCGGAGACGCAAACCCGGTTCCCCAGATTACGAGTCTACCGCTCTTAACCACGACACCACACTGGCTCTCTCAAGGTATGATAGCCATCTTCAAATATCTAAAGGGCTGTCACATGGAAGATGGACCCAAACCAATGGCTTTATAAGAAAATATGTATGGATTTATTAATGGGTGTATAAGAAAATGGATTCTGAGTAAAAGTCAGGAAGAACTTTCTCACTGTAAGAGTTGTTTGACAGTGGAACACACTCCCACGAGAAGTGGTGGACTCTCCTTCCTTGGAGGTTTTAAGGAGAGGTTGGATGGTCATCTGTCATGGATGATTTAGTTGAGATTCTTGCATTGCAGGGGGTTGGACTAGATGACCCTTGGGTCCCTTCCAACTCCATGATTCTACGCTAAAAAATATCGGGACATTAGTAACTGCAACTACCATGCTCATTGCATGTCGAGGTCCTCCAAAACCACCCCTCAAATAATTCACACATCAGACATAATATTTGTTTTGGTTTTTGGCATGATTTTGGCCACAACTTTTATTAAAATACAAATAATGTGAGTGGTTGCTTAGGCATTGGTTAAGACTATCTGTCCCACATACGACAGAACTGACGACTGTCAGTAAGGGGCAAACACTCTGGAGATATAAAGGGAGCCGGATGACATGACTCTCCTCACACTCCACAGGCTCCCAGGTCTCTTGCATGGCCCTAGCCTCCGACCGGGGGTTCGGACAAAAGCATATAGAGTCCCTGGATTCCTTTAACGGAATTCCCCGTACACCAGTATCCATAGAAGGGGTACACACAGGCAACAATACCCCTCCTCCAACCAACATAATAACCAATGCCTAACCGCCAACCTTACAAGTTGTGACTATTTGCTACGCAGTAGGCGAAAACCAAATGGCAACAGCCAATCAGCCAGATGGAAAAATTCCTACCAGGCCCCTGCCCCAACAGCAGACGACCCCATGACAGGCATAGCAAGGTCAACACAGAGGCCTAAAATATAGGGAGGGAGGGCGGGAGCTTCGAAGCACTCAGCCAAGAGGGAGATCATGTTGCCCACAAACCCTTATATATACGCTGGGCTGTCCATCATCAATTTGCAACATACAGATCTCCCCAACAACACCCTGGGTCCAATCACAGCAGTGGCCATCTAAACGTTCCCGCCCAGCACCAGAGGGGTGACTTGTTGGCCCCCACCGCAACACGTGCTCTCCATGAAGGAGAACACGCTTTGTAGTGATGTCTGCCTGGAGTCCGAGGGGAACCAATGTTCCATGTGGCCACCAGAGGGCCCGATGACACGACCTTCATTTGAAGGAGGTCTAAGGTGGCACGATGTGTGAATGCAACCATGGGGTGTTAGCTCTTCAGAGCATGGGCTACAGTGTTGTCTTGGGAGTCTAGCACTAGGGAAGCAGGCTTGAAAATAGCAAAAAGCTGTCACATACAAAAGGCACGGAGGAGAAATGTGCTGTCAGAAAACGTAATCTCTTCCAAGTGCAGAAATCTAACAGTGGGAGGATTTACGGGAGTTCAGATCCAGGGGACGCCAGGAAAGACAGCTAAATAAACACATAGATCATGCATCTTGAAAGCTGATGTCAGGCCCATAAAAAATCAACTTGATTATAGGAGCAGACAGGTGGTGATTGGTGCAACCCCTGCGCATTTTGTCCTAGAGCCTTTGGCTGGCCTTGTCCAGTGGAAACATCACTGAGCAGATGTTTTCCTGATTGCAAATGTTGTGAAATTTATAATCCACATCCTCCTTCTCAAACAATCTTAGAGCCGTTTGGAAGAGGAAAGTGCATGTTCATCCAATTTGCGCACTGCCAAAACTACAGTGTTACAGGAGATGTTGGAGGAAATCCATCTCGGACAGGGAACAGAAGAACGGTGCCGGAATACTAGCCCTTCAGTGCATTTGCACAGGCTTAGTGGTTCTGCTGGATTCAGGGAAAGACTACAGTTATGAATGGGGACAGTTAGCTGTCTGCCTCTGCTTGGGTTGCTGCAAGTTCTGAAAAAAAGATATCAGAATGTGTTGCATTAAATTAATAATAATAATAATAATAATAATAATAATAATAATAATTTATGATTTATGATTTATACCCCGCCCATCTGGCTATGTTTCCCCAGCCACTCTGGGCGGCTTCCAACAAAATATTAAAATACAATAATTCATCAAACATTAAAAGCTTCCCTAAACATGGCTGCCTTCAGATGTCTCCTAAAAGTCTGGTAATTGTTTTTCTCTTTGACATCTGGTGGGAGGGCGTTCCACATGGAGGGTGCCACTACTGAGAAGGCCTGGTTCCCTGTAACTTGACTTCTTGCAGTGAGGGAACCGCCAGAAGGCCCTCGGAGCTGGACCTCAGTGTCCGGGTAGATCGATGGGGGTGGAGACGCTCCTTCAGGTATACTGGGCCGAGGCCATTTAGGGCTTTAAAGGTCAGCACCAACACTTTGAATTGTGCTCGGAAACGTACTGGGAGCCAATGTAGGTCTTTCAAGACTCGTGTTATGTATATATACAAATCCACAACCTTGTTTTGGATTAACCTGACTGGAAACTAGGCTGAAAGCTCTCCTATACAGCTCATCATAATAATTTCTTAGCATGCGTCCATAAAGCACCATTTGTTTGACCACCCAGAAGTATTGGCACCTCGAGTTATATGGGTTGCAGCTGGATGGAGGCAGATAGCAATGAAAATTCCCCGAGGCTGGTGGAATCGAGGGGGTAATGCTTTCCTCATTTCTTACTTAACTTTCATTTTTACTGATGAGGCCATTATATTAGTCCTCCAGTGACATAATTAACCAACTCATAATTCATCAACAAAAAGCTGATTCAAATGTTCATGGGGAAAAGCTAATCCTCATATTTTGACTAGCATGCTAGTCAGAATCAAGTTCCATTTAGGGCAATGGGATTTATTCCTTGCAGCTATAATACCTTAGCGCTCTGTGTCTTTAGCTTTTAGGCAAGGACGGAAATCTAAATTTAATGAACACGGGACTATATAAATATCTGACTTAGAGCAAGGGCAAGGAACCCCCAGCCTCCCCATTTGGTCTGTGAGCCTATTTGACCCATGCCGTGCTCACCTGTCATAGGTGGTGTCAGGTGTGGAACAGATAGAGACGGGGCAGAAACCAGCATTCAACCCCCTGCCCAGAAGCTGAGTTCATTTAAAAAATAATAATAATATATACTTTTCAGATTTATACATTTCATTGATTTTACAATCATTTTGACATTTCAAAACTTGACTTCCTTCCCCACTTTCTGCGGTTCCTTAAATTTATTTTTAATATCTTTTGCATATTCCAAATTAGCTTACTGGTAATTTGCTTATTTAGTCATCTTCTTTAAATATATACTCTTATGAAACTGCAGGTTGTTACAATAATCCTGCCAATGTTTCTATCGGTTTACAATTTATCTGAAAATATTCAATAAACCATTCTTTTATTAAAAGTTTGTTATCTTGATTTCTTATTCTTCTGGTAAGTTTTGCCATTTCTGCATATTCCACAAGTTTTTGCATCCATTCTTCCTTTGCTGGGACTTCTTCTTTTCATTTTTGGGCAAGTAACATCCTTGCCACTGTAGTAAAATACATGCATAAGTTTCTATACAGTTTAGGAAGTTTCTGTCCCTATAATTCTCATGAGAAAAGCTTCTGGTTTTTTTTTTTTTTAACGAATGTTATTTTAAACATCCTTTTCATTTCATTACATATCATTTTCCAGTAAGCCTTACTATAAGTAAAAGTTAGGCCTTTGGCTAATTAAACAATCTATGACATTTTAGGGATGAGATAAAAGACCATAGATTGTTTAATTAGCCAAAGGCCTGGGAGAAGAGGAATGTTTTTCCCTGGTGCCTAAAGATATGTGATGAGGGCACCAGCTGAGCCCCCCTGGGGAGAGTACTCCACAAATGGGGAGCCACCGCAGAAAAGGCCCTTAATAATAATAATAATAATAATAATAATAATAATAATAATAATAATAATAATAATTTATTTATACCCCACCCATCTGGCTGGGCGGGTTCCAACAGAATAGTAAAATACAATAATGTATTAAACCTTAAAAGCTTCCCTAAACAGGGCTGCCTTCAGATGTCTTCTAAAAGTCTGGTTGTTGTTTTTCTCTTTGACACCTTTCTCATGTTGTCACCCTCTGGACCCATATGATGGAACTGCGGAGCAAAACAGAAACTCAAAGCTCACATGCACTGATTTTTCAATACTATTTCAATATTTCAGGTGTCCAAGTCACAACAAGGGCAAAAATAATAATAATGACGATTTTGACCTTTGCAGCAGCTGAAAGAAAAAATATAGTCACCGTTTGAGTGATTTCTTTGTTACTTTCACTGTTTGTAAAATTGACCACAAATCATGACCTTTTCCTTGATGGCAGGTGAAATATACCGTTGTTCTGTTGGGCGTGTGTTTGTGATCATATATATCGCATCTGAAGAAGTGTGCATGCACACGAAAGCTTATACCAAGAACAAACTTAGTTGGTCTCTAAGGGACCCAGGTGGCACTGTGGGTTAAACCACTGAGCCTAGGGCTTGCTGATCAGAAGGTCGGCGGTTCGAATCCCTGCGGCGGGGTGAGCTCCCGTTGCTCGGTCCCAGCTCCTGCCAACCTAGCAGTTCGAAAGCACGTCAAAGTGCAAGTAGATAAATAGGAACCGCTCTGGCTGGAAGGTAAACGGCGTTTCGTGCGCTGCTCTGGTTCGCCAGAAGCGGCTTTGTCATGCTGGTCACATGACCCGGAAGCTGTACGCCGGCTCTCAGCCAATAAAGCGAGATGAGCACCGCAACCCCAGAGTCGTCCACGACTGGACCTAATGGTCAGGGGTCCCTTTACCTTTACCCTTTAAGGTGCTACAGGACAATTTATTTTATTTTTTATTTATATTTCGACTGCGTCAGACCAACACGGCTACCTACCTGAATATATTAGGCTAAAACACATAATGCAGAATATCTTCCATCATGTGTTTTCATTCAACTTCACAATTTGCTTACAATGCTTACGGTACATAAACCAGCTTCTAAAACTAGTACCAAGTCCCAGACATGTCCCAATAAAAATGATTTTAAGACCCGTGCAGCGTATGGCAGGAAATAATCCCCCAGCTGTGTCTTCCCTGTGAACATCCCTATTAAATGGCGCCAGCTGTACCTGTCACTATTTCTCTAGCTTCATTAAGTGTGAAAGGAGCTAATGCCCCTCTTGAAAGGGGCTGCTGGTAGTTGTGGTTTTTTGTTCTGTTTTGTTTGGTCTTCCTTGGACCTTCTGCAGAAAGGAAAAAGGTGAGAGAAATTGGCATGAAGGAGGCTAACTGTACCTACTTCACTTGCCACAGTGGCCAGACCCACCTGGTGACTAAAATGACCTCTCATTGTCTTAGGAAATGATCAAAACATCCCAGAACTGAGTATCTCGCCTTCAAGATATAGAATCATAGAATCATAGAGTTGGAAGAGACCACAAGGGCCATCCAGTCCAACCCCCTGCCAAGCAGGAAACACCATCAAAGCATTCCTGACAGGTGGCTGTCAAGCCTCTGCTTAAAGACCTCCAAAGAAGGAGACTCCACCACACTCCTTGGCAGCAAATTCCACTGTCCAACAGCTCTTACTGTCAGGAAGTTCTTTCTAATGTTTAGGTGGAATCTTCTTTATTGTAGTTTGAATCCATTGCTCCGTGTCCTCTTCTCTGGAGCAGCAGAAAACAACCTTTCTCCCTCCTCTATATGACATCCTTTTATATATTTGAACATGGCTATCATATCACCCCTTAACCTTCTCTTCTCCAGGCTAAACATACCCAGCTCCCTAAGCTGTTCCTCATAAGGCATCGTTTCCAGGCCTTTGACCATTTTGGTTGCCCTCCACTGGACACGTTCCAGCTTGTCAGTATCCTTCCTCAACTGTGGTGCCCAGAACTGGACACATGTAGCAATACCCCAGTTCCATCACACTGCTGGCTTCTGAAGGTAAGCAAATATGGTCACCTTCCCACATTGCATTTTCGGGTGTGCAGGTAAGGACGTGGGGCTACCTTTGAAGGTGACCCGGAAACTACAACAAATCCAGAATGCGGCAGCTAGACTGGTGACTGGGAGTGGCCGCCGAGACCATATAACACTGGCCCTAAAGGATCTTTACTGGCTCCCAGTACGTTTCCAAGCACAATTCAAAGTCTTGGTGCTGACCTTTAAAGCCCTTAACGGCTCGGCCCAGTATACCTGAAGGAGCATCTCCACCTCCATCGTTCTGCCTGAGTTCCAGCTCCGAGGGCCTTCTGGCGGTGTAAAATGAACCATGGAAAGAGAAGAAGGGAAGTCATTGATATCTTAAGTCTGTAAAATGTTTATCTGAAATTGTAAAACAGGAAATTTAATAAAAATCATATTAAAAAACAAACAAACAAACAAAGCGGAACCCAAGAGTAATCCTAGACTGCAGATGTCTTCCGGACAGTTTATCAATCAGTCACAAATCTGGGCTGTCCAGGGGGAGGGACGAGCCTACCTAAAATGACCTAGCAAGTTGTGGACCTGATCCATGCTTGAATAGAAGATTAATGCGAATCCCTCTCCTCCTTGTAACCTACTTTGAGTGTCTTAAGGGAAACTTGTATATCAATTTTCTATTTTTGAAATTGTGATTTTATATTGTTGTTTATCTTGTTAGGAGCTGTCCTGGGAACCATTTGATCGATATAAATCAACAAACAAAATATGTCAACGGAAATGTGCTAATCTCTGTCAGCCCGCGAACCAGATTGAGGTTGAATCCTGACAAGACAGAAGTACTGTTTTTGGGGGACAGGGTGCGAGCGGGTGTGGGGGACTCCCTGGTCCTGAATGGGGTAACTGTGCCCCTGAAGGACCAGGTGCGCAGCCTGGGAGTCATTTTGGACTCACAGCTGTCCATGGAGGCGCAGGTTAATTCTGTGTCCAGGGCGGCTGTCTACCAGCTCCATCTGGTACGCAGGCTGAGACCCTACCTGCCCACAGACTGTCTCGCCAGAGTGGTGCATGCTCTGGTTATCTCCCGCTTGGACTACTGCAATCCGCTCTATGTGGGGCTACCTTTGAAGGTGACCCGGAAACTGCAATTAATCCAGAATGCGGCAGCTAGACTGGTGACTGGGAGCGGCCGCCGGGACCACATAGCACCGGTCCTGAGAGAGATACATTGGCTCCCAGTACGTTTCCTAACACAATTCAAAGTGTTGGTGCTGACCTGTAAAGCCCTAAACGGCCTCGGTCCTGTATACCTGAAGGAGCGTCTCCACCCCCATCGTTCAGCCTGAGATCCAGCGCCGAGGATCCAGCACTATCGTTCACCACTGAGATCCAGCGCCGAGGGCCTTCTGGTGGTTCCCTCACTGCGAGAAGCAAAGCTACAGGGAACCAGGCAGAGGGCCTTTTCGGTAGTGGCGCCCGCCCTGTGGAACGACCTCCCAGCAGAGGTTAAAGAGATAAACAACTATCTGACATTCAGAAAATACCTGAAGGCAGCCCTGTTTAGGGAAGTTGTGATATTTTAATTTATTTTAATATCTGTTGGAGGCCGCCCAGAGTGGTTGGAGGGACCCAGTCAGATGGGCGGGATACAAATAATAAATTATTATTTTGATAACCAGGCTGATCTACTTGGGCAAAGGTATGCGATTCTTGCTTTCTCTGTATTCAGTCAAGGAAGTGCATGCAAGACGGGAAGGAAGGGAGAGGCTGTGATTGATCATTGCAGTGTAATGGGTGCCCTGCTTCTCCCGAAGGAGGTCGGCCTCTGTGCAAGATACCAAAGACCCCTCCTTATTAATGTCCTGTTACTACTAATGGCTCAGGGTAGGGCAGGTTGGGCTTGCGAGAAATGCATTACAGAGCGATGCCACACCAAATGCAAGTGGATGAATTCGCATACGCATTTGCAAAACAGCAGGTTCTCCGGAGATAAGGAGTTGCCTGGTACATGCTTAGCTTCAAAGATAAACAAAGTCCAGCACAGCTCCGGGAAAAGACCCTGCAATCCAGTCCGCTCCCTATGTAATGAAAAGGAAGGCATCCAAAAGCATGCCAGGAAACCCCCTCCCAAGTTTGCAGGAGTACAAAAATACCTTCCTAAAAAGGCACCTGAGAACATGCTCAATGCTGAGTGTCTGTGGGGAGGGTCGGAGGAGGAATCCTGGTGTGGCTGGATGTCACATGAAAGAAGAGCACTCCAGATGGTAAACTTTTGCTGCAGCCTTGATTTACAACAAGCCCATCAGTGTATCATAGCAAATATGCAGGAACCATGGGAAATGGGAGGGCAGGTCCAATTTGGGACTTAGGCAAGTTTCAAGAAAAGGAGATGGCTTTTTAACCAAAGCTGCCTTATTCCCCAGCAATTTGTTTGTATCCCTGTTTGACAGGAAGACCGGATCAAAAAGAAGTCTGTTGCTTGTACAGAGCCACACGATGGGGGCACAGATCGAGGCTTTGAAGTCTGCATGCAAATAGGCGATGCTTTGATGCACGGGAGGCGAATAGACGACGAGTTCGGTTTTTCTCTCACGGCTCCCCTTGGGTTCAGATACGTTGCCAGTTATCGTTCAGATCATCTTTCAAAGGGCACATTGTACCCGCACGATATTTTTGTGACAGAGGTCAAATGGATTTAGAGCCGTCGTCTTCAAATAGTTACTCCTGAAGGTAGAAGAAGAAGAAGAAGAAGAAGAAGAAGAAGAAGAAGAAGAGGAGTTTGGATTTGATATCCTGCCATAGCTGTCAACTTTCAGATTTGAAAATAAGGGATGCCACGAGGGCGGTGCAATGGCACCAAGTAGCCTCACCACCCTGTGCTCCAGAGGCTGCGCGCGAATGGGTGAGCGAAAGAGCGAGCGCGTAGACGGCAGGCAGGCTGTCTGTCTGGTTGGGCGTGAGGGTCTGGCTGCACAAGGCATGCAAGGTCCGCCCCCAGTCGGTCTCAGACTCCTTATTGGCAGCCGAGCAACGCAGCTGAGGAGCCTCCCTGGCCGGCAGGGAGGGAGAGGAGCTGCTTCCTTGAAATCCGGGAAATTTAAGGGATATCAACAATCCGGGATAGCAGCGGGAAATGGCATTGGAATAAGGGAGTTTCCCGCAAAAAAAAGGAGGGTTGACAGCTATGTATCCCGCTTTATCACTACCCGAAGGAGTCTCAAAGCGGCTAACATTCTCCTTTCCCTTCCTCCCCAACAACAAACACTCTGTGAGGTGAGTGGGGCTGAGAGACTTCAAAGAAGTGTGACTAGCCCAAGGTCACCTAGCAGCTGCATGTGGAGGAGCGGAGACGCAAACCCTGTTCACCAGATTACGAGTCTACCGCTCTTAACCACTACACCACACAGTACCTTTTCAAACACGCATTAAGAATGCATCGCCAGCGTCTCTGGGCTACATGGCAGCGCAAGAGCTACCTGGGAAGCCATGCATGGACTCCCCACCGGCTGCATCGCTAGGCAGTGGGGCAGCTGTGGGGGGCAGGCGGGGCTGGGTAGGGCTTGCAGATAAAATAGAAACAGCTAGAAACATTGGGGGGGTGGACAAATGATTAAGAAACAAGTAAACATTAAAGAATTAAAATATAAACACACACGAACGCACAACATGCAGACAGTTACAATAAAGGCAACATGGCACCAGCCCTTTCATTAAAAGCAGTTAGTTGCCAAAAGCCTATTTTCACCTGCTGGGTGGGGGGCAGCAAGGAGGGAGACAGTCTGGCTTCCCCAGGGAGTAATGCTGGATTACCTCTGGGCCTTTTAAGGGCCCCGCAACAACTGATCAAAATAGTGTCGATTTACTAACGGAGTATGCAGAATTGGACAAGATGACGGGGAGAATCCGCAAACAGCGGGACCAGAAGTTCATCAAAGACTGGGCTAAGTTTACAGACTATTTAAAGGAAAATTGTATTCAATTGAATACGTTGGTAGGATTGCAAGAGGCTTTGTAGAGTAAGGAAGAAATATTGTTGTTAGTACGAAGATATAGCGATTAATTTTAGAAAATAATAATATAAAACAATGATTGACTTTGGAAATATACATATAAGGAATGGATACTAGAATATCATAAGGAAGGTTTGACGGAAGTCACGGCCATAAAAAGCCAAAACGATATAAGATGTGAAGATAAATGTGCGAATTTATTATTGTATTTATATAAAACCAATAAAAAATGATTATATAAAAAAAATAGTGTCGATTTGACTTTGAAAGAAAATGACAAAAACATATTAAGGAGATAATTTTGAGGGGCCCCCCTCTGAAATTTCAACTGCCTAGAGGCCTCCACAGAATTTTCATGAGCAGAGCAAGATGCAGAAATGTGGAGAACTGAACTGAAGATTTGAAAATGAGAAACAGAAATTGTCAGATTCGCCTGTTCCTCGTTGCGACTGGCGCACCACTTTGACGCTGGCCACTTTCCCACATGCTAGGTAGCCAGGACAAATTCCTCTTGGTTCTGTTTTGGCTGAGTTGGAGACATATTCTTTTCCCTGTAGTCTGATCCAATCTCTCTCTCTCTCTCTCTCTCTCTCTCTCTCTCTCTCTCTCTCTCTCTCTCTCTCCCAACCCCCAACTCCATTCTCCTTCCTCCCTTTCCGCTCTTTCCCTTTTACAGGCAATGCATTTTCTTCCTGGCTCGCAGGGGGAGGGGGAGGGTTGCACGAAAGGACTCGGCAGTAGCTGCTGAGGGCCAACATCCCAGTGCAAGCTCAGCGAATGGGGCCGTGATGGATGGACGTTCAGGGCGAGAGGTAATAAAGCGGGCCCCAGTCATGTAATCTTCCATTAAAATGAAATGCATACCAGGAACGCGGCATTGCTGCAGCTTGTACCATCTCCCAGAGAAGATCATGAATAAAAGAGGCAACTGCACCGCTGACAGATGCCGGCATGCATAAAGGACAGTTTCCTACAGAAAGGCAAGGTCCCAGCTAACAGATGGACCCAAGATGTGAGATGCAGGAAGATTTAGCTAGCTAAATAATTCAAGGCAATGTCGTCTGTTGAGCCGGTGCTTTGTGACGAGAGCCAGCAGATGGAAAGGCTGGACAGGCCTTTCCCACAAACCCATTAAGAATGTTGCTTGTCTGAGTGACAGCATGTTGCACGAGGCACCAGCAGGGAGGGGGGGCCTGCCTCCAGCGCTCCTTCCACAAGGTCAAGGCAATGGCTCACTTTGGAAGGCTGCAACCTTCAGCAAGCTATGGATCCCTATTTCCTCCTGCAGGAGGCTCAGGGGCAGAGAGGGGAGTAGGGTTGCCAGGTGTCCACTATTTGAGCGGACAGTCCGCTTTTTTCACATTATGTTCACTATTTTTTTTCACAAAATAGTGGACATTTTTTTTTATTCAAAAGCTTTATGATGAAATGGTACGTAATGTAAAGCTGTACAGTCTACGAGAATAAGGATAGGAGAATCGTGTTTTGTCTTTTTTCATAATAATAATAATAATAATAATAATAATAATAATAATAATAATAAACTTTTATTTATACCCCGCCCTTCCCAGTCAGGAACCGGGCTCAGGGCGGCTAACAATCATAAAAACCTCAACAAACCACAAACAATCAATTAAAAACACAGATTAAGATACAATGTAAAATTCCAATTTTAAAATGTCACCTCATATTAGGCAGTCCACCAACAGAATAACATAACAAGGCAATTAAACTCCACCCAACCCAAAAGCCTGGCGAAACAGTTCAGTCTTGCAGGCCTTGCGAAAGGATACCAGATCCTGCAAGGCCCTCGTCTCCTGTGGCAGACTATTCCACCATGTTGGGGCTATGACCGAAAACGCCCTGGCCCTGGTAGCTGTCAGCCTGATATCCTTATGGCCCGGGATCTCCAGGATATTATTATTTGAGGACCTCAAGGTCCTACCTGGGGCATACCAGGAGAGGCGGTCCCTTAAGTAAGAATGAGACAAAGATCGAATATCCATTGAACTCGATTCTCCGAAAAAATTATTAATCATACTCAATTGTTTCACAAGACATTTAAAAAATGGGGGGGGGGGGGAGGCGCCTCTTGCCGGAGTTCTGCCCCGCCTGTTCTTGACTCGCGGGGAGAACAAAAGGGAGAGGCGCGAAAGAAAAAGACGCCTCTTCCTGTTCCTGACGCGCAGGAGCAGCAGCAAACCAGCTACCGGTAGAGGCGTGGGGGGGAAAGGCGGGCTTGGAGGAGACTTGCCCGAAGACCTGAGGGAGCGAGATCCTTGCCCCAATGATCGCCTCCCTAATACAGGAACGGTAAGAAGGAACCCCTGTTGGGAACTTGGGTGGCTTTGCCCCAAGGATCCCTAAGAAGCAAGCATAGAAACATAGAATTGTAGAGTTGTTGGAAGGGACCACGAGGATCATCTAGTCCAACCCCCCTGCAATGCAGGAATTGAACCCATGGGGGCTCGAACCCATGACCCTAAGATTAAGATTATAAAATTAAGATTAAATTAAGATTAAGTCAAATAAAAAATACACACGACAGCAAAGTAAAATGTAATTTAATATTTTATATATTATTATAATATATTTGATGTTTTGAATTTTAAGTAAAGTTTTGAAGTGATTATTTTAATACGTGTTAAAATGTTTGTGAGAAAATATATAATTTAATTTAATTTAAACGCCCCCCCCCCCGCTTGTCCGCTATTTTTTGGAAGCAGACCTGGCAACCCTAGAGGGAAGCTAGGTCCCGCCAAACCCACGACCCTCTCCCTGCTTAAAAATAGCACTTGCGAGTTATTCTGAGTAGCTGAGCTGTTAGGCAATTAGAGAGGAAAAACCCAAGACCCGATGCAAAGGAACCAAAACAAAGAAACCCTGCACACATATCAAATGCCGCTTGCCAGATGGAAATAATAAATTCACATTACGGGAGGGTAGCCATTTCCAAAGCTTAATATAAAGCAGAGCTCACGTGGTAACGGCCTCGGGATGTGCATGAATTGGGATGTCATATAGAGGAGGGAGAAAGGTTGTTTTCTGCTGCTCCTGAGAAGCGGACACGGAGCAATGGATTCAAACTACAAGAAAGAAGATTCCACCTAAACATTAGGAAGAATTTCTTGACAGTAAGAGCTGTTCGACAGTGGAATTTGCTGCCAAGGAGTGTGGTGGAGTCTCCTTCTTTGGAGGTCTTTAAGCAGAGGCTCCAGTACTTGGGCCACCTCATGAGAAGAGAAGACTCCCTAGAAAAGACCCTGATGTTGGGAAAGATTGAGGGCACAAGGAGAAGGGGGCGACAGAGGACGAGATGGTTGGACAGTGTTCTCGAAGCTACAAACATGAGTTTGGCCAAACTGCGAGAGGCAGTGAAGGATGGGCGTGCCTGGCGTGCTCTGGTCCATGGGGTCACAAAGAGTCGGACACGACTGAACAACAACAAGCAGAGGCTTGACAGCCACCTGTCAGGAATGCTTTGATGGTGTTCCTGCTTGGCAGGGGGTTGGACTGGATGGCCCTTGTGGTCTCTTCCAACTCTAGGATTCTATGATTCTATGAATTGTAATACCAAGGCCCGGCCTTGAAACACTAAGTGAGAGCAGAGCGCCTCGAGCAACTGCAGAATACCTCTCCCTCAGCACAAGTACCACACGTGCCCCACGTAGCTGGATTTACAGGATGGCGGCAGATTTCCGGTAGCTTTTCACAGGTTGTGAGCAAGCAGCAACAGGGTGCCAAGCCTGTAGGCTGGGCTAACACAGAGCAAAGCATTCCTGGGCTTGCAGTTCCCTTAGGAAGCAGGCCCTGCGCACCGTGCAGTTTCTGTAAACGCAGTACAGTGGTACCTCTGGTTACGAACTTAATTCGTTCCGGAGGTCCGTTCTTAAGCTGAAAGCAAACACTCTGTGAGGTGAGAGGGGCTGAGAGACTTTAGAGAAGTGTGACTAGCCCAAGGTCACCCAGCAGCTGCATGTGGAGGAGCGGAGACGCAAACCCGGTTCACCAGATTACGAGACTACCGCTCTTAACCACTACACCACACTGGCTCTCATGCCTCGCTGAAAATTATTACCGGTACCTCATCCCCAAAATTATTACCGGTACCTCATCCCCAAAATTATTACCGGTACCTCATCCCCATATTCACAGACTTAAGCTTTGTTTTTCTTGTGCATTCTCAATGCTATTGTTGTGGAATATGGTCCCAGTGCCGTCTTCTTTTTCTTCTTTGACGATCACTCGTAGCCAAGTAAGATTGTCTTCCATGAACACAGTCTTAACAATGAGTCCTAAGTGACTGTGGAGGCCAATTCTGGATTCACAAGTCCTTCCACAGTGGGGACATAGGTTTCCGGGCGGGAGTTGATCACGGTGAGGGTTTGCCAAGTGTGCCTTCCTCTTAGCACGTTTCTCCCTTTCGTCCTGAGTTTGAGCCTCTTCAAAGTCCATGACACCTTGAGAGGGCTTACAAACCAGAAGGTATATAAGGAATGGAATATATTCAAGAAATACTTAAATACATATTATCCAAATAATAACCTTTTAGCGGAACTGGGTTGATACTTGCAAAAGAAAAAGGAATATACAATAAGTTTAAGACAAGAATGTAAAAGGATTAAAAGCAGTAATAAAAGAATGTGCGATAAATTTAACCAAAAAAAGACAATACAGTGGACCTTCGACTTACGAAGGTAATCCGTTCCGACGGGACCGTCGGATGTCCAAAAAATCATTCCCATAGGAATGCATTGGGGAGAAAAAATGCGTAGGTCGGAAAAAACCCTATCTAAACTTCATAGGTCGAGGAAACCCTATCGGAAGTCGAACAAATTCAGAAGCGCGCAGCCGCTTTGATCCCTCGTAACTCGAAAAACTCGTAAGTCGAGGGATCACTGTACAAATACAATGTGAAAAACTGGAAGTTGCTTTTATTTATGATTGTGTACTATTGAAAATTGGATTTTTGTGAAATAATGTGCTTGATGTTCTTTCGTTGTCATCTAAAATTCTTTATTCTTTACTTTCTTTACTTTATTCTTTACTTTTTCTATTCTGATTTCTTGTTATTCTTATTTTCTTTCTTTTTCTTATCTTTGATCTGATGTATGTAGATATATGTATTTTGGTCTTAAAACCAATAAAGATTTATTTTAAAAAAAACAAAAAAACAAAGTCCATGACACCTTTGGTAAAGGCTGTTCTCCAATTGAAGTGCTCACAGGCCAGTGTTTCCCAATTGTCGGTGTTTATACTACATTTTTTGCCTTGAGAAAGTCTTTAAACTTCTCTTGTTGGCCACCAGCATTACGCTTTCCATTTTTAAGTTCGGAATAGAGTAGTGGAAGACGATAATCAGGCATCCGCACAACATGACCAGTCCAACAAAGTAGATGTTGAAGAATCATTGTCCCGGTGTGCCCTTTTCATGACCCAGCAGGTTCCCCTGACCCCTGCCAAGCAAAGTCTGTTGGCAGAAATGTTCAGTTTTTAAGGTTTAGCAAGAATGCTCGGTATATGTGAAGTTCAACATACAAAGGACACCATGCAGGATGTGGTGTCTGCATACAATTTGGTTTCCTCTGCCTCTCGGGGTCAGGAGCAGACAATGATTCTATTAACAGTTCGTAAAGAAAAGCTGGAGCCACTTCCTTTCTGGGTCTACCTTGTCTCCCGCAGCTGCCGCAACGCAGCCGTGAACTTGGTGAGCGACAGACATTCACTTGTTTTATCTGTTGAATCCTGCCTACTTTGGAAAGGCTCTGGGTGGCATACCTTAAAAGTGAAAGTGAAGTTCACATGCAAAAAATAAGTACGAATGAATTGAAAGATTGCCTATTTGTGGAAATAAAAAACAAACAGACGCGGGAGCAAAATGAAAGTTTTCTTTGGATTTTGTTGGTTCTTTTGGTGTTGCAGATTCATCGTGGTTCAGTTGGATGAAACTGTACAAATTGGAACATAGGAATTGGAACATAAAAGCTGCTGTTCTGGAAAAGATGGAGGCAGACAGTTCTAGGTGTCTCAGGTAACAGCCATCGATAGGTTTGATCTTGGTTCTTCCTCCCGCAAGAAAATAAGGGTGGATGCGGCCAATTCCCTTAGGGCAGGACCAGCTAAATCACTTACAAGAAATGTTAAAATTATCATTAAAAACAGATGATGATGTTGTTGATGATGATGATGATAATTATATTGTTGTTGTTGTTGTTGTTATTGTTGTTATTATTATTATTTAAACCCCGCTCATCTGACTGGGTTTCCCCAGCCACTCTGAGCAGCTTACACCACATAAAAAATGGTAAAACACTAGACATTGAAAATTTCCCAATAATAATAATAATAATAATAATAATACATTTTATTTATACCCCGCCCTCCCCAGCCAAGACCAGGCTCAGGGCGGCTAACACCAAGTATAAAACAATTGATTAAAATACAACTTAAAAACAAGATTAAAAACAACATTAAAGTGCAGCCTCATTTCAGTAGAACTCAAATCAAAACTATTTGGGGAAGAAACCGTCAGCTCTTCACCAAGGCTGAATACAGGGTTGCCTTCAGATGTTTCTAAAAGATAGTTGTTGTTTTCCTTGACATCTGATGGGAGGGTGTTCCACAGGGCAGGTGCCCCTACCGAGAAGGCCCTCTGCCTGGTTCCTTGTAAAAAGTAATTTAAAATAAAATTTTAAAGGCTGATCCATGCTCAAAACAAGTTCACACATCCAGAGAAGTTTGGAGGATGTTTGTTGGGTTAACTTAGAATGCAATTTTATTGAACTACGACATAGGGCAGCTACATGGATGCTTTAAGGCATGGCAAAGTCTGTCTAACCCTCCTCTGAAGTTGTAGCAGCCTTACAGAGTGCGTCTGTCTGGTGAAACCTTTCATTGTTGAGTCATTGCCACCCCACAATCTCAAGTCCCAAGCAAGCCCCCAAGAAGGTTCTTCCTCTGCCTGTGGGCCCCAAAATCCTATCTACGGAAGCCCCTTTCACCATCGTAACACTTCCAGGGGCTCCTCAGAGATTCTGCTCAAAATCTGCTTCTACTAGTTAGGTGCCCACTACACATTAGCCGTCTGCGGACAAAAGCCATCTCCCTTGGCCTGAAAAGTGAGATGAGCGCCACACCCCACAGTCACCTTGGACTGGACTTAACTGTCCACGGGTCCTTGACCCACTAGGTGCCAATACCTTCCATGTAACAGTACACAGCAGGTTAAACAACCACTTCTCTTGCGCCAACCTGATGTACAAGCAATAGAATAAAATATAAACCCTACTCGGTCTCAGTCCATGTCCTGAAAGCTTGAGCAGGTGCCAAGATGACTAGGTGACTGGGAGTGGCTGCCGAGACCATATAACACCAGTCCTGAAAGATCTACATTGGCTCCCAGTGCGTTTCCGAGCACAATTCAAAGTGTTGGTGCTGACCTTTAAAGCCCTAAACAGCCTCGGCCCAGTATGCCTGAAGGAACGTCTCCACCCCCATCATTCAGCCTGGACACTGAGGTCCAGCTCCGAGGACCTTCTGGCGGTTCCCTCACTGCGAGAAGTGAGGTTGCAGGGAACCAGAGAGAGGGCCTTCTCAGTAGTGGCACCTGCCCTGTGGAACACCCTCCCATCAGATGTCAAGGAAATAAACAACTATCTGACTTTTAGAAGACATCTGAAGGCAGCCCTGTTTAGGGAAGTTTTTAATGTTTGATGTTTTATCATGTTTTTAATATTCTGTTGGAAGCCGCCCAGAGCGGCTGGGGAAACCCAGTTAGATGGGCGGGGTATAAATAATATATTATTATTATTATTATTCAAAGCAAAATAAAAAATAAAAAAATTCCTTCCAGTAGCACCTTAGAGACCAACTAGGTTTGTTCTTGGTCTGGTGACTTCTGTTTCAGTGTATCTGAAGTGTATATAAGGGTCTGGTGACTTCTGTTTCAGTGTATCTGAAGAAGTGTGCATGCACACGAAAGCTCATACCAAGAACAAACTTAGTTGGTCTCTAAGGTGCTACTGGAAGGATTTTTTTTAATTTTTAATTTTGTTTTTACTATGACAGACCAACACGGCTACCTACCTGTAACTGGAACTATTATTATTATTATTATTATTATTATTATTATTATTGGGAGTTGTGGCTTCTTCTGGGTTTCTGAGGTCAATAAGGCAATTGTGGGGGGGGGGAGCAGAATGACAGGATGAGGCAATAACAGAACTCGTCAATGGGCAGCGTGTGAGTGGACCTGCAGTACACAGAAGGCAAGAAGACAGTGCCTGTGTCAGGGACCTCATCAAAGGTAGCATATTGTCTCCTGGGCAGAGGAACAAGGGCGTCTTCAAGGCTGCTGAGAAGCCAAGTATTCAAGGACAAAACATCACCAGAGACTGACTGCTGGAGTTTCTTTTTCTAGGGCCCTGCAGGCCAACCTTTGTCATCATGTGCTTGGCTCATGTAAATTTGCTAATTGCTTGAGCAAAAGGGGTGGCTGGGTGCCACTGTGTTTGTCTTCCACTGAATGGGATTAGGGGCTCTGACACAAGTGATTAATCACCACGCTGCCGTCACAGAGAACATGTCACCTCCAAAGAGAGAGCAGCCACAATCTTCGCCAAACAGCTGCTGGTTCCCTGATATCGAACTTTCCCCATCTCTGCCTCCTGCGCCTGCACTTTCCTCGGAGCAAAAAATGCTTTAACCTCGTCAAGCCGGGCCTGAACCCCCCACAGACAGGACCTCGCAGAGCGCTAGCTCATTCTCTGGGGTGAGCATGGGTGGCAACAGAACGCCGGCGGAACAGGAACCCATCGTTCATCAGGGCAACTTGGTGCGTTTGGGGGAAATGTTGCTTCCTCCCAAACAGGTGACAATTCAGGGCCAGGGCAGAATTTGGTAATGCAGTTATCCTGAGCGAGGACAAAATTTGGCAGCCCCCCAACTTTAAGTAGGTATAAGTATAAATACAGTCATTGTTATTATTATGACCACTACTATTTTGAACTCCCTTGGCTCGGCATCCTCTGCTGCGGGTACTGCCCAAACCACTCTAAATTCGGTGCTGGCCATGTCTATGGGAGTGCATAGTTACAGGTAGGTAGCCGTGTTGGTCTGCCGTAGTCGAAACAAAATTTAAAAAATTCCTTCCAGTAGCACCTTAGAGACCAACTAAGTTTGTTATTGGGACGTGGGTGGCGCTGTGGGTTAAACCACTGAGCCTAGGGCTTGCTGATCAGAAGGTCGGCTGTTCGAATCCCCGCGACGGGGTGAGCTCCCGTTGCTCGGTCCCTGCCCCTGCCAACCTAGCAGTTCGAAAGCACGAAGTACAAGTAGATAAATAGGTACCGCTCCAGCAGGAAGGTAAATGGCGTTTACGTGCGCTGCTCTGCTTCGCCAGAAGCGGCTTAGTCATGCTAGCCACATGACCTGGAAGCTGTACGCCGGCTCCCTCAGCCAGTAAAGCGAGATGAGCGCCGCAACCCCAGAGTCGTCCGCGACTGGACCTAATGGTCAGGGGTCCCTTTACCTTTTAGCAGTATTTTGGTGTGTTAATGTAAATATATACTGGTAGTTTGGTCCCCACTGTTCTTCAATATTGTATATATTTTTATTATTCCTTCCTGCGGTTGATAGGACCATGATGATCAAAACAACAAGAAACAAATTCACAAATGTGTGTGTGTGTGTGTGTGTGTGTGTGTGTGTGTGTGTGCGTGCAGTGCTTTTTTTCTTAAAAAAATGTTTAGGGGTACTCTCATTTTTACTCAAGAAAATCACCATTTTATAGTTCAAATTGGGGAAAATAAATACAGTAAATGGACAAAAGTACAAAGGTTCACAAAATGTTTAGGGGTATGCGTACCCCTGCATACCCCCAGAAAAAAGCACTGCATATGTGTGTGTACATATATATGTGTGTATAAGTGTGTGTGTGTATTTCACCCTCCCCAAAAAACCACATAAAAATTAAAGTAGCTATTACAGAAAAATTATTTCTTAATTGCTTGCAGAAGCTCAGCAGCTTAGAAAAGATTCAGCAGGTATCAAAAGGTGCCGGCTGCATTCTCTGTTGGCAGAGCATCCCATTGGACTGGGCCAATGACGCTACGGCTGGGTTACCTCATGCATGGCTGCCGGAAGGCATAGCTCATGGATACATCTTGTGGGAGGTTCATAGAATCAAAGCACTGTCGAGTTGGAAGGGACCCCCAAGAGTCATCTAGTCCAACCCCCTGCAATGACACCAAATGTATTCCTGCTCCCCCCCTTGTGTGCTGACTGACTGCATGCTAATGCTCATGGGCAGGCAAACTAAGGCCCGTGGGCCGGATCAGGCACAATTGCCTTCTGGATCCGACCACTGGACGGTCCGGGAATTGCCGCGTGGATCACCAGCGCGAGCGTTCTTTCCCTTTCCCTCCCTCTCCCTCACACGGCGCCGCCACCTCCTCTCTCCTTCCTCCTGGCTTCTCCCCGCCCTGCCTAGAGGAGGAAGGGGGCTGGGCTTTGTTGGTGCCAGCAGCAGCAGCGCTCAAGTGGCCGCCATTTTAAGCAGCCCCTCTCCGTCCCGCCGCCGCCAGCCCCTGCCGCTTGCAAGACACGGGGAAGAAGAAGAAGAAGAGTTTGAATTTGATATCCCGCTTTATCACTACCCGAAGGAGTCTCAAAGCGGCTAACATTCTCCTTTCCCTTCCTCCCTCACAACAAACACTCTGTGAGGTGAGTGAGGCTGAGAGACTTCAGAGAAGTGTGACTAGCCCAAGGTCACCCAGCAGTTGCATGTGGAGGAGCGGGGAATCGAACCTGGTTCACCAGATTACGAGTCCACCACTCTTAACCGCTACACTGGGTAAGCAGCCACCGGGGCTTGTGGTGCTCTTGCATCATATTTTTTTTCAAAATATAGTCCCCCCTCCCAAGGTCTGAGGGACAGTGGTGAAAAAGTTTGCTGACCCCTGACCGATGAAGATTTTGTTTAGAGTATGTTTTAACTAAATCAATCACATTTTACTGTTGTCCAATTTAGTTATTCTGTCTTGATGGTAGATGGACGAAGTATGATGTATGAAGCATTCTATTGTTTTGAAATGGGCCTATGGCCGTAATAAACTAAACTAACTAAACTTTGCTGACCCCTGTTATTGCTCTTGATGTAAGAACGCTTCTGGGATGCATTTAAGAGGCGGTGGTCCTTACACGGCGAATGTAGGGGTGCGGGGAAAACAATTGCCTCTCGCCTGTTTTAAGTGGAGCAGGGAAGGGACTGCTTTTGTTCCACAGGGAGCCAACTGAGTCAACCTCTTGCCTCGGCCGTCTCTCAGCCCACCCAAACACCAGCATCTTCACCGATCTGCAGAAGATTTCCAAAGTACGTTCAGTGCCAGTTTTTATGCGGAACCACTAGAGGTCCTGTTGTCACACTCTGGCTGTACACGGAAGGCCGTATTAAGTGGCTTCCCGTTTCTGCCAAGGAAAGGCCTTGCTAGAGAGGAGTGGGGGGATTTCCCCCCGGCCTTCTGTGAACGGGTTGCAGCTATAGCGCCGGATTGTGAAAAAGATGGCCCAGATCACAAGGAGTACATGGCTCCCCAAATCATTATTCCTGCAGCACCTACACAGATTCGTATATTTTTGCATGCTCTGTTAGCAGAGATTAAAGCAGTTCTGTTTTTGAACTGAAAGGCATTGCATACTTACATAATAACTGTTGTAAGATGATCTGATTTGGACCTATTTAAACCCCTTCCTTCCTCCCTTTTCTGCACAAGAAAAGAGCTTTTACATTCCCTATCCAATTCAAGCAAAAAACGAACAAACAATTCTGATGTGGGGTTGTTGTTTTTTTGTGGTGGGGGCAAGGATTGATTCAAATAAAATATATTTGTAAAAAACTTATTTTCTTCTATGAGAAAAACCACATAGTTTGGAGTAAATTTATAACCTCGGCCAGATCATTAATATCTGGTTGTCAAAAAGTATTGGTTTGAACAAAAATATGCTGTAATAAAAATGCATTGTTTTGAAGAAATTTATTGGTCCCATGAAAACCTCTTCGATTCAGAGAGATATGTTGATCTCAATGAAAGTCTATTTGTTTTGAGAAGGAGAGGGAGGAGGGGCTGGAGAGAGAGAATACTGTTCAGGGGTTAAATGGGGTTTTTTTTTAGCCCTATCTGCTGTGGGTTAAACCACAGAGCCTAGGGCTTGCTGATCAGAAGGTCGGCGGTTCGAATCCCCACGATGGGATGAGCTCCCGTTGTTCGGTCCCTGCTCCTGCCAACCTAGCAGTTCGAAAACACGTCAAAGTAAGTAGATAAGTAAGTAGATAAGTAAGTAGATAAGTAAGTAGATAAATAGGTACCGCTCCGGCGGGAAGGTAAACGGCATTTCCGTGCGCTGCTCTGGTTCGTCAAAGCACGTCAAAGTGCAAGTAGATAAATAGGTACTGCTCTGACGGGAAGGTAAACGGCGTTTTCGTGTGCTGCTCTGGTTCGCCAGAAGCGGCTTAGTCATGCTGGCCACATGACCTGGAAGCTGTGCGCCGGCTCCCTCAGCCAGTAAAGCGAGATGAGCACTGCAACCCCAGAGTCGGTCACGACTGGACCTAATGGTCAGGGGTCCCTTTACCTTTGCCTTTACAGCTTCTAAAAGTGGCATCTCTTGAATGTGGAATGCAAGGTACGACCATAGCTATCAACCCTCCCTTTTTTTTGTGGGAAACTCCCTTATTCCAATGCCGTTTCCCGCTGCTGTCCTGGATTGTTGATATCCCTTAAATTTCCCGGATTTCAAAGGAAGCAGCTCCTCTCCCTCCCTGCCGGCCAGGGAGGCTCCTCAGCTGCGTTGCTCAGCTGCCAATAAGGAGTCTGAGACCGACTGGGGGCGGAGCTTGCATGCCTTGTGCAGCCAGACCCTCACGCCCAACCAGACAGCCTGCCTGCCGTCTACACGCTCGCTCTTTCGCTCACCCGTTCGCGCGCAGCCTCTGGAGCGCAGGGTGGCGGGGCTACTTGGTGCCATTGCACCGCCCTCGCGGCATCCCTTATTTTCAAATCTGAAAGTTTCAAAAAAATCCCGTATTTTCAAATCCGAAAGTTGACAGCTATGGGCTGGGTGAATCAGCCTGTCTTCAGAGTGTGTCAGTTTTGCATAGGTTCACCCCAAAGTCCGTTCCATCCCGTCGCCACGTTAATCTGAATTTTTTAAAACCTACATGAAAAAAGAAATTGCATTTACATAATTAAATGTGCACCTTCAAATAAATAAATGCTTATTAATCCGTTTCAATACCCATTAGAACTGCGTCGAGAGCTTTCTGGGAAGTTGACAAGCCAGTGGGAATGCGCATTATTAGCCCGGGAAGTTCAAGTCAGGTTCTGGAAAGAGGAGCCCCGCAGGGATGAAGGGAGTTGGATGGGCAGATGGAGGAAGGAAGACAGATCAATCTGTGCCAGGGAAGGGTGGATGGAGAATGGCAGGGCCATGGAGACAGATGCTTGTTGCCCAGGAACTCCCTGACATGTGTAAGGTACAAGTTTAATAGGGCTGGGGTCCACTCTGCTCTTACCCTCTTGACACGCAAATGAGCTGGTTCCACTCCACCAAGTATCTGCCGTGTCCCTGGCCCCAGGGTGAGATCAGGACTGAAGCGAGGAAGATCTGCCAGGCCAATCTCCATCTCCTTTCCACGTTGCCAGCGGTAGCCACAGTGAGCTGTTTCAACGGAGCCTTAGCAAAGGCATAACTGCAGGACCAACAGGGCAATCCTCAGAAGCAAGTCCCGTTGAATTTAATGGGGCTCGCTCCCAGCCAGCTAAGTGGGTATAGGATTGCAGCTGGTGGTTTATTTATTTTTTTAATATGTTTTTATTAAAAGGTTTTCCGTAAGTAACAAAAGTGCATTCAGTTGCTCTGGTTTTAAATCGCGGAATGCTTCATGCAGGTCAGCGGCAGTCAGTTTGAGACATTTTCGTTGTAGGCAAAATGAGGTTGAGGGGGAAAGAGTAGTGGTGTGTGTGTGAGAGAGAGAGACAGAGAGAGAGAGAGAGACAGAGAGAGGGGGGGCATATAAAGAAAGAGAAAAAAGTGGGGAGTTAGGGGCCACAATAAACTTTCATTATTTACATCAGGCTTCTTCAAACTCGGGATGCGGGTGGCACTGTGGGCTAAACCACAGAGCCTAGGGCTTGCCGATCAGAAGGTCGGCAGTTCGAATCCCCACGACGGGGTGAGCTCCCGGTCCCTGCTCCTGCCAACCTAGCAGTTTGAAAGCACGTCAAAGTGCAAGTAGATAAATAGGTACCGCTCTGACGGGAAGGTAAACGGCGTTTTCGTGTGCTGCTCTGGTTCGCCAGAAGCGGCTTAGTCATGCTGGCCACATGACCTGGAAGCTGTACGCCGGCTCTTGGCCAATAAAACAAGATGAGCGCCGCAACTGCAGAGTCGGTCATGACTGGACCTAATGGTCAGGAGTCCCTTTACCTTTACCTTTAGGAAGCTTTCTGCACTTCCTTGATGAGACCAAAGGGGCTATAGCTCCGTAGTGCTCAGTAGTGGAGCACATGTTTGAATGTGGATGGTCCAGATTCAGTCTCTGGTAGGTCCAGTTCAAGGGTCTCAGATTGCAGGGGGGGTAGGGACTTAACTTCTGCCTGTGGCCTTGCTTGCTGCTTCTCAGAGCAAGCCAGGTGTGGGGAACCTTTGTCTCATCAGATGTTGCCGAACTACAACTCCCCTCCTCCCTAGAAAACATGAGTTGTAGTTTAGCAACATTGCGAGGGCCAAATGTTTCCCACACCTTGTTGTTGCTTAGTCATTTAGTCATGTCTGACTCTTCATGACCCCATGGACCAGAGCACACCAGGCACTCCTGTCTTCCACTGCCTCCCGCAATTTGGTCAAACTCATGTTAGTAGCTTCGAGAACACTGTCCAACCATCTTGTCCTCTGTCTTCCCCTTCTCCTTCTGCCCTCCATCTTTCCCAACATCAGGGTCTTTTCCAGGGAGCCTTCTCTTCTCATGAGGTGGCCAAAGTACTGGAGCCTCAGCTTCACGATCTGTCCTTCCAGTGAGCACTCAGGGCTGACTTCCTTCAGAATGGAAAGGTTTGATCTTCTTGCAGTCCATGGGACTCTCAAGAGTCTCCTCCAGCACCATAATTCAAAAGCATCAATTCTTTGGCGATCAGCCTTCTTTATGGTCCAGCTCTCACTTCCATACATCACTACTGGGAAAACCATAGTTTTAACTATACGGACCTTTGTCAGCAAGGTGATGTCTCTGCTTTTTAAAATGCTGTCTAGGTTTGTCATTGCTTTTCTCCCAAGAAGCAGGCGTCTTCTAATTTCGTGACTGCTGTCACCATCTGAAGTGATCATGGAACCCAAGAAAGTAAAATCTCTCACTGCCTCCATTTCTTCCCCTTCTATTTGCCAGGAGGTGATGGGACCTAGAGAAGGCAATAATACCAGGCAAGATGGGTCTATGTGGTATTTCTCAGAAGGTTAAATGATCACAGTGGCTTCCACTGTTGCATTATGATCGCAAACAAAAGGTATACGCGGGTCCTGACAAAACCAAGGAACAAAGGAGCAATTAAACACTGGCTCACCATTCTTATCATAGCTGCCAATCATCCGGGAGATGGGATAGCTGCAGGCCTGCTCTTCTGCCACCCAGAGATGCCAACCTATTTACTGTTCACGCAGTGCTTAAAAAATAGAGAAGACCCAAGAAGAAAAGTATTATGTGGAGGAGGAGATCAGAGTAAAATGTTCTTCAAAAAACACTATGGTTGAGTGTGGAAGGCAGAAAGTCTACTTGAGGCAGGAAATTCAAATGGCACTCACCCGGGAAATTTTAGGTTCAAGCAGACTTCTGTATTTCTCCCATACAACAAACAATGATTTTCTAATAATATGATTTGTAAAGCCTCTATGCATTTTAGCTTTCCCGTAGGCCATGTACACATGCCAACCCCATCGATTGTCAAACCCCTCCAGGTCCAATAATCCTGCAATAAACACCATTCTTTCAACCAAGTGAAGCAGGCCGCCTCATAATATAATTTCAGTTCAGGCAGGGAGAAACCTCCTCTGTCTTGTATGTCAATTAAAATCCAATGTTTAACTCTAGGTCTCTTCCCCTGCCATACAAATTTAGAAATATCTTTCTGCCAGTTCTTGAGGCAGCCTGCTCCTCCCAGTATCGGGATCATTTGAAACAAAAAAATCAGCCTGGGTTAGCACTCTCATCTTTACTATGGATATCCTCCCTAGAATTGATAGATTCAGCCTGCTCCAAATATCAAAAATTCTTTTTATCTTTGACCATATTTTTATATAGTTGTCCTGGGATAAGTTTATATTTTTAGGGGTAATCCATATGCCTAAATATTTTGCTTTATTACATATATTCAGGCCCGAAGTTTTTTCTAGCTCTTCTTTATCCTGTAGAGATATATATTTTGACCAATAGTTTTGTTTTGGTGGTATTCAATTTAAAGCCCGCCGCTACTTCTCCAAAAATTCTTAATCAGGAAATTCAAATGGCACTCACCCAGTCACCCATATACACAGGCCCCAATCCGCTCAGAACTCACAAACCTCCATCCATTTTGGTCTCCTTGTGTGCTGCCTCCTTTAATGGTAAGCAAAATCTGCTCCCCCCCCCCCCCCCCCGCCGCCCAAAGTCATGCACCTCCTCTTGCCTAAGGTTAGGGCCACCTCAAGGCCTGGACCTGCCTTCCCACCAGGAGAGACCGTGTGGATTCAGGGATAAAAGGAATACGACATTAAAAGCTATAATGCAGCCTTAGGCGGGATTAGGAGAAAAGCCAGCATGGCATCACCTGAAACCCACCTTGCGTATTTTCATGTAAAGCAATCAACACATGTTTGCACTGGGCTTTGCTTTCATTACAGGCCAGCTCTGCTATTTAATCAGCTTTCCGATTTCCTCTGTTTGCCCAAGAAGCTGCTAACCCAGATTAAAGGGGAACAGCCTGTCTAAGAAATGTCAGTGGCATTCTGCCATCGCAAACATGCTCAGGCTGCAGCAATAAGAGAAAGGTTCTCTCTGATTAATGTTAATAAAGCATTACGGCTTTCGCTTGTTATGATCACCTTGCTTGGCACTGCTAGAGAAGGAGAGAATCAAAAAGCGGGCGAGGAATAAATGGTGTGCATGACAATCACTAATCATGTCATCAGGAAAGAGTTCAAAGTCTCGAATGAGCCTCTGACATCCAGATTGGGTGGCAAAGAAGGAATCAAAAGGCCACTTTTGCATCAGGGAACTAGGGAAGCTTACAAAATACTCCCTGTCAGAACTAGACCCCAAATTCTGGCATTACCAAGTTAATGAAGTGGCAGCAATGCTCTAGCAATGCGTAATTCTTTGGTTGTATTGATTGATTGATTGATTGATTGATTGATTTCTAAACATTGTTTAGACTACTACAGATGCACACAAATGTTTAGTAATTGAACCACAGAGCCAAAAGGAATTTTGATCAAATGCTCAGGTCATTTGCTTCTCATACTGACCCAATCAATCCGCATGTCTGATCTGAAAGCTGCAGCAAACTGCGAATGCACCAATTCTGAAAGTACTTTTGGAAATTCTCCAAGCGGCATGGGAAAAGGGTTGATTCGCAGAACAATAAACAAAATTGGCTCAGCCTTGCAGATGCTGAGATTAAGCAACCTGATGCACAAGTAACTGCCTAAATACTGGCTTTTCCTTAACTACACTATGAGAGCCAGTGTGGTGTAGTGGTTAAGAGCGGTAGACTCGTAATCTGGGGAACCAGGTTCGCGTCTCCGCTCCTCCACATGCAGCTGCTGGGTGACCTTGGGCTAGTCACACTTCTCTGAAGTCTCTCAGCCTCACTCACCTCACAGAGTGTTTGTTGTGGGGGAGGAAGGGAAAGGAGAATGTGAGCCGCTTTGAGACTCTTTAGGGTAGTCTCAAATCCACATATCAAATCCAAACTCTTCTTCTTCTTCTACACACTTGGCGGGTGTTGAGAAACTACTATAAAACTACCCTCTAAAACAGGGGTCAGCAAACTTTTTCAGCCATGGGCCGGTCCACCGTCCCTCAGACCATGTGGTGGGCCGGACTATTTTTTTTTGGGGGGGGGGGAATGAACGAATTCCTATGCCCCACAAATAACCCAGAGATGCATTTTAAATAAAAGCACACATTCTACTCATGTAAAAACACCAGGCAGGCCCCACAAATAACCCAGAGATGCATTTTAAATGAAAGAACACATTCTACTCATGTAAAAACATGCCGGATTGAGAAGGCGATTGGGCCGGATCCAGTCCCCGGGCCTTAGGTTGCCTACCCCTGGTTTTGCTATATCAAGGTAGTTCTTGCACTTTAAAGCAGGGGTCAGCAACCTTTTTCAGCCATGGGCCGGTCCACCGTCCCTCAGACCATGTGGTGGGTCGGACTATATTTTTTGGGGGGGATGAACGAATTCCTATGCCCCACAAATAACCCAGAGATGCATTTTGAATAAAAGGACACATTCTACTCATGTAAAAACATGCTGATTCCCGGACCGTCCGTGGACCAGATTGAGAAGGCAAGTGGGCTGCATCCGGCCCACAGGCCTTAGGTTGCCTATCCCTGCTCTAAAACACTTCCCACTTGGTTGCATAAGAAAAAGTCACTTAGGATGCAGTCTCAGCACAACACCCACCATCACTATACAAAAGCGAAGCTGGCACGACACTTCATGCAGACTGGCCCATTTTTTTCCATACTGAAGGTGTGACCAAGACACAAAAAGTTGTCTGAGAAATCAGTGAATTTGTACAATCAAAATACAATGAGCAGACTCAGCATAAGGTCTCAGTTGCATAAACAGGACTCCATGCGCTCCGAGTGTCAGGCAGAGGAGGAATGGTGGAGACGGCCTCTCCATCCTTACCCTTCCAGGGAGGAGGAAGAGGAAGACAGTATAGATTTACAACAGGGGTTTGAGGGAGGTGGCAGCTCAGAGGCAGATAAGGGGAAAAGTTGGGAAATCATGGGAGAGCTGGAAAAACACCCGGCTGAAATGTTGTCATTAGAAAGCATCCCAGACCATAGCTGTCAACCTTCCCCTTTTTTGCGGGAAATTCCCTTATTCCAGGGCCGTTTCTCGCTGTTTCCCTTTTTTGGTGGGAAATTCCCTTATTCCAGCGCCGTTTCCCACTGCTATCCCAGATTGTTAGATAATCCCATAAATTTCCTGGATTTCAAAGGAAACAGTTCCTCTCCCTCCCGAAGGAGTCTCAAAGTGGCTCACATTCTCCTTTCCCTTCCTCCCCCACAACAAACACTCTGTGAGGTGAGTGGGGCTGAGAGACTTCAAAGAAGTGTGACTAGCCCAAGGTCACCCAGCAGCTGCATGTGGAGGAGTGGAGACGCGAACCCGGTTCACCAGATTACGAGTCTACTGCTCTTAATCACTACACCACACCGGCCAGCCGCACCATGGTTAAATCGCCTGCAGCCACACCCACACTGAGAGCTGATTGGCTGGGGCTGTCCCCCAGGGGCAGAACCCCAGCAACAATAATGTGGCTGGCATGACACAGGGAAGAGGCGGCAACCCTCTGCCCCCTAAGCCTGTTGTGACCCAGCTGCCCGGCCGCAATGCCGTCCACCGGGAAAAGGTGAGTGGACTTGTCAGTGAGTCAAACACCCCGAGTTCCATGGACCAATGGCTGGATTTGATATAAAGTAGCTTCTGAGAGCCACACTGAGAGCCAGTGTGGTGTAGTGGTTAAGAGTGGTAGACTCGTAATCTGGTGAACCGGGTTCGCGTCTCCGCTCCTCCACATGCAGCTGCTGGGTGACCTTGGGCTAGTCACACTTCTTTGAAGTCTCTCAGCCCCACTCACCTCACAGAGTGTTTGTTATGGGGGAGGAAGGGAAAGGAGAATGTGAGCCGCTTTGAGACTCCTTCGGGTAGGGATAAAGCGGGATATCAAATCCAAACTCTTCTTCTTCTTCTTCTTCTTCTTCTTCTTCTTCTTCTTCTTCTTCTTCTTCACACTTGGAAGCTCTGACCTTGCTCTAGGTGCAAGCCCAGGAAGGTGGCACGATTAATGCTGTCCAATTCATTTAATGCACATATACCACTCTCTCGCTGAGCACTATACCACCATGTTGCTTTCCACTACCCAAGAGACCTCTGGAAGAAAAGAACCAAGCGAGACATAGCCTAATCATTTTAAAAGCTCCCTTAAGATGGTGGTAACAGCAATGGCACCACGTTGCATGCTAATATCCTAGCTAATCCTCTGCTAATTTATTTTATCAAATTAAAAAGTACAGCATTCTCTGAACACCAGGGATGTTTCGTTCTTAGGGTCCCAACAGAAAACCACATGATCCATTTGTAAAGAGGCCTTTTCTGCCAAGAATATAAAATTAATAAAGTAGGATTATGGGGAGATAGGGTTTTAACTGATTCCTTAATCCCAGTGAATAATTAATGATAGCAATTCATGAAGTGGTAGTGAATTTGTTCCGCATTTGAATAATAAATAGCATCACAAAATGAAGCTGGAGTGGAGGCCAAGCTGTAGATGCCCACATTTTCTTCCGGGAAAGTGCTCCGCGGCAAGCCCTATCGTAAGCAGCACACAATCTAGACAGGGTGGCAATTACACAGGCATTATGATCCAGATGCAGTTAATAACAATAGCTGTTTTGCAAAAATTGAATATAAATGATAACTACTAAGCGTCCGTATCTCAGCATAAATACTAATCACTGTGCAAAAATGGGAAAGCAAGTCCCCGTCTGCAGGCTCTCAGTTCTAAAGGAGCAGAGAACGAGGAAAGCCAGCTTGACACAACAGGGTGCGAGGGAAAAGCGTCAGATTGCCACAGCTTCTTGAGGAGGGGTTTGAAACAAAGATCAAGGAAAATAAATCCAGAATGGTTTGAGTTTTGTTTTGATTTTGTTTTATTTGTTTTATTACTATTAATATTAATTTGAAGCACTTTTATTCCAGCCAATATTCCCATTTTATTTCAGCCAAAAATAGACGTCCTGAGCAATTTAGAGCCAACCCTTCCACCCCTCCAACTCACAACAGAACATTTACATCTCTTTATATCAGTTCTAAACCTTCTGTTGTATGAGTTACCATTTCCATAAGATCTTTGATGAGCTTCAGGTTTCCTGACTAAGATTTTTATTGGTTTGCATAAACATTTACACAATCAAATAATATTTGAGATAGCTCCATAACCCACACACCCACTGACCTTAGAGCTCCATAACCCACCCAACAGAGAAATGGGGGAAAGACAGCAAGCAGACTGGTGTAAGTAAGAGAAAATGAAACTGGAATACAGTGGTACCACGGGTTAAGCACTTAATTCGTTCCGGAGGTCCATTCTTAACCTGAAACTGTTCTTAACCTGAGGTACCACTTTAGCTAATGAGGTACAGCACCGCCACCACACGATTTCTGTTCTTATCCTGAAGCAAAGTTCTTAACCCGAGGTACTATTTCTGGGTTAGAAATAGGTCTGTAAACTGAAGCGTCTGTAACCTGAAGCCTCTGTAACCCGAGGTACCACTGTACAGGAGAGAAGGGGGGGGAGGAGAGGGGGGGAAGAGTTCTTGCCAAACATTATATTGATTTCCTTTTACAGTGGTACCTTGGTACTCAAATGCCTTGGTTCCCAAATGCTCCTGTTGCTCGGTCCCAGCTCCTGCCCACCTAGCAGTTCGAAAGCACGTCAAAGTGCAAGTAGATAAATAGGAACCGCTCTAGCGGGAAGGTAAACGGCGTTTCCGTGCACTGCTCTGGTTCGCCAGAAGCAGCTTTGTCATGCTGGCCACATGACCCGGAAGCTATACGCCGGCTCTCGGCCAATAAAGCGAGATGAGTGCCGCAACCCCCGAGTCGGACACGACTGGACCTAATGGTCAGGGGTCCCTTTCCCTTTACCTTTTACATTGATTATTGCTTTCATTTTGTGGACCAATGGTCTTGCTAGATAGTAAAATTCATGTTAAATTGCTGTTTTAAGGGTTGTTTTTAAAAGTCTGGAACGGATTAATCCGTTTTGCATTACTTTATATGGGAAAGCGCGCCTTGGTTTTGGAACGCTTTGGTTTTGGAACGGACTTCCAGAACGGATTAAGTTTGAGAACCAAGCTACCACTGCAATTCCAAAGTACACTTGCGTAACATTGCAAGTCCTTCGACATCATCAGGAATAAAGAGGTCCAACTTCTCTGACACTTCAGTAATCTTAGTAGCACTGAAACTATTTTGGGGAGGAAAATCCTCACTCTCGTTGTCAATTACTTGGAACTGAGCTGCTTTATCTGATTTCCCAGTAATCAGCAAGTGGCCCCATGAGCTTGGCTGACTTGAGTGCTGAAACCTCAATCGCTCCCACTGAAACCGCCACAGCCAGATGCCTGCAGCATTCCTTGGCATGCCGGAATACTGGCTCCCAATTTTTGCCTTCTGAAAACCCGCACGTGGACGGCACATCTCAATATGTGGGAACTGCAAAGCTTCTTGCATGGCATTGCTAGTGAGCTGCTTGCATCCATTATCGACAAAAATTTCCAGGATTGTTTGTACAAAATGAATGGTTTCATTGTGTTAAATCTGTATGGGTAGCACTCAAAGTTATGCAGTGTTTAAATGTGGGGGACACGCTCCGCTGGGAGCTACGAGGTAGCAATAACATTTAAATAAACAGCTATGCCTGACAGGTGAATTGTATATTTTTCAGTAAGGCATAAGTCCTCCTGGTAAATCTGAAAATTAACTGTAACCCCCTCTTTGCCAATGCTTGTTTATCACTCTGAGAAAATGCTACTCTGTGCCTTAAATCCATTACGAGGAAACAGCTCTGAAGAAAACATTATGCTGCAATTATGTATACAGCATCAGGTGAGCCGCAGAGCTCTATTGAGCCACCTCTGTGGGATGCGTGGTTCTAATCAGAGCCAAGAGGGTCACGGAAGGAGTCCACATTGCCAAAGATCTGCTCCATGTCAATCCTACCTGCTAGCGGTGCTGTTGAGGTTTAGAGATGAGCCAGCCTTCCGGGCCAAGTGAAAAACGACGCCATTCCTGCGCCACCCGCTTGCTACACAAGGTTCAATGTGCATTTCTCTCCCGCTTGGATTTCGACATCTGAAGGTCAACTGCCAAGGTTGTGCCTCTGTTATGTACTGAGTTGAATAGGATCCAAAATGCAGCAGTCTGATTGGTCCTAGAACAATAGTATTCAGAATGCAGCAGTCTGATTGGTCCTAGAACAATAGGATCCAGAATGCAGCAGTCTGATTGGTCCGCAGGAGCCACCCAATCCAGCTCCAGGTGGAAGTGAATCCACAACCTGATTGGCCTACAGGAGTATCCCGGAATTAGCCAATCACTTGGGGCCCATTGTGTAAATAATGTATATAAAGCAAACGTTCTGGGGGAACTTGCATTCCTCGCTACTATGAGCTGAAAAAAGAGCATGAAATCCACACTTGACTTGTTTTCCTGGCAAACAAACTGTGATATTTTGCACCCGGGTTAAGCGTGCTCCCTCCCCAACGGCGGGGCTGCCCCGCTGTGCCATCCTATAGCTGTCAACTTTCGGATTTGAAAATAAGGGATTTTTTCCAAAGTTTCGGATTTGAACATAAGGGATGCCGCGAGGGCGGTGCAATGGCACCAAGTAGCCTCACCACCCTGCGCTCCAGAGGCTGCGCGCGAACGGGTGAGCGAAAGAGCGAGTGCGTAGACGGCAGGCAGGCTGTCTGTCTGGTTGGGCGTGAGGGTCTGGCTGCACAAGGCATGCAAGCTCCGCCCCCAGTCGGTCTCAGACTCCTTATTGGCAGCCGAGCAACGCAGCTGAGGAGCCTCCCTGGCCGGCAGGGAGGGAGAGGAGCTGCTTCCTTTGAAATCCGGGAAATTGAAGGGATATCAACAACCGGGATAGCAGCGGGAAACGGCATTGGAATAAGGGAGTTTCCCGCAAAAAAAGGGAGGGTTGACAGCTATGTGCCATCCCCCCCCACCAAAGCATCCCTTACCTCGGTCTTGCCTCGGTAATGGACTGGATGGGACCAACAAACTGAAGCTCAATCCTGATAAAACTGAGGCACCGTTAGTGGGTGGTTCCCTAGGCCAGATGGGGTTACACTTCCTCTGAAGTAGCAGGTTCATAGCTTGGGGGTACTCCTGGATCCTTTGCTGTCGCTCAAGGCTCAGGTGGCCTCAGTAGCCCAGAGTGCTTTCCATCAGCTTCAGCTGGTGGCCCAGCTGCGCCCCTATCTGGACAGGGATAGACTACTAACCACTGTTGTCTTCATTCTGATTAAAGGTCTACCTGTTAATCACAAGGAATTGCGTGTCGAGGTCCCCAAGCCACCCCACTAAATAACTCACACTACACACCGTAATTTAAGTTTAAGGTTTTTGGCATGATTTTGGCCACAACTTTTATTAAAATACAAAAATGTGAGTGGTTGCTCAGGCATTGGTTCCAACTAGCTGTCCCCTCCTGGGGGCAGACTGACATCCACCCGGTTAGCGGAAGTCAGTAAAGGGAAAACACTTTGGGGAGAGAATGGGGGTCAGGGGCCCGGGCCCTCGCCTCTCCCCAAATGTTCCCAGGGGCTCTTGCGTAGCCCTGGCCCCCTACCGGGAGATACAGACAAAAGCATGATGAACCCCTGGATTCCTTTAACAGAATTCCCCACGCAGCAGCATTGGAGGGGCAGGCACAGCCAACCACATCCCCTCCACCAACCAAATTCATAACCAATGCCTAACCGCAACCTTACAAGTTGTGACTAATTGCTACGCAGTAGGCGAAAACCAAATAGCAACAGCCAATCAGCCAACTGGAAAAATTCCTACCAGGCCCCTGCCCCAAAAGCAGACGACCCCATGACAGGCATAGCAAGGTCAACGCACAAGCCTAAATAAAGGGAGGGAGGGCGGGTGATCCGATGCACGCAGCAAAGAGGGCCGCGTGCTGCGTGCACTGAGAATATAGAACCTCTGAGCTGTCCATCAAAAATTGCTACATAACATTCTCCCCAGCAACCCAATGGCCCAATCACCTGCCATGGTCATCTATCCTAACCCGCCCAGCAACAGTGGGGTGACTTGTTAGCCCCCACCGCAACACGTGCTCTCCATGAAGGAGAACCCGCTTTACCGGCCAGTCCATTCACAGTGATTGGATTATGGCTCAGAGAGCAGGTGTAAGCTGTAGGGTTACTCTGTTAGAATGGCTTGCTTCTCTCCTAAATCATTTTTCCTAACAAAAATGGTTGCACTCCCTGTTTTTTCTTCATGCAGGGTGCTTCTAGGAAGGTGGGGGTGGGGGGGTGGGGAGAAAAATTGTGACTTTCCCATACCCAAACTGTCTAGAAATTTATTCATGTGTGCGACTACAGCAGCAAGAATGTTACTTGCCCAAAAAATGGAAAGAAGAAGTCCCAGCAAAAGAAGAATGGATACAAAAAATTATGGAATGTGCAGAAATGGCGAAACTTACCAAAAATACAAGAAATCAAGATAAGAAATTTTAATAAAAGAATGGAAATGGTTTATTGAATATTTACAAATAAACTGTAAACAGATAAGAACATTGGCAGGATTATTGTAACAACCTGCAGTTTTATAAGAGTGTATATTTGAAGTAGATGAATAAATGAGTAAGTTAATTAGGATATGCAGAAAATATTAAAAATAAATTTAAGGAACCACAGAAAGAGGGGAAGGAAGTCAGGTTTTGAACTTTTAAAATGATTGTAAAATTATTAAAATGTATAAAATTGAAAATCAGAAATAAAATAATTAAAACTTTTTTATATAACAAAGGCAAAATCACCAAGCACAATTGCCACACACACACCCCAGACCTTGGTCTGAATTTGGCAGGTTTCGCACCCAACTTTTCAAACTGATTCCCACCAAAAGTACTAGGAGAGCGAATGTGATTTTCGTTTTCCCATTCCAGAACTGTAATGCCTGCCTTTGTAGAGCAACAGCATCTACCGTATTTTTCTCTCCATAAGACACACTTTTTTCCTTCTAAAAAGTAAGGGGAAATGTCTGTGCGTCTTATGGAGCGAATGTGTGGTCCCTGGAGCTGAACTGCCCAGGGGCAAAAGCAGATCGTGCTTTTTTAAAAAAAAGAGAGAAGGGGGTGTTGAAAGGAAGCCCGATGAGCAGCTGCTCAGCAAACCATCGGGGAGAGAGATTCCAGCCCCGCCCCCTTGCAGAGGGAGGCTGTTTCCTCAGCGACAGGTGACTGGCTGATTAGATTATCTGTCTGGGAACTGTAGAAATGGTTCCTGAAGCTGCAGAACTGTGAGTTAAACCCCATAAAACAGGATTTTTTCCCTTTGCAAAGTAAGCTCAACAACTTTGAGCTGATCTTCAAAAAATGGTGCTTTTCTCCTTTGCAAAAGAAGCTACAGAAATTTGAGCTGATCCTCAAATAATTGGGGCTTTCCCCCTCTAAAAACTAGGTGCGTTCTATGCTCAGGTGTGCCTTATAGAGCGAAAAATACAGTATCTTTCTGAAATTTGGCAGACTTTGTCCCTTCAGAAAGGATGACTGTGCCTGCAATTTGCATCCAATCATAACAGATTTTTTTTTAAAAAAAGTTAGAGGCTAGTTATTTATTTATTTAAAAAGAAACTTTAAATTGCTCCTTACCTTTCTTTCCCCAGTGGTGCTACACCCGCAACCAAGGGTCTTCTGTTTCCTGGACCCTCTAGTCTGTGCTGAAGACACACCTTTGGGCTCAGGCCTGGCTCTGAGGCAATCCCTTCTCTCCCCTCTTCAAAGGCAGATGAGGCACATCTGACAGGACTAGGCGAGTCAAACAATAAGAAGTGAAGTAATAAGATTATGATTAAAAGTATACCTTGATAGTGTAGTATCCATCAACCTGTCGTGGAAACTGCATCTCTGCAGCCGCTTTCATCAATCTGACCTTTCCGTTATTACCCACAGTTCACAGCTCTTAAGTGCCTATAATTCCTGCCTTGAAAGGTGCCTGAAAGGTGCCCAATTTCTCTACTGGTTCCATATGCAAGTGGTTGAGCACAGCCCCTTCTTCTTCTTCTTCTTCTTCTTCTTCTTCTTCTTCTTCTTCTTCTTCTTCTTCTTCTTCTTCCTCCTCCTCCTCCCCCTCCTCCTCCTCCTGAAATATTTTTTATTTGATTTTACAGTTATAACAATACAAAATATTTAGAGATTTCTCCGAATTTCTGGACTTCCCACCTTCCCCTCCATGGGTCCTATTGTCAACCTTTTCAACTGCCTATTATTCAGTAATCTACATTTTCTATCTCTCCATTTTGTCCATAATATTTCCTACATTGCAATCCTGCTAATGTTTCCATCTGCTTACAGTGGTCTCCCAGGTAAATTATAAATTTCCCCCATTCTTAATTAAAGTTTTTGTCTTCTTGGTTCCTGAGCTTTCCGGTCAGTTTTGGCATACTGCAACAGCTTAGTTTGCCGTTCCTTTCTGGTAGGGACTTTGTCTTCTTTCCATCTCTGGGCTAGTAGCATCTGTGTGGCTGTTGTCGCATACATAAAAAGTTTTTTTCTGCTCCTTTGGAATCTCGGTACCTACAATTCTTAATCAAAAAGTTTCTGGCTTTTTATAATGAAAGTTATTTTAAACATTTTTTTCAGTTCATTATATATCGTTTCCCAGAATGCTTTAATCACTTTGCACATCCACCACATATGATAAAAGGTGCCTTCTTTTTCGTTACATTTCCAGCAGATATTTGTACTTGTCTTATACATTTTTGCTAACTTAAAAGTTAAAGGGACTCCTGACCATTAGGTCCAGTCGTGACCGACTGTGACCGACTGTGAAACGCCGTTTACCATCCCACTGCAGCAGTACCTATTAATCTACTTGCACTTTGACGTGCTTTAGAACTGCTAGGTGGGTAGGAGCAGGGACCAAGCAATGGGAGTTCACCCCGTCGCTGGGATTCGAACTGCCAACCTTCTGATCGGCAAGCCTTGTGATCAGTGGCTTAACCCACAGCGCCACCCGCATCCCTTTTTTTTTTGCTAACTTACTAGGGGTCAAATACCACCGGTACATCATTTTAATAGGGACCCAGGTGGCGCTGTGGGTTAAACCACAGAGCCTAGGGCTTGCCGATCAGAAGGTCGGCGGTTCGAATCACCGCGATGGGGTAAGCTCCCGTTGCTCAGTCCCAGCTCCTGCCCACCTAGCAGTTGGAAAGCACGTCAAAGTGCAAGTAGATAAATAGGTACCGCTCTGGCGGGAAGGTAAACGACGTTTCCGTGCGCTGCTCTGGTTCGCCAGAAGCGGCTTAGTCATGACTCCACATGACCCAGAAGCTGTACGCCGGCTCCCTCGGCCAATAATGCGAGATGAGCGCCGCAACCCCAGAGTCGGACACGACTGGACCTAATGGTCAGGGGTCCCTTTACCTTTACCTTACATCATTTTCATATAATTTTCTTTCAACGTACAACATGCTGAGAAATTCAAATCAGTTTTCCATAACCTTTCCCAATCTGAAAAGTGGCTATTATGCCCCAAATCTCTCGCCCAGTGGAGCACAGCCCTTCTGACCCTGGTGAGCCATGTTCTGCTTTGTCTAAACAACGGCTTTGCTGTGGGTATTCAAAGTAAAAGCAAATTGCACATCTCTGGTTACAGAAAGTGAAAGAAAACTCAGGCTGCTGGATTGTTGCCGGATGTAGTTGTCAACACTCCCACATATAGTTTCATGTACGTGTAGCTTTCTTTCCAGCACTCGCCCGAATATAGAAACTAGCCTAAGAAAATCTGAGAATCCTCCACACCAGCAGCATCAGATTGTAGCTCATGCCTCCTTGTTCTTCAGCTACCGGTAGTTATAAGAACCTTGGACATGACAGAAATAGGAGGGGAACAGGAAGCACGTGCCTTGCGATTTCCATCTCCACAGCACTGCATCGTTGCAACCTTTGTGTGCATGTGCAAGGCATAGGTAAAGGTACAGGGACCCCTGACCATTAGGTCCAGTCGTGACCGACTCTGGGGTTGCGGCGCTCATCTCGCTTTATTGGGCGAGGGAGCTGGCATACAGCTTCCGGGTCAAGTGGCCAGCATGACTAAGCTGCTTCTGGCGAACCAGAGCAGCGCACGGAAACGCCGTTTACCTTCCCGCTGCAGCGGTGCCTATTTATCTACTTGCACTTTGGTGTGCTTTTGAACTGCTAGGTGGGCAGGAGCATGGACCGAGCAACGGGAGCTCAGCTCGTCGCAGGGATTCGAACCGCCGACTTCTGATCGGCAAGTCCTAGGCTCTGTGGTTTAACCCACAGCGCCACCTGCATACACCCGCACAAATACAGTACACACACACGCCAGGGAAATGTGCAAGCTGTTCCCACACTGGGAATTTGGCGTTTCTCTGTGGGAAAGCTGTGAAGATTCCAGAAGCTCAGAGGCAGAAAGCCAAGGTGCTTGCAATCATGGTTGCTCACGGTGCAGGATGCCTTTCCAAAAGCTTATTCTCTTCTTCACAAGCATCTCTGTGACGAAATCTTCCAGGTTTCTTTTCTCCTTCCGCATTAGCGTTAGCCTTCTGGCCCAGCTAAGATGTCTGCTGCTGCCCTCTATTTGCATCGGTACAAGCTAGCAATTTCTATCGAGCATTTTCAGCCAGCAGCAGCCTGAAACATTAACCGAGTCAGAACAACACGCAAGGTAGGAAGGGCAATAGTCTCCGCACAGGGCTGACCGTGAGCCTGTCAGGGTGCTAAAAGGCAGCAAGGAACAACTTATTGTTTTAACATTTGACTGTAAGCCGCCCAGAGTGGCTGGGGAAACTCGGCCAGATGGGCGGGGTAAAAATAATGAATTATTATTATTACTTAAGGAAACAATTGTTCAGTGTGTGTGTGTGTGTGTGTGTGTGTGTGTGTGTGTATTTTGATTGTAAAGGAAAAAACTCAAAGAGGTTTACAAAAAGAATAAAAGAATAACATTATGAATAAATCCAGTTACAGGTAGGTAGCCGTGTTGGTCTGCCATAGTCAAAACAAAAAAAAAAACAAAAAAAAACCTTCCAGTAGCACCTTACAGACCACCACATTGAGCCGCATGAAATGGAAGTCCATCAACCTCACCAAATACCAAGAACAAACTTAGTTGGTCTCTAAGGTGCTACTGGAAGGAATTTTTTTATTTTGTTTTATTTTGTTTTGATTATGAATAAAAGCAGTTAAAAACAGCTATTTAAGTAATGTAAAAAAACAACAACACACTATTCTTATTCAAGTTCTCTGCTTTTGATGCTAATGTTTTATAGGCATCCTGGGCATGGTGGCAGAGTTGTAGAATTTTTGGTTGATGATTAAGAAGCCCCCGTTTTTCCTTTTATTTTATTTTTTGAAGTCACACCTTGCAAGGGAGCCTAGCGACTACCTTGGAAACGAATCTCGAAACTCCATCCCCTGAGCTTGTGAGGGAGGCTGCGAGAGCTGCGGCTGGTGGAGCCTGTCAGAAACCCGCCAAGTATGTTGCTTGCCATGACACTGCCGGGGTGTGTTATAATTCACCCTTTTTCTTCTCCTCTCGAAAGAGTTTGTATGTAAATTTCAACCTATTTTAAGGGTTATTTTCACTCAAGTGAAATCTATCAAGGAAGGAGGTTATTTTTACAGTGCACAGCAACTGCTGGTCACCATGACAACAGGCCTGGTGAAACGCAATAAAGCATCCCTCTCTTATCGTAAACACAAAAGGGAACCTCTGAAGTCTAAGAGAAAGGCAATTATTATTGGGTGGGGGGAAAGGGCAAAGGAGTATTTTCAACATCACATGGCTCCTCTTAGCTTAGAAAGTTATCCCTGGCAAGCTTTTGCCACATCCCCTGGCTCAGGAGAGATGGTGTTGTGTTGTGCACAGAAGCAAGCACAACTCCAAGGCACAAATCAGGAACAATGCATCAATTCGGGTGGTACCCTTGGGCCAATCTGGCACAACGCATAGAGCAGAATAAGGGCACACCTGTCCTTTCCATTTCTACTGCCATGGGATATCCTACATTTGTACAATCCTACAAGTCCATAAGAAGGGACCCAGGTGGCGCTGTGGGTTAAACCACAGAGCCTAGGGCTTGCCGGTCAGAAGGTCGGCGGTTCGAATCCCCGTGATGGGGTGAGCTCCCGTTGCTCTGTCCCAGCTCCTGCCCACCTAGCAGTTCGAAAGCACATCAAAGTGCAAGTAGATAAATAGGAACCGCTCTGGTGGGAAGGTAAACGACGTTTCCGTGCACTGCTCTGGTTTGCCAGAAGCGGCTTAGTCATGCTGGCCACATGACCTGGAAGCTGTACGCTGGCTCCCTCAGCCAATAAAGCAAGATGAGCGCCGCAACCCCAGAGTTGGACACGACTGGACCTAATGGTCCTGGGTCCCTTTACCTTTTTACATGTCCATAGTCCTCAACCATGTGGCCATCAGCATGAAAAATAGCCAGGGAACCAACTATAATAACATATGCAACACGCTGGCAGCGCACAATAATCTCCAAGTCAATTATACATTCTTTATCATATATTAGTCACCAAAGTTCTGAGAAAAATATATAGAGTCTTATACAAAAGCCACAAGGACTTATAACCTGATAAATCTGAAAACAGACTGTTGATATCTAATAACAATGTATATTTTCAAATGTTTCATACCATCTCAATATCTAATTCTAGTATGTCTTCCAGTTGTTAAACTCAGTCTTTAGATTTCCTTTAAATAAATTCCTGAAGATATCAATCAACAAAGGTAAGTTCACTGTGGTTTCCAATAGCGTGTGGTGTTGATGATTTTACCAACAAATGTTAATAAACTATGACATTGAGGCCCACTGTGCTGGTCCTGAGGGTAATTTAAGAGGCGAGGTCCAAGTCTGGTCCGAAGTCCAAGGAGTCAATGAAGGGTCAGTCCATGGGACTCTCAAGAGTCTCCTCCAGCACCATAATTCAAAAGCATCAATTCTTTGGCGATCAGCCTTCTTTATGGTCCAGCTCTCACTTCCGTACATCACCACTGGGAAAACCATAGCTTTAACTATACGGACCTTTGTTGGCAAGGTGATGTCTCTGCTTTTTAAGATGCTGTCTAGGTTTGTCATTGCTTTTCTCCCAAGAAGCAGGCATCTTCTAATTTCGTGACTGCTGTCGCCATCTGCAGTGATCATGGAACATTGGCCATGATCTTAGTTTTCTTGATGTTGAGCTTCAGACCATATTTTGCGCTCTCCTCTTTCACCCTCATTAAAAGTTCTACTTACATAAAAATAAAAATAATAAAATAATTCAAATCAAATCCAGAAATGGCAAGAGAGAGCTAGAGAGGCCCACATACACTGGATTTTACATTCCTTGTCCAACTTGGAATGTGTCATCTTAACATGAATATGCAAGACTGGTAGAAGTTGGGGGCACCCAAGATCCATTGGGAGGACAGGTGCCCCTCACAATAGGCAGGATCAGCCCAGACATAATCTGAAGCAGCCCAAGATCTCTCATGCAAACGGAAGCGGCAGAATGGAATTTGGATCACGACTTCAGGACGTGGTTCTACATTCCAAGTGGGCACAGCCACTCAGTCACCACATATTTCAAGGCCACAGTAGGGTGGGGGGTGATGTAATGTGGTACCACCCTTGAGCCCTGAGCTATCGCAAGGAAACTTAATGTGTAAACCCTCCGCTCGAATTCCAGCTTGGCTCAATCACATGTTTTAAAGGCAAGGGGAGGAAAGATGCAAAAGATATTCCAATGTCATATCTGAAACGAGGCCCCTTGAACATTCTGAATTAGTAATGGGAGTATGTTGAGAGAAATAAATTGCATTTTTTGCCCCCTGGCTTCTAAACACTGCAGCCTTGACAGATATCGTATGTTCTCAACTGTATTTCCATGACAATGAGAGCTATGAACTTCCTTGGAAGGGGGGAAAACAGAATGGAAAGCTGAGGTTCTTGGTATTATAATATAAAACCTGCTTTTGTTTTACCAATGAGACACAGAGAATTAGTCGAAATGGAGATGGGTATTTTGTGTCCACGTTCTTCCTTATTTTAGATTTGTCCTGCCTTCCACATGATTACATTCCTTCATTCATCCTTTCATGAGACACACCCCTCCCCATCCAGGCCAAAGCGCCTCAACGGAAAGGGAGAAAACAACGCAAACTCCATGTTCCCCTGTCCCCTTCCTCCTTTTCTACTTTCCCTCTCTCCACCTGCCCCAGACTCCTTTCTCCTCCACTCGTCCCGCCTGAAATGGGAGGCGTGTGACTGGCTGACAAATCCAGCTCCAAATCAAACAAAGGAAAAGGGTTGAAGGCTCGGGGCAACCTTGGACGACTGTGGCCCTGGGAGTGAATTAAACGTAGCATGACGTGGCAGCATATTGATCAAAAAGCTGTAATTTCATAGCACAACAAGGAAGAAGAAGAAGAAGAAGAAGAAGAAGAAGAAGAAGAAGAAGAAGAAGAAGATGATGATGATGTACTACCCCAGCCACTCCGGGCCGCTTCCAACAATTAAAAAGCATAATAAAACATCAGACATTCAAAACTTCCCTCTACAGAGCTGCCTTCAGATGTCTATGGAAAATTGTATAATTGTTTATCTCCTTGACATCTGATGGGAGGGCGTTCCACAGGGAGAGCCAGTGTGGTGTAGTGGTTAAGACTATATTTTGAAGAAAAATATGGTGCAAGAGCACCACAAGCCCCGGTGTAGCGGTTAAGAGTGGTGGACTCGTAATCTGGTGAACCGGGTTCGATTCCCCACTCCTCCACATGCAGCTGCTGGGTGACCTTGGGCTAGTAACACTTCTTTGAAGTCTCTCAGCCCCACTCACCTCACAGAGTGTTTGTTGTGAGGGAGGAAGGGAAAGGAGATTGTTAGCTGCTTTGAGACTCCTTCGGGTAGTGATAAAGTGGGATATCAAATCCAAATCCAAACTACCGAGAAGGCCCTCTGCCTGGTTCCCTGTAACCTCACTTCTTGCAGTGAGTGAACCGCCAGAAGACCCTCAGAGCTGGACCGATGGGGGTGGAGACGCTCCTTCAGGTATACAGGGCCAAGGACTTTAAAGGTCAGCACCAACACTTTGAATTGTGCTTGGAAATGGACTGGGAGCCAGTGTCGATCTTTTGGGACCGGTGTTATATGGTCCTGGTGTTATATGCTACCGCTCTGGGATCGGTTCAACCCAGATGGAATGTTTTTTTCTGCGTGGAGGGAAACAGACAGACCCTGAATTCCACCTGTTCTTCTTTTTGGCCAACCGGTGTGTGAAAATGTGGCCGACTCCCAGCCGGCTTTCTGGTGAGAGCGATGGACTGGAGGGTGGGCCCTGCTTTGCACCTCCCTCCCTCCTGTTTTCCGGAGAAGAAAGGCTCCTGCCCGTGACACACACCGCAGGGGAGCTACGGGCCCCTGCCTTCTCGTTTTCTTGCACATCTCGTCTCCACTTGTTCAGTGTTAATATCGCCTGGCTCACCTCCTCCAATAAAGCAAACACAGCCAGGAGGTTTTACAGGCGTCCAAGGGGTTTGCTGAGCAGCTGCCATTGAATTTCTGTCATGGCTGGTTCCCTTGAGGTCCTTAGCAATCTCCGCCTGCAGTCTCATCGAGTGTCTCTCTTGCAGAACCAAAGATTGCTCTTTCCTTTCTTTTCTTGTTCTCTGACCTGCTTTTCCTGCCTCTGGTCTAGTAGCTCACAGACCCACAAACTAGCCTTTCCTTTAATATATATATAGAAGAGAAGAGTTTTGGATTTGATACCCCGCTTTATCACTACCTGGAGGAGTCTCAAAGCGGCTAACAATCTCCTTTCCCTTCCTCCCCCACAACAAACACTCTGTGAGGTGAGTGGGGCTGAGAGGCTTCAAAGAAGTGTGACTAGCCCAAGGTCACCCAGCAGCTGCATGTGGAGGAGCGGGGAATCGAACCCGGTTCACCAGATTACGAGTCCACTGCTCTTAACCACTACACCACACTGTCTCCAAAGCATCCACAGTGCTGATTTCTGCAGATGAGTTGCACAAAGGGCAGGAACCATGTCTGCTGCCAGGGAAAGGAAGGGTGGGGCGATAGCTTAGGATCGCCATATTTCAAAAAGTGAAAATCTGGATACAAATGTTGTTGAGGTTTTTTTTGGCCTAGCCAAAGTTTTTGAGCTTTTTAAAAATGAAAATTGCAAGTCAACACTACTGACATGGGCTTTTCCCGGACATCTCAGCAATTTCTGCCTGGACGCTGGAAATGATATATAATGAAATGAAAAGGATGTTTAAAATAACGTTTGTTTAAAAAAAAACACAACCAGAAGCTTTTCTTTTGGGAATTATGGGGACAGAACTACCTAAACTGTACTGAAATTTATTCATGTATGCAACTACAGCAGCAAGAATGTTACTTGCCCCAAGATGGAAAGAAGCAGAAGTCCCAGCAAAGGAAGAAGGGATACAAAAACTTATGGAATATGCAAAAATGGTGAAACTTACCGGAAGAATAAGAAATCAAGATTACAAACTTTTTATTAAAGAACGGAAATGGTTTATTGAATGTTTACAGATAAATTGTAAACAGGTAAGAACATTGGCAGGATTGTTGTAATAGCCTGCAGTTTCATAAGAGTATATATTTAAAGAAGATGAATAAATGAGCAAATTAAGTTACTTTGGATATGCAGAAGATACTAAAAATTAATTTAAGGAGCCGCAGAAAGAGGGGGAAAAAAGTCAAGTTTTGAAATGTCAAAATGATTGTAAAATCACTGAAATGTATAAATCTGAAACGGGACCACATAACACCGGTCCTGAGAGATCTACATTGTCTCTCAGTACGTTTCCGAGCACAATTCAGAGTGTTGGTGCTGACCTTTAAAGCCCTAAACGGCCTCGGTCCTGTATACCTGAAGGAGCGTCTCCACCCCCACCGTTCAGCCCGGACACTGAGATCCAGCGCCGAGGGCCTTCTGGCGGTTCCCTCATTGCGAGAAGCAAAGCTACAGGGAACCAGGCAGAGGGCCTTCTCGGTAGTGGCGCCCGCCCTGTGGAACGCCCTCCCATCAGAGGTCAAAGCGATAAACAACTACCTGACATTTAGAAAATACCTGAAGGCAGCCCTGTTTAGGCAAGTTTTTAATCTGTGGTATTTTAATGTGTTTTGATATTTGTTGGAAGCCGCCCAGACCACCATATATTTTTAGGAATATCTGCCCAGCGCCCCCAAATTACCATGGATAGTGGGGGGGGGTGAAGCTGTGCACTGCCAGCCATGGGGGGCACAACTTTCCCCCATGCTGCTGCAGGAGAGCAATCCCCGCAAAGCCTTGGGAGGGAAGCTGCGCACCCGCCAGCCATATAGTTGGCGGGGCGCAGCTTCCATCATAAGCCTCTGCGGGGATTGCTCTCCTCCCGCAGAGGCTTGGGAGGCAAGCTGCATGCCCACCAGCCATATGGTTGACGGGGAGCAGCTGGAGGGTGCAGGGAAAGGGGAGGCCACCGGCAAAGCTGCGCAGCTCCCCCACTCGCTGTGGCGCCCCTGAGAGGCCGGCGCCCTGGTGCAACGCACCACTAAGTCCTATGGGAAAGATGGCTCTGGGAACAGTTAGTGCTCCACTTAATTGAAATTTCAGCCTTCACGACATAGGAAAACGGCCAAGTAAACAGCTATTTTCGTGGAGGAGGGTCAAGATATTAACTGATATGCATGAAATTTCATATATAGCTATATAATCCCTAGTGTAGTAAGATAAGACCTTTGGAGCAGGCATTTTCAAAAAAGAAAAAGTTTTTTTATGAACCACCCTAGTAGGGCAGTAATTGTTCCTTGATAATTTGTCACCCCCTCCATGATGGAACCTGGGGTGGACCGCCGCCCCCCGCCCCCCACTTCCTACGCCCATGCCCCTGACGTCACTAGGCTTTGGTTCGGGCCTTCAAACAATGGTGGATATTCTCCGAAATAGTAAGTTTAATTGCTCACACACCGGCAACCCCTTAGAAGCAGACTTGTTCAAAATGCCATTATTTCTGAATTTCTAGTACACAAGACATTCTGAAGCACAATACATGGCATGTTACACAGTGCAGTGCATTAGCAAAGAAAACCTAATGGAAGATAGTCTCTCAAGCAGTTCGGAATAAAGCCCATTATAAAATCAACCCTTTCGCTAGAATAAAGTGTGCATTTGCTTAACACAAGAGCTGCACTTTAAAAGCATGTTAGGAGCAATTGCTCTTCAGAATACATAAAAATGGAGGCAACTGGCTATTAAAGTGCTACCATATTCTGTCCCCCACTCAAGTTCACTTACAAAAGCAATAAGATTGTTTTTCTAAAATGGTGGGGAAGAGATAATGAAACAGTTGGATTCAGAATTGTAGAATCTAAGACATGGGTAGGCAAACTAAGCCCCAGGTGCCGGATCCAGCCATAGCTGTCAACCCTCCCTTTTTTTGCTCCCTTATTCCAATGCCGTTTCCCGCTGCTATCCCGGATTGTTGATATCCCTTAAATTTCCCGGATTTCAAAGGAAGCAGCTCCTCTCCCTCCCTGCCGGCCAGGGAGGCTCCTCAGCTGCGTTGCTCAGCTGCCAATAAGGAGTCTGAGACCGACTGGGGGCGGAGCTTGCATGCCTTGTGCAGCCAGACCCTCACGCTCAACCAGACAGACAGCCTGCCTGCCGTCTATGCACTCGATCTTTCGCTCACCCATTCACGTGCAGCCTCTGGAGCACAGGGTGGCGAGGCTACTTGGTGCCATTGCACCGCCCTCGCGGCATCCCTTATTTTCAAATCTGAAAGTTTGGAAAAATCCCTTATTTTCAAATCCAAAAGTTGACAGCTATGGATCCAACCCAATCACCTTCTCAATCCGGCCCACTACTTTCTGAGCCACTCTGCCAAGCTCCCCACTAATTCCCAGACCATGCCCTTTGTATCTCAGGGTCTGACCTTTGACAGACAAGTCTGCATTGTGATCTTTTAGTGGGAAAGCTGAATCAGTGCTGGACAGGAGGAAACCTTCATTTTCAATTTCCATGTTGGAAGGTTTACCTTAAAAAAAAAATTAAAATCTGAATAATGAGAGTCAGTAGTTTAGTTTTGCATTTTGAGTACTATTTCATTATTTGGGATTGTGATTCTGGTGTCGAATCACCATGTTAAGTGCTCATTCTCACCGTGAAGACTTGGATATCATTGCCAAAAATAGTGTTTGAAATCTTCCAGGAAGAAATATGCTTCTCGGCCTTTTGGCTAAGATCAAGTGTAGTATCTGTTATTATCAGGAAGAAATAGGCTTGCTTTGTGAGATATTTTTATACCTTCCATAGGGAACAGACAAGTGTTGGTGAATTCAAGCTTGTGTTATCAAATACTTCATTTCTAACTAGAGTAAGAACCAATGTTTGAGGGGGAATTTCACAATCTGAATTTGAATATTTCCTTCCTTCCTTCCTTCCTTCCTTCCTTCCTTCCTTCCTTCCTTCCTTCCTTATCAGGCAGACTGCCAATTGCTGTTCTTTCTACAAAATGGACACCGATTTCTGCACCTTTAAAAATGACCTGGATGGAATTTGAAATTCTGTGAGCTTTTTGCTCTTGTTGGCTAATTTTAGAACTTTGGAGGTTTAAAAAGAAGAATCTCTTCATAATTAGGAGCCCCCACAGTGCAGTTTGGCAGGGGCCTTGGGGTCCTTCAAACCTACTGAGCTTCCTGTAAACCAGACATGCTGTGCTGCCCAATAGGTACCCATTTTGTTAGGTCACAAACTCTGCAATGTAAGTTAAGGTAAAGGACAAGGACTCCTGGACAGTTATGTCCAGACAAAGGCAACTACAGGGTTGTGGCACTCATCTTGCTTTCAGACCAAGGAAGCCGGCGTTCCAGCATGACTAAACCGCTTCTGGCAGAACGGAACACCGTGACGGAAACCAGAGCTCACGGAAACACCATTTAGCTTCCTGCTGCAGTTGTACCTGTTTATCTACTTGTACTGGTGTGCTTTTGAACTGCTAGGTTGGCAGGAGCCGGGACAGAGCAACGGGAGCTCACCCCATCACGCAGATTCAAACCGCTGACCTTCTGATCGGCAAGCCCAAGAGGTTCAGTGGTTTAGACCACAGCACCACCCGTGTCCCTACCCATGTCTGCAATGTACGGCCTGTGGCATACAAGTCTGACAGACTTATTGCATCAGGCCTACCCAACCTGGGAGCCACACAGCGGCACATGGTTCACCAGTCGCCTACTGCTGCCTGCCCCACAGTTGGCAGCCTCCCTGTCCCCCCACCCCCTGCTTTGTCCAGTCAGCCAAAGCATGAAGTTCACAAAGCCCTGGTGGACCATCCTATTAGGGTTGCTTAGTGGGGTGCAATTGTGCTGGCCTGCTGAGGTGCATGCAGCATCAGGAACAAAGCAGCTCTAGATCTTCTTGGGCGATCACTGGTGGCCGAGTAAGATGGTCTTCCATGAACACGGTCTTAACAGCATAGCTGTCAACCTTCCCTTTTTTGGTGGGAAATTCCCTTATTCCAGCGCCGTTTTGCATTGTTTCCCTTTTTTGGTGGGAAATTCCCTTATTCCAACGCCGTTTCCCGCTGCTATCCCGGATTGTTAGATATCCCGTAAATTTCCCGGATTTCAAAGGAAGCAGCTCCTCTCCCTCCCTGCCGACCAGGGAGGCTCCTCAGCTGCGTTGCTCGGCTGCGTTGCTCACCAATAGTTACAGAGAATAGGATGTCATTAGACAACAGCACTGTTTGTGCTTTGCTTGCATGTAAAATCAACCACTCTGGCCCAGCCCACAAATACACTCCTTCCAAAAGAGTGTTAAAGGATGCAAAGTCTGCAACACGTTTGTATAATAAGTCATTAATGGATGCCAGAGAGCCAAAAGAGTGAACCTGATCAATCCCCCCATGAAGAATTGATGCTTTTGAATTGTGGTGCTGGAGTCCCGTGGACTGCAAGAAGATCAAACCGATCCATTCTGAAGGACATCGGCCCTGGCTGCTCTCCGGAAGGACAGATCCTGAAGCATCGCATGAGAAGAGAAGACTCCCTGGAAAAGAGACCCTGAGGTGGGGAAAGATGATGGTGTGTAGCCTGGTGTAAATTAATTTGTAGCCTGGGGGGCTTAGCGTGGCATGGACTGTCCCCGAGAACCATAGAGTGTCCCCGGGACAGGTGAGGCTGCTGATCCCTTATTTTCAAATCTGAAAGTGGACAGCTATGCTTAACAGTGACTGTGGAGGCCAATTCTGGATCCACACGTCCTTCCACAGTGGGGACATTGGTTTCCAGGTGGGAGTTGATCACGGTGAGGGTTTGCCAAATGTGCCTTCCTCTTAGCATGTTTCACCCTTCCGTCCCGAGTTCGAGCACCTTCAGAGTCCCTGGCACCTTTTGTGAAGGCTGTTCTCCAATTGGAGCGCTCGCAGGCCAGTGTTTCCCAGTTGTCGGTGTTTATACTACATTTTTTTTAAAGATATACATCTGCTGTCAAGCCTTCTGCTGACAGCTATGCTCTCTGAGCCCCAGCCGTGAGTGACAGCCCAATTTGTCCCTCGAGAGCCTTAATTTGAATTTTGCACTTTCACTCCTGGGCTACCGCACAGCATTACCAGAGCCACTTAGCCCTGATTCAGTGCTTCGGGAGTTAAACAGAAACCTGTTTCTCAGAAGGGTGGGGAATGAGTCATTACAGCATCTGGCTGCTTTAAAGAGGATTGCTGAGAACTGTGGTACTTGAGATTAACTTGAGAATTTGGGGGCGGATTTGCAGCAGGAGGATATTCCTCATGTACAATACCTGCCCCCTGAGTATATGTTAGCAGACTTGGCCCAGATGTCTCTTTGTTTTCATAGAGGAGACTAATTGCCTTTCTTGTTTCAGTCTGAGAAGTTTTCCTATGTCACTCTCCAAATAATGGGAGACATTTCTCAAGTTTTCCAGGTGCCTTCTCTCTCCTGGTAGGTTTTGTGCACGTGGTCCTTAACAGTGTCTGGTGCTCAAAAAAACAAAAACAGTCCTCATTTGAAACCTTTCGTTGCCTCTGCAATGTCTGCTCTCATGAGGAGTTCTGTCAATTGTTGGACATGCTGGCTGGCAATGGAAAACAAGGAATTTCAAAAATGCAAATGCAGCATCTTTTGCCGATTGTTGTCTCCCTTGCCACCTGTATTTGGAAATATCGAAAGGGAACGCAGCACTACTGAAAGAGGTGAATTGACAAGCTGAGAAACCTGGAAGTTAAAGGCAGTGTTATTTCTCCAGTGTTGGCAGAGGCGTAGGAAGCTCAGGTGGTACCCGGTGCGGAAAATTTCTTGTCACCCCCCCTCCACACACACACACACACACACACACACACACATTGATTATTTTTTTATTTTATTTTTTGCCTGAAAAAATGGTTTTACGTTATTTCATATTTTCTTACAAAGGAATAATAATAATAATAATAATAATAATAATAATAATAATAATAATAATTTATTTATATCCTGCCCTCCCCGGCCAAAGTCGCGCTCAGGGCGGCTATCATCACATAACATTGGTATAAAATCAAACAATAATTAAATTGCTTCCTAAAAACATGTCAAAATCAAATTAAAGTCTAATTAGATGGCTTTCCGCAGGGTTAGGGTTGGGAACAGTAAGTGCTCCACTGAATTGAAATTTCAGCCTTCACGACATAGGAAAACAGCCAAGTAAACAGCTATTTTCGTGGAGGAGGGTCAAGATATTAACTGATATGCATGAAATTTCATATATAGCTATATAATCCCTAGTGTAGTAAGATAAGACCTTTGGAGCAGGCATTTGTTTTTTAAAAAAAGTTTTTTATGAACCACCCTAGTAAGGCAGTAATTGTTCCTTGATAATTTGTCACCCCTTCCATGATGGAATCTGGGGCGATCCGCCCCCCCCTACCTACGCCCCTGAGTGTTGGCAATTGCTTTCAGAGGAAAGGAGAAAATGTCGCACTGGGGCAGTGTGTTTTGTGTGTTTGTCAATGCACCATTTGATTTCATATTGGCCATAATAATAATAATAATAATAATAATAATAATTTTACTATTTGTACCCTGCCCACCTGACTGGGTTGCCCCAGCCATTCCTTTTCTATCATTAAATTGGGTGCTCTTTTCTCCTGAACTGAAATGTGCATGTAAAACATGGTGAAGATAGAGGCGCAACAACAGTAGTTCTCTACTTGTCCCGTGAGCCACTTGCAGAGAAAGATGGTCCCTGTGCTGATGTGGAATTCAGTCCAAGGATTCAGTGCAGCAGAGGAGAAGACCCTGCTTCTCCTTCCAAGTTGATGATTTGTGAAGTTGGAGGATGGATGGCGGCTAACAGATTGAGGTTGAATCCTGACAAGACAGAAGTACTGTTTTTGGGGGACGGGGGGCGGGCGGGTGTGGGGGACGCCCTGGTCCTGAATGGGGTAACTGTGCCCCTGAAGGACCAGGTGCGCAGCCTGGGAGTCATTTTGGACTCACAGCTGTCCATGGAGGCGCAGGTTAATTCTGTGTCCAGGGCGGCTGTCTACCAGCTCCATCTGGTACGCAGGCTGAGACCCTACCTGCCCACAGGCTGTCTCGCCAGAGTGGTGCATGCTCTAGTTATCTCCCGCTTGGACTACTGCAACGCGCTCTACATGGGGCTACCTTTGAAGGTGACCCGGAAACTACAATTAATCCAGAATGCGGCAGCTAGACTGGTGACTGGGAGTGGCCGCCGGGACCACGTAACACCGGTCCTGAGAGAGCTACATTGGCTCCCAGTACGTTTCCGAGCACAATTCAAAGTGCTGGTGCTGACCTTTAAAGCCCTAAACGGCCTGGGTCCTGTATACCTGAAGGAGCGTCTCCACCCCCACCGTTCAGCCCGGACACTGAGATCCAGCGCCAAGGGCCTTCTGATGGTTCCCTCACTGCGAGAAGCAAAGCTACAGGGAACCAGGCAGAGGGCCTTTTCGGTAGTGGCGCCCGCCCTGTGGAACGCCCTCCCAGCAGAGGTCAAAGAGATAAACAACTATCTGACATTCAGAAAATACCTGAAGGCAGCCCTGTTTAGGGAAGTTTTTAACCTGTGATATTTTAATGTATTTTAATATCTGTTGGAGGCCGCCCAGAGTGGCTGGAGGCGAGAGACTGGGCTTAGTATAGCCTCAGTGGCCCAGAGTGCCTTCCATCAGCTTCGGCTGGTGGCCCAGCTACGCCCCTATCTGGACAGGGATAGCCTAACTACTGTTGTCTATGCTCTGGTAACCTCAAGGTTAGATTACTGTAATGCGTTATATGTAGGGCAGCCTCTGAAGATGGTTCAGAAACTTCAGCTGCTCACTGGAGCAAGACGGTTTGAGCAGATTACACCGATCCTGGTCCGACTGCACTGGCTACCAATTAGTTTCTGGGCCCAATTCAAAGTGCTGGTTTTGACCTATAAAGCCTTAAACAGTTCAGGACCGTAATACCTCAAGGACTGCCTCTTTCCATATGAACCTACTCAGACCCTGAAATCATCTTCTGAGGCCCTCCTTTGTGTGTCTCCTCCTTGAGAGGTCCGGAGGGTGGCAACATGAGAACGGGGCCTTCTCTGCAGTGGCTCCCCGTCTGTGGAATGCTCTCCCCAGGGAAGTTCGCCTGGCGCCTTCATTATACACATTTAGGTGCCAGGCAAAAACATTCCTTTTTAACCAGGCCTTTGGTAGACCTGATCGACATCCTATGCCCGTTTAAAATGTGGCTCCCTTGGGGGGGGCAGTGTTACTGGGTTGTTGTTGTTTATATTGATTATATATATTGTGGTTTTTATGATGATCTTGTTCTGTGAATTACCATGATCCATCCGGGTATAGGGCAGTATATAAATTCAATCAATCACCTTAATTGCGCTCTATGTGGGGCTACCTTTGAAGGTGACCCGGAAACTGCAATTAATCCAGAATGCGGCAGCTAGACTGGTGACTGGGAGTGACCGCTGGGACCACATAACACCGGTCCTGAGAGAGCTACATTGGCTCCCAGTACGTTTCCGAGCACAATTCAAAGTGTTGGTGCTGACCTTTAAAGCCCTAAACGGCCTCGGCCCAGTATACCTGAAGGAGCGTCTCCACCCCCACCGTTCAGCCCGGACACTGAGATCCAGCGCCGAGGGCCTTCTGGTGGTTCCCTTACTGCGAGAAGCAAAGCTACAGGGAACCAGGCAGAGGGCCTTCTCGGTAGTGGCGCCCGCCCTGTGGAACACCCTCCCATCCCATGTCAAAGAGATAAATAACTACCTGACATTTAGAAAACACCTGAAGGCAGCCCTGTTTAGGGAAGTTTTTAATGTGTGATATTTTAATGTATTTTAGTGTTTGTTGGAAGCCGCCCAGAGTGGCTGGGGGGACCCGGCCAGATGGGCGGGGTACAAATAATAAATTATTATTATTATTATTATTATTATTATTATTATTATTATTATGCACACCTAAAGGTAAAGGTAAAGGGACACCTGACCGTTAGGTCCAGTTGCAGACAACTCTGGGGTTGTGGCACTCATCTTGCTTTACTGGCCGAGGGAGCTGGTGTACAGCTTTCGGGTCATGTGGCCAGCATAGGTTGCCAGCAGCAGGGACTGAACAACGGGAGCTCACCCCATCGCGGGGATTCGAACCGCCGACCTTCTGATCGGCAAGCCCTGGGCTCTGTGGTTTAACCCACAGCGCACACCTAATTGCAAGTAAATCCCGTTGAACACCTACTGAGACATTTTGCCGCATCACTGAACTTTAAAATTCAATAACTTTCTCAAGTTTGTAAGGACTTTACACTGCAATCTCTTGACAGCTTTTAAAGTAACGGAAACAAATTAACGTGTTGAAGGCTGCAATCCTACCGGAGTCAAAATGTGGGAAATGAAGTGATTATGGGCGATAAATGAAGCTGCATTTAAATTTTAAATTGTATTTTAACCTGTATTTTAATTAACGGGTGTTCTTTATTTTATATTTTATTGTAATTTTATTGGTGTTAGCCACCCTGAGCCCAGTTTCAGCTGGGAAGGGCGGGGTATAAATAATAATAATAATAATTATTATTATTATTATTATTATTATCTTCATATGGAAGATTCATATTGGAGGCTTTTGAAACAAGCTAGTCAGTCTTTGTGGCAGGGAAGATTCCCAAGAGGGTGCTCTAAATATGTAGCTTAATTGTTATGTGGACGCTGGTGATGAAGACCAATGATCCAAACCAAGCAAGTTTCAGAAGATTTTTTTACAGAATGTGAAAATTGGTGTGTTGCCATTTTTCTTAAAGATACCAGCAAAGCTCACCAGGCTCAGCCCTGGATCAAACTTCAGGGACCTCAGTCATCTGACAGCAGTGTACAACCAGCTCAGCAAATACAACAGAGTTAAAATTAATTTTAGCGTGCATTTCTCCTCTGTAAAATTTTAATTTGAAAAACCAAATAATTTTTTTTTAAAAAAAATAATGTAAATCATTCCAGATGAGTGCAAGCCGGTGTTGTCAAAACACACTTTCCTACACCAGAGAGCCAGTGTAGTGTTGTGGTTAAGAGCGGTAGACTCATAATCTGGGGAACCGGGTTCGTGTATCCGCTCCTCCACATGCAGCTGCTGGGTGACCTTGGGCTAGTCACACTTCTCTGAAGTCTCTCAGCCCCACTCACCTCACAGAGTGTTTGTTGTGGGGGAGGAAGGGAAAGGAGAATGTGAGCCGCTTTGAGACTCCTTCGGGTAGTGATAAAGCAGGATATCAAATCCAAACTCCTCCTCCTCTTCCTCTTCTTCTTCCTCTTCTTCTACACATAATGCAAAACTGAGGACTTACGTGGACAATGCAAAGGACCCCAAGGATTGCCAGCCAGCCACAAACAGAGTGACCTTGTAGATGAGCACAGAGGTGTGGGAATGTTTGGAATGTGGATGAGGATATATTACTTAAGATATCCTTATCCTAACTTGTGTTTACAAGTTCCAACTAAGTCAGCAGAGTTACATTCCCCTTTTAATCACACAGCAGAAGGTTGCTCAGGTTTGTTTAAACCTCTGTAAAATAGTTTCCTGGTATTACCCCTTTATCCCTCTTCAAAATAAGACACTACACAAGTCGTCTATAAAAGCATGTAAAAACGTTTACTCACAGACATCAAATGGTCACAATAAGATCCCAGATGAAGGCAGACTTAAGCTTAGAAAATATATGTACATGTGGAGACTCTCCATGTGGGAGAAGGCTCCATTTGGGCCCTCTTGGCTGGAAGCCAAGAGCCCATCTCTGCTCTAAGATGTTGCTTGCTTGAAGTCCCGATCCAAGAGAGGGAAAATGGCCACTGACCTGTGGTTTTGTCCTAACCTGCCCAGGTTAAGCCACTCCCACTTTCAGTTACTTAGAGGAAGTTGTCTCAGTCCAGGTAAACAGGAAGTTACGGCTGGAGGACTGAGACACCTTCATGTCCACTCTAGCAGTGTTATATTTGACTGCTCTGTGTGTTTACATCCCACAAGAGGCAGCATAAAAAACCCAGAAACTAAAACTCCATTGGCGTCATGTTTCACAACCAGTAAGGTTTCACCACAAACTCTTGATCAGTTGAGTCACTGATGGAAGAAGAGTTGGGTGGTTGGTGGAGGCCTGTAGTTCAGGGGCTGTAGTCTTGCACTGTTCCCATTCATTTCAATGGAGCTCACCCGGGAGACCTTTCCGGTGAACTGGGCCGCCATGCTCTGTAAAGAAGCTGACAGGAGAAGATATTCGGAGCACACTGTTAACGCTTCTCAGTCATCCTTGCCTTGTAGAAATGGCTACTCCAAGCTCAGTTGGCTTTGACCGCTATCATCAATTGCCATCAACACTGCATTTAGCTGACATAATTACTTATTGTTACAATCAGTGGCCATTAGGTTATAGCTAAATTACAGTGTCAGTCCCAGGGAAGTGCCTATTACAACCCCGTGAATATGCGAAGTTCATTGCACATGATTAACATTGCTCCTGCCGCCACTGCCCATGGAGCAAAGGCAAAAGGAATTAGTGAGGGCCTGTCACTTATTGCAAAGTGCTGCTGGATTATAGGAACAGGGATGGCACCGTCAACTGTTATAACGTCATCGTTCAAGCTGTATCTCTTCCATACTGGTTGAGGGGGGAACCGGACTGGGATTCGGAGCATAGCTGTCAACTTTCGGATTTGAAAATAAGGGATGCTGCGAGGGCGGTGCAATGGCACCAAGGAGCCTCGCCACCCTGCGCTCCAGAGGCTGCGCGCGAACGGGTGAGCGAAAGAGCGAGCGCGTAGACGGCAGGCAGGCTGTCTGTCTGGTTGGGCGTGAGGGTCTGGCTGCACAAGGCATGCAAGCTCCACCCCCAGTCGGTCTCAGACTCCTTATTGACAGCTGAGCAATGCAGCTGAGGAACCTCCCTGGCTGGCAGGGAGGGAGAGGAGCTGCTTCCTTTGAAATCCGGGAAATTTAAGGGATATCAACAATCCGGGAAACGGCATTGGAATAAGGGAGTTTCCCGCAAAAAAGGGAGGGTTGAGAGCTATGATTCGGAGGATGAGGCCAGTGACCTCCCTGGCTCAGAAATCATGGACCAAAGCTCTAAGGGGACATCTGTAAGCCTGGGGAGGTAGCTTTGTGGCCTGATGCAGCATTTCAGCCAGGCTTGCAATCTTCTAGAAGAAAAAAACCACAATGATCTGCTTAAGTTATATTTGGCTGCTTACAAACCAGGTGGTTAATGCAGTCACCACCCCATGTTCACCCATTAAACCACTGCCGCCCCCTGTTCTTTTTGGGACCTCATTCAGACCCTCCAAGTGCCCCCATTTTCCAGGGACAGTCCCAGATTTATAGAAGCCCTCCCAGTTTCTGATTTGATCCCAGAATGTCCCGCTTTCCCTTTTTATTATTATTTTACTTATGATTTTCAGTTTTATCCATTTCAATAATTCTACAATCATTTCAACATTTCAAAACTCGACTTCCTTCCCCCTCTTTCTGGGGTTCCCTAAATTTGTTTTTTTCATATACAGGTATGTTTTCTGCATATTCCAAATTAACTTAATTTGCTCATTTATTCATCTACTTTAAATATATACTCTGACAAAACTGCAGGTTATTACAAGAATCCTGCCAATGCTCTTATCTGTTTACAGTTTATTTGTAAATATTCAATAAACCTTTTCCATTCTTTTATAAAAAGTTTGTTATCTTGATTTCTTATTCTTCTGGTAAGTTTCGCCATTTCTGCATATTCCATAAATTTTTGCATCCATTCTTCTTTCACTTGGACTTCTTCTTCTTTCCATTTTTGGGCAAGTAACATTCTTGCCGCTGTAGTAGCATACATGAATAAATTTCTATACAGTTTGGATAGTTCTGTCCCTAAAATTCCCAAAAGGAAGGCTTCTGATTTTTTGGTGGTTTTTTTTACAAACATTATTCTAAACATCTTTTTCCAATTCATAATATATCATTTCCCATACTTACCTGGCAGGGTAGATACCATGATCACAATGTCCCTCTTTTCCTTAGGCTGTCCCTATTTTCATCAGAGAAATGTCGGTAGGTGTGGAGGTATGCGACCCCCAAGCCAAGGAGATAAGTAACTCTACAACCTTTAGATGACATCCCTGTGTAGGGAAGTTTTTTTGTTAAAAAGGATGCTTTCACACTACCATTAATATTGGCCTTTCTCCCATTCTCTAAAAGAGATTATCAGGGCAGGTGAGAAACTCCTAAGGTTCTAGCCCTGCTCAGACCTTCTCTACACATGGCAGGTTGGTGTGGAGAAGACACTGTGCAGCTGGAGAATAAGAAGAGACCAACTGGATCAGACCCAAAAGCCTCTCTACTCCAGCTGCTTCTTATAATGGCGGACCAGATTCCTATAGATTTTTTCTTTCTTTAAGCCTCTAATCTGGCGACTATCACCGCATCTCCTGGTGGCAAATTCTACAGCTGCGTGCAGCTAACTTGCTGTGTGGGTATTTCACACCGTTACTGTTGTGGTTGAATTTATATTCGTCCTTTTCTCAAAGGAGCTCAAGGAAGTCAACGTGGTTCTCCCTCGGGGCTCATCCACACCTCTGCCTGTGCCATGCCTCGAAAGCATGGGTCTCAGCGGTTTTCTGCCTGCCCCACAATTCCCCCGGGGAAAAGCAGCACTAAATCGGATCAAACGCCAATCCAAAGAAAACCCAACTGATGTTTACTCTGATTCAGCGCTAAAGAGTGGGCTTTGCTGGGGATAAGCAGTGGGATAAACAGAAAAATTGTAATTATTGTTATTATTATTAGTCCTCAGACTGCATGCACACCCAGAAGCTGCAGGAACATCTTTGTAGATATTGCAGCGCATGCACAAACATCAACAGTGTATGAAGAATCATCTTAATCACTTAATCAGCACCCATTGTTAAGAATCATTTTCTTTGGGGGGGGGGTTGTTATTGGGTTGTTGATTTAATTTTGATTATAGATACAGTAATACCTTGATTTTCGAACGTAATCCATTACAGAAGACCGTTCGAGTTCCGAAACGTTCAAAAACCGAAAACTCAATGCGGAAGCCTCAATGCAATAGGGAAACTCAAAACGGAAGCAGTGTTCCGACATCCAAAAAGTGTTCAAAAACTGAAGCATTCATTTACAGCATTCTAGTTCCGAAACGTTTGTCAATGGAGACGTTCGAAAACCGAGGTATCACTCTATTCTCAGGGGAGCTAAACTGGCCTAAACTCTGGTATTTGTAACCAAGCTGAATCTAGAGAGTGCATAGAAACAATCCTGTCTACAGTTGCGTGTCGAGGTCCCCAAACCACCCTTCAAATAACTCACACCTCAGACAGTAATTTAGGTTTTGGATTTTGGCATAATTTTGGCCACAACTTTATTGAAATACATGATATGTGAGTGGTTGCATAGGCATTGGTTTAGACTATCTGTCCTACTGAGGACAGAACTGATGACCGTCAGTAAAGGGAAAACACTTAGGGGAGAGAAAAAAGAGAGGCCGGGGGTCAGACCCAACGTCTCTCCCCAAATGCTCCCAGGGGCTCTTGCGTGGCCCTGGCCCCCGACCGGGGGATATGGACAAAAGCATGGCGAGCCTCTGGATTCTTTAACGGAATTCCCCGCGCAGCAGCAGCATTGGAGGGGCAGACACAGCCAATCTTTACCCCTCCACCAACGAACACAATAACCAATGCCTAACCACCAACCTTACAAGTTGTGACTAATTGCTATGCAGTAGGTGAAAACCAGAAGGCACCAGCCAATCAGCCAACTGGAAAAATTCCTACCAGGCCCCTGCCCCAAAGGCAGACGACCCCATGACAGGCATAGTAAGGTCAATGCAGAGGCCTAATAAAAGGGAGAGAAAGGGCGGGAGATCCGTTGCACGCAGCAAAGAGGAACATCACAGGGCATGCCAAGGGTTATATACCCGCTGGGCTGTCCATCACAAATTGCAACAATTAAATCTCCCCAACAACAACCTGTGGGATGTGAACACACAGAGCAGTCAAATATAACACTGCTAGAGTGGACATGAAGCTGTCTCAGTCCTCCAGCCGTAACTTCCTGTTTACCTGGACTGAGACAACTTCCAGTAAGTAACTGAAAGTGGGAGTGGCTTCACCTGGGCAGGTTAGGACAAAACCACAGGTCAGTGGCCATTTTCCCTCTCTTGGATCAGGACTTCAAGCAAGCAACATCTTAGAGCAGAGATGGGCTCTAATGGAGCCTTCTCCCACATGGAGAGTCTCCACATGTACATATATTTTCTAAGCTTAAGTCTGCCTTCATCTGGGATCTTATTGTGACCATTTGATGTGTGTGAGTAAACGTTTTCATATGCTTTTATAGAAGACTTGTGTAGTGTCTTATTTTGAAGAGGGATAAAGGGGTAATACCAGGAAACTATTTTACAGAGGTTTAAACAAACCTGAGCAACCTTCTGCTGTGTGATTTAAAAAGGGGAATGTAACTCTGCTGACTTAGTTGGAACTTGTAAACACAAGTTAGGATAAGGATATCTTAAGTAATATATCCTCATCCACATTCCAAACATTCCCACACAACCCAGGACCCAATCGGAGCTGTGGCCATCTATCTGATCCTGCCCAGCACCAGAGGGGTGATTTGCTGGCTCCCACCGCAACACGTCCTCTCCATGAAGGAGAACACACTTTGCCAGCTCCGTATCCCACTGAGTCCCTAGGGCTTCAATAGGAGCACCAGCCGTTCCAAACCATAGATGCTTCATCAGTGGGGTTTTCTGTATCACCACCACCAAGAAGAGGCCAGCAAAGTGGGGTACCGAACTCTCCTGACCTCACTGCCCCTCTCTTTGCTTCTCTGTGCAAAGGGCCACAGTTGTCACTTTGTGCCTCTTAACAAACCATGCACCTTGCCATTGTCATGGCAGATTCTGTTTCAAGCAATAAGCAGCAGAAGAGTCCGAGCAGACTAGGGAGTTTTCGCCATGTGCAGACAAGTATCTTCCATTGTGCCTTCCCTTGTTTGAGTTTGGACTCAGAAGGGTTAATGGTACTCTGCTGTAACACATGATTGGTCTTTATGAGGTTGGAGCTCTTGTCTGTCTGAGGCCTACAGATGATGCTAAAGAGCCAATAATGACAGCAATTCAAAGCAATCTAATTATACAAACGGGAGGCTAAACAATTTCATCATCCTTAAATTAGATTGTCCTAATGAGATAAAGACACCAATTAATCCTGAATTAATTTCAATAGCCTATTTCAGGCAAACACTTTAATATGCAAATGTAAATGAGAAACAAAGCCTACCGTCAAAAGCCAGAGTTCAGAACCTCTCTCTTCACAGCTGCACTGGGTATAAATAGTGCCTAATGAGTTTGCACGGAAAGAGACAACCTCCAGAAAATTTCAGACTCCATAAAGCACAGCCGGGCGTTTCAGGTAGGTGCCGTTCTGAGCTAGGCAAGAAAGAGTAAGCAGAACAGGCCAGGTGCTGTGAAGCAGATCAGAAGCTCTCCATGCACCCAGGAAAAATGGGGGAGGTCTGCTTGGCTGAAGAAGGCCCCCGCAGTCAAAAGCAAGCGCTGGGTACCTGGCCAGCTGCCATTCAGGGACACCAAGCTGATTTTAATTAGCTCCTGCTTAATTGTTTTAAATTACTCATTTTCCATCACCATATGAAAATCCGAGGTCTTATTTTAGGGGGGGGGGAGAGTTGGAAGCATTAGGCGAGAGGGCAGGTTTGAGGTGTAGTTGCCAACAAACAAAGCAAGCTCACACCAGAAACGAGGTTTTTTTTTTGTTATTATTTCTGTCCCTACGCAAGCGCTGAAGTCAGGAATTGGATCTTGCACATAACTACGCCTGCCAAGCTTGTTTGTTTCTCTCCGGCTGATCTGTAAGAAACTTGCGTCCTTTGCTCACAGCCATTGCTGCCCGCACTGTCAATCCCTAAAGTGAAACCGTATGACGTTTTAGGTTCCATTTGCACACACACAAAAAAAACCCCCCAACCCCAGTGGTGTTGGTAAACCTGTGGCACTTCGGAGTCTAGATGCAGGAATTACATAGGTGACTGAAAATACGAGGGAGATGTCTGTGTAGCCTTCTATTTTGCATTGGGGGCACGGCGGGGGGCGGGATACAAAAGGAGAATTAAGGGATTCGGAGATCCAGGTTTGGGGCAATTACTCTTTGGCGAAAGAACCCCAGCAGAGATTTAAAATCACAAAATATGCAGCAAGGTAAATAATGGAAATATAGGTTGTAGGACCTTTAAAATATGCCCTTCTAGGTTCCTTCCCCAATTCCCCTCTTCGCCTAGCGTAGAAAAGGATCTCATCTTTGGTACGTTAAGAAATGGCTTACTTACAAACTCTCCAAAGGTCAGATTCATGTGCTTTTTCATAGCCAGAAAACACAGGCAGTAAAGCATAGCTTGATTACAGTGGTGAAAGTTCCTAAATTATTGGTACAGTCACACCTTGTGTTGTATTAGGTTCATGTTGCGTCTTTTCGGCTTGCAAACTCGGCAAGTATACTTCCGGGTTTTGCCGCGCATGTGTCCGCATAAGCATTCTGCACGCTTTGCACACATGCGCAGAAGCGGTGCTCTAGTTATGGACTTTTCTGGGTGCAAAGGGCAACCCGGAATGGATCGAGTCCATAACTAGAGGTACCCCTGTATAGGAACATAAGAAAGACTTGTCAGAGCCATGCAATCTGAGCTTGGAGCCACCGCAGATTGAAGGGGAACAATAGGCTTGATTACCTTCCTCCCAAAGGGAAGGAGAATGATTTAGCTAAGCCTGACAGGTCAGCTAACTCTATGGCATTAACCCCTTCATGCATTAACTAGACTTAAGCATGTTGGTTATACAAGGCTATCCTACACTTTGAAGGAACATTAAATCATGCCACTTACCCAACTCGAGTCCAGAAGCAGTTGTACCACAAGAATTACAATTTATGTAAACAAAGTCTGCACTGGATTTAAGGTGGTGCAGAGCCAAGGGGGTACAAAATAATAATAAATAAAAGTAATATGTATTTTTTGAAGAAAAAAAATTATTTATTTACCGTAAATGTACCCTACTTCCACTGCTGCTTAATTATACATTTACACACGTGTTCTCAGTGGCATTTTATTAATGCATTGTAAGATTATTTCCTAGAATTAAAAAGAAAAGTATTCCAGTCAGAAAATTTAATGGCTCAGCAACTCTTTGCTGAGGTGGGAGTCAGAATATATTCATATTTTCAGCTGAGATTTTATTCTGCCGATGCCATTGCAATTTCCCAGCACAATTCAAACTGTTGGTGCTGACCTTTAAAGCCCTAAACGGCCTCGGTCCAGTATATCTGAAGGAGCGTCTCCACCCCCATCGATCTACCCAGACACTGAGGTCCAGCACCGAAGGCCTTCTGGTGGTTCCCTCGCGGCCAGAAGCCAAGTTACAGGGAACCAGGCAGAGGGCCTTCTTGGTAGTGGCACCCGCCCTGTGGAACGCCCTCCCACCAGATGTCAAAGACAGCAACAACTACCAGACTTTTAGAAGACATCAGAAGGGAGCCCTCCTTAGGAAAGCTTTTAATGTTTGATGGATTATTGTATTGTAATATTTTGTTGGAAGCTGCCCAGAGTGGCTGGGGAAGCCCAGCCAGATGGGCGGGGTATAAATAATAAATTGTTATTATTATTATTATTATTATTATTATTATTATTATTATTATTATTGCAGTTGCTGGGCAAGTGCACATAGCTGCCTGATCTCACAGGTGGAAGGGGCTTTGATAAGTCGTATTGCAGCTCTGTGGGTAGTTGCAATCTCTGCCTGCAGTAGTGTCTGAGTGATTGCCTCACTTCATGGAATGCAACCGTGAGCGTTCCTTTGTTCCAAGGGCCCAAGAGCATCGCTTCTGCACTTTGGCCGAACTAGGCAGACCAATGTCCTGCTTTGGTATACAACAGTTGGTATATAACAGGTATGGTATATAACAGTTTGGTATACAACAGGTATACATCAATAGATGATATTCCTAAAAATAAGAAAAACATATTTCTATACGGAACAGCAGTGGCAAGATTATTAATTGCAAAAAATTGGAAAACGACAACAATACCAGAGATATCGGAATGGAGATCAAAAATTTGTGAATTCATGATAATGGCAAGATTAACAGAATCGGTGAGAGGAGGTTCCACTCAGAAGATAAAAGAAGAATGGGAATTTGTTGAAATATATATGGGAAAATTTGGAACAGTAAATTAAATAAGAACAAACATTACTAGCTGTCTATCGCAAGGTGATTGAATAATAATAAAAAAGGAATGAATATAATGAAAGAACACAAATAACACAGCAGAATAAGATAATACTAGCACAATAAGATCGCAGGTAGGTGAGGGAAGTTGGGTAGGCAGGCGAGAGGGGGGGAGGGAAGAAAGAATATTAAGGGTTAAAAAAAAAGTTTGTTGTGTCCTCATGTACCCGAGGAGGGCTTGTGTCTGGTTCAAAGTCAGGTTCCTTGACAAGAGCATCCTGAGGGGCAATATGGTCCTGAAAGACCTACATTGACTCCCAGTACGTTTCCAAACACAATTCAAAGTGTTGGTGCTGACCTTTAAAGCCCTAAACAGCCTCGGCCCAGTATACCTGAAGGAGCGTCTCCACCTCCATCGTTCTGCCCAGACACTGAGGTCCAGCACCAAGGGCCTTCTGGCAGTTCCCTCACTGCGAGAAGTGAAGTTACAGGGAACCAGGCAGAGGGCCTTCTCGGTGGTGGCGCCCGCCCTGTGGAACGCCCTCCCACCAGATGTCAAGGAAATAAACAACTATCTGATTTTTAGAACACATCTGAAGGCAGCCCTGTATCGGGAAGTTTTTAAATGTTTGCTGTTTTATCGTGTTTTTAATATTCTGCTGGGAGCTGCCCAGAGTGGCTGGGGAAACTCAGCCAGATGGGCGGGGTATGTATGTATGTATGTATGTATGTATGTATGTATAAATAAATAAATAAATAAATAAATAAATAAATAAATACAGTGGACCCTCGACTTACGAAGGTAATCCGTTCCGACGGGACCGTCGGATGTCGAAAAAATCGTAACTCGAGTCCCCATAGGAATGCGTTGGAGAATGCATTCGTAGGTCGAAAAAACCTTCGCAAGTCGAGGAAACCGCATTTAAAACGGCCGCGGCTTCCGATTGGAAGTCGAAAAAATTCAGAAGCGGCGGCCGCTTTGATCCCTCGTAACTCGAAAAACTCGTAAGTCGGGTCATTCGTAAGTCGAGGGATCACTGTAAATAAATAAATAAAATCCTCCATCTGCCTCCCTAGACCACCACTGTAGGCCAGCGATCCGTCCCGCGGTGAGTCAAGGCTGGGTGTGCTAGCTAGCATTCGCCAGGTCCAACAAACTGGTCACCCTGCTTGCATCCTCCTCCTCCCTTCCCCGGTCCCCTACCCCGGAGGAGAGACACATCCTTCTTATCTTCACTAGCCTTGCAACTTTTCCGCTTAGCCCCTCCACCTCCTGCACTGACTTCTTTAGGCTGCTGATTAATTACAGGAAGCCTGGAGGTAGCACAAAGCTGCTTTCCTCCTGTTTCTTCATGTGTGCGAGGCACAGAGCTTGTTGCCAGGGTGCCAGCTGTCTGGTGTCTGCAGAGTTACAGGAATCCAATACGGTACTGTGTTTGCAAAGTAAATTATCCCCTAACTGGGCGACCCCGAAGCCTGCTGAACTAACTGTGCCTTCCTCGCTTATTAATAAGCATCTTCTGTGAGTAACCAAGATGTATTGAGTAGGGACTCCCCAAGAGCAGCCAGAAATAACTTTGACTTCTTTCTTTCTTTCTTTCTTTCTTTCTTTCTTTCTTTCTTTCTTTCTTTCTTTCTTTCTTTCTTTCTTTCTTCCTTCCTTCCTTCCTTCCTTCCTTCCTTCCTTCCTTCCTTCCTTCCTTCCTTCCTTCCTTCCTCTTTCCTCCCTCCCTCCCTCCCTTTCTTTCTTTCTTTCTTTCTTTCTTTCTTTTGCAAAAATCACCTTCTGGCATAGCTGTCAACTTTCGGATTTGAAAATAAGGGATATTTCCCCAAACTTTCGGATTTGAAAATAAGGGATGCCGCGAGGGCGGTGCAATGGCATCAAGTAGCCTCGCCACCCTGCGCTCCTGAGGCTGCGCACGAACGGGTGAGCGAAAGAGCGAGCGCATAGATGGCAGGCAGGCTGGCTGGCTGGTTGGGCGTGAGGGTCTGGCTGCACAAGGCATGCAAGCTCCGCCCCCAGTCGGTCTCAGACTCCTTATTGGCAGCCGAGCAACGCAGCTGAGGAGCCTCCCTGGCCAGCAGGGAGGGAGAGGAGCTGCTTCATTTGAAATCCGGGAAATTTAAGGGATATCAACAATCCGGGATAGCAGCGGGAAACGGCATTGGAATAAGGGAGTTTCCCACAAAAAATTGAGGGTTGACAGCTATGCCTTCTGGAGCTGTGGGGAGTGAGCAGCCCTCCTGTATTTTCACAGCAGCAGCTATAGCAACAGGACTTCCTGGAGAAAGCAGGAAATGGAGCTGTCTGAGATAGAAGAATCAGTATCTATGCTCCAGTCCCCTTATGCAAGCCTACCTGAAATAACATGCAGCTAGACAAGGGTTTAATGAGAGCTGAGCAATATACAGAGCTAGCCAGAGCGGTCTAATAGCCCACAGTATTATAGGGCTTACCATTAAACACCTTTTCCTCTCGAGACCAGCTTCCCCCCCCCCCCCATGTTTAACATTAAAATCCTGACCTCTGAGCAGATACATAATGGAGAAGCAAATAAAATATAACAGCAAATCTGCGTAAAATGCAAGGGGGTTCTAGGTAATATATTAAGGAAATAGTTTTGTTTTGTTAAACCCAGAAAAAGAAGAAGAAGAAGAGTTTGGATTTGATATCCCGCTTTATCACTACCTGAAGGAGTCTCAAAGCGGCTAACATTCTCCTTTCCCTTCCTCCCCCACAACAAACGCTCTGTGAGGTGAGTGGGGCTGAGAGACTTCAGAGAAGTGTGACTAGCCCAAGGTCACCCAGCAGCTGCATGTGGAGGAGTGGGGACGCGAACCCGGTTCACCAGATTATGAGTCCGCTGCTCTTAACCACTATACCACACTGGCTCTCAGTGGTGAACCTGGCTAGATCTGGCCTGCCAAGCTCCTGCCAGTGCTAACGTCCCAGCAAAATTGGGCATTTCTTCTCTTTGCTAAGGTGCCTCTTCTCCCTTTGGTATGGCACCGTTGCTCTGGCTGGTAAGACCTCCCAATGGTGCGGCTACTCCAGGAGTGAAGAGGTTCCTTTGAAAGGTGAGCCTGAGCTGTTGACCCACGAAGCAAGGCACCTGCTCTTACAAGCCTTTTAGTGCAGTAGCACCATAACAGGAGGAGGCACGTCTTGAATTATGTTGTCGTGCGTATATTGGCCATATCAGGGGACAGAGGGTGCCTGGTCAATCTGAGCCAATTGGAAAACTACAGGGAGGTACATGGTTTGGCAAAAAAAAAAATGGTGGTAAAGTAAAGGTAAAGGGACCCCTGACCATTAGGTCCAGTAACGAACGACTGGGGTTGCGGCGCTTTACTGGCTGAGGGAGCTGGCGTACAGCTTCCAGGTCATATGGCCAGCATGACTAAGCCACTTCTGGTGAACCAGAGCAGCGCACGGAAACACAGTTTACCTTCCCGCCGGAGCAGTACCTATTTATCTACTTGCACTTTGACGTGCTTTCGAACTACTAGGTTGGCAGGGACCGAGCAACGGGAACTCACCCCGTCATGGGGATTCGAACTACCAACCTTCTGATCGGCAAGCCCAAGAGGCTCAGTGGTTTAACCCACTGCACCACCCGCGTCCCTTATGCTTATGGTTTTCGTTAAAAATACTCTGTATTTTGAAGACTAAAAAAAATGGTTCCAACTTTGGCAGCTTGGAGGCATTTTTCCTCCCTGACACAGTCAACTCTGCCTCCCTTTCTGACCCCCAGACTACAGACGACGATTGACATAAATACTCTCCAGTTACCTTGGTTGCATTTGACACAAGCCAAAGGTTCCTCTGGCCAGGGAGAGCCCAAGACATTTTGCTGCCTGACATAAATAGCAGGATGGTGTCTGTCCCCCTGCCCCATTCATTCCATGTACAGAAACTGAAATCTTACTTCAACACTGGAAAAGGGACAGTATCTTCCATGGGTAGGCAAACTAAGGCCCGGGGGCCGGATCCGACCTAATTGCCTTCTAAATCCGGCCCGGGGACGGTCCAGGAATCAGCATGTTTTTACATGAGTAGAATGTGTGCTTTTATCTAAAATGCACCTCTGGGTTATTTGTGGGGCCTGCCTGGTGTTTTTACATGAGTAGAATGTGTGCTTTTATTTAAAACGCATCTCTGGGTTATTTGTGGGGCATAGGAATTCGTTCATATTCTTTTTGCAAAATATAGTCCGGCCCCCCACAAGGTCTGAGGGACAGTGGATTGGCCCCCTGCTGAAAAAGTTTGCTGACCCCTGGGCCCCTTTCCGTTTTAACAGTACAAATTCTACAAACACCCTCCATATCTCCTCAAAATCATTTCTCCTGCATATTCCCCGTCTTACCTTAATGGCACATGTTAATTTATCATTAATAGCTATATCCCACACCTCTTTATACCATTCTTCCACTTTATATTTTGCATGTGGGGCATAGGAATTCGTTCATATTCTTTTTGCAAAATATAGCCTGGCCCCCCACAAGGTCTGAGGGACAGTGGACTGGCCCCCTGCTGACGCCTGGTGTCTTCCATCACACCTGAGGGTACTTTAGCAGAGGCAGGCCAGGCCAAGTGGCACACAAACAGGACTATCTTCAAACATCTCCCTGCTCCCGGCACCCATTGCCTGAGATGCTCACTTCACTCTGCTCAATGCTCTTCTGGAAAACCCTAAGCAACCACTTTCCTGTTCAGGACGTCTGCCGCTGCAGTAGGGACAACATACATGCTTGCCTTGAAATTCAGCAACGAATTCATCTTCCTTCTCCCCACCCACGTTTAACCAAGCTCTCCGCACATCTTATAAACCTATTTCATAGAATCATAGAATCATAGAATCATAGAGTTGGAAGAGACCCCAAGGGCCATCCAGTCCAACCCCCTGCCAAGCAGGAAACACCATCAAAGCATTCCTGACAGGTGGCTGTCAAGCCTCTGCTTAAAGACCTCCAAAGAAGGAGACTCCACCACACTCCTTGGCAGCAAATTCCACTGTCGAACAGCTCTCACTGTCAGGAAGTTCTTCCTAATGTTTAGGTGGAATCTTCTTTCTTGTAGTTTGAATCCATTGCTCCGTGTCCGCTTCTCTGGAGCAGCAGAAAACAACCTTTCTCCCTCCTCTATATGACATCCTTTTATATATTTGAACATGGCTATCATATCACCCCTTAACCTTCTCTTCTCCAGGCTAAACATACCCAGCTCCCTAAGCCGTTCCTCATAAGGCATCGTTTCCAGGCCTTTGACCATTTTGGTTGCCCTCCTCTGGACACGTTCCAGCTTGTCAGTATCCTTCTTGAACTGTGGTGCCCAGAACTGGACACAGTATTCCAGGTGAGGTCTGACCAGAGCGGAATACAGTGGTACTATTACTTCCCTTGATCTAGATGCTATACTCCTAGCATATTTGATGACATGTTTGTCCAGCATCTTTAAATTTTATTTTATTTTGCTCGAAAAACTGCTCCGGTGAATTCTGGGAGGGTGGCTTTTTAATGTCACAAAGGCCTGTGCAAAGCCATCACCTGCTGAAAATGAGCAGAACCAGCGTGATCCCGTATGTCTGAGCATAGCCGCTGTGTGTGAACACAAAGAAGTTGTGTCCAATTGAACACAAGGTTGTGCTTTCAGCTCGTGGATGGGGTTGCCCTCCTCCACTCCGCATCTGACCTAGAAAACTTCATGCACACGCAAACACGGCGGGTACCGTTTATCTTGTATACATCCCATTTATCTCCGGCAAAAAGCACCGGACCAAAACTATCTTGAGTGATCTGAAAAAAAGAGAGAGAAAACCGGCGATAAGTACCTTCCCCATCATTACTTCTCCATTTTATTATGGTGGTGATAGCAATAATGGTGGCTGTAACCTCCATCAAGTCCACTTAGCATGGCTCGTTTTCAAAAGCTACTCAACGCCTTTTGACAGTCCAACCAGGCGGTATGAAAAGATCACTTAACCTCGATGATCGGAGGAAGGCTTGAGTGGGAAAATCAGACCCTATAGTCACAGAAGAGTCTGCGAGGGAGGGGGAAGGATAAGGCCATTGATTTTATGACAAAGGGTGCCACCCTTGTCAGAGTGCAGCAGCACACATTGAGGGAACGTTTCAATTAGTTGTGTGTGTGTGTGTGTGTGTGTGTGTGTGAGAGAGAGAGAGAGAGAGAGAGAGAGAGAGAGAGAGAGAGAGATTCCACAAGAAAAGTTTTTTGCCTTGTTATTTTTCAGTACCAATTACCCTGGAGCTCTCCTGCGCAAGCCCCATTCCGATGAATGAGAAGTACACAATAGTAGCAGGCAGTTTCTGTTTCTCTGAATGGCTTTTGGACCCATTGAAATCTGCCCTGTCTATTAGATTTCTTACCCGCCCTTCACCTTAAGGTCCCCAGTGTGGGTTACAACACTACATACACAGTTGTGAAAGCAGATAAAACAGATACAAATCATAAAAAGTGAAACCATTCCCGTTTCAAACGAGGTTGGGCCCGCAAAACAAAATATCTTAACTGTCAAAGGTCAGGGTAAAGAAGTGCATCTGCAGCATGCAGTGAAAGTTATGCAGTGAAAGTGGCAGGATGGGTCCTGAATTCCTAGGCACTCCATGTCCTGATGAATAGCAGAGTCCCACAAGGGTATATTTGGAGTGGGTGTGTCGTGTAGTAATAAAACACGCAGAGTCAAAGGTTCATCAGTAAAAGAAAAAGTTTTAAAGGTAAAGGTAAAGGGACCCCTGACCATTAGGTCCAGTCGTGTCCGACTCTGGGGTTGCGGCACTCATCTCGCTCTATAGGCCGAGAGCCGGCGTACAGCTTCCAGGTCATGTGGCCAGCATGACTAAGCTGCTTCTGGCGAACCAGAGCAGCACACGGAAACGCCGTTTACCTTCCCGCTGCAGTGGTACCTATTTATCTACTTGCACTTTGACGTGCTTTCGAACTGCTAGGTGGGCAGGAGCAGGGACCAAGCAACGGGAGCTCACCCCGTCGTGGGGATTTGAACCGCTGACCTTCTGATCAGCAAGCCCCAGGCTCTTTCGTTACCAAAAAACAACAACAAAACTTCAGAGAAAAAACTGCAAACATGCGGGGTACAAAACGAAAGTAAGAGAGAGAATGACCAGCTCGCTGAGTGCACAATTTTTTCTCTCCTGGCTCAGCGTGACCTTCAGACAGTCAAAACATAAAACATAACATTTCCAACAGAAATGAACCTTCTAGAATGAACTAGTATCTTCCAGCATTTTCCAGTTTCTGCCCTCAAAGACTTTAGCCATGACAGAAGGTGCTTGCGGAGGGCATCCCCCAGTTTAGGGGTCATCACAGAAAATGCCCCTTTGTGGGCCACACCATTCCCCATATTTTTTTAGCGTGCTTTGACTTCCAAGAGAGCTCCTTCGGAGGATCTGAACACTCACCGGTGTCACTCCCTGCTCACTCTACTTAAACCTCTGCCATAGTTTGAAATCACCACTCCCCACCCCCTCTCAGTTTTTCCTCGCTTTACTCAAATGTCCGCCATTGCTTAGTTTAAACTGTCGTTTTCCTCCCAGTGATCCTCCACCCTTGCTTTACTCAGAAACCTTTGTTTAAAAAGGCACTTTTCTTTTCTTTTCAATATCCCGACCTTCTCACTGTATTCAAACTTCTCCACCATCCATTCCTCAGTTACCTTATGTGTGAGAGAGAAAAAGGATGCAGAGCCCTCAAATACAGTATTAATAGACAAGGTGTAGGAGGAAAAGGTTAATGTAAAGGTAAAGGTAAAGGGACCCCTGACCATTAGGTCCATTCGTGACCGACTCTGGGGTTGCACGCTCATCTCGCGTTATTGGCCGAGGGAGCCGGCGTACAGCTTCCAGGTCATGTGGCCAGCATGACTAAGCTGCTTCTGGCGAACCAGAGCAGCACATGGAAATGCCGTTTACCTTCCCGCCGGTAAGTGAGGATGGCCAGAGCCAGAGCACGAGTGGTACCTTGGTTCTTGTTATGTACTGAGCTAAATAGGATACAGAATGCAGCAGTCTGATTGGTCCGCAGGAGCCACCCAACCCAGCTCCAGGTGGAAGTGAATCCACAACCTGATTGGCCTACAGGAGTAGCCCGGAATTAGCCAATCACGTGGGGCCCATTGTGTAAAGAATGTATTTATAGCAGACGTTTGGGGGAAACATCCATTCCTTGCTACTAGGAGCTGAATAAAAGCATGAAATTCACACTTGACTCCAAGTACATTTCAGTTCTTGAATTTAATTCGTTCCGGGTGTCCGTTCAACTCCCGAAACGGTTCAAAAACCAAGGCGCGGCTTCTGATTGGCTGCAGGAGCTTCCTGCACTCAATCGGAAGCCGTAGAAGCCGCGTCAGACATTCGTCTTCCAAAAAACATTCGCAAAACAGAATACTTACTTCCAGGTTTGCGGCGTTCAGGAAATGATTTGTTTGAGAGCCAAGCCGTTTGACTACCAAGGTACCACTGTACTTCTGCATCTCCTGGTGAAGCAGGAGACAAAACAGTTGTGGCTCCTTTCTAGAAGTGCAGTCCTTCTGCCACACAGGAAGCAGAACAGGGTGGTGGGAAATGAAGCAAGAGGGGCAGCCCCATTGGGAGAGTAAAGGGTACGACATATACTCAATCTGACAACCTTAGTCTCTATATAATTAATTGATTTAGAGAGCAGCAGATGTGGAGCAATGGGAAACTTAAGGTCCCGAAATACAGAACACAATGGCAAATGCAAACCTTTGCTCTGTAACCAAGTGAAGCTAAAAAACAAAACAAATACAAAACAGACAACACAGTACAATAGAATAATATAGCAAAATGACGCAAACCGTGAAGAATATTCAATCATATATATATGTACCCTATATACTTGAGTATAAGCCTAGTTTTTCAGCACATTTTTTGTGCTGAAAAAACCGCCTTCGGCTTATACTCGAGTGAGGCAGGCAGTGGCTCCTATGAAGCTTTCCCAGGTTTTTTGTGGTAAAATTGGGTGCCTCGGCTTATATTCGGGTCAGCTTATACTTGAGTATATATGGTATATGCAACCGGAGGAAATCTACTCCATACAACGTACAAATGTCTCAAAAGGTGCAAAGAGATTCAAAAGTGCAATGTCCGATGTGCAACAAGTCCAATGTCATAAAGTGCTAAAGTCTCTCAGGAGTCCACGTCTGCTTCTCCCGATGGGCGGCTAGCTTGTATTATCCCCGTTTCACTATTATCGTTTCTTCAGGGACGGACATCATCTTAAATAATAATAATTATGATTTACAGTGTACATAGTGAGCGTTTACATTCTTAGAATAAATAAACATATTAACATCTAAAAAGTTACTCACCAAATTGTTCATACATAAGCACTTAACTAGGCTGAAACGCTCACAACCTCAACGGTTCCTGGTTGGTAAGGCTAAACTAAACAGAAGGTTACAAGGTTAAATACAATTTCTCCTAAGTCCTCAATCATGTTAGGGCAATACATTAACAAACACCAATAGGTTTTAAAGGTACTGTAATTAGTTTTACAAGTATCCTGAAAGCATCTACCACAAAATATTCAAATAGAATTTACTCACAAGCTATAAATAGGTTAATTCCACCAATATACAAGTTCAAACAATGTTCAAACAATGGAGCAATGTGAAACTTAAGGTCCCGAAATACAGAACACAATGGCAAATGCAAACCTTTGCTCTGTAACCAAGTTTTAAAAATGGACGTGAAAAACAAAACAAAACAGGAAAGGAAAGCATGTCCCGGCTTCATCCACTTGAATCTTGAATCAATACACATTCAGCATTGAAGGTCAAAAGCACTTTGTGTACAAATAGCACTCCCTCTTCAAACCTAATATGGGATGCCACTTCTAAGGTGCATTTTTTGCAAAAAAAAAAAAAAAAAAAATCAAGCATGCCAAACCTTTGTGCTTTGGACCCAAATACCCAATTGCGTTTCCTTGATCTCGGCTCCCTTTCATGTTGACTGTTCGCCCGGAAACGTATTATTGAAAGATAAATAAATTCAAACCCCTGCCCAAGTTATGAGAGTTAATTCGTTTCCTGACTTTGGTTACTGATTTTCCAAGCAAAAAACCCCCAAACTCCTTTGACATAGCTGCAGCCATCCCATGCCTGTTACCCAACTGACGTGCCTTCTACAGGGAGGGGGGGCAGAGAAATGGATGAGATGTCACCTCATTGATGAGGTGTAGTGTACACCAGTGTGGTGTAGTGGTTAAGAGCCGTGGACTCGTAATCTGGTGAACCGGGTTCGCTTTTCCGCTCCTCCACATGCAGCTGCTGGGTGACCTTGGGCTAGTCACACTTCTTTGAAGTCTCTCAGCCTCACTCACCTCACAGAGTGTTTGTTGTGGGGGAGGAAGGGAAAGGAGATTGTTAGTAGCTTTGAGACTCCTTAAAGGTAAAGGGACCCCTGCCCATTAGGTCCAGTGGTGACCGACTCTAGGGTTGCGGCGCTCAACTCGCATTATTGGCCGAGGGAGCCGGCGTACAGCTTCCAGGTCATGGGGCCAGCATGACTAAGCCGCTTCTGGCGAACCAGAGCAGAGCACGGAAACGCCATTTACCTTCCCGCCAGAGCGGTACCTATTTATCTACTTGCACTTTGACGTGCTTTCGAACTGCTAGGTGGGCAGGAGCAGGGACCGAGCAACGGGAGCTCACCCCGTCGCGGGGATGCGAACCGCCGACCTTCTGATCGGCAAGCCCTAGGCTCTGTGGTTTAACCCACAGCGCCAGGTAGTGATAAAGCAGGATATCAAATCCAAACTCTTCTTCTTGATGGTTGGCACCATTTGCGCCTGTGGCACTTGTGACCCAACACAGAGGTGTAGGAAGGTCAGGTGGTACCCGGTGCAGAAAAGTTCTTGTCATCACCCCCCCACACACACGCACACATTGTTTGTTTGTTTGATTTTATTTTTTTTTTGCCTGCAAAAATGGTTTTACGTTATTTCATATTTTCTTACAAAGGAATAATAATAAGTAAAAACAAACTTTTATTTATATCCCGCCCTCCCCGGCCGAAGTCGGGCTCAGGGCGGCTAACATCAGATACATAACATTGATATAAAATCAAACAATAATTAAATTACCTCCTAAAAACATGTCAAAATCAAATTAAAGTCTAATGAGATGGCTTTCCGCAGGGTTAGATTTGGGAACAGTAAGTGCTCCACTGAATTGAAATTTCAGCCTTCACGACATAGGAAAACGGCCAAGTAAACAGCTATTTTCGTGGAGGAGGGTCAAGATATTAACTGATATGCATGAAATTTCATATATAGCTTTTTAATCCCTAGTGTAGTAAGATAAGACCTTTGGAGCAGGCATTTTTTAAAAAGAGAGAGTTTTTTATGAACCACCCTAGTAGGGCAGTAATTGTTCCTTGATAATTTGTCACCCCCTCCATGATGGAACCTGGGGCGGCCCTCCCCCCCCCCACTTCCTATGCCCCTGACCCAACCAAACATGAGCCACGATCTATGTATCGTGGTCTGCCAGGGGCTCAATATACCCCCCCCTTTTGCTTCCTGGGATTGTAAAATGTGGTTCACAGATTCTGTTATTTCTTTACTTTCCAGCTTTCTACAAAGTGGCAGCAGAGGGCATGGCGGGGTAGCTGGACTCCCGGCACCCCCCAGCAGCTGAGCTCCTACCACGGTAAAGGGAAGAGGGGCCCACGAGGCCAACAATTAATCTGGCATCATCGTCTCTCTTCAAGGCAGCACTTTTGTGCACACATGAGTCTTAAGAATATCCGGCACCTTGGTGCGAAGTTCCCTCCGGCGCCCCCCCCCCCCATTTCCCAGAGTTGGCGGAGAGTGGCGGACCTGCTGCTGGGCACCCCTGCTCCCTCAACTCTGCAGCATCCCCGTGGCTCTCTCGTGCGTGGGTCAGATCCTGAGTTGAGGGAGCAGGGGTGCCCAGCAGCGGGTCCGCTACCATTTCCCAGTAAGCTTTAACCTTGCTGCAAGACCACCACATATGATAAAAAGATTGTACTTTCTCTTTACATTTCCAGCACTTATTTGATTCAGATTTATACATTTATACATCGGTGTTAGGTACCATCGATATATCATTTTCATATAATTTTCTCTTAAATCATAACATGCTGCCAATTTTATATCCCTATTCCACAATCGTTCTCGTGCTTCTATGTCTATATCATGACCAATATCTATAATAATAATAATAATAATAATAATAATAATAATAATAATAATAATAATTTATTTATACCCCGCCCATCTGGCTGGGTTTCCCCAGCCACTCTGGGCGGCTTTCAACAGAACATTAAAATACAGTAATATATTAAACATTAAAAGCCTCCCTAAACAGGGCTGCCTTCAGATGTCTTCTAAAGGTCTGGTAGTTGTTGTTCTCTTTGACATCTGGTGGGAGGGCGTTCCACAGGGCGGGCGTCACTACCGAGAAGGCCCTCTGCCTGGTTCCTTGTAACTTGGCTTCTCGTAGTGAGGGAACCGCCAGAAGGCCCTCAGCACTGGACCTCAGTGTCCAGGCTGAACGGTGGGGGTGGAGACGCTCCTTCACGTATACTGGACCGAAGCCATTTAGGGCTTTAAAGGTCAGCACCAACACTTTGAATTGTGCTTGGAAACGTACTGGGAGCCAGTGTAGGTCTTACAAGACCGGTGTTATGTGGTCTCAGCGACCGCTCCCAGTCACCCATCTAGCTGCCGCATTCTGGATTAGTTGTAGTTTCCGGGTCACCTTCAAAGGTAGCCCCACGTAGAGCACATTGCAGTAGTCCAAGCGAGAGATAACTAGAGCATGCACCACTCTGGCGAGACAGTCCAATGTTTCACTGAGGATTTTACTTGCTCATGCTTTGTCACCCATTCCAATAATGTTTTATACATTTTAGGCAGCACTTTTGCATTACATGCTTTCCTCGCACTTACCTTGCTTTTGAGGTGATGGAGGGGCGTTTGGTGAGTTTCATTCCTTTCATCCTGAAAATCATCTCCCCAGCTCTCTGCATGCCACACAGGCAGTGGAGGAGGAAGAGGGGTGCGGTGGGTGCGGGCTGCCCCGGGTGTCATCCCTGAGGGGGGTGACATTGCTGTGCCGCCCCGCTGGGACGCTCACAGTGGGTGGCACCCCCCTGGGACGCTCGACGCTCTTCACCGGCAGCACACCCATGGGCGGCTAGCCCCGCCCCCAAGTACACAGTATGCGTGCCAATCCGAGTGCCAAAGCAGCTAGCTCTCCCTCCGCACACAGCGGCCCATACATCAGTCAAAGCCTGAGGGAAGGAGACACCAGATGAGGGAACTCCTCCCATTCAACCTTTTTTTTTAAGACCTGGAAGTTCAGGCACCCAGGGAGGCTGCGGAGCGCTGGAGAAATGTTTGTGCAAAAGGGAAACGCTCTCGCACCCTTGCGAATAAGGTAGGCGTGCAACGACGCTCCCTGCAACACACACTATAATTCCAAAGAAAGCTTCAGGTGTTCTGAGAATGAGGCAGAACAATAGAAGACTCTTTTGCAGAAGAAAAGCTTTGCGACATTTTGTCAGTACGTTTCCAAGCACAATTTAAAGTGTTGGTGCTGACCTTTAAAGCCCTAAACGGCCTTGGCCCAGTATACCTGGAGCGTCTCCACCCCCATCGTTCAGCCTGGACACTGAGGTCCAGTGGCGGTTCCCTCACTGCAAGAAGCGAAGTTACAGGGAACAAGGCAGAGGGCCTTCTCGGTAGTGGCACCTGCCCTGTGGAACGTCCTCCCACCAGATGTCAAAGAGAAAAACAACTACCAGACTTTTAGAAGACATCTAAAGGCAGCCCTGTTTAGGGAAGCTTTTAATGTTTAATAGATTATTGTATTTTAATATTCTGTTGGAAGCCGCCCAGAGTGGTTGGGAAACCCAGCCAGATGGGTGGGGTATAAATTATAAATATTATTATTATAATTATAATTATAATTATAATTATTATTACCACCAGATCTTTGAGTTCTCTCAAGGGAGCTCTAATAGATTTGTGAGACAGGACTTGCCCTGGTTCTGGATCTGCAAGCTTGTTCTTCTATATGTTTGGTTATTTTATCCATCATGATATTTTCCACCAGTTTTCCCAGGAGAGACATTAAGCTAATCAGCCTGCAAATTCCAGGATCCCCCCAGACCCTTAAAAAAAAAAAAAGGTGTTACATTGGCTAATTCCAGTCCTTAGGCATGTCGGCTGATCTGCTTGCTTCTTCTTGCTTTAAAATTGCTATATTAAGCACAACTTGATGTTTGCATATTAATAAGGAGGAGGAGGGGTTAGGAACAGCAACAACAAAAGCAAGTTGGTGCAGCAGAAAAACCTCAATTCTAGAGATCTAGGGGGTCACTCCAAAGCTAGCAGCTGGTGCACATTTATGCTGGTGGTAGGAGGTGCGTGGAGAGGCCTGCAGAAGGGACTGGTGTTTGGGGTTGAAAATAGGGGTGGTACACTTCCTGAGATATGTGGGACAGGAATTGCCCGTGAAATAAACAGAAATCTGCTCTTATTCCCTCATGGGGTACACAAGCGCCTTCCCAGGTTCTCCATCGGTAGGAGTGAATTACAGAGGCCAACCAGAGAAAAATTGAGAAGCAAAATTTTATTATATCTGTTGCAACCGGGCCCTCACTCCCAAAATGGAGGAGGGAGGAAGAACCTCGAACAATGTTGTGCCAGCTCCTATATAGACTTTTGAAATTCCACCCTCCCGCTCAAGACCAACCCCCTATACATCATACATACATCACAAAAAGGGGTGTAACCCAGGACCCCCTCCCAGATACATCACAGTTAAATCATGAAAGGGGAGGTCTGGTGGCAGTAATCTGAGTATCCTTGACCCTCCCCATGCCTCCCCTTGCCCTCCACCCAAAAACCCATCAAGTCAAACAAAAGAGATATTTACATTTCCCTGTTTCCCAGCCAAGTTAATCACACCCTTTTGTCTGGCACTCAGGTATCAGGAAGCCAGGATTATCACTTTATTTTCCTGAGACAATTCCCCCCTCCTTCCTTGCAGAGAAACAGTTTGTCAGTTTGGGAGTCAAAATGGAGACAGGCCTGTCTTCCTGTGCTGCTTCAGACATGTGGCCTTGTTTTGCTTGGCACACTTATGAACAATTATTATTATTATTATATATAAGACCTTGATATTCTTACAACACCCATAGACCATTTGAGTGAGTCTTGTGGGACCTTCAAAATGTGCAGAGCTCTCCCTGCTGGGCAGAGCTGTCTTATTGCCTACTTATTTTCCCCTTAACCCGCACTTTCCTGCTTCTTAGTGCGTTCAACACGGGGAAAGTATTTGAGTGGCTGCATCTGTATTCTCTGTTGAATGCAAATCTGATCTGGATTTAAGTGGGTCAAGCCGACGCATATCTGCGGCACCAAAAATGCAAAAAAGGGGGGGGCACTCAGAAAATCGGGAGAGGGGAGAGAGAGAGAGAATGTGGCACCAAGATGAAGCAAAGCAACTTGGCATACTTTGTTGCATCTCAGATTCATTTCAGTGGAGCTGATACAGGGAAATTCCAGGTGGATTGTGCCCAAAGCGTGCACTTTGACCGATGATGTGAAGTGTGCCTCAGAGGAGATACATCTGGATACCCCTAGTCCTTTGCAAAACCCAGTTACTTTGAATAAAATATGCCTTTTTCGTGCCCCCTCCCCATCATTTCTCCTTTTGCCAGTTTCCAGTAAGCCAAGCCCAATAATGAAATGTGACTGCCGGGGCTATTTTTACAGAGCTGGCATTCATTTGCATGCTTGCTAGCTGTATGTGGGGCCCAGGGCAATCCCCCCCCCATCTCTGCCCTCCCCACTGCCTCCTCCCCCCCGCTGGCATCGCTCTGATCAGAAGTGACAACAGAAACACAGGCATACTTCCTCGAGATCTTACCCTGTTAGAGGAAGAAAGCTCTGGGGAGCGAGAACAATAGAATCAAGGGCTTTAGGAAAAGGTTGCCAAACAGATCATTCTCAAATGTCATCTGAGTTCTTGGGGGGAAGCGTACAGCCCCGGAAGCAGCTTTTCCCAGTCAATACACAGAGAGCCATATGAACAAATGGAGCCAGGGAAAGGCTCATGATGGGTCACACCGAGGGTGAGGCCAAGTGCTCCCGCTCTCTCGGGGCTTTTGTCCAAACTCCTTTCTTCTCAGGCAGGAGAAAGAGCTCCTGTAATGTCCTTAGGGAGGGGAACGGCCAATCCAACATGTGGTTATCCCTGGAATGCTTTTTTCGTTGATGTTATTTCCCGCCCCCCCCCCTGCAGAAATGCTATTCAGTTAATGCAACTTGTAGGATACCGTCTTTCTTCAATCTAGCTAAAACTCTGCACGCTGCATGGAGCCAGTGTGGTTAAGAGCGGTAGACTCGTAATCTGGTGAACCGGGTTTGCGTCTCCGCTCCTCCACATGCAGCTTCTGGGTGACCTTGGGCTAGTCACACTTCTCTGAAGTCTCTCGGCCCCACTCACCTCACAGAGTGTTTGTTGTGGGGGAGGAAGGGAAAGGAGAACGTTACCCGCTTTGAGACTCCTCCGGGTTGTGATAAAGCAGGATATCAAATCCAAACTCTTCTTCTTCTTCTCCTCCGCCGCCTTCCCCTCAGATGTAGGGTGGCTGAGGGAGAGGCAGTGGGCAGACGCAAGCCCCACACTGCCGTTTCAGGCAGCATGGAGCCTGCAGGCATCCAAGCCACCACATCACTCCCAGGAGAGACGCGTGGTTTGGGCACACTGCAGACCCCACGGTAAGTGCTAGCTCCCACAGTGTGGTGCCCAGTGCCAGCCACGTTTCGTTACGCTTGTTGACTGAACTAAAAGGTTTCGTGATATTTTTAAAAACTCATATTTTTTTGTCATTTTGTCACCCTCCTCAGTGATGACACCCGGGGCAGCTGCACCCCCTGTACCCCCCTTCCTCTGCCACTGCCTCCTCCACCCACTGAACATTTTTTGGGGGGGCGTTCTGCCCCGGCCAAATTATTATTCGGGGGCTGAAAGAGCTCACTCTCCCCCCACCCGAGGTGGCACCCCTGCATGGGTCTTGACGGTTTTGCATTTTCCCTGCAGCTTTCCTCTGCGAAGCAAGCTCTTTGCTGCCAAATAGGAACAAACAGCAATCTGCAGAAAACTCTCTTGCGGTTTCGTCTGGTTCAGCTGTGAACCACAACTTTCCCCGGGGGGGAAGCAGTGGGGATTCTTGGGGGGATGGAATTGACGACGCTCGGGGTCCTTCCCAACCCTACAATTCTATGAGTCAAGGTGTAGTGACTGGTAATATTTTCTTTTCTTTTATTATTTTTATGGGACTGCAGCTGATAAGAGGCATCACGAAATGGGGTTGTCACTCTGGGCTAACTGAAGACACCCAATGATGCAGCTGGGAAAACACGGAGCTATAAACAAGCATAGTAGCAAGGTTATTGTCAGGTTCGCTTAACGGTAAAGACCAAGTCCTTCTTGTCTTTCAAGTATTTTATTGTGCAAAGTATGTACAGTGCGGAGCTAACCCTAAACAGGACCATCTAGTCGCTAGCGGAATCCAGAAGTGCCCCCCTCCTGTTGCGGTGCCAACACCAGAGTCTCGGCACTCTAAAGTGCCGCCTTCTCCTTCTGCGTAAAGCGGGCGCTGGAAACGGCGTCTCCCCCTCCAAGTGGGTCTGCTGAGTGGTGCTAGGTCTCTCTGCATCTTCCTGGAGACGTCTCCCCACCTGGCTCCCTCCCGGTAACTGCTCCTCCCCTGAGGAGGGGCTGGCAGACTCACTGGGAGACGAGTCCGTCGACAACAAAGGCGGAGGCTGCCGGTAGCCACTCAGTGCTGGACTGGCAGGGGTGGGCACATCCCTGGCAGTTATTTTTTAATTCTTGCTCTTGGCTTCATCATTAAGTGTCCTTAGAATTTGACTGGAGTGAAAAACAGAAATACCCTAATTTAAAATAACCAAATAGCTGTCATGGCATGCATAGTGCAAATAAGTGATTGAGGAAAGTAGCTGTGGAAAATGGGAGCGTTTGGAGGGCGGTACAGTCTTCTCTTGGGCCAGAACCATCACAGAACACTGTTGCTTTTTGAAAGCAGGCCTATCCTCTTCGCATGTGGAAACCTAGCGCACCAGGGTCTCTGAAGAAGTGTGCATGCACACGAAAGCTCATACCAATAACAAACTTAGTTGGTCTCTAAGGTGCTATTGGAATGAATTTTTTTATATTTTTATTTTGTTAGCGCACCAGGGTTTGTGTGTGGCTAAGCTTTCTTTCTTTTTCTCCGGGAGACAATTCACCTTCTGAAACTTCCCACAACCACAAGAGCAAGAATCTCATAGGCATAGCTGTCGACCCTCCCTTTTTTTGCGGGAAACTCCCTTATTCCAGCGCCGTTTCCCACTGCTATCCCGGATTGTTGATGTCCCTTAAATTTCCCGGATTTCAAAGGAAGCAGCTCCTCTCCCTCCCTGCCAGCCAGGGAGGCTCCTCAGCTGCGTTGCTCGGCTGCCAATAAGGAGTCTGAGACCGACTGGGGGCGGAGCTTGCATGCCTTGTGCAGCCAGACCCTCACGCCCAACCAGACAGACAGCCTGCCTGCCGTCTATGCGCTCGCTCTTTCGCTCACCCGTTCGCACGCAGCCTCTGGAGCGCAGGGTGGCGAGGCTACTTGGTGCCATTGCACCGCCCTCGCAGCATCCCTTATTTTCAAATCCGAAAGTTTGGAAAAATCCCTTATTTTCAAATCCGAAAGTTGACAGCTATGCTCATAGGGGTTTTTAGGACTTGGTTGGATTGTCTGATGGACCTGGTGTTGAACGCCGGCTTCTACCACCCCAATATGCCATTGTTCAGTTTCCTGATCGCATTGGGTCGTAATCGCCTATGGAAGCCTTTCCGCAGTGCACCCAGACAGCTGTGAACTCACAACCTGATTGAAACAACAACGCTCCTCTGCTCAAGGCCAAGGCGCGGGGAACCGGAGGCCTCTGTAATTCATGCTACTTAGTCAAACCTCCCCGCACCCTCCTGTCTTCTCTCTCCTCTTTCTCTTTCTCGGCCCGAGTCTCAAGCTGCTTGATCACCTGCCAGCCAGTATTGATTTTTGCTTCCCAATCCCCAAGCTGGATGGAAGGAAAAGATTAAAAACAGTTTGTCAGTTCGAAGTTGAATAAGAATTCAGCACCAGGGACGTCTTAGAAGTGGGAGATTGGAAGGAGGTGGGGGGGGGGAGAGAGGGGCCAAGGCCAGAGTCGGCGTTCTTCCAGGTTAACCCTTTCCCTCCCCAAACACTGCGCTGGGAGGCAGCCTGGCAGGTCCTGGATAGATCGGAGTTTCTTCCTGGTCAGCGGGTCGGTCGCATACTTAGAAGTGCATGTGTTGTTTCTCATGCATGACCCTCCTATAGGTAAAAGGTAAAGGGCCCCTGGATGGTTAAGTCCAGTCAAAGGCGACTATGGGGTTGTGGCGCTCATAATAATAATAATAATAATAATAATAATAATAATAATAATTTATTTGTACCCCGCCCATCTGGCTGGGTCCCCCCAGCCACTCTGGGAGGCCTCCAATGGATATTAAAATACATTAAAATATCACAGGTTAAATGCTTCCCTAAACAGGGCTGCCTTCAGGTATTTTCTGAATGTCAGATAGTTGTTTATCTCTTTGACCTCTGCTGGGAGGGCGTTCCACAGGGCGGGCGCCACTACCGAGAAGGCCCTCTGCCTGGTTCCCTGTAGCTTTGCTTCTCGCAGTGAGGGAACCGACAGAAGGCCCTCGGCGCTGGACCTCAGTGTCTGGGCTGAATAAGTGCATTAGTGGATGTAGACTGCAGTGGGGTCTGGCTGGGCAGTGGTGGGACCAACGTAAGCCAGGCTGAAAAGGGCATGGGGGGGCAATGCCTCTAGCCCCGCCCCGTCATCTCACGGCCTCTCCCAGCTTACCTGTTTGCTTATTTATGCTTCCTCTTGTCGCACTGCTTCCCCCTGGGGAAAACTGTTCTCAGTGCTCAGTCGGAGCAAATGGCAATTCGGGATTCCCCCGCTCTTTAAAGATGAATCGGAGCAAACATCAATTCGGGTTTTCCGTGGATTGGTGTTTGCTCCAACTGAGCTTCAAAGAGCGGGTTTTCTCGGGGAAAGCTCTGGAGGAAAATAAAGGCACTCGGACACAAGTCTTTAAATCACGAAAAGCGCGGAGGAAAGGCAAGGGTTTATAAGCCCTTGGATAATTTGTTGCCTCCAGCCAACTCTTTTTGCTGTTGCTGTTGAAAGGGATTTCTTTTCTTCTTTTTTTAATAAGCTTTTATAAAACCCTTTATTAGAACAATAAAAAACAAACTAATTGAACAAAAGCAAAGAAAGAAGAAAGGTCCTCTTTCACAGCTAAATCTTAACCTGTCCCACACAGAGAAAGGCGAACCCTCCCAGCTCTCACCTGGGAGCTTCCCTTTCTTGTCTCAGGCTCCCACCCTGGGAGATCGTCTCTGCCCTGCCTCTGACGCAGGGTCCTTCGTCAGCTCTCCACCACTTTCATCTGCATGCAAACCCCTCCTCAACCCTGAGTAGAGGGCTGCAAAAAATTACAAAAGACCAGAACAGAGCAAAAGCAAAGCAGACAAAAAGGGGAAAGATAAGAGAACAAAGAGATAGGAATATTAAAGGAAATAATAAAGGAATAAAAAGGAAAAGAATTAGTAAAAAGGACTTCCAACTATCCATCTGTCAGTTATATACACAAGAGTTCTTCAAAATAGAAGAATAGTATTATTAATATTCTGTTGGGAGCCGCTCAATCTGTTGGGGAAACCCAGCCAGATGGGTGGGGTATGTATGTATGTATGTATGTATGTATGTATGTATAAATATCAAATGTTCAATCCAGAGTCGTATCCAGCTGTTCATCCCTCCGCTAGGCGATGTTTTCCCAGTCTTCAATTCAGGCATCTAAAGTTTATTCATTTTTCTTTCGAGACAAGAAGTCCAAAAGTGGTTCTCCAATTGTTATTATGCCGTTATGGATGACAGTCAACAATAGTCTTCCTCCATTCCAACGTCCCAACTTCACCTTCAGTATCAAGAAACATTCAGTCCTTGTTCTTTATTCTTCAAGAACTTAGTTGCTTGGTTATATATTAGGTAAAGGTAAAGGGACCCCTGACCATTAGGTCCAGTCGTCTCCGACTCTGGGGTTGCGGCGCTCATCTCGCTTTATTGGCCGAGAGCCGGCATACAGCTTCCGGGTCATGTGGCCAGCATGACAAAGCCGCTTCTGGCGAACCAGAGCAGCGCATTGAAACGCCATTTACCTTCCCGCTAGAGCGGTTCCTATTTATCTACTTGCACTTTGACGTGCTTTCGAACTGCTAGGTGGGCAGGAGCTGGGACCGAGCAACGGGAGCTCACCCCGTCGCAGGGATGCGAATCGCCGACCTTCTGATCAGCAAGCCCTAGGTTCTGTGGTTTAACCCACAGCGCCACCTGGGTCCCTGGTTATATATTAAGACTCCATAATTATTTACTTACTGTATAGTCATTAATTCATACCCAAATCCATATATTTGAAACCCATTTCCTGTTGACCATGGTTTTCCAGCCTTATTTATTTATTTTAATATGGTTTCCATTTCTTCCTTTTCCATTCTTTCCCCTGAAAGTGTTGCAAAGAGGCTTAGTAGCTTTTTCTTCTAAATTCAATCCAAATTGCACACAGAATCCTTTCTTTTTCAACTCTATCTCTGCCCAGCTCAGGATATTTCTCAGTCTCTCCATCCATGGATCCCTCCCCTCCTCCAACATCATGACTCACTAGTCTAGACGGATCGCTCCATTGTAGAATGGGATTGCGGGATGAAAGCAGCTAAGCTTTGAAGCACACTGGTTCAACGGATGCCCTTTTGCCGTTAATGGTCTATTGCTCCTTAAATCTTAGTGGGAATTAGTTTTCATTTTCTTGCGGTCGGATTCCAAGCCCACAAATCTGTGTAATAACCTTGCGATTTAGTAAGTAACGGCATAGTGTGCTTCTAACTATTTGTGCCATGTTAAAAAGAACGGTAAAAGGTTAAGTCCAGTCCAAGGCGACTATGGGGTTGTGGCGCTCATCTCGCTTTCAGGCCAAGGGAGCCGGTGTTTGTCCACAGACAGCTTTCCAGGTCATGTGGCCAGCAGGACTAAACCGCAACGGGACACTGTAATGGAAACCAGAGTGCACGGAAATGGCGTTTACCTTCCTGCCGCAGCAGTACCTATTTATCTACTTGCTCTGGCGTGCTTTTGAACTGGTAGGTTGGCACGAACTGGGAAAGAGCAATGGGAGCTCACCCCATCACGGGGATTCGAACCACTGACCTTCCGATCGGCAAGCCCCCAAGAGGCTCAGTGGTTTAGACCACAGCGCCACCAGCATCCATATAACCACTGCTCAGTGACAGTGCTAGGTTCTTGAATGTCTTAAGTAAGAACAATACACAGCAAGAAAGTCCATCTGAGCAAGTGCAGAATTTCTTTCCCTCATTGTTGGCTGAGTATGGCCAGCTACCCACACATTGTCTCGCCAGACTGTCTCGCCAGAGTGGTGCATGCTCTAGTTATCTTTCGCTTGGATTACTGCAATGCGCTCTGCGTGGGGCTACCTTTGAAGGTGACCCAGAAACTACAACTAATCCAGAATGCGGCAGCTAGCCTGGTGACTGGGAGTGGCCACTGGGACCACATAACACCGGCCCTGAGAGAACTACATTGGCTCCCAGTACGTTTCCGAGCACAATTCAAAGTGTTGGTGCTGACCTTTAAAGCCCTAAACGGCCTCGGTCCTGTATACCTGAAGGAGCGTCTCCACTCCCATTATTCAGCCCGGACACTGAGGTCCAGCGCCGAGGGCCTTCTGGCGGTTCCCTCACTGCGAGAAGCAAAGCTACAGGGAACCAGGCAGAGGGCCTTCTCGGTAGTGGCTCCCGCCCTGTGGAACGCCCTCCCAGCAGAGGTCAAAGAGATAAACAACTATCTGACATTCAGAAAATACCTGAAGGCAGCCCTGTTTAGGGAAGTTTTTAACCTGTGATATTTTAATGTATTTTAATATCTGTTGGAGGCCGCCCAGAGTGGCTGGGAATACAAAAAATATTATTATTATTATCTGATCTGGCAGGACTCTTCCTATTGTCTGTAAGGTGACATTTGCCAAGCAGAGTCAAGGGGAAACAGATAGCATGGATAAGCTCCAGAAAATGCACTTTTAAAATACAATACATTAAGTTCTTCTACTTCCCCTGATCATCTTCTTCTTCTTTGACGATCCCTCGTAGCCGAGTAAGATTGTCTTCTATGAACACAGTCTTAACAGTCAGTCCGTAAGTGACTGTGGAGGCCAATTCTGGATCCACACGTCCTTCCACAGTGGGGACATAGGTTTCCGGGCGGGAGTTGACCACGGTGAGGGTTTGCCAAGAGTGCCTTCCTCTTAGCACCTTTCTCCCTTTCGTCCTGAGTTTGAGCGTCTTCAAAGCCCATGACACCTTTGGTAAAGGCTATTCTCCAACTGGAGCACTCACAGGCCAGTATTTCCCGGTTGTCAGTGTTTATACTACATAGTGGTTTTTTTTAGATTTGCCTTGAGAGAGTCTTTGAACCTCTTTTGTTGACCACCAGCATTACGCTTTCCATTTTTAAGTTCAGAATAGAGTAGTGGAAAACAATAATCAGGCATCTCCACAACATGACCAGTCGAACTAAGTTGATGTTGAAGAACCATTGCTTTGACCTTGGTGATCTTTGCTTCTTCCAGTACACTGGCATTAGTTCCCAAGTGACGTGTAAAATTTTTCAGAGGCACCGTTGATGGAATCTTTCAAGGAGATGGAGATGGCGTTTATAAGTGGTCCACGTTTCACAAGCATACAGTAAGGTTGGTAGTACAATAGCTTTGTAAACAAGCATTTTGGTTTCCCTGCTAATGTCCCGGTCCTCAAACACTCTGCACTTCAATCAGGAGACAGCTGCACTCGCAGAGCTCAGGCGATGCTGGATTTCGGCATCAATGTCGGCCCTTGTGGAAAGATAACTGCTCAGGATGGAGAAGTGCACTTTGAAGATACAATGCATTAAGTTTTTCTTCTTCAGCCAAGCCACCTCCAGTTTAGCAGAGGAGGAATAAATCCTTGTGATGGAAGCAGGAAGCCTCTCAATCATTTTAGCTGCCCACCGCTAGGTGTCAGCAGATGCTTCTGGTGCCGAAGAGTGGGCAGCCAGGATTACAATCTAAAGGACTTCAACAACAAGTGAAAAAATAGTGTCAGAAAAACTGTTTGTTTGAGGCAGTACAGGCATCTTAACGGCATGTCTTTTGTAAAGCAAAGCAGCAGAGGCATAAAAAAAACTAAATATCTATTTGGATTTTAAGCTCACATGAGCACACGACTGGAGACAGCTGAGTTATTGTGGTATCATCTCATTTGATCTTGAGCGAAAGAATGGCATTTATTCCATATTAGTTACAATTGTTAGCTGAGGATTCGTGAATAGTGCAACTGCCAGTACAGGCACAACGACTTGCGTTGGAGAAAACGAGACCAAAACACAGGGGTTCCATGGGGCAGGGAGCTGCTCTGCAAAGGAACATGCCAAATGTGGTAGATTAATAACAACAATGATTGCTGATGATGAACAATAATGTATATGGACTTAAAGGTAAAGGGACCCCTGACCATTAGGTCCAGTCGTGACCGACTCTGGGGTTGCAGCGCTCATCTCGCATTATTGGCCGAGGGTGCCGGCGTACAGCTTCCAGGTCATGTGGCCAGCATGACTAAGCCGCTTCTGGCAAACCAGAGCAGCACACGGAAGCACCGTTTACCTTCCCGCCGGAGCGGTACCTATTTATCTACTTGCACTTCGAGGTGCTTTCAAACTGCTAGGTGGGCAGGAGCAGGGACCGAGCAACGGGAGCTCACCCTGTCGCTGGGATTCGAACCGCCGACCTTCCGATCGGCAAGCCCTAGGTTTAGAGAAGATTAGAAAACGTTTATTGAATATATGGGAAATAATTTTGTACAGCTGAAAACGCTGGCAGCATTAGGATAAATTCAACAGTGTAAATGAGTTTTGATGGCTGCAATAACGGAATGCTGAATGGTACAGTTTTTGTAAAGTATGTAGGGATTTATGATATATAAAATGAACCGTGGAAAGAGATGAAGGGGAGTCATTGATATCTTAAGGATGTTAACAATGAGTATTTTAAATTATAAACAGAAAATTTAATAAAAATTATATATAAAGAAAATAAAACCAAAATCTTTGACTTTCACTTAGAATCTACTGATCAGCATCCTATCTCTGTGCCAGAGCTGACTTGTGCTCTTTAGTTCCTTTCAGAATATAAATATATGTGTGAATAATTTTAAATAAAATGCAAGATATCTTGCAATGTCCTTTTCGGGTTTACAGTCGCACAATATTTTCCTTGGATTTTTCAGAAGGCCCTCTGATTTTTCCTGACCTTGAAACTGCCTCTGCCGTTTTATTCCGCCTGCTCCTTGTGCAATCACCAATCCCACTAATTATCTCCACCTCGTAGTTGCACCTTCCCAGATTATCGATGCAGGGCGACCCATTCATTCCTGACATGCAGGCTGCTGGGGGACCAGGATTAGCTTCTGCCACCAGAGACGCCTCTTTCCATCCAGGGGTAGCTCTCCAAACGTTATTTTTAACGCCATCTAACAAAGCCTGCTCTGTATAAATATATTTTAATTAATTAATTAATGGGATGTAATGAATTCTGGCAGGGTGACATTTGAGCACCGAGAGAGGCTTAAACAGATCTTGACAAGTGTTAGCTGGGAAAACACAACTCACAGACACAACTCGCCCATGCCTTTTTCATCTTGAACGTTATGTAATGCAGAATGGGATGGAGGGGCGGCAGCACAAAACGGGGCAAAAAGAAGGGGCTTTTGCATTGGCAAAATAATAATAATAATAATAATAATAATAATAATAATAATAATAATAATAATAATAATAATTTATTATTTGTACCCCGCCTATCTGGCCGGGTCTCCCCAGCCACTCTGGGCGGCCTCCAACAGATATTAAAATGCATTAAAATATCACAGGTTAAAAACTTCCCTAAACAGGGCTGCCTTCAGGTATTTTCTGAATGTCAGATAGTTGTTTATCTCTTTAACCTCTGCTGGGAGGGCGTTCCACAGGGCGGGCGCCACTACTGAGAAGGCCCTCTGCCTGGTTCCCTGTAGCTTCGCTTCTCGCAGTGAGGGAACCGCCAGAAGGCCCTCGGCGCTGGATCTCAGTGTCCGGGCTGAACGATGGGGGTGGAGACGCTCCTTCAGGTATACAGGATCGAGGCCGTTTAGGGCTTTGAAGGTCAGCACCAACACTTTGAATTGTGCTCGGAAACGTACTGGGAGCCAATGTAGTTCTCTCAGGACCGGTGTTGTGTTGTCCCTGCGGCCACTCCCAGTCACCAGTCTAGCTGCCGCATTCTGGATTAATTGCAGTTTCCGGGTCACCTTCAAAGGTAGCCCCACGTAGAGCGCATTGCAGTAGTCCAAGCGGGAGATAACTAGAGCATGCACCACTCTGGCGAGACAGTCTGCGGGCAGGTAGGGTCTTAGCCTGCGCACCAGATGGAACTGGTAGACAGCCGCCCTGGACACAGAATTAACCTGCGCCTCCATGGACAGCTGTGAGTCCAAAATGACTCCCAGGCTGCGCACCTGGTCCTTCAGGGGCACAGTTACCCCATTCAGGACCAGGGAGTCCCCCACACCAGCTCGCACCCTGTCTCCCTCCCGCAAGAAGAGGCAGGTGTCCTTACTGTATCATGAGAGGCCTTTATTAAGAAATGCCAAGCATGTTTTTCTGCTTTCTGTTATTTCCATCTTAGCCAAAGTCTATACTTCGGACTGAGGGAAACATATTCATTAATTAAGAGGGGTAAATTAGAGTCCCTATATTTACGGTAAACTCTCTTCGGCTGGCTTTTAGCCTAATTGCAGTCTTTGTCGAACCAGTGGGGAGATCCTATTGATCTTCTTGAGCCACTGTTCTTGATCTCAGTTCTCAAGTGGTCTTGCAGCCTGTCAGTCAAGATCTTAAATATTCATAGGGTTAGGCTAAGAAATGGTGACTGGCCAAGGTCACCCAGTGAGCTTCACAGCCGGGTGGGGATTCGAACCTTGCTCTGTCATATCATAGTCCAACACTTTAAGCACGACACCAATTTATTCAATGGATAAAACGACAAAAGCACTGTGATTTACAACCATCAGAAAAACATTGCACGCTACATGTTTGGCTGGGTTTTGTAATGCTAATTGGTTTGACACAAACCAAGATGAAACATAACTCTCTTTCGCAATACATGCCCCCCCATCAGTCTATACTAGATGAACAAACCAGGCCCATTCAAACCCCCTCTTTCTCTCTTTTTATTTATGCTTTTCAGGTTTATAAATTTCACTAATTTTACAATCATTTTAACATTTCAGAACTTGACTTCCTTCCCCCTTTTTCTGCGGCTCCTTAGATTTATTTTTAATATCTTCTGCATATTGCAAATTAACTTAATTTGCTCATTTATTCATCTACTTTAAATATATACTCTTATAAGTCTGCAGAGTATTACAACAATCCTGCCAATGTTCTTATCTGTTTACAATTAACCTGTAAATATTCAATAAACAATTTCCATTCTTTTATAAAAAGTTTGTTATATTGATTTCTTTCTCTTTTTTTGAGGGGGAAAAATACATGAACAAAGACATACAGATGCCACAAATACACATAGAAGCGCATATGCTACATATACAAACTAAAACAATACACCTTACCCACCCCCGTGACCTCCCTCCACCACGGCTCGACTTCCTTAATTTTTAATTTAATTATTTCATTGCATTTCTAAAAACCTTCATCTCCATCTCTTACAACCATTTCTGATTTTATTTTCACCTTTACTTTACATGCTTACATACTTAATCTATACTTGCTAACCATATATTTATATTCACACATCCACTTTACAATAAATCCAATCCAGCTGTCGTCATAGACAGTTCATAGGGAAGCGGGTGGCGCTGTGGTCTAAACCACTGAGCCTCTTGGGCTTGCCGATCAGAAGGTCAGCGGTTCGAATCCCTGTGATGGGGTGAGCTCCCATTCAATCGCGGAGGAAGGGGCTGCAGTACCCAGGCCGGTGGGGGCGCGGCACGTTGCATCTGGGGTTGTGGCACATCGCACGTGCGAGCGTCCCAAGGGGGAGGTGGTCGCCTGTGCAAGAGTCCCAAGGGGGAGGCGCCTGCCTGCGGCGATGTCACCCCCCAGACTGGCACCCAGGGCGGACCGCCCCCTTCCTCCGCCCCTGCTCCCATTGCTCTGTCCCAGCTCCTGCCAACCTAGCAGTTCAAAAGCACGCCAGTGCAAGTAGATAAATAGGTACCGCTGCGACGGGAAGGTAAACGGAATGTCTGTGCGCTCTGGTTTCCATCATGGTGTTCTGTTGCACCAGAAGCAGTTTAGTCATGCTAGCCACATTACCCAGAAAGCTGTCTGTGGACAAACGGCCTGAAAGCGAGATGAACGCCACAACCACATTGTCGCCTTTGACTGGACTTAACCGTCCAGGGGTTCATTACCTTTACCTTTCAGGGCACATCTAGTTTGGGCCCTCCCCACTGATGTTGTCCATCTTCACTGCATTATTTTCAATGTGTAAAGTATCCAGAGGTACTGTATAAATTTACAGTGGTCCCTCGACTTACGAAGTACTCGACATCAGAATTTTTCGATTTACGAATGAAAAAAGGGGCCGTACGCCTACGAATTTTTTGACATCCGAATGGAAATCGTTGCCGGTTTTAGATGCGGTTTCCTCGACTTACGAATTTTAGATGCGGTTTTTTCGACTTACGAATTTTTCCGAATATTTTTTCTCCCAATGCATTCCTATGGGAAATCGCTTTTTTCGACTTACAAACTTTTCGACCTACGAGTGTCCATTCGGAATGGATTAAATTTGTAAGTCGAGGGACCACTGTATGTGCCTCTCCATCCCTATTTTGCCCCAACGAATCATGTGCATTGTGACCGGGTTGGAACAAATGTTGCCAAAAGGAGACCATATTTTTTATTAATTTTTTTGTGGGAGCAGAAGCGTTCACAAAACGCCACCTCCCCTTTCAACTCCGCATTCATCTGCCACCGCTTCTGAGTCACTGTCGCTGATCATCTGACGGCCGATTCTGCCTTACCAGGGTCCCTCCCGGAGTCTGACATTTTGCGCTATAGCCAAGCATTGCCGTGGGCAGGACGCAGCTAAAAGACAGATTCCCTTATTAGAAGGCAACGCCACCAAAAGGGCAAGTCAACAAATCGGACGCTGCTTAGGAAAAAAAGGCAGCAGAATACTGGAAGGGAAGGAAGGAGTCAGAGCAAAGTAGCAGAACTGGAGGGGCTGGGGGCTGGCTTGGGGCAGAGGTTGCCAGATAAAGGGGGCAGACAGAAAGGAAGATTTCTGTGAAGAGTTAGAAGCATATCAGTCTGTTTTGTAATCTGGGTTGCCTGTCAGGGGTCATTAGCCTCAAGTCTGGGAGGCAATATTCAAAGGGAGACCTTTTATTTGTGGCATGCCTGTTCCACCCTTTTCTGAAACAGAATTCCCTATTCTTTATATGGGGATTCCTTGCCACATTATTATTATTATTATTATTATTATTATTATTATTATTATTATTTATACCCCACCCATCTGGCTGGGTTTCCCCAGCCACTCTGGGCGGCTTTCAACAGAACATTAAAATACAATAATCTATTAAACATTAAAAGCCTCCCTAAACAGGGCTGCCTTCAGATATCTTCTAAAGGTCTGGTAGTTGTTGTTCTCTTTCACATCTGCTGGGAGGGCGTTCCACAGGGCGGGTGCCACTACCGAGAAGGCCCTCTGCCTGGTTCCCTGTAACTTGGCTTCTCGTAGTGAGGGAACCGCCAGAAGGCCCTCGGCACTGGACCTCAGTGTCCGGGCTGACCGATGGGGGTGGAGACGCTCCTTCAGGTATACTGGACCGAAGCCATTTAGGGCTTTGAAGGTCAGCACCAACACTTTGAATTGTGCTCAGAAACGTACTGGGAGCCAGTATGACCATAGTTACAGTGAGATGTGCCTTATAAATGGGTGGTGGGGGATTTTTTTGTGGTGGTTTTTTTTTTTTTTTGCCTCCTGTGACTATTTCAGCCTCCCCTTTTTGCATCCAATAAGCATAATCCGCACCTGCACAGATAGTATCAGTGCAGAAAATGTTTTTGAATCCGCAACTCAGCATAATTCCAAGCACATGTTAGTTTTCCGAGCTACAAGCTCAAATGACTTGACATTAGGGGACTTTTAAAAAGTTGTTTTTTAAAATATATATATATATAAATCAACTCCTTCCAAGGTAGTTCACAGCTGTGCAGCAATGCAGTTGCACTTGGGGAAGAATGTAATTTATTAAACGTACAGATTATTCACAGCTATGCTGATGTGAATTAAAACTGAATCGTTGCCCGAAAGGTCATGATGGGAATGAAAATGAAGGATAACTACTTCCTCTCCACAGATCCGCCTCCTATCTCCGCGAAAGGCAAAGGTTTGGTTGAAAGTTCTGTAGGGTAAAGCCTCTGCTATGGAAAAGAGTTGCATCAGAATATCACCAGCCCACCCTGGAAGAATGACCTCAGCAAAGATGCAGCAAACAAACAAACAGCAATAAAAAGGACAGCCAAAACATCAATAGTAATTATTATTATTATTATTATTATTATTATTATTATTATTATTACGGTATTAATTACTTATACCCCACCCATCTGGCTGGGTTTCCCCAGCCACTCTGGGCGGCTCCCAACAGAATATTAAAAACACGAAAAAACATCAAACATTAACAACTTCCCTAAAGAGGGCTGCTTTCAGATGTCTTCTAAAAGCCAGATAGTTGTTTATTTCCTTGACATCTGATGGGAGGGTGTTCCACAGGGCGGGCGCCACTACCGAGAAGGCCCTCTGCCTGGTTCCCTGTAACCTCACTCCTCGCAGTGAGGGAACCACCAGAAGGCCCTCGGAGCTGGACCTCAGTGTCCGGAATGAACAATGGGGTCGGAGACGCCTGGCATCCCCCCCCAGGTTGCCCAGTCCCAGACGCGCAGGTGGGCGGAGCCGGCTGGCCGCCTCAGCATCTCGCTGGTTCGGTTGCCCCCAAACAGGCGGCGCAGAGCCGCCCGCAGCAGAAGAGCCCGTCACGACTCAAATCTTGGGCCCCGGACTCTCGGCTTGACACCCCTGAAAGCCCAGTGCACGGGGGCCCCGCATCCCTAGCATCTATGGGTAAGACGGCCCTGTCAACCACCCAAACCAGCACTTGGAATTGAGCCCAGAAATGAGCTGGGAGCCATAAGAATGCACCACTGGACAAGTTACTTTATTTATACATTGTTCTTGAGGTTGAATCCTTACAAGACAGAAGTACTGTTTTTGAGGGACAGGGGGCGGGCGGGTGTGGAGGACTCCCTGGTCCTGAATGGGGTAATTGTGCCCCTGAAGGACCAGGTGCGCAGCCTGGGAGTCATTTTGGACTCACAGCTGTCCATGGAGGCGCAGGTTAATTCTGTGTCCAGGGCAGCTGTCTACCAGCTCCATCTGGTACGCAGGCTGAGACCCTACCTGCCCGCAGACTGTCTCGCCAGAGTGGTGCATGCTCTAGTTATCTCCCGCTTGGACTACTGCAATGCGCTCTACGTGGGGCTACCTTTGAAGGTGACCCGGAAACTGCAATTAATCCAGAATGCGGCAGCTAGACTGGTGACTGGGAGTGGCCACCGGGACCACATAACACTGGTCCTGAGAGAGCTACATTGGCTCCCAGTACATTTCCGAGCACAATTCAAAGTGTTGGTGCTGACCTTTAAAGCCCTAAACGGCCTCGGTCCTGTATACCTGAAGGAGCGTCTCCACCCCCACCGTTCAGCCCGGACACTGAGGTCCAGCGCCGAGGGCCTTCTGGCGGTTCCCTCACTGCGAGAAGCAAAGCTACAGGGAACCAGGCAGAGGGCCTTCTCAGTAGTGGCGCCCGCCCTGTGGAACGCCCTCCCAGCAGAGGTTAAAAGGATCAACGATTACATGACATTTAGAAAACACCTGAAGGCAGCCCTGTTCAGGGAAGTTTTTAATCTGTGATGTGTTAATGTATTTTAATTTTTGCTGGAACCCCCCAGAGTGGCTGGGGAGACCCAGCCAGATGGGTGGGGTACAAATAAATTATTATTATTATTATTATTATTATTATTATTATTATTCACATGAAAAGCAATAAAAATTATTTGGATAGAAAAGGAAAAAAGAAAGAGTCCAATGCGGACTGCCATCATTAGCTGACGTGGGTAGAGAGGGTCGGGAATGCATGGAAAACCTTCTGCTTTTCAAGACTGCAGTCTTTTGGCAAAGCCGGTCAAAGGTGCAGGAGTGCCCCTGCTCTTCTGCCTTTAGCAGCAACTTGATAGGCAGGAATTAGAGTCGTACAGTCAAAAGCATAACGACAAAGGCAGGTTTAAAGATGGGCAACCGCGCACATTGCCAGATTTACATATAAGCTAAACAAGCTATAGCTTGGGGCCCCCACTGTCTTGGGGCCCCCCAAAAAAATGTAAAGGAAAAAAACACCTGGATGTACATTTCCAAAATATAAGATCTTATATTTCCAAATCTTATATTTCCAAAATATAAGATAAAAAACAAATAAAATAAAACCTACGTACAGCAACAGTGTTTTGTGTTGTGTAGGCTCCTATGATGTAAGTAATGGCCCCTGCCTGCTAGCCTGCTCCCTAAAATATCACTGGTTTCCTCTTTTCTATATATAGGATTGCACCATATATTTACACCTATTATTATTTCATGTTATAGCAAGTTTCTAGAGACTAGATTATGAGTCTTTGTAAAGTGTGTTTCTAAAGGAACTTTTGTTATTGCCAAATGCCAATGTGTTTGCATTATTACGTTTGTTATGAATAAAAAAATCATTTTCAGTTAGAGCTTAAAAATTATTTCACTATTAATATACTTCTTCTTAATTGCATTTCACTATTAATATACCTCTTCTTAATTGTATTTCAGTTCAACAATTACTTTGATAAAATACATATTTTGTTATGTGCAAATGGCTTTAGGTACCTATTAGGTCCATGAATTACCGTGTAGCATATATTCAACACAAAAAACAGCGACAATTTGTTGTTGACAAAGGACAGCTGGACATAGAAAGGGCCCCATTACATTCAGTAGCTTAGGGCCTCATCAAACCTAAATCCGGCCCTGACTAGAGAACTATGCATTTGAGGCTGCAATGATCTTGCCCTTGGGTCCTGGCTTGTGGACTTCCCATAGGCTAGCGATTCTCTGAGGGTGGTGTTCAGCACCCTGGTGTGGCAGAAGAGGGGGGCGGGAAATGTAGTGGGAAGATTAAAGGACAACCAAAGAAACATTTAAGCATTTCAGTGTAGTATGGCACAGCTGTCAGTTTGCATTTCTTAGTGCAGAAAGTACAGTGGTACCTCGGGTTACGGACCCAATCCATTCCGGGGTGCCGTCCGCACTCCGAAAAGTCTGTAACCCGAGCGGCAAATATCGCACATGTGCGAAAGCACAATATCATGCTTCTGTGCATGAACAGATCGTGTCTGCGCATGCGTGCGTGGGGGAAACCCGGAAGTAAACACTTCCGGGGGTTGCCGAGTTCGCAACCCAAAAAAACGCAACCCGAAGTGAACGTAACCTGAGGTATGACTGTATTGATCTGATGTATAGAGGTCTTTCCTGTTCTAATTAATTCAAGAGGGTTCTGGAAGCTTCTCTGTGTGAAAGAAACAAGCAGAAGGTTCATGATGTTTGGGTTATTCATTCAGAGAAGCTAAGTACAGCTAGCTTAAACTGGCTCTGTTATCTCTTCGGTCAAGGTCATGCTGAGTATAAAAGTAAAGTCAGAAGGAGCCTGGCTTTATCTCTCGCTTTCTCTCTCTTTTCCTTCTGGTCTGGTGTTTTGTATGCTTAGTGTTAAGGTTTAGACTTATTATAAGTTATTGTAAGTTTAAGTTAAGTCTTCTGCAACTGGCTTTCTTAGGGACAGTGCCAATCCTGAATGTATTGGATTTGCTACCATGATGCTCATTTGCCTTCAGTAGCAGTAATAATAATAATAATAATAATAATAATAATAATAATAATTCATTATTTGTACCCCACTCATCTGGCTAGGTCTCCCCAGCCACTCTGGACGGCTTCCAGCAAATATTAAAATACATTAACATGTTACAGATTAAAAACTTCCCTAAACAGTAAAGCTTCCCAGTAAAGCTCTGCTGGATGAAATACAATTGCCTCTGGTCTCTTTTTTGGGAATCCTGCAACATGTTTTAAGTTTTTACTCTGCTAACAATACATTGGAATCTGCTGTGGATCAACATGGAATAGAATTCCATGACAATAGCATGGTATTAAAATAAGGTTACCAGATTTTTTTTCCCAATGAATCCGGGGACACTTTTCAACTTCAATGGATTCTGTATGGGGACTGATTTGTAGTTGCAATTGGAATGTTTCCCTCAGATAATAAATGACCCGATCTGGTTTCTGTTGATTTTTAAAACAAAACACCTAATATGATCCTACACTTCTGTTAATAAAGAACTGTGTGGTTTCTCTTTTTCCCTCTCTTATACCTATGAAGGGTCCTGTGTTTTTCTAACAATGGAGACAGACCTGGGTAACAAACTTTTTTTATTTTTCTAGAGATGGGGAATCAGTCACTGTATTATTATTATTATTATTATTATTATTAAAATTTCTGTACCTCTCTTCATGTGTCTCCATCCCAAAAGGCAATCTGAAACTTGCATAAACAGGGACGTCTGGTAACCTTATATGAAAACATGTTTTTATTTTTTATTTCCAGAATCAAGCACTGCTCGGAGTTGTTTTCCAATGCATTTCCTATCAATAAAAGATTCGTTGTGGCGCGAGCAGATTTTTATTCTAAGAGTGTGGCCCGGAGAAGTAAGTTTGAGAACCCACTGTCATCTGGTTGGCTCTTTCCCCCCGCTCTCTCTCTTAGGCACCCCTGGAAATATTTTCTCCTGGTCTAGTGAAAGCAGGCACTTGGCTCAGGCAGAGGATTTTGTTGTCTCTGAGGACATCCTGAGATCTCCATCTCGGGCAAAAAGCTGCAGGCAGCTGCTCTTTTTCACTGGAGGGAGCCTGATAATGTGTCTTTCTCCCTTCATGCTGCTGACAAGGGCATTTTGCTCCCCTTTATGGAGTTTAAGTATAATACACTTAATAGCAGTTAGTGATGTCAGTGCTCTTTGGTATAACAAATCTCTGGTGTGAGATAATCTTGGTTAATGATCAGCATAAAACAGAGAGAGGTTGGGGTTTTAAGGTTGCTATAAATCCTGCCTTTGCTGCGACTGAACGGAAAGGAGGTGATCCCATTAACTTCCCCACTGTATCAACAGCCTTGCCTTGCCCTCTTGGTCAGTAGGGACAAAGATATCATCCAGTTATCCGAGTGCTTCTTATCCCACCCTCCATGCACCAGCAGCACCTGTGAGAGGAGCAGACTGGATTCCTCTTCCATAGAGATGGAGGCCAGCTTTTCCCTGAGATGGTAAAGCGAGTTCTCCATCATAGAGAGCTCGTGTTGCGGAAGGGTCAACAAGACAACTCCTTTGTTGCTGGGCGGGTCAGTTTGGATGGCCACTCGTGTGATTGGGCTCCTTATGTTGCTGGGGTGAGGTTGATGTTGCAAAGTTGATGATTGACAGCCATAGCCCCTTAGAATCATAGAATCATAGAGTTGGAAGAGACCACAAGGGCCATCCAGTCCAACCCCCTGCCAAGCAGGAACACCATCAAAGCATTCTTGACAGATGGCTGTCAAGCCTCTGCTTAAAGACCTCCAAAGAAGGAGACTCCACCACACTCCTTGGCAGCAAATTCCACTGTCGAACAGCTCTTACTGTCAGGAAGTTCTTCCTAATGTTTAGGTGGAATCTTCTTTCTTGTAGTTTGAATCCATTGCTCCGTGTCCGCTTCTCTGGAGCAGCAGAAAACAACCTTTCTCCCTCCTCTATATGACATCCTTTTATATATTTGAACATGGCTATCATATCACCCCTTAGCCTTCTCTTCTCCAGGTATTAGCCACCCCTCCCAATTTGGTGTCATCTGCAAACTTGATCAGGATGCCCTCAAGCCCATCATCCAAGTCATTGATAAAGATGTTGAATAAGACTGGGCCAAGACAGAACCCTGTGGCACCCCACTAGTCACTTGTCTCCAGGATGAAGGGGATCCATTAATGAACACCCTTTGGGTTCGGTCAGTCAGCCAGTTACCTTATAGCCCTTACCCCTTAAAGTCCCTGCACGTTGCGTGCAGCTTTCTCTTTCGCTTCGTGCATCGGGTCTCCCGCCCTCCCTTCCTGTTTTCAGGGCCTTTTGCGTTGACCTTGCTATGCCTGTCATGGGGTCGCCTGCTTTGGGGCAGGGGCCTGGTAGGAATTTTGTCCATTTGGCTGATTGACTGGGGCCATTTGGTTTTCGCCTACTGCGTAGCAAATCGTCACAACTTGTAAGGTTGCGGTTAGGCATTGGTTAAAATTGGTTGGTGGAGGGGTAAGGAATCGGCTGTGTCTGCCCATCAAAATGCTGCTGCTGCAAGGGTATTCTGTTAAAGGGATCCAGGGGCTCGCCATGCTTTTGTCCGTACCCCCGGCAAGGGGCTAGGGCCATGCAAGAGCCCCTGGGAGCATTTGGGGAGAGATGAGGGCCTGACACCCAGTTCCATTTTCTCCCCCTTAGAAGTGTTTACCCTTACTGACTTTGCTGGCTAGCGGATGTCAGTTCTGTCCCAGAGCGGGGGACAGATAGTCGGAACCAACGCCTAAGCAACCACTCACATTGGTTGTATTTAAATAAAGTTGTGGCCAAAATTAATGCCAAAAACCTTAAACTTAGAAGAAGAGAAGAGTTTGGATTTGATATCCCGCTTTATCACTACCCTAGGGAGTCTCAAAGCGGCTCACATTCTCCTTTCCCTTCCTCCCCCACAACAAATGCTCTGTGAGGTGAGTGGGGCTGAGAGACTTCAAAGAAGTGTGACTAGCCCAAGGTCACCCAGCAGCTGCATGTGGAGGAGCGGAGACGCGAACCCGGTTCACCAGATTATGAGACTACCGCTCTTAACCACTACACCACACTTAAACCTTAATTTGCTGTGTGATGTTTGAATTTATTTGGGAGGGGTGTCTTGAGACCTCGACACGCAAATAGTGTCAGGGTTGTACCACTTCAGACTGCTGGTGGGGACTCCGATACCAAACAAACCTGGTGCAAACAGAAAACTAGGTGTTGAGGGAAAGGGCTCTTGCCATCTTCCTGTCTTCTAGTTTTCTGTATATGGTAGATTTTAAGGTAGAAAGAAAGAAAGAAAGAAAGAAAGAAAGAAAGAAAGAAAGAAAGAAAGAAAGAAAGAAAAGCATTCCATTATGTGAGCTTCCTGCAGCAGCCTGAAGCGGTACAGCTCCCACATGTTTTTTTAGGTATTTTTACCCCCCACACTTCAAACATGTTCCAAGGGCAGCTTAAAAAGGCTATAAATAACATGCACAATTATAAATATACAATTACACAGTAAAAACAACAATTATGATAGCGGACATAGACAGTGTGCCTCCTTTCAAGGTTCCTGGGTTTCCAGAGAGGTAGGCCTGTAAGTTTGTTTGGGGTGGGTGGGTAATGCAAAACCCAACGTGTCTTGTGGCAGCTGAAAGGCAAAGCTTCACAAAGCTGTGCTTCGAACCATGTCTACTCCGAAGAAAGCCCCAATGAACTGAGTGGAGCTTACTCCCGGGTAAGCGGGGATAGAATTGCAACCTATCTCGGCAGCTTTACCAAATAGGACTACAGTGCATCTCACTCACTTAGCCACACATACTGTAAGTCCTTTTTTTTTTATTCCAATGTTTTATTTCACAGATGTTCATTTTACACAGAAAACGTGTCTCTGTGTGTGTGCTGAAACAACACTCAAGTTCATTTATGTTTTAAATGTTTATAGTAAACAAGATTTTACATCTGGCAGCTTTAAGTCCTTCTTTTCGGGCTGGGGAGTTACATATTGCTGTCATGTTAAAAAGAATAATAATGAATGATGGGGTCCTTTGATTTTAAAATTCATTTGAGATCTGGCTGGGAGGGAGTAAAGGTAAAAGGTAAAGGTAAAGGACCCCTGACAGTGAAGTCCAGTCGTGAATGACTCTGGGGTTGCAGCGCTCATCTCACTTTACTGGCCGAGAGAGCCGGCGTTTGTCCGCAGACAGCTTCCAGGTTAAAAAGAAGGTTAAAAATGGCTTTGTCATGTATAATGAGATAAGAATCCAATGTCTTTATTCAGACCAGGTCTCTCCATGGTTTTAAGTTTGGTAATGAGTTGCAATTCAGCAACTTCTCTTTCCAGTCTATTTCTGAAATTCCTTTGCAATAAGACAGCTACTTTGAGATCTTGTATAGAATGTCCTGGGAGATTGAAGTGTTCTCCTACTGCTTTCTCTGTCTTGTGATTCCGTCACCTTCTCATCCCTTGCTTTTTCCTGTAAAACTAATTGCAGTCGTTAACAGGTTCACCACAGCTATCAGCCTATCACCCATTCCCACCACCCTTCTGAGTAATACCCCTCCCACCCTCTCACTATATATAAGGCTCTGGTAACTTCTGTTTCAGTGTATCTGAAGAAGTGTGCATGCACACGAAAGCTCATACCTGTGATGGCCTGGGATTCAGACTCAGACACTGAACCTGAGGGATCCCAGCCTGCACAGGATTCCCCGCCTCCAGAACCAGCAGAGCTGGGGTTGGGGCCTGAGTCTGAAGAGGCCTCACCTGTGCTGGATCCTCAGGTGCAGGCATCTGCTGATTCTGCTCTGGCTCCTGATGGGATGGAGGACCCATTGCCTGCAGGTGCTCCACTCCCAGCCCAGGGGAAGCTGAGGTTGCCTCTGGGTCCGGTAACCCTCCAGCCTCTCCTGAGCTGCAGAGGCTCAGGGCAGAGAGGCGAAGGGAACTGAGTTCCCGCAGGAGGAGTGCTCGCCTCCAAGCCAGGATCATAGAATCATAGAGTTGGAAGAGACCACAATGGCCATCCAGTCCAACCCCCTGCCAAGCAGGAACACCATCAAAGCATTCTTGACAGATGGCTGTCAAGCCTCTGCTTAAAGACCTCCAAAGATGGAGACTCCACCACACTCCTTGGCAGCAAATTCCACTGTCGAACAGCTCTTACTGAAGGAGAGGTGAGTCACCTGAGGATTGGGGCCGCCCTATGCCTCGGGGCAGATAAAAGCCGGCCAGCCCCAGCCCCAAGTTGCAGGAGCAACATCGTTTGTGACCAGTTCCTGCCGGTGTTCCTGCTTGATCCCTGTCCTGCTTTCCTGCCTGAGCTCCTGACCCGCCCTGGTTCCCTGCTTGCCCACCTGTTCCTGACTTTGCCTGACTCCCTGCCCTGTACTCTGCTTCAGTTGTTTCGGACTGCCTTTACGTGCCTTTATGATTGTTAGCCGCCCTGAGCCCAGTTTTGGCTGGGAACGGCGGGATATAAATAAAAGTTTATTATTATTATTATTAATATTATTATTACCTCTGACATTGGACCGGACTTCAACCTCGCCTTTTGGATACCCCACGGGACCAGCACAATACCAAGAACAAACTTAGTTGGTCTCTAAGGTGCTACTGGAAGGAATTTTTTCATTTTTTATTTTGTTTCAGCTTGTCATTAACCTTCTTAAATTGTTGTGCCAAGAAATGGGCATTCAGGAAACACAAGCCCCCTTATTTCTTGGGGAGGTGCTCTCCATGAAACCTTCAAGAGAAATCTCCCCAGCCCCATGGAGCTCCCCCAGGCTCTTCCTCTGTCTCGTCCTCTGCTAGTGAGCTCATTTCTCTTCAGCTGAGTTTCCCTCCATCCCATCCGAATGCACAGAGAAGCCTGCAACCACCACCACCCCTCCAGCATTGAGCCGAGTGGAATTTATATCACTCAGGTCTCTTTAAATTAGTCCAAGAGGATTTCATTTTACGGGTCTGCTTGACTTGGATCCTTTTGGCACGATGGGCTCAGCTTTGTATACAACTGAGATTCATATTTTATGTGGGTATAAAAATCCAAGCCATGAATCTCGTTGGCTTAGAGCTTCACCTTCGTTCTTTACAGCTCAATTCAGACGGAGTGCGGCGTTTCTAAAGGCAAATGGCAAGAAATGGGTTGGGGGAGGGGGGTGGCGAGGGGAGAGTGGCAGGAACTACTTAAGCCGTCCTTGATGGTTTGGGGCAGAAGGGGGGTGGGGGACAGCAGAAGGCTGAGAGCAGCAGCTTATTATGGAGGGCCTCAAACGGAGAGTGATTAGGCCGGGATCAAATACTTTTATGTGATGCCACTGCTATTAATGCTGCGAATTCTTGCAGCTATCCAGCAATTACAATCAATATCATTTTAAAGCTTTGATGTAGCAGTAGCAATCAGCCCGTTGCATTTGCATGCATTTCAATGAATTAATACACGGCAACGAACAATGGCAGGGGCTGCTGCCTCGAGAGTATACAGATGCCGAATATCTGCCGGCTAGGGGATTCGCTGAAATTCCCTTCGGTTCCTTAACTGGTGGAACTGGAGCAAAGGATTGCAAGATTCGTTTATTTTACACTTACCACTTCAGTTGCAAGAAGATCTTTTTTAGCCATAATCTGGGGATCCAGAACTGTTTTTTAAGGTTGGAAATGCATGGTGGTCCAATCAAATTCAAAAGGAATCCCAGCCATAGTGTATTAAAAAAAAAAAACACTGTTCATGAATTATTCTAGAATATGCTCACTGTTCTCAGCCTTTTCCCTCTCAACTCTGTTGCTACTTCCTACTTTTCAACTGGTTTTATATATTGGATAATAATAGTTATTATTATTATTATTATTATTATTATTGAGTGAATGCTTTTAATTATATTTTAGGAATAATCTATGGGTCAAACTACATGTTACTTTACACATGGTTTTTAAAAAGTGTTCATAAGCTGGGCATTTTTTATGTTGAAGGAAGAGTAGACGCATGGGCCCCCGGTTCAAACTGGAGTCTAGCACCATTTTCCTCCTTCAAATCATTCCCAGCTGCTATCTGCCCACAAAGGTGCCGTTTGCAGTAAATCGTGCTTTGGCAGTTAAATGGCAACAGGAGCCATTCCCAGTAGGAAACTAGCACGGTCCCAACCCAAGTCAGGAAGAATTTCCACGTGGATCCATGTGTGGCTGCTTTCCTTTCAAAAAGTGGCCCGTGTAGCTCACTTATGTGTGCATGTAAAATAATAATATGTAAACTTAATATGTTGTGAGCCACTCCGAGTGTGGCTACAGAAAAAGAGGATAAATCAATAAGTTCCTTATTTACTAGCTACTTATTTTATGCCGTGAGTAATTTTATAAACTCATCTTTTTCACAACCTAAAATAATGTGGGTGATGCTGTGGGTTAAACCACTGAGCCTAGGGCTTGCCGATCAGAAGGTCGGCGGTTCGAATCCCTGCAACGGGGTGAGCTCCGGTTGCTCGGTCCCAGCTCCTGCCAACCTAGCAGTTCAAAAGCACATCAAAGCGCAAGTAGATAAATAGGTACCACTCCGGCGGGAAGGCAAACGGCGTTTTCGTGCGCTGCTCTGGTTCGCTAGAAGAGGGTTAGTCACGCTGGCCACATGACCCGGAAGCTGTACGCTGGCTCCCTCGGCCAATAAAGTGAGATGAGCGCCGCAACCCCAGAGTCGGTCACGACTGGACCTAATGGTCAGGGGTCCCTTTACCTTTAAAATAACAAGGGCCCCAATGCCGCAATCTTTCTCGGTCAGGTGGGTGCTATTTTGCCTTCATTATTTTGGGTGCCCCTTCCTGCAACCCCTTTCGAAGGCAGCCTGGGTCGAGCTCAGAGGTTGTAGGGACATATACTTTGGGAAAGCAAGGGTCTGGTGATCATTACTGTCCCTTTTTTTGAGGGATCTCAAAGCCTCAGTTTCCCAGTAACCAGGTTTTAAAGATTAAAGCCGTGTTGGATTTATCCACCAGTTGTTAAAGCTTCGAGCTGCTTAAAATTTACTCCCCTGCTTTCTCATTTTCTCATCTGTCTCTTCAACATTCTTTACAGCAAAATCCACATACCCCTCTATATCATTAACACGGCCGCTGAGCTCATCACATTTAGTATCGGGAATAAACTGAGCTTGTAGGGTGTTTTTCTTTGCCTTGAAGGGACCGTGGGAGGGGGGGGGTAAGCAACACAAGTTCCTTGGCCCTCCTTCACAGGATTAAAGGGAATAGATTACAGGGAGGCAAAGCCTAAATTGGTGAAGTTAGGGCATGACATTTTTGTTTTTTCCTCCTGACATCTTTATTGAAAGTTAAAAAGTACATAATTATATGTGCACTAAAGATTTAAAAAGGGCTATCTAAGGTATCTAACGGATAGAGATACAGCGGGGATAATGCTTCTCTGAAACATACGCTTTTTCATTGTCCTATAGCGAAAGATTTTTGCAGAATGTAACTGAAGCCATCAACAGAAATGTACGGAACAACCTTACACTTACAGAGCAAAATATCCTTTTGAATTACATGCCCAGCACATGGAACCTTACAAAAGGACAGTGTGAGCGGAATCTCTGTGTCCTTACCACAGGCAAAAAGACTGATACTGATGAATGGGGAAAATAAAAATGCGGCCCCCTTCTACAATTGGATTGAAGACT